>BSBK01000583.1:0-641901 GCA_027943335.1 Chamaecyparis obtusa
ATATACATACATACATACATACATACATATACATATACATATACATATACATATACATAGACACACACACACACACACACACACACATATCTTTACTAGTATTGACTCATAGTGTTTATTCGATAGAAGCTAAAAAACATCAACAATAACAACAATTAAACTAGTTTTAAACATTAACCTCTAAGGGTCATAACCATCTCTACAAAAAGAGTATAAGTCTAGAGTAAACTAGTGAAGCCTAAGTAAACATCCTCAGGGCCTAGAAGGCCAAGATAAACCAAAATGCAAAACTAGAGGAAGGGCCAGAACCTAGTTCTTTGTCTTCTTCCATTCATTGGTAAGCATCAATGCCACCCAATCTTCCATGCAGAATTGGAAGAGTTCATTATGATCTTCAACATGATTAGTATCTTTTTCAATGTTATCTTGCATCAAGCACATAGTGGTAGCTGATTTGTACATCACCTCTAGTGCAAAATGACATACATTATATAGTTTGACATCTACCTTTGCAAGTTTTCCATCCACCAACACAATCTTTTTCTCTACCTTTGCCAGTCTCTTTTTCAACAAATTAGCCTCCCTTGAGGCTGAGCCAATATTGCATTTTTCATATTTTACTAAGGCCTTTCCTTTAACATCATCCACAGGAACTATTTTAGTCTCTTCCTTGTTGTGGGAAGGCTCTCCGGGGTCTGAATTGAAGCTAGATGAAACATGGGTCGAGCTTCTATCCAAGGCAATATTGGAAACCTCATCCCCACCAATATCCTTAGAATCTGTATTGTCCAAGTCAAATACCTCTTTCATAATTTATTTTTCTAGTTTTCCCTTAAGATGGGTAGACTTACGGAGGGTACTAGTCTCCTTAGTAACCTCAACATCTGAATCAATTTGGAATTTGACTCTTTTAGTAGACTTTTTCTTGGTTTTAATTGGAGTAGACACCCTCTTGTTACATTTTTCCTTCTTACTCTTGGAGGAGTCAAGGGAGGTTTCCCACTCGAGTTTTTAAGAGTATGATTTTTTTTAATTTACGACTAGGGCCATGAGTGTCCATAGGGATAGCCGAGGGTTAAGTAGAAGACTCAGGCTCCTCTTCAATAATGATTTGACGGGGAGAGTAAATGGCCAAGTGAAAGTGGTAAAGGTGGAACATAAGGCCCTAGTGGAGTCCATGGTAAAGTTCTTCCCATGGCTCTTAGCCTGGGCCACATCTTTGATAGTATTTTCAAAATAAAGCAAACGGTAAAACAAAATGGAAATAGAAATGTGAATCCTTAAAATATTTAAGAAAGGGAGGTGGTAGTAGTAATACACACCATATCTACTCTCTAGTGTGAAATACCTCATAACCACAATGTAGATATGGTGTCAAGGCTCAAGCATTTGTTCACGGTCAAAGCCCCCTCTGAGCTTAAGTGGTTATTTTAGACAACATAGAAGAATTGGTTTAGGTTCACAATATTAGAGACCTTAGCATTTTTTTCCATATGCAGCCCTCGATGGAAAGGTGTGTAGCCTGCACAATCACATCTTCATTGGTCTTGAATGAAATTCTACCCATGCTAACCCTTCTGGTATCCCAAGAACTAATGAACTAATTAGAAATAATTTTTTCATGGCCCTTCATAAGCTCCATAAATTGGGAAATTCCACCCTCCTTACAAATATGCCAAACTATTCCATCATTTTTCCATTCATCACATTTATCAGGCTCTACACACACATGGTTGCCACATATTGAAGTAGAGTAAATTGTCACCACATATTGAAGTAGAGCAAATTTAACAAATTGCAGAGAATAGGGCTCACAAAAATTGTAGAGAAGTTGTGAAAAAAAAAAAACAACAAAGGAAGTTTGAAGTGAATGGACATAAAAAGGCAGAGAAAATGAAAATAATGAAGGCAATTAATGTTATCCAGCCCATATCAACTCCTAGACCACTTTTGTCAACTTTCTCGTGTGAAAGGTCTCTCAAATTGGAAAAAGGGGAGGACTAGAAATAAATAGAAATTTCTTAGGGAAGATCCCCATGCGACTGCTAAGCTTATTTTAGCTAGCAGTCATTGCTTGACTTTTTTAGCAGCATTTTGTGGAGCTGGTGGCCCCATGATTACAAAATTTGAATGCTTATTTTATCTTTAATTGCATTTTTAATAAAATTAGTAACAATATTTCTTTTGACAAAAAAGTCACACTTTAAACAAGGCAATAAAAAAGGAGGGAAACAAATTTGTGAAGCCACATTGAATCTTTTTAATAAACAATCACTACTTATTTTCAGTCCCCCATATTTTTTCAATGCTTACAACAAGTCCCCATGTTGCTGCTTAGCCTATTTTTTCTAGCATCAGTTGCTCATTTTTTTGTAGCACAATTTGTGGAGCTAGTGGCCCCATGGATGGTAATATTATTTTAAGAAGTGTTTTAAATATTATTTTTAAATCAATTTTTTTTGTCTTTTTCGTTGCAAATAAATCTGAAAATTAAATTGTCGGCTAATAAAAAAGGGATGAGAAAGAAAATGGAGAAGAAATGTGTCTCTTTTTTCAATAAGCAATTGTTTCTTATTTATATCCCCCCCTCTTTTCCCACAACTTATTTTCATTTGCTAAAAATAGCTTCTCCAAAAAAATAGGAAAAGATTCTAAATTTTCCTTATCCACAATTTTTATTTTGCATGGGTGCACTCTACAAATTAAATTTAAGCATAAAATTAATTTAAGAGGCATCATGGGGACATAATATTGTTGGCAAGTTGGCTATACTGGTGTATATGACTTGGTATAGTGTTGTCATTATGGCAACAAAGTCATATAGTAGTTTGGAGCCAGTGCGCTTGATGAGAAGATAAGAAATTAGCTAAGTGTTGAAAACTGGACAATATACAAAGTACCTAAAGCTCAGAGCATTAGCGCATGTGTGTATGACCAAGTTATGATATGCACCCTAGAAGATAAGTTTGTTAGACTATATTCATGCTAAGATGATGAGCGCATGATCAAATATGCAAGTATGAGAAAGATAGAGACAGTTGAAGTTACACAGCTAGTGTGCGCCAGAGAAAAATAGAGTAAGCAACTGACTGTTAGCATTTTGAATTACGGTTATATTCTAATGATGTAAAGGCTATGCACCTATTGTAATTAGGTTTCCAACATGTAAATATGTTTGATTGTAAACACACTTGAGCCAATTCATTTGGAAGCATTGTATGTAAAAGGTTTAAGGGTAGACCTAGTTGTTTGTTTTATATGCACATATAAATATGAGACGCACCCATTGTAATTTGTATGAAAGTTGAAAAAGAGTTGTGATAAGTAGATTAGAAGTGTGCGAAGAGGCTATATGATGTATTAGATCTTTGCAAGAGGTCAAAGCATCAACGCATCAAAGGAATTGATCTAACAAGCAGTGTCATAGTGATAGTTCATCGAGCAGATATAGTGTGTATCTGATATCAAAAGTTTGTAGCCTTCACCACTTGAGCAGTGAGCTCCAGGATATTGCATCCACTCCCCTAACAGGGACTATTGTAAAAGACTCCTAATAGGGTTTGAACCTTGACAAGGTCTACTATACTTAATGCATTGTAAAGAAACTCCTAATGGGGTTAAGGATCTTCTAACAAGGATCATAAAACACTAGTATAGAATATTAGTGGGTGTCAATTCCCACCGGGGTTTTTACCTAGTTGGGTTTCCCCATAACCATATTGGTGTTATGTGTTGATTTCATGTTTCATGTTTATATGGGTGTTCATTTCAATTTTTAAGCATTTAAGTTCAGTTTAAATATTAAGTGAAAAAATAAAATATAGTGAACATTGATTCACCCCCCCCCCCTCTCAATGTTCCCATTCCTAACAATTGGTATCAGAGCTCTGGTCCTCAGAAAATAAGTTTAACCACTTGAGGAGATCATGGACAAATAAGAAATGAAACATCTAAAAAGAAATCTTGAAGCTACTCTTGAAGACCTAGACAAATCTGAAAGAGAATTTGAAGAACTAAAAGAAAAAATTAGTGATGCTCAATTAGTCATCAAAAGGCTAAGAAAATATTTGAAAGAATTCTCTACCAGTGATCTAGGGACAATGGTCAAGAAGCTAAATGAAGAAAATACATCCTTAAAAGAGCAACTTGAAGAATTTGATGATAAGTTGACTAACAATGAGGAAGTCTATGATGAACATATCAAAGAGAACCTTCAACTGAATGAAGAATTAAGGCAAGAAAATATGGAAATCTTGGAGCTAAGGAACAACAAAGAAAGCTTGGAATTTGAATTAAAAGCTGCCAAGAATCACATTGATAAATTACACATCAGTTTCAATTTGATAGATTCTCTGTTATATACAAGAAGAGCTAAAGGAGATATTAGCTGCATTGGATACAATGAAGCACAAAATCAGATTAACAACATGTGAGAAAGAATAAAAGCACTAGAAGGCACCTTTGATGCTAAGGAGACTGGAAGTCAGACTAAGGATCATATTGAACCACTTAAGAATGAGTGCAAGCTAGTAGACCACACTTGTTATGCATGTAAAAAGCATGAACACATAGCAAGGAATTGTACAACGGTAAGACCTTTCAATGGTTACTATTATTCATGCAATAAATTTGGTCATAGAGCTATGAATTGCAAGACAAGTCAAAAGAACATGACTCTGTATAATCAAAGAAATCAGAATTAGTCAAAGAAAGAAGTTCTTAGAATGTTACATGTTAGATATGTAACTATAAAGGTCACTTAGCTAGACAATGTAAAATGGTGACTCATGTCAATGCACCAAGGAATATAAGGCCTCTGGTCATTTGTCACTCTTGTAACAAGGTTGGACACATCTCAAAGTTTTGTAGATCAAGGACGCAAGGTCAGGAAAGCCCTAAAAAGCCTGAAGAACTAGTTTTGGATCTCGAAAGAGAAGTTAATTTTGTGAAAGCTTCAGAGGATGTGAGCTCGATTTGGTCTAAAGAAAAGAAGGACAAGGTTGATGAGTATGTATTGGATGCATCCACTGTGGACGCACCCTCTACATCTAGATGAATGGACCTCAGGGTCATAGGGGAGCTAATTTAGCTCTAGACCCCTGCATGGCTGGTATACTCACTCTCAGGGTATGTGCCTTTGGAATCAAGATTTTGGAGACTAGAGGAACCTTCATGCAAGAGCTCACTAGCTGATTGTTTGCAGCTGAAAAGTTAGGAATTTCCTAATGATAACCTAGATTATGTGACAAGAATTAATGGCATAATTTATACTTTAAAGTACATAGAAGATAGAAGATCTCTCATTGTATTCATATTGAGAGTGGTTGGAGAGTAGAAGAACCTTAGCAGTTGATTAAAGAAGCATTTTAGTTTGATTCATCAAGTGACTTACTATGCAATTGATTGGTTGTGGAAACCCTAGTTCGTCGCACCAATTCATAATCTGTTGGAAACCTTTAAAGAAGCATTATACAAGTAAGTGATGGCTACTCCTATAGTATTTGATGTTGTAGAGAAGAAAAGATGTGTTTAAGAGGCATCCATTTAAATCTACACTAGATGACCTAGAAGGGTCATTCTTGAGCATGCCTATGGGTGTTATGCATGTCGAGGACATTAGGGAATACATCCACTATAATAAAGAACTAATAGGATTGGAAAGATTAAGGGCGCACATGGAAACTATGCTAAAACTAGACAAAACCTTCATGGATGAGTATGCGCGGTGCAATAATCACCCTATAGTGGAGTATGCTACGACATATGAGTTCTATGGATCAGAATGGATCAAGATTCTACTGAGAAAGATTCATG
Source organism: Chamaecyparis obtusa (assembly GCA_027943335.1). Taxonomy (NCBI): domain Eukaryota; kingdom Viridiplantae; phylum Streptophyta; class Pinopsida; order Cupressales; family Cupressaceae; genus Chamaecyparis; species Chamaecyparis obtusa. Next base: position 5,815 of record BSBK01000583.1, read on the forward strand.
ATGACCTATTTTGAATAGCTGAAGTGTCGGTCAGAATTATTGGTGACCTAATTCATGAGATGACATGCCTCTGAAAAATAGGCATCGTCCTTCCAGTGGGAAAAGATGTGAGGAAGATTGTTGAATAGACTTGCAAATCAAGAAGTGATAGGCATGGTATGACTATAGAGCCTATTGAGTAAGATGACATTAAATTGATGTCCATGATACTAGGTTATAGGTTCCAACACACAAGCAGGGTGAACAGTGTGTCTGCAGCCATAATTCTTGTAGCCATAAGAATTGTAAATGAAAATGGAGAGTTCAACCTATGTGAAATCTTGCGCGCACAAATAATTGACAACATCAAGGCAATCAAGCATGATAAGACCAAGATATTCAAATTTGGGTCTTTGATCATTTATATGTACTTCCATATTGTTGGAAAAGTGTCTAATTTGTATCTAGACAAATCCATTCCCACAATGGCACAGAAATCTCTCAGGGCATGTACTGAGAGCACCTTGAAGGAATACATAACATTGGAGTTAAAGACATTCAGGGCTAAGATGCATATGAGATTCAGAATATCAGAGAAGATAGTTTAAAAGTACAAGGATACTATTTGCTTCATGGTTGAGATAGACACAACATGCATGGAGGCAGTTGAACCAAGAATAAAGTGGATTCATCCACTAGGATATGAAGTGGAAGAGCCTATTCTAGAGGCTTATGCTCAAGTTCTGTTAGCAGCACCTAAAGACCCTAATGAGCCAAGATGGGGAGCCTATGAGGAGAAAGCAAGAGAAGTTGATGTAGTGTTAAACTGCGCAGCAACAAAAAGGAAGGTTGCTAAGGTTATCTTAGAAATCTTGAGAATTCATGGAGTGTCTCAAGAAGACCTAGAAAAAGTAGGAGAACAAAAGATTTCTTTGGAAATTGAGAATGTAGTAATAGAAAAGACTGAATTAGATGATCCTAAGTTGAAAAAGGTAAATATAGAAAAATTTGATGAACAAAAGGGAAAAAATGATGTTACTCCTTCTACGCCCAAAGAAACCATTGACCTTATTGCTCCTCCTAAGTATAAGGCAATGCCAAAGAGGAAGAAAGAGATCAGCATTGGTCATCCATCCTCAAGAGTAATAAGGAACATAAAGAACTCACAAGCACCTCCTGAAGCAAGTTTCAAACCTAGTATTAGTGTGCTAAGTGCAAGAATAATTGATGAGGGAAGAATTGATCAAGTAGAAAAGTTTTATGAAGAATATAGTGAGATAGACAAATCAGAGATACATGGAATGACAGTCAAACACATGTTGAAGTTCAAGAAGATAGTCTTGGAACTAAACACCATGAGTCCTGATAATGTATGGAATATCTTAGAATTCCAAAAGAGACAGGCCATTGAAGAGGATTTAAGGATAAGGGAAAAGATTCTAGATAATACCCTTCTAGTATGTTCCTTAGAAGAGAAATATCTATTGCTAGATCTGGTAAAATAACACCTCAGAACCAAGTCAAGGATTTTGCACATTATGGACAAGAACTATGAATTAGTTGCAAAAGAAACAAAGAAAGCCTTTGAGAAGGTCCTTATGAATAGACACATGTATCTAGCTATTGTGCCTACAACACAAGTACCCTCAAAGGAAGTCAAGGTGGCAGATCCCACTAATGCATCAGTCTGCGCCTGTAGTTGAAACACAAACAAAGGAAGATAAGTCTGTGCCCATGATAGAGTCACTAAAGGATAGCACCATTATCATTGATAATGTAGAGATAGCCATGGCAGACACTGGCACTGAATTGGACAAGTTTGAAGAGGCTTTTGTGAGCACAAAAGAAGCTGAAATTTTATGTGGTAATAATTCTCCCAATCCACAAGAAGTAATGATTGAAGATATGACAAATGTTGAAGAAGAAAAAGAAGAAGAAAATAAAGGAAAAGAAAAGATGGAAGAAAAGGAAGAAGGAAAAGAAAAAGAAATAAAAAAAGAAGTAGACAAAAATGAACAATCACTTGAGCTAATCAAGGTAAAATAAGAAGTGATGGATAGCACTCCCATCACTCCCTCAGCAGCATTGTTGTCAAGTTTGACACCTGACACAACTAGTTTGGACTCATGGGGAGAAGAAGACCTGATTAAGTTCAACATCTTAGATATGGAGAAAGCCAAGGAGAAACAGGTGATGAGGAATCCCCTCCTGGTAGAATCAGTAAACATTCTAAATAGCTTGTTACCAGCAGACAAGAAAGTGTCCAAGGTACACTCTTTTGATGATGTCAGCTCAGTGATTTCTTAGTTCAAGAATAGCTTCTCTAGCCTGGGAGAATCTGCATCCTTAGTTGTAGAGGAGAAGTACTTGAAGAAGATATTGAGTGAATTGGTTAGCAACTATACACTTCACCTGAGCTCACTAAAGGTTGGTCAAGCATCCTTGAAGGAGTTTGTAGCAAAGGGCAAAAAGATCATTGCTAACTGTATGAACTAGGATAAGTTGACTGGTGATCTATACAAGAAGATTCAAGAGGCAAAAGCCATGATAGACAACATAAGGAAATCAATGGAAGATCCATTTGTTGATGTAAACATGTTTAATAATGTCTACCAAGGACAAATAAAGAAGATTGAGAAGGCAAAAAAAGAGATGACCAAGATAAGGGCTAGGTAGACTCAGCTAAGGAATGCTCTCACTCCCTCATTAGACATACTTAAGTAGAATATCAAGGAGATCGATGCCACCATGGTGAAATATGATCAAGGTCCTAGCACAGATTTGGAGAAGATGGAGAAGTTGCAATATGCATTATGAACCCATCTCAAGAGTGTGAATTCACTGATCACATTTTGGAAGAAGGAGATCCAAAACCTGCAGATAGCATATCCGGATGTTTTATCACAGTAAGTTTTTGTAGATATAGTTTTGAAGCACCTTTGTCATTAATGTCAAAGGGGGATTATGTATAGAATATGTTATAGATATGTACATAAGGAGATATAAGACATAAATTATGTATAAGGGAGATATAAGACAAAAAATTTTTGTATTAAGGAACAGTTAGCAACTTGGCCATATTCCTTTGTTGCCATCAATGACAAAGGGGGAGATTGTTGGCAAGTTGGCTATACTAGTGTATATGACTTGGTATAGTGTTTTCATTATGGCAACAAAGTCATATAGTAGTTTGGAGCTAGCGCACTTGATGAGAAGATCAGAAATCAGCTAAGTATTAAAAACTGGACAGTATACAGAGTACTTGAAGCTCAGAGCATTAGCGCATGTACATATGACTGAGTTATGGTATGCGCCCTAGAAGATAAGTTAGTTAGAATATATTCATGCTTAGTCTATGAGCACATGATCAGCTATGAAAGTATGAGAAAGATACAGACAGTTGAAGTTACATGGCCAGTGTGCGCCAAAGAAGAACAGAGTAAGCAATTGACTGTTAGCATTTTGAATGATGGTTATATTCTAATGATGTAAAGGCTATCCACCTATTTTAATTAGGTTTTTGACGTGTAAATATATTTTATTGTAAAAACACTTGAGCCAATTCATTTGGAAGCGTTGTATGTAATAGGTTTAAGGGCTGACCTAGTTGTTTGTTTTATATGCGCATATAAATATGAGATGTGCCCATTGTAATTTGTATGGAAGTTGACAAAGAGTTGTGATAAGCAGAGCAAAAGTGTGTGAAGAGGCTATAAGATGTATTAGATCTTTGTAAGAGGTCAAAGCATCAACACATCAAAGGAACTAATCTAACAAGCAGTGTCACAGTGACAGTTCATCTAGCAGATATAGTGTGTCTATGATATCAGAAGGATGTAGCCTTCACCACTTGAGCAGTCAGCTCCAGGACAACGCGTCCACTCCCCTAACAGAGACTATTATAAAAGACTCCTAATAGGGTCCGACCCTTGACAAGGTCTACTATACTTAATGCATTGTAAAGAAACTCCTAACAGGGTTAAGGATCTTCTAACAAGGATCATAAATCACTAGTACATAATATTAGTGGGTGTCAATTCCCACCGGAGTTTTTACCTATTTGGGTTTTCCCATAACCATATTGGTGTTATGTATTGATTTCATGTTTCATGTTTATATGGATGTTCATTTCAGTACTTAAGCATTTAAGTTCAATTTAAAGATTAAGTGAAAAGATAAAATATAGTGAACAGTGATTCACCCCCCCCCCCCCCCCCCCCCCTCTGATTGTTCCCATTCCTAATAGATATTACTTTCAATTCCTAAATTATAGCTGCTCCACTAAAATAGGGAAAGATTCTAATTTATTGGGAAGACTCCTTCTACTTAAAAGTAAGCAGAAATGTCATTTAAGAAACCGTATGGGGAGATGGGGTTATTGGGGAAAATAACACATGGATCCACATATTGTTTTTCGTCTTCTTCTTTGTCTCCTATTTTTTCTCTAAATATTTTTTTATTAATGATTTTGTTTAAAAATAGTTTTTAACATAACTGCTAAAAAAATAAGCAATAAATTTCATAAACATGGGGCCATCAACTCTACAAATTTTTGCTAAAAAATTGAGCACCAACTACTAGCCAAAATAAGCATAGAAAATGCATGGGCACCTGCCCTAAAATAAGATGTTCCATCCATGGGGCCATCAAATCCACAATGTGACTCAAAAAGTTGACCAACTTCTCTTAGGAAAAAAAAAGAGAACATCTCATCCTCCCTAATTGGACCTATTATAAATAGGTTAAAATAGGAAAGATGTGGTCCTTCCCTAATTGGACTTATTATAAATAGGTTAAAATAGGAAAGATCTAGTCCTACCCTAATAATTGGACCTATTACAAATAGGTTAAAATAGGAAAGATGAGAGATTAAGTAAAATAAGACAAGTTGAAGCAAGCATTGCCTAAGTTTAATTAAGCCGATAGGATTTTTTATTGTGGGCACTGCCCACCAAAAAAGTGTCTGATACAAAAAACCACAAAAGTGTCTGATATGAGAAAAATTACCGGTGAGACTTTTTCTGGCAGTCAGTAACAACAAGTCTTCTTTGCATGTCATAACGATTTTTTGAAATAATTAAGGGCATGTAGTCCATATCTATAACAAAATTCCATTTGCAATGGCTACTCGCATTCGATATTCCTTTCTAAAGTTAGTTACAGTTAAAATTTGTTCTCTTTTCATCCTCCTTGTCTGGAACTACATTGTGGAGCTACTTTTTGTGTATCAAAAATAACATTGAACAAGGACCTGCCAAAGAAGATTAGCATTCTTTGATGGAGATTATACAATGGGTGCTAGTTCATCCATTCTTTGATTGGTGTCTACTCTCAAAACATTGAAAGATATAGATGCATTTGAGACTCCAAAGTGTGATGGCGTGATCAAGCGAGATTAGAACCCAGGACGTGAAGGAGAGGAGGGAATAGTGATTATTCTGGTGGATCTTATTTAGAATCGCATGCCTTTTAAATGTGCACATAATGGGTGTAATAAGACTTTTAAGAATTCTTAGACGCTCAAAATGCATCATAAAATCTAGTGTACTATGATGTGCTTACTTTAAAAAATAGCGGTGTTGGAGGAAGCGGTGGTCATGCGAGCCACAGTAAAAAAATACTATCATGATGTTCCATCTGTAGACATACTTTTGTAGGGGTTTATGAGTTGAGGAGACATTTTGGGAAAAAGAACTCAAAAGGTGAGAAAATGCATGGGTGCAGAAATTGTGGAAAGCAATTTTATATTGAAGTTGATCGTAGAGATCATCTTAAGCTTTGTGGGTGAGCCTAATCAGTGTAATTATGGTATGAAGTTCTCTTTTAAGTGTAATCTTGTTTTCCACAGAAAGATGCATCCTAAATGTTTGGCCTTCTACTTATGTTATGTCTCTTGGTGATTAATTCTCTCCAATGTCCTTTCCTCCCAGTGGGGTTGAGGTAGAAGATATTGACTATACTTGGTGCTTTAATCTTATTACCTAGGTTTTTGCTATTGTTTCATCTAATTTGAGGTTCTAAAGGGTGTAAGTTATTTTGTCATGCGTTATTTTTTGTAAATAATAATATTTTCTCACGGATTTCTTTCTCGCTTCTGAATTTGACATCTCTACCTTTTTACAGTGGCATCTTGTTTATGGTTTTCCCTTTTTAAATGAGAACACTTGAATTTTTTTTTAACTGTGGATTGTAAGTATATGATAAAGTTGAAAGTCATTTTTAGGTGAAAATTTGTCATTAGAAGAAAATAAATCTTACTGAGGAGATCAAAGTCTCTAAAGAAAGGTTCCTCAAAATCATCCAGGAGTCTAAAGGTAAAATATTGTTCAAATCTTTCTTTTTTGAAAAAAATAAAATTTGACAAATAATCTCTCAATAGTTTTGGAAGATTTGAATGTTGATCCAAAAATCTTGAGTCAAAACTTGTTTGTTTGGATTTATGGGAATTTTGTATCTTAGTGGATAATCAATTTTTTATTTCTAGATGGTCTTATATTTGTTTGGATTTCTCAAAATTTTGTATTTTAGTAGATGATAAATTTTTTTTTGGATTGATTTTATATTTGTACAAATTGAATTTTCATCCATGAATTTATAGTAGAACCTTTCCAATTTGAATCTTTGAATTTTTAGTTCTGATTTTGGTATATAGTCAATTAACCTTTGGAAGATTTGAATCATGTAATTATTCCTATAAAATTATATTTTTTAAAACAATCTCTAAACATAATAAATTTGAATGATGTATTTGTTGAATTATGTGGATTATGTCTAGCAAGTTGAAACATCAAGACTAAAAAAGATGGGTTCCTGTAGTTTATTCTTCATGAAAATGAGTGGATGAAATTTGATTAAAAAGTATGCTAGGCAATAAGCTAAATTATCATATAATTAAAAAATAATAAAATTAGCTATAAAATGAAAAATAACTTAATTTTAAAGTTTTGTTTGATTGCCAAATACTAAATGAGTCAAAACAACCAAACTATCATGTATGCACAATCATATATTTATTTGAGACTCTTATCTTAAAAGAAATTCTTAAAATAGGAGTGAATATTTTTGTATTATTAATCCCTGTTGCTGCAATATATGAGAGATTTTATATTTTTCCAAATATAAAATAATATGACAACTTCCAACCATGAAAAGAAGCATGTTATGGGATTTTCTATTCTTCTTGTTTAGATAAAATACATTATTACAACCAAAATAACATGCTCAGACTTCTTTATAGAACCAATCTTTAGAATGTATCTTTTACCTTGCAATGTGATGTCCCCTTTATGAATAAGATTAAATAATAGTAATAAATAACACACACACACACACACACACAAAGTAAATAATAATACTTAAAATTAAATATATGAAATATTTGAATCATATAGGGAGTATATAATTGGATTATAAAATCAGAAGATTTAATATATTTAGAGTATGAGAATTATAATATATATAATATAAAATAATAAATATCTAAATCTAATACTCGGTTTATAGATAATAAGAATCTACCTCCTATCTCTTACTAAGGTGTCCTAGGGTAGGGAATTTGTGGAAGGGAGAGGTAGAGTAATTTTTCGGCACATGACGATTATCCCAACAATGGGGTTATGCCTTGAGGGAGGCCGCTTGTAGTCTATTTCACGCGCCCTTGGCACAATAAGTCTTCCACCTTATGATGACGTTAGTAAGAAAAAGAAAATAGATTCTTGTGATCTCTTTGAAGAAATCCTTGAATGTTAAATCTAGACCATGTTCATTAATTTATTAGTTGATGGTTTGCATTTCTTCAATATTTATGAATAATGATTGTTAATATGGATTATTATTATTTTTGGTTAGTAAGAATGATTCCCTAATTCAATATTCCCAACTTGTGCACTAATTTATGGAATATACGTCAAGTGGTAGGAAAGGGGTCATTACACGCAACAACATTATTAATTTGAACATCATGAGCAGAGAACAAATGAATATCTAGGGGGTCTTTATGTCTATGAAGACCGTTAGATAATTGGTGATGAGTACAATCTTGAATTCCATAAAGATGGAGGCGGGCAGGTACCAGAAAAGAGTATGGATGGTCTAATTATTTCAGCATGATGTTCATAACCCACATTAAAAATAAGAATTTTTAAAGATCCTGCATAGTACCAGTCACTCTCAAATCTTGTAGAGATTTCTCCCACCCTTCATCAAAGTAGTCATGAACATCCTCCTTATCATTATCTTATGGCATCATTATGATTTTACATGTGGGGCCTTAAATAACTTGTTTATATACAAATATTTACTATGAATGTTATTACAATGATAAAATATGTATATTATAACGTAATTTTTTAATCTAATATTATCTTTATGTAAGAAAAATAACTTGAAGGAGGAGGAGGAGAAGTTGGAGACGAAAATGAAAATGAATGAGAGGAGGAGGAAGAAGATGACCAAGAAGAAGAGGAAGAATATGAGGAAGAAGGAGGAGGACAAGGACAATCAAGAGGGGGAAGAAGAGAAAGAAGAGGAGGAAGAGGGAGGAGGAGGAGGAGGAGGAACAGGAAGAGGAGGAGGAGGAGGAGGAGGAGGAGATGATGATGAAGAAGCTAGAGAAGGACAAGAGGATAAGGATAAGAGGAGGAAGAAGAAGAAGAAGAAAAGTAGGGGGAGAAGAAGGAGGAGGAAGAGGAAGAGGAAGAAGAAGAAGAAGAATAGGAAGAGGAAGAAGAAGAAGAAGAAGAAGAGGAAGAGGAGGATGAAGAAGACAAAGAAGATGACGAAGATGAAAAAAAGAAGAGGAGGAGGGGAAGAAGAGGACGACGATGATGAAGAAGAAGAGGAGGAGGATGAGGACGACGAACAAGAAGAAAAAGAACAAACAAAAGAAAGATAATACACTTGATTTTTCCTTCCTTCAGCCCCCATTATATATTAACTATCAGCATGACCATTGAACCTCCTCTAGATGCAAGTGCTAGTAAATATAAATATTAATTTGTTGGAGAGGAGAAGTAGGATTCATCCTTCCGTGGGCCAAACTAAAAATTTATTGCCAAAGGAGAAGTAGGATTCATCCTTCCGTGGGCCAACTAAAAATTTATTGCCAAAGGAGAAGTATTTGTTGCCACCGACAAATTTATTGAATTTTTTATGCTCAAATCAAACGGTAAAAAGCGGGCAAGCCCGTGGGCAAATAATCAAAATATCTTCTTTGTGAATTGTATTCACACCTTAAAGGAAACCCTATGTCTCAGTGCATTTTCAGAATCACGTCAATGGAGATTCACAGGTAAGTAGAAAAGAATAACTCATTTCTGGATTTCAATGGAACGGTCGAATCCATAAAAGAAGATGATGGATTTCTCTTCACAGATCTCGACTGTGTAACAGAGCACACTTCGACCTGTGGACTTCCCACGATTTGCCTGCAAAGCCAAATCTGGAGGACCACGCCATTGATAGTCCCTTCGAGCTTGCTCAATCGCAGCAGACCTCTAATAGCTTCGGTTCGAGTCCTTGGGGAGGCAAAAGCACTGGAGATGTGGTCAAATATGGATATTTCTCTGATGACAGAGAAAATTTGAATGAGGAAGATGAAGGATAGGTTAAATCGAGTCAGTCTGCCCGTTCTTCCGAGGGCAGGACTTTGATCTCCGAGAGAAGACGTCTGCGGCCGCCTGAATGAGAGGCTGTATGCTCTGCGCTCTCTTGTCCCTAAAATCACTAAGATATTTCATTACAGGCAATAGGTTTTCAAAGTCCAGTAAATTTTGATTTTTTAAAAGGGTTTGCACGATTATGTCTAGTTTTATAGAATGAGATTTTAATCATCATGTTCATTTTGTTGTCTTGGTAAATTTATACAAATAAACCTCAGACTGAGGTTTTGAATCTTTATAAATGATTTAGTTAAAAATATATCATCACCGCTGACAGACTGTAACTGCAACCCTTTGATTTAAATATTCTTTACAAGAAACAGGTAATAAGTACCTCATACTGTAAACCTGCCTGATAAATAGGGCCAGAAGAATGATGTCGAATGTAAAAGATTTAAATACAATTTTATCGTAAAGGTTTACAGATTTATTTTCATGTACTTCATTTTTACAGAAAATGATTTTAAATTTTGAAACTTAGATTACAATTTGTTCGCCTTGGAGATTTATTTTGTTGCATTTCATTTTCTTGAAATTTTGGAAATATCAAATCGAGAGATCTAATTTATAGTTTGTGATTATTGTGCTTAGATGAATAAGGCGTCAATAGTAGGGGACGCAATGGACATTCAGGCCGAGATCTCACAGCTTGAATCTGACATCATGCACAAAGATTCTCCGTTTGTTGAGGGAAATTCAGTGGTGACTGATGTTGATCTTGAATTTGCCTCATTTGAAACGAGTAGCACTAGTAGCCCCCTAAACAAACCAGGGCGAAAAATAATTGTCGAAGTAAGCGGACTTTTCTTTTTTCCCCCTTTTTCTTTCTCATTTTTCATATTTGTGTTCTTCGATAAACAAAAGGATCCATTTCCAGTGCATATTCTTTAGAATATTCCGCTTACATACTAAACCATGGTATCCATCTAGAAACAAAATTGAATTCTTTAGTTTTACTGAGAAACGGAGACCCAGGAATTCCTGAATTCCACATAATAATACGTTTTTATATAACAGAATTCCACACGGAAAAATTAACAACGGAAACGAAGAGAGAAAAAACAAATGCAATTTACAAAATTTGTAGAGATGAAAACTAATCTATTCTCAAACTAATATAATTGGGTCTCTATGTGGAGAGAATCGCAGAGATTACTCTTCTTTAACAAGTAAGTAGTCCAATATTCTGAGTTGGTCATGGCCTAGGTCTTCCGAAAAGTCCAATCTCTCCATCACCGTCTTCAATAATATGCATGATTTCAGCTGGATGTTTTTCAGAGTGCCAATTTCATGTCATTTGACGGCCAGATATCAAAACAGCCATTATTAAGGTACTGAAAATCCTGAAATCTCTTGTATGTTTTTTAATTTGATGGGCTATTTGTGTGTTACTTACCGCTTGGATTTTATTTTATTGTGTAGATGAAGAAATTTGGGGCAGAAATGGAAAGCGAAGCAGTGAAACGAACTATTTTGGAAGCTCCAGCAAACTGCGGCTTTGAAGCAGCGTTAAACACAGGATGTTCAAAAGCCTAAGGATTCTCTTTGATTTAGTTACCAAAAACTGAAAACAATTCGTACTCTTGAAAAAGATCTAATATTTGAACACATTTCAATGGTTGTGATAAGAGTTGTTGATTTAATATTTATATTTATTAATTTAATATTCATATTTGTTGATTTAATGTGTTTTTTTAACAGCATTGTACCAATAGTTGTCATTTAAAGTTGATATTGTTATGATGACTAGTTATAATTGAAAGAAATGTACCATTAGTTGCAAAACGAAACCAATCATGTGATGCCAGATCAGTTGTACAAGTGTGGGTGTCCCTTTTGAATGATCACTGGTCTCATTTTTTGGGGGTTGTTTTAGATACTTTGGCAAACAAAACATGTTGATGTGGCATCATATGCGATGATGTAGCCTTGAAACCCTAATTATGAGTAGGGGCTTTGCCAAGTAAGCTCTTGTAAAAATTAGTGTGTGATTTAAAAATTTTATGTAAGATTTTGATAAGTGCCAAGTTATAGTGCCTACTTTAGCATAAGGGTCTATTCTAAAGAGATCTCATTTTTATGTATATATTTCATTTAAGTTATAAATTTAATTTTAAAAAAATGAAAATGATATTGTTGTGCATGTTTTATAATAAAAAATTTAAGGATAGATATATTAATAGCATTGGTTAAATGTTAATTCAATTTAAATATTTTTATTTCACCAACAATAAATGAATTTAAATAAGTTACAATGAAAAATAAAGTCATTTAACAATCATAAAGATATGTTATACTTAAAAAATTGATGTGTATATTTCAAAAATTTCTTAAATCCAAACTTATATTTATTGAAATGGTCCTTCTCCATAAATACACATCCTTTTAAGGAAATCAAATGTTTCATCTATGACAATGATAACCATTTATTTATTTTCAAATAATTTTAGTCTCCTTTCCTCAACTTCACATCTATAAAAAAAACTTATGTAAAAGATAGCAAGAGACTCCCCTTTTTTATGTATTAAATTCATGTAACTAATAAATCAATTCTAAAATAGGCATTTTGAGAGTGACATCTCTAAGATCTTTTACATAATTTTTATAAAATATAGATATATTAGTAGCTTCATTAACATGAAAAATACTTCATAACTATTTTAATAAATCTATTATTTTTATCTCCCTATTAAAAGTTGAATAACTTTACAAACGTTACAAAGAAAAATATTATGTCATTTAAGATTCATCCAAATGTATCATACCTAAAAAGTGATGTTATATTTGAGAATCTCCTAGACCCAAATGTATCCCTTGAATGCATATTGAAATGGCCTTACACCATGGAATGCTTCTTAGTTTATTTCATAACAATTTTAGTCTCTCTTACTTAACTTCACATTTTGAAAGTTGCTTTCTTTTATTTATCTTTTCATAATCATGAGATTTAGTTACAAGTATCATTTGTAACATTTTTTGTAATCTTATTTTTTTTATTATCATATATCAATTGTGACTTTTGAAAAAGATAAACTTTATATGTGTAAGAAATCTTTGTACCAATTTTATTTGTCTAACCAAAATATTTAGACTAAATATATCTACAAATGTCAACTCTATTTTTTCATTTAATGTCCAAATTAAATATAACAGTAGTTGGTTTGTGTCCGCTTTGTATTGAGATTTTTAGAATTCTATATAGAATTCCATTTTTAAATAACATCTTTCACTATGTATCGAAGACAACCATAACTTATACTACAGGTGTTGTTGGAACACTACTAGATTAATATATTATATATTAAATATACTCTTAATTTTTATTTACAAAACATACTTCAATCCAAAAATTAAGACTAAATCATCCAATTAATAGTTTTAAGCTAAATTTTATCATTTCAACTCCAAATATATTGGTATCGTCTACTTTAAATAATCTTTATATCCTAGTGAAGTTGTTTAGCTACTTTTGAAAATATTTAGGAATTACATTTTTTTGAACTACTTATTTTTAAATAGTCATCTTAAATATGTATGATATATTAATAATAGTTTCTATTAAAATTAGAGAAAATTTTAGAAATAAATTTTTGAAAAAGAGGGAAAGAAAATTAAATTTTAGTGACATTATTGGCAATCAAAAAGTGGGAGATTTTTCTCACAACAAGTCAAATTTTGATATTGCTATCAAGATTTAAGTGTGTAGTTTTTAAGTCAAACTCATTGACTAATGTTTCATGAGTAGTGGTTTACTAGAACCCATCTCTCATGAGAATGAATGTAACACTTAACACTCATTGCATCTAGGTGATGCTGACAATGGTGAATCATCGGGCCTTCCAGGGAAGTCACTCACCCTAGTACAACTTGAACTAAAGCATGCATACCATGGAGTTTCCTCCAAGGTTAAACTCACTTAACTTGCTACACCATTTGGAAAACCTCCAACAAGTGTTGTGCCTTATGAACCATTAAGGGGCTCTATAATGAATGGTTCATAAGACACAACATTTGCTAAAGGTTTTGTAAATCAGGTAGTAAGCTATGTGGACTTTATCTTGGAAGAAATGTCGTAATTACGAACACAAGAAAACTAAATTTTTCACCCCAATTCTAATAACAATATAACAATTTTTGATAATATAAATTAAAATGAAAACACTTGAATCTAATAAATTAAACTAGAAAATACACTTAAATAAACATGATAAACCATTTGAATGATACAATCCTATTATATTCTTCTTTATACTTCAACATATTATCATTTGTACATGAGATAAACCATTTCAATGATGTAATAATAGAAAACTTAATTTCCTCAAAATTCTATTCATCCATGACATCTTTTTAAACACGAATGAATGTAAAGAAAACTTAAGTTCATAACTTGAGACAGACAAACTTATAAATGTAAATAATTAAGAATTGTTAGGACCGTGCAAACTCTATTAAAAATAGACGCAACTCAAAAATTGGTACACGTTTGTTTTTAAACTGCAAACATCATGTGGCTAATCAATTCTGTGATAGATTGCAAAGATGGCCCAGCGCTGCGTCTTCATGAGGAAAACATTCTTCATGAGAAATGACATTTGAAGTCCTCTGGAAATTTTCAATGCGATCAACGTGCCCCAGCTTTTCAAAGTGCTCCACGCGCTAATGAGCAAAACATTACCAACGTGATCAATGTGATATAAAACAGTCATTTTTAAAAATAAATGAATGTTTATAAGGGATCAAACTCTTCAAAAGTTGGATTTTCGTGTGACAAATTTTACACATTTGGAATGTGCATTTTACTCCCATTATTTGAATCCATGAATGTTAGGTAATATAATTGGATTATTAATTGAATTCATTATATATATATATATATATATATATATATATATATATATATATATATATATATATATATATAGGATAATGAGTGGATTTTTAGTTTTGGTTAAACAAATTTAATTATAATCATTATGATGTTTGACTATGTTAAATTCTATGCGAAAGTTTATTCAATTGTTGGGAGATTCACACTGATCTAAAATAAAAGATACATTTCGACCAAAGTATTATTAGAATATATAGAATCTCAAGATATGTTCATTAAAAAACTTAAGGACCATGTGCAATACTGAGAGGAGTTTTCACTTTTAGTAAGCACATATTTTTGATAAGTAATGTAACAAACAACATGAACAGACTAACAACAGAGTAACATTGTCAACACAGGGACAACCTCAACAGATTAGCATGATTAGATCATTAACCATCTAAGAACATTGATAAGCACCCTCACATCACTATCAAAAACCAGAAGAAGGAAAAAAGAAGAAACAACTAAACTATAACTGGTGTAGTACACAAAAACCATAATTAAACGAGTTTTAAACATTGACCTCTTAGGGTCATAACCATCAGTAAAAAAAAGTATAAATCTAGAGTAAACAAGAAAAGCCTAAGTAAACATCCATAGGGCCTAGAACGCCAAGATAAACCAAAATGCAAAAACCAGAGGAAGGGCCAAACCATAGCTTTAATCTTCTTCCATTCATTGGTAAGCAACATCACCGCCCAATCTTTCATGAGGAATTGGAAGAGTTCCTTATGATCTTCAACATCCTTCGCATCTTTGTCAATGTCATCTTGCATCAAGCTTGGAGTGGTAGTGGAGTTGTGCATCACCTTGAGTGCAAAATGAGAGACTTTATACAATTTGACATCCACGTCTGTAAGTTTTGGACATCCACCAACGCAATCTTTTTGTCTACCTCTGCTAGTCTCTTATTCAACAAATTGGCCTCCCCCAAAGCTGAACCAGTATTGTATTTCTCATCTTTTACCTGGACCTTTGCTTTAACATCATCCACAAGAACTATTTTAGTCTCTTACTTATCATGGGAAGGCTCTCTAGGGTCTGAATTGAAGTTGTCCAAAACATAGGTCGAGTTGCTATCTGAGGCAGTATTGGAAACCTCATCACCACCAATATCCTCAGACTCTGCATTGTCCGAGCCCAAGACCTCTTTCATAATTTATTTTTCTGGTTTTCCCTTGAGATGGGTGGACCTGCAGGGTGTATTGGTCTCCTCAGTAATCTAAACATCCAAATCAATTTGCAGTTTGACTCTTTTAGCAGACTTTTGCTTGGTCTTAATTGGAGCAGACGTCCTCTTGTTACATTTTTCCTTCTTACTCTTGGAGGAGTCTGGGGAGGCGTCCTACTAGTTTTAAGAGTAGGGTTTTTTTGTTAATGACTAGGGCTAGGAGTGTCCATAGGGCTAGCTAAGGTTGGGGTAGAATACCTAGGCACCTCTTCAACAAAGATTTGATAGGGAGAATAAAGGACCAAGTGAAAGTGGTAAAGCCAAAACAGAAGGCCCTAGTGGAGTCCATGGTAATGTTCTTCCCATGGATCTAAGCCTTAGCCACATCTTTCATAGTATTTTCAAAAGAATGCAAAAGGTAAAAAGAAATAGAAATACCAATGTGGTTCTTGAAAATATTTAAGAAAGGGAGGTGGCAGTAGGAATACACACCATATCTACTCTCTAGCATGGAATCCCTCATAACCACAAGGAAAACATCGTCTCAAGGCTCGTGTAGTTGTTCACAATCAAAGCCCCCTCTGAGCTTAATAGGATGATGTCCAACATAGAAGAGTTGGTTTAGCCTCACAATATAAGAGACCTTAGTAGTTTTTTTTTTCCATATGCGACCCTAGGTGGAAAGGCCCGTAGCCTACACAATCACATCTTTATTGGCCTCGAATGAAATTCTACCCATGGTAACCCTTTTGGCATCCCAAGAACTAAGAAACTACTAATAAATACTTTCATCATGGCCCTTCATGATCTTCATAAATTGGGCAATTCCACCCTCCTTACATATATGCCAAACCATTCCATCATTTTTCCACTCATCGCATTTATCATGCTCCACATGCACATGGTCACCACCCATATTGAAGTAGAGAAAATTGAACAGATTGCAGAGAATAGGGCTGACAAAAATTGGAGAGAATTTGAGCCAAAAAACCCCAAGAAAGGAATTTTGAAGTGAATGATTATAACAAGACAGAGCAAATGAAAATAATGAAGGAAATGAATGCAAATCCAGCCCATATCAACTCTGAGACCAATTCTATCAACTTTCTTGTGCAAAAGGTCTCCCAAATAGAAAGTATTGGAGGAGATAATATTTTGTAGAATGGAAAGGGTTTTAGCATGTTTCTCTAACTTGGCCATAGCCTAATCAAAACCAAAGTGGTGCAAAAATTTATGAAACCTATGCCTCAAAAAATCTTGATGAGAAATATCGGTGATACGTAATCCCAAAAACTGCCCAGGTGGCCAATTTAAATCAAACTTAAGGAAAGATACCAGTGGATAGTAAACCAAGAGCCCGCCAAGAAGCTCTAATAGGGCTTGAAGCATAGACCAACACATCATCATAACTACAGAGGGGAGTCCTTTGTCATGAAAGTGAGTCCTAAGAGGGAGGGAACTCTCCTTTCACCGACATTTAATTCTAGCAATATATAACCCAATGGAGGAAAGATGGTCAACAATAGAATTACCATCTCTGTAGATGTGTTGTAGGTTGAAATCATCAAAACCATTGAAAAAACCACAAATGTCATTTATAATACCTTAAATAGACCAACTATAGGACCATGTCCCTTTAGTAGCATCAATAATTAACACAGAATACCCCTCAATCACCAGAGTGTGAATGCTAATAGAGAGGAAAAACTTGATACCACATATCAAAGCCATACCTTTAACTCGGTTTGTGGTAGAGATGTGTAAGTGACCCGTATAGGTAGCAATGAGAGAACCACTATGATTTCTAATGATACCACTGCCAGCAGCCAGACCATTCCTAGAAGCATCATCAAAATTAAGCTTACACCAAGAGAAAGTAGGGGGTTTCCAAAAAGTAGTATCACGTCCAATTTTTTTGGAATTGTCAAACTTTGAAATCCTTCGGGAGCTTCTAGGATGAAGCCAACATGGAGTCCAACTGCGAAGGATGTTTAGAGGGAATTTTCCATTTTCTAATAGAGATATTTTCATGAAGGAGTTTGTAAAGGACAAACAATACATCATCAGTAGATTGCTCCTTATCATGAAACACCCTATTGTTCCTTTCTTTCTGCAAACACCTGCAAACATGAGGGGGAAATTGGAGCCATAGCTTTTTGATAAGGGGGTTTATGGGAAGGGCCTTTCCAATCCATAATAAATTACTAGGTTATTGGTTGTAGTTATAGACTAAAAATCACTCATACAATCCCATCAATTTAGAGCTTTGATATTTTTAAAAGAAGAAATAATTAGAAGCATCTTAGGAAGTTTTTTATTTATTTTTAAATTGAACAAAAAATATGAACACTGAATATAAAATGCAAAAACTTAAACTATGATTTTATTAAATTAAAACTAAATGTAGCTCAAGAAGACTATCTTATTTTGGTGAAGTGATTATGAAAACGGCAGATGTTTCATCTATGGGGCCATTAGTTTTACAAATTGTACCGGCTGCTCTTAGAAAAATAAGAGAACCTCTGGTCCTGCCCTAATTGGATTATTATAAATTATGTGAAAATAGGAAGGATGTGAGATTTAGTAAAATAAGACAAGTTGAAGCGAGCATTGCCAACGAGAGATTTATTGAATCTTTTATGCTCAAATCAAACGGTAAAATGCAGGCAAGCCCAAGCCTGTGGGCAAAGAATCAAAATATTTTCTTGGTCAATTGTATTCACACCTCAAAGGAAACCCTACGTCTCAGTCCGTTTTCCTCTGATATGATCAAATATGGATAGTCCTCTGATGACACAAAAAATATGAATGAGGAAGATAAAAGATCAGTTAAATCGAGTCAGCTTGCTCGTTCTTCCGAGGGCAGGACTTTGATCTCAGAGAGAAGACGGTGCAGCCGCCTGAATGAGAGGCTTTATACTCTGCGCTCTCTTCTCCCAAAAATCACTAAGGGCCCTTTTGGACCATGGCATACGGAATGCCGGATATGGTCAATTCTGGAATATGTTGCAAATCTGGAATATCCATATCCTCAAAATGATATCCGGAATATGTGTTCGACCCGTTTGGACCACCTGGAAGATTACTGAGAAGATCTATTTTCCGCGTTTGGCTGCGCATTTTGGAATTAGAATATTGATTGAATGAGAATTTATTTTATTAATTTATTTGTAACAATTTGTGATTTTTTCAAATGTTATGATGTTTTTCATATTTTTTTCATGTTTTTGAATATTTATTTTATTTTTGCAATAAAATATTATTATAATATTTTATTTATTTTTGAATACTTATTTTATTTTATTTTATTTGTATGTGATTTTGAATATTTATAATATTTTGAAATAAAATTATGTTTATAAGTTTATAAAAATTGTAACATTTTGTATAACTTTTTTATAAAATTTATAGACCCAAAAAAAAATTATTATAATATTTTATTTTATTTTTGAATACTTATTTTATTTTATTTGTATGCGATTTTGAATATTTATAATATTTTGAAATAAAATTATGTTTATAAGTTTCTAAAAATTGTAACATTTTGTATAATTTTTTTATAAAATTTATAGACCCAAAATAAAATATAAAATTTATAAAATTTGTAAAATTTGTAGACCCAAAATACACAAATTTATAAACAAGTCATTTATTTTATTATTTATTTTTTACAAAATGTTGCCAACCCAGCTCAATAGGAGCACCGGTAGGACAGAGCCGGGTGGAGAAAACCTCCGGTCTAGCCCCACAAAATCATGAGCTGATATAAAATTTACATAATTTGAATGAGGCATTCCTCATTTTACATAATGCAAATACAATGTTACAACTTGAATGAGGCATTCCTCATTTTACATAATGCAGATACAATGTTATAATTTAGTTTGATGAGTCTTTGATGCTCTGTCATGCCCGAACTCTTGTTTTTGTCTGTAGACACTACATACATAGAACATACAACTGCTTTGTTCTTTTGTTACTACACCAATGAAGTACATTCAGTTGCTAACTTTTGTATGAGTTTTTAAAAAAAATCTTATTAATTATTATTACCTTCTATGACCCCCTTTGATTCTTACCTGAATGATCCATGCTTGTCAAGATAAAAACACGACCAATTAAATGAGTTTATACATGATATATCTATGTTAACCTCAAAATTCCTCTACAAACCTAGGTTAGAATTCTACAAAGCAATAACCATGAAAACAACGTTAAATCATGTGACTAATACCAGATTGGGGCTCACCTAAGCCATAAACATGAAAAATTATTGTGAAAAAAACTATGTGGACCATATATATGCGCACTTGGGGTGAAGAGGAGTTATGCCATATCCATATTATAATATTTAGTTATAATATCAAAATACAAAATTGAATAATTCCTGAGCTCATATCCGTATATTACACTATCAAAATACAAAATTGACTAGTTCCTGAACTCATCTCCGCATATTACAATATCAAAATACAAAACTGAATACTTCTTGAGCTCATCTACACATATGGTCACACAAAAGATATGCGATTACAATACAGAGAAGGCATCGTAAAAATTTAATTTCATTTGTCCTAGCTTGACAACTATTGCACTCAAATCTTGGATTGTGGATGAGTGGAGATGGGCGGATGTTTGGATCGTGGATGACTGGAGATGGGTGAATAGATGTAGATGGGTTGTCATCGACCCATCTAAAGTACCCACAATCATGATAGCCCTACGATGCCCAATCTACATTAGTATTGAATACTATTTACATTACAAACATTAAATATAATAAATAGTTTTTACATTACAAACATTAAATATATACACGTTAGCAACCTTTTTTTTGTTTGGACAACACCAATATTGTCATCCAGGGTTCTCCACTGACCATGAAATCTTCAACTGGCACTGCCCACCACCACATCGACAACTTGGCACAATGATCAGAGCCATCAAACCGATTTCAATAATGCACCTATATCAACAATCCCAAAATCAAACAATAGCAATAGCAATAAGACACTCAATATTCAAACACTCTGACAGTGCATGCTTATAATCCACACACATGAAGTAGGCTCACACACATGAACCAAACACTCTACAAACTATTTCTAGAATTAAACTAGAAACTTCTATGGAAAATATGTGTGGAGAAACTATACAAAATAGGAATGGCTTTTGTGTTATATTTGGTTTTGAATTAAATAGGGACTTCATGGTAGAAGATGAATTTGCCTCACATACCATACATCTTTTCACTTTGTCTCCCACGACAAACCAAAATGTCAACACCTTGTTATCTATCACTAGTGTATCCATTTCATCTTTTTCCTTGCTACAAGCATTCAATATTGTATGTATTCCTAAACACCCTTGTTATATAGCTCTTCGAAAGAGATATATAATGGTTTAGTTGAAGCCACAATTTGTGTTCCTTATCTTAGCTTCTTGCTCTCATATAAGAATAAAACAACAATCTCATGGTCCCATATCTAGTGGACTATGCAAATGAGAATAATTATGCTCTTTCTTCTGGGTCAGACATTGTAAAACTTGTGATCCTATCTATGAGGGATAAACTAACTTTGGAAGCTTGAAGGCCAATTATTGCAAGAAATATAGCCTTTCTCCAAAAGTGGATAGGGTTTGTGAATGCTTCAGAAGTGGATTGGTGGAAAAGTTATCTCATGGAGGAAGGGTGTGTTCCTTTTCAAATGGAGTTTGTAGGAAATGAAGAAAAAGATGAACATGACAAGCCTGATACTTCTAATTTGTAATAAAACAAATCATATTTGAAATGGTATTATAAAATCTTATATTTGTTGTTTTACCCTTTAAAGGCATCTTCTTTTTCTTTACCAGCTTCTTTGCCTCTGGTCATTCTTTATTTCAAGAGAATATCTTGCAAAAGAAAAAACACACCCAGAATTGGTCTCTGTTGTCCTCCTCATTGTACTAAATTCACTCTTTTTCATATTATTCCCATCCCCTTGTGCTGCATACTGCTCCCCTTGATTTGGGTGTTGTTTTGGACAGTATCCAAAAAATAGCAGTAGGTCTCTTGAGCATATCCTAAACAGCAGTGAAGGAAGTGGCCAATACTGAGCACTTTCATTATATAGTGCGGTGACCCAAAAGTAGAGCAGGTGGGACCTCATTCAAAGAGGATTGAGTTTCATCACTCTCTTTTTTTTATGGTCAAGATTTTGTAAAAAGATCAGTTTATGGACCTCAAAAAAGGGAGTTTTCATTAGTTAGCATAGTGCTCAAATGCTTTTTCAAAAGTAAGAGAGAGTGCACAATTCCTAGAGACCAAATTGATGCTTGACAGGCAAACACCCAATTCATGATTGAGAAACACATATGTACATGTTAAGATATATATATATATATATATATATATATATATATATATATATATATATATATATATATATATATATATATATATATATATATATATATATATATATATATATATATATATATATATATATATATATATATATATATATATATATATATATATATATATATATATATATATATGCAACATGTATTTCAATGAGGTCAAAGGTAATTTTGCTCTGATTCATTAGCACAAGTAGTTCTAGTAAAAGCATGTTCAGTACTGATACCAGTTACAGCTCCCTATCTTCACCCAAAGGCAACGTAAAATGCATCAAGTCATGAAGCCTAGCATGGACTCTCTATCAGATAGAGCCATTGTCTTGCATGAAATTAGTCATTCTGTAGACACTGGTCTAGTGTTGTCAACAGACCCAAATAGTTCAAAGATACTCGAACCAATTAGATGTTTTATGGGGTGCATTTTTGTATTAGGTAGAAAGGATTCTTCATACAGCTGAAAGTCTTAAACCTTTCCCCACCCCCAAAAAAATATCACTTGTACTGTCATGAGCAGTCATGAGGGCTAGATAGATACATTATAATATATGTAATTGCCACTTGAATGTATTGCTATTCAACCACATTTATGGGCCCGTTTGGACCATGACACATAGTAGCATCTATAGAGAAGAATATCCTAGGTGTAATAAGTTCTAAGAATATACCAACAGTTCTAAGAAGTTCCCTAGCACATAGTAGCATCTACAGAGAAGAATATACCAGGTGTAACAACTATAGAGGAGACCAATTGAAACTGTCCCTTCTTCAACAAATGAGGGCAGTCACTCTAAAGACAACATGATAATGCAAAGAATACAAATTAATCCAGAGATAATGTAGAGAATAAAAATTAATCCATAGCAGAAAACTGGTATCAAAAAGCAACATTTCACAAACATTAGTTTTGATTTTAAATAGAAGACCTAATAAACATTGGTCAACTAAAGTCCAAACTTCAATATCATATACTGGATTCTCTCCCCTTCATCCATTGTCAAGAACAGTGTAGCTGATTGTGGATCATGCATTAACTTTTCGTATGCTTCAATTATAGTAGAGTCGCGAAGGCCAGGGATTGCTTTAAGTGCTTTATGCAACTCCGCTACCTCACTTCTCAAACTAGATGCTTTGTCCACTCACAGAGGCTGTGCAAGGCCTGCTGTAATGTCTACAGATAGATCTTTGATCATTTCACAAATCAAATCCAAGGAACCTACCAATGTTCCCCTCCTCCTCTTTGGCCTCCCTGACGATGTTGAAGGGTTGTCGTTGCTGCTTGCAGTAGATTGGTTTGATACAGGTGTATCAACAGATTCATTACCATCATTAGCCAAATCAGCAACAGTCTCAAAACAGGCATTATCCATACCATGATAACTGAAAACATCATCATCAATGAAATCCTCCTCTGTCTCTTGAACTGTTGTAGCTGTAGTGCCCTCAGCTATGTCATTCCCAACAATAGAGGATAATTCATTATAGTACTAAAATGGCTGCCTCTTATACATTCTGGCATTTTTAAATTCCTTTCTCTGTATCATGGCATAACAATTCAATTCATTATTGGTCCTTCATTATTTAAAAAGATATATTCAACTTAAAAAGAGATTTGAAGACCATTTTACCTTCAACAACTCCTCCCAAACACTATCATCAACATCCATAGTTTAGGTGGTCTCATTCCAGGCTAAGCCACTTGTATTCCTCAAGTCTTTCATAAGTCTATACCCTTGTTTCCAAGTTTTTAGCTTGTTCTTGAAGTTTTCCTTCGATAGGTTCATTTTCATCTCATTATTGAACCTCCTTTCTATGGCTGTCCAAGCCTCTTTCTTGAAACCCCCTTCGTCTTTCTTTCCAAGCTGCACTTGCTCCTGTAGCAAGTCTAGCAACTTACGTTCCATTTCTTTTGTCCAGAACACCTTCTTGGAAGAAGAAGTTGCCTAGACAACTTGAACATCACCATCCATAGACATACCTGATGCACATACAACATGATAATGTACACTCACTGTAAGGACATTCACAAATGAGGACAGTCACTCTAACATGATAATGTACACTCACTGTAAGGACAGTCACAAATGAGGACAATCACTCTAAAGGCAACATGATAATGTACACTCACTGTAAGGACAATCACAAATGAGGGCAGTCACTCTAAAGGCAACATGATAATGTACACTCACTGTAAGGATAGTCACAAATGAGGACAGTCACTCTAAAGGCAACATGATAATGTACACTCACTATAAGGACAGTCACAAATGAGGACAATCACTCTAAAGACAACATGATAATGTACACTCACTATAAGGACAGTCACAAATGAGGACATCTTACAGTGAGTGTACATTATCATGTTGTCTTTACAGTGACTGTCCTCATGTGTGATTGTCCTTGTCACAAATGAGGACATCTCACAGTGACTGTCCCTTGTGTAATTTCCACTTGAATGAGGACAGTCACTGTAAAGACAACATGATAATGTACACTTACAATGAGTGTACATTATCATGTTGTCTTTACAGTGACTGCCCTCATGTTGTATATTCTTCTTTGTAGATGCTACTGTGTGCTAGGGAACTTCTTAGAACTGTTGGTATATTCTTAGAACTTGTTACACCTGGGAACTTCTTAGGACAGTCACTCTAGAGACAACATGATAATGTACACTCACTGTAAGGACAGTCACAAATGAGGACATCTTACAGTGAGTGTACATTATCATGTTGTCTTTACAGTGACTGTCTGCATGTGTGACTGTGCTTGTCACAAATGAGGACATCTCATAGTGACTCTCCTCATTTGGGACATCCCTAGACATACCTTATGTAAACATTAAATATAGCAACATTAAACATAAGATGACAATATTAAAAATAACATGAGAACATTAAATATAGCAGCATTAAACATAACATGACAATATTAAATATAACATGACAACATTAAATATATCAGCATTAAACATAACATGACAATATTAAATATAACATGACAACATTAAATATAAAATATAGCAACATTAAATATAAAATATAGCAACATTGAATATAACATGACAATACTAAATATGGCATAACAACTTTTATCAATGTATAGTATCAGTTTGTGAAATTTATGAAATCTGACATTAGTTTAAACACTGCCATAATAGTTATTCAACCAACTAAGATCGGGATCTATAGTCTTCCCACATCCTTCTTGCTATTTCATCTCGAAAATTGGCCCAATCATCTCTTTCACACTGGCTCAACCCATATGTCTCAAGCACTGGTACATCTATCCCATCACGACCATCTTCCTCTTCAAATTCTACCTCAGATGGAAGGTCGTCCTCTATCGTAATGAAGTTGTGAAGTATGCAACATGCCAGAACAATATATGTTTTTGTCTTGATTTGATAAGACGTCGCATGCTTCAATATAGGAGTGTCGATGATTAAACAACTCTTGTGGAGTGTTTATTGGGTTTGCTCTTGAAAACTCCTTTAGGTGGTAGCATGTGCACCGATAAGGCACGAGAAATCTTGGTACGTTTGGATATCCAGCATTGACCAAATAATATTTACCTAAACAAAACAAAATGTTATTGTCATAACATTGTCTTATTTTTTGTATGCTTCAATAATATAATCATATTTTACAAACCTAGGGGAACTACCAATGGATCGGCTCTAGATAGAGCCGAAGCTAGAGCACGGCTATCTGCAGCAGACCCTTCCCAACCAGCAAGGATGTATTGAAACTTATAATCAAATGAACACACTCCCATAACATTTTGCGACAAGTTGCCTTTTCTATCGCAATATTTAGCTTGCAGGTTGATATCGACAGTGACTGGTATATGGGATCCATCCATTGCTCCCACACAGTCCTGTAGTTAGATAAATCATAGGTCTAATGAACACACAATAATAGGATTACAACTCTAAACAAACTTAAACCACTGGGAGATATACCTTGAAGTATGGATCAAAATGGGCCTTCCCACTAATTTCCCGAGGAGTGTTTGGACTAGGGGGTATAAAATAATCCGAATGGAGTGCCAAGATAGCCCTCATGACCTTGTGGAAGTACCGGCTTACCGTCTCTCCAGAGTGCCCAAAGTTATGGGCAATCTTACGATTCCTCAGATTGTGGCCAAGAGTATGGAGGAACATGACTAATTGTTCTTCTAACGTGAGGAATTCTGTATCTTTGATGCTTCCTTTTTGCCTTAAAATATTGGCTAGTTTGAAGAAAGATCGTCTAGTCATGCGTATTTGGTCATGGCAATCCATCTCATTGGAGTTGATAACATGCTTATAAAAAGGAATTGCATCTCTTGTGCGCTTACGCATATTTTGACTACCTTCTTTTATACACTCCCCGATGGCCGCGACAAGGGTGGCAAGAACAACTACAACAACAGGTAGGACTCTTCTCCTCCTCATAATCTCTCCTTCCATTTCAATATCATCATCATCATCATCAATATCATCAATGAGATCCATTGAATTACCTAAAAATACCAACAAAACAATCACGAAACAACGTAAGAAAACACCCAACTATAATGCATAATCAAAGAATAGATTTGCAAATTCAGTATACAACATATGTTGACAAGAAAGGACCTTGTGTAATTTCACAAAATGAGAAGTTCTCACAGTGACTGTCCCTTGTGTAATTGCCACTTGAATGAGGACAGTCACTGTAAAGACAACATGATAATGTACAGTTGCAATGAGTGTACATTATCATGTTGTCTTTAGAGTGACTGTCTTCATTTGTTGAAGAAGAAAAGCATTAATGTGGTTGAATAGCAATACATTCAAGTGGCAATTACACAAGGGACAGTCACTATGAGATGTCCTCATGTGTGACTGTCCTTGTCACAAATGAGGACATCTCATAGTGATTGTCCCTTGTGTAATTGCCACTTGAATAAGGACAGTCACTGTAAACACAACATGATAATGTACATATCATCTTCCACTTGAAAAGGTGGAATTGGAATATCAGGCTCGCATTCCGGTTTCCAAATGCCAATTTTGAAATGTCATCAGGTCCGCGTGGGTGTTATTATAATTTTTGACATCCGCATTTTATACCAACATTTTCACATCCAACAACATTATTTCCTTTGTCTACGTGATTACCTTGTTTTTGACATCTGCAACAATATTATTTTTGACATCTCACAGTGATTGTCCCTTGTGTAATGGCCACTTGTGTATTGAACCATGCAAATGCTTTTCTTCTTGAACAAATGAGGACATTATCAAGAAGAAAAGTATTTTCATGGTTGAATACCAATATATTCAAGTGGCAATTACACAAGGGATAGAAAACGCCTTCCTCATTAGTATAAAATAAGACCAAGAAGCTCTTTAGTTATTGCAAGAATCGTATGAACATCACAGTGTTAAGCCAGGAATATGGAAAAGATTTCTCGAGCATTGCTTGTAATTGTGTGTAATGGTCTTTGATGGCATTCCCCCCTGCTTGTGCAAAAATAAGGGAATTAGAACTGGTGATGGAGTTCCATCAAAGCATAAAGGATAGAAAAACATTGGTGGAGGACACAAGGGACTGCAAGGAAATTTTCGAGTAGAAGTGAAGGAGTTGCAGGTTCATGAAGAAGAAGAGCAAGCATGAAGGAGTTGCAGATTCAGGGAGGAATGAAGAGCATAACAAAGTAGCTCAAGGATCTGCAAAGTCGAGTACTATCACTGTTGTTAAATTTATTTGGGCAAAAATCAAAAGTCACCTTTAAGTTTCTCCAGCTATGTGTTTTCCATTTCAAGTTGGCTTTGGGACATGTAAGTGAAGATTTAACAAAAAGGGGGGGATGAAGTCAGAGAGGAGATAAAATAATTGCAAGTAGGAGGGAGATATGCTCAGTGGTAGCTCAACCAAATTTTATAGCATCTCTATTCTCTACGCATTGATATAGGAAATATGAATGAAAATGGGAAAGCATAGATAAGGCATGTGAACTATTTGACAAAATACCTCAAAGTAATGTAGAACAATGCAACACCTTGGTAGAAGGATATGCTTGAATTGGGTATGTAGAAAATGCTTTAGAAACCTTTATTTGAATATAAATAGTATCTTGCCTCCTATGCTTTGATTGAAGTTGGGGAAAAGGGATATATATGCCCTTCAAATGTTGTTTGAAAATGGATTTCTATTAGGATGGTTGTCATTCCTACTCACAACATGGCTATTTTTACGGGTAGGATGTTTCTCAATTGTAATGATTGAAATTGAAATGATCAATTTGGAATTTACGGGTAGGAAGCCATGTTTATTTTTAGTGGAAAAGATTTTTTCTTTAGGTTTCTTGGATTGCAACTTATTATGTGCAGTACTGATTACGAAACTTAGCTCAAGATACTGGCAAAGTTATAAGTTTTTCTTCACAATGGAGGTTTAGTTCAGTTCATGTAATCAGACATACAGAGAGTCAAATTAATTATAGGTCTTGCTGATTGAACATTTGAGTTCTAGATATCGGTGTAACAGCAGGAGGGAAAGATGCTGTCAATTGTTGTAGATGTCCGCCCAAACATTGACTGGTTGCATAACTGGAACACCCATTAAATATTAATATACAATGCTCCTGTTGTTGTTCACTTCCAATGTCTCATCTTTATTTGGACCCTAAGGAATTTCAAAACCTATTTTAAAATCATTGGTGAGGGTTCTCGCAGATTACTTTCAAATTAGTGTGGTACAAGCTCGGATTGCACTCTTAGTATTTGGGTTACACTATAATTTGGGTCATGCTAACTATCTGTGGCCAGTGGTATCAGAATCTAGCTGTTGCACTAATGGGTTTCCTACTTCCATGATCCCTTGACATTGTTATTTGTTTTTGCTCCTCGGTACCTTTCTCTTTTTTGATCTAACTTTTCCTTTCCATTCTTAGTGCCCTCGAAGCCCGTGGGTTATATCAGAAATCAGTAAACAAAACGGAAATGCATTTTAATGGAGAAACAAAGACTAACCTTGCAAGAATAAAGAAACATTTTATGTATTAATAATGCACAATAATAAAATTTTAACTGTCATCTTAAAAGTTTGCATATCATTCGACTCTCTTCAAGTACGAAGACACAGTTTACAACTAGATAATGATTCGAACAATGTAATACTTACCTCTCCGAACCAGTGGGGATTCTGAGAAATTGGTGGTTGCGGCTGAAACGAACAAGCTCTCGTAAGCAAGAAGACCAGGTGTTGGCGGTTGCGGCCGAAACGAACAAGCTCTCGTAAGCACAGAAGACCGGGGGTTAGGGTTTCCGGCACGGTAATCACGCGGACGAAGGAAATAATGCTGTTGGATGTGAAAACATTGGTATAAAAAGCGGATGTCAAAAAATAACAACGCCCACGCGGACCCGACGACCTTTTCAAAATTGGCATTCGGAAACCGGCATGCGAGCCTGATATTCCAATTCCACCTTTTCAAGTGGAAGATGGTATGCCCTTTTTTTGGCAAAATTGGCATACCGAAATTCCAATTCCATCCGTGCATGTCGCCCACAAACAATGGATTTCAAATTCTGAATTAGCAATTTGGAAATAGCGGCCGATATGCCGTCCAAACGGGCCCTAAGGTATTTCATTTCAGGCAATAGGTTTTCACAGTCCAGTAAATTTTGAATTTTTTAAAGGTTTCGGACGATTATGTCTAGTTTTATAGGTTGAGATTTTAATCATCATATAAGAGGAGATTCTTTGCTAAACTTGGTAAAGTTATACAAATAAACCTCAGAATGAATCTTTATAACTGATTTAGTTAAAAATATATCATCTCAGCTGACAGACTGTAACTGCAACTCTTTGATTTAAATATTCTTTACAAGAATAACTGTTCATTTCCTTTACACACATTTTTCCAAAACAGGTAAGTACCTCCCACTGTAAACATGCCTGATAAATAGGAGAAGAAGAATGATCACAGAGAATGATGTCAAATGTAAAAGATTTAAATACAATCTTATCCTAAAGGTTTACAGATTTATTTTGATGTACTTCATTCTCACAGAAAAGGATTTTAAATTTTGAAAGTTAGAATACAATTTTTTAGCTTTACAGATCTATTTTGTTGCATTTCATTTTCTTGAAATTTTGGAAATATCAAATCGACATATCTGATTTAAAGTTTGTGATTTTTGTGCTTACATGGATAAGGCGTCAATAGTAGGGGACGCAATCCGGTATGTGCAGGACTTGCAGAAACAAGTGAAGGACATTCAGGCCGAGATCTCACAGCTTGAATCTGACGTCATGCACAAAGATTCTCCGTTTGTTGACGGAAATTCAGTGGTGACTGACGTTGATCTTGAATTTGCCTCGTTTGAAATGAGAAGCACTAGTAGCCCCCTAAACAAACCAGGGCGAAAAATAATTCTCGAAGTAAGCGGACTTTTCTTTTTTACCCCCTTTTCTTTCTTATTTTTCATATTTGTGTTCTTCGATGAACAAAAGGATCCATTTCCAGTGCATTATCTAAAGAATTCCGTCTATAATATGTATGATTTCAGCTGGATGTTGCCAAGGTGAAAGAAAGCTCTTGGATTTTCAGAATGCGAATTTCACGTCATTTGACGGCCAGACTATCAAAACAGCCATTGTTAAGGTACTTACCGCATCTCTAGTATGTTGTCTAATTTGACGGGCTATTTGTGAGTTACTCCCCTCATGGATTTTTTTATTGTGTAGACGAAGAAATTTAGGGCAGAAATGGAAAGCGAAGTAGTGAAACGAATTATTTTGGAAGCTCCAGCAAACTACGGCTTTGAATCAGCATTAAACACAGGATGTTCAAAAGGCTAAGGATTCTCTTTGATTTCGTTACCAAAAGCTGAAAACAGTTTGTTCTTCGGAAAAAATCTAATATTTGAACATATTTCAATGGTTGTGAGGAGGAGTTGATTTACTCATACTTGTTAATTTGATATCAACATTTCTTGATTTAAGTGTTATTTTGACAGCATTGTACCAATAGTTAAAATTTAAAGCTGATATTGCTATGATGACTAGTCATAATTGAAAGAAATGTACCCCTAGTTGCAAAACACAACCAATGGGTGTCCCTTTTGAAGGATCATTGGTCTCATTTTTTGGGGTTGTATGGATACTTTGACAAAAAAGACATGTTGATGTGGCATCATATGTGATGATGTGGCCTTGAAACCTTAGTTATAAGTAGGGGACTTGCCAAGTAAGCTATTGTAAAAAATTGGGAGTGATTTGAAATTTCTATGTAGGATTTTGAGAAGTGTGAAATTAGTGCTCATGTATTAGGTCCTCTGGCCATATTTCTTTGACAAGAAAATTGTGACTAGTAGTCAAGAGGGCTAACTTCGTCAATATGTAGCCATTGCATGGACTATCATAAGACCTCCATTTTTTTTAAGAAATTGAAATGGACACTTAACTAACTAGAACTAAAGTTTGAAGGTGTGACTCATCATGCAACTAGTTAAAATAGCACGTCTAGCAAAACATGTCTAAAAAATGACTTTTAAAGATTCAACCAAAACTTAATATAAAAAGTTCTAGTAGTTGAATTAAAATATATCATGTGTTAGTAGAATTTTGTATTTCTATTTAAAATATAGCATATATACAACTTAAATGGACCAAATACCTATTAATTATCATAAATATTTTTTATCTCTAACTTTTGTCTCATTTTTTGGGGGTTGTTTTGGCCACTTTGGCAAAAAATATGTTGATGTGGCATCATATGTGATGATGCGGCATTGAAATCTTAGTTATAAGTAGGGGACTTGCCAATTAAGCTCTTGTAAAAAATTGTGAGTGATTTAAAAATATTATGTAGGATTTTGAGAAGCACCAAGTTATGGCACTCAACTACTAGATCTTCTCTCGAGTCCTATTTACTCAATAAGAAAATTGTGAAAATGTAAAAGTATACGTTCTTACACTTTTTTTAACACTAGTGAATGCAAACAATGCAAACTCTTGTCTCAAATTTCTTTTTTCAAAACCATTTGATAGAGTACCTACTTTAGCATAAGGATCTGTTTAAAATAGATCTCATTTTTATGTATATATTTCATTTAAGTTATAAATTTAATTAAAAAACTGAAAATAAAATAGTTGTGCATGTATTATATTAAAAACATTAAGGATAGATATATTAATAGCATTGGTTAAAATGTTAATTCAATTTAAACATTTTTATTTTACCAAATGAATAACTTTAAACAAGTTACAATGAAACATAAAGTCATTTAACAATCATAAAGATATGTAGCCCGCACGGGTAGGTGAGTTGGCTTGAGGCTATGGGTGGATGACTCATGGTCTTGGGTTTGACTCCCTCCCAAATTTTAAAGGGTGGGATGGCTTGCGGGTGGTTGATCCCACTCCTTGGGGGACTAGTCTCACCCTAGCTCACACAGGTACCCAAGATGCAGGCTGTTGGGCACTGGGCACTAGGCTAGGTCACGGGGATACCCCCATGTACTCAAAACAATCATAAAGATATGTTATACTTAAAAAATTAATGATATATTTAAAAATTTTCTTAAATCCAAACTTATTCTTCAGATATTTATTTAAATGGTCCCTCTCCACACATACACATCCTTTTAAGAGAATCAAATGTTCCATAGTTAATACATATCTATATAGTAATGATAACCATTTATTTATTTTCAAATTATTTTAGTCTCCTTTCCTCAACTTCACATCTATAAAAAAAATTATGTAAAAGATAGTTGGTTTGTGTCGTCTTTGTATTGATATTATTAGAATTCTATATAGAATCTCATTTTCAAATAACATATTTCACTATCTATCAAAGAAAACCATAACATATATTAGTGGTGCTGTTAGAACACTCCTACATTAGTAGCAGTTGCACGCTTTTGTACGTGCAATGATGAGCCGATAGGAGTTTGATATGTAGAACTTAGAAGGAACTTCTGAAAATGATATATAACAAATCTTAGGTAGTGAGGTTTTCTTGCGAGTTGTGTTTGTTCAAATCAATGCCAAATTTATTCACAACCACACCTACCATGATTAAATTAGCAAATTATTGGTACTTGTAACTATTAAGTCACTATCACCCCTACCTCCACCAACAAAAAATAATAAAAATTAATGACAATAATCTTTATCTCTATTTATTTCCTCCTATCCCTTTCTCACTTCCCCCTTTATCTCTTTCTATGCATATTTTTTCTACCTCAATTTTCTTATCTCTTTATCTTTGTTAACTCTCTATCTCTTTCCCTATTCTCCTAATTATCCTGATACATCACTCTATATTTATATTTCTCCCTCTCTAAATATTGATTTATCTTCTTCCTTTTACTCTACATTCATTTCATTTTCTCGCTCTCTTCCCATATATTTATTTGTTTATTTCTCTTCTACTTCTCTTTTATTGTTAAAAATATTTGTTTATTAACATTAATTTAAATCTACTCTCTAATAGTTTTATGTTATGATGATTTGTTTCAAACATTAAAATAATATCAAATAATTGAATCAAATTTTAAATATATATTGAAAAGAATATACAAATCATAATTGTGTTTACATTTTATGTATACTAAAGAATAAACTATAATTTCATGTATTCTTTTATATTTAATTAAGAATAAAAAGATAAAGTTTTAGATTTTTAGCTGAATCACACTCTAAAAGGTTTTAATTTCATGTACTTTTTTTTATATATAATTTAGGAAAATGAGGTAATTTTTAAGATTTTTGGGTGAAATGAACTATTAATATTAAATTCATAAATGAAATAATATATTTTACTACTTTTAATTTTAATTTTTTTATTTTATTTTATTTTTGACATAGTCAAATTAGTAAGAAAGACGTAAAAAATGTAAATAGTAATAAAAATTTGATAAGCATCTTTGAAATAAATTTATATTTTAATTTTTTAATTTAAAAAAATAGAAAGAAGCTTATTTATTTAAAGATTTGAAAAAATAAGAATGATTTTTTAATTTTTTAGATTTTTAGATTAACAAATGAACTATAAATATCAAATCTATGCAAGAAATGATATACTTTACTATTTTTAATTTGAACTTTATTTGTATATTTTTTTATCTTTTTATTTTTCAAATTAGTAAGAAAAAATATACAGTGGTTTGTATGCTTATAAAATATGGACAAAGATAAAAACAAAAAATAGAGATAAGAAAATAGAAAAATAAGATAACTTTTATTTCTAATTTAGTAATCTTTACTAAATTTCTTTTTCAGAGGCTAAAATATATTATTAATTAATTATACTCTTAATTTTTATTTACAAAACATACTTCAATCTAAAAATAAAAAATTAAATCATTCAATTAATAGCTCCACACTAAAATCATCATTTCAACTCCTCCAAACGTATTGTGAGTGTCTACTTTAAGTAATCTTTATATCCTAATGAAATTGTTTAACTAATTTTGAACATATTTAAGAATTATTTGTGGAATCGATTTTCCCATGAATATTTTTTTTTCCTACTTATTTTTAAACTATAACATAGCAAAATTCTATTCATCCATGACATCTTTTTAAACACGAATGAATGTAAAGAAAACTTAAGTTCATATCTACATACACACAAACTTATAAATGTAAATAATTAAAGAATTGTGCAAACTCGATTAAAAACAGCATGTGACTATTCAATTCCGTGATAGGTTGGAAAAATTTCCAAAATGGCCAAAACATTTCCAACGTGGCCAAACATCATGAAAATTTTCATTGCGATCAACGTGACATATATTAATGAGGAAAACATTCTTCATGAGAAATGACATTTGAAGTGCTCTTAAAATTTTCAATGTGATCAACGTGCCCCGCCTTTTCAAAGTGCTCCACGCCCTAACGAGCAAAACATTTCCAACGTGATCAATGTGGTATAAAACACTCATTTTTTTAAATAAGTGAATGTTTATAAAGGGATCAAACTCTTCAAAAGTTGGATTTTCGTGTGACAAATTTTACACATTTGGAATGTGTTTTTACTCCCATTATTTGATTCCATGCATACATATATAGTCTGTATTGGACAATGAGTAGTTTTCTAGTTTTGATTAAACAAATTTAATTATAATCATTATGATGTTTGATTATGTTAAATTCTATGCGAAAGTTTAATCAATTGTTGGGAGATTCTCACTCATCTAAAATAAAAGATACATTCTGACCAACATATTATTAGAATAAATAGACTCAAGATATGCTCATTAAAAAAATTCAAAGACCATGTGCAATACTGAGAAGAGTTTTCACCTTTAGTAAGCACATTTTTGATAAAGTATTGTAGCAAAACAAGGGTGCTCACCTACTACAATCAACGACAACATCGAGAAACAACATGAACAAAGTAACAACATAGTAACATTGTCAGTATAGGGAAAACCTTAGCAGATTAGCAAGATTAGATCATTTACCATCCAATGCTAAACATTGGTAAGCACCCTCACATCACTATCAAAAACCAAAAGAAGGAACAAAGAAGAAACAACTAAACTATAACTGGTGTAGTGCATGAAAACCTGAATAGTAGTAATACCCCTAATAACATTGATCCAAAATATAACAGAGTCCATCATAGTGTTCATCATGACAATTAAATGATTTTTAAACAATGACCTCTTAGGGTCATAACTAGCTATAAAATGAGTATTTAAGTCTAGAGTAAACTAGTGAAGCCTAAGTAAACATCCACAGGGCCTAGAAGGCCAAGATAAACCAAAATGAAAAAACCAAAGGAAGGGCCAAACTTTAGTTCTTTGTCTTCTTCCATTCACTGGTAAGCATCATCACCATCTATTCTTTCATGAGGAAATAGAAGAATTCCCTACGATCTTCAAAATCCTTAGTATCTTTGTCAATGTTATCTTGCATCAAGAACATAGTGGTAGCCGAGATGTGCATCACCTTCAGTGCAAAATGAAAAACATTATACAATTTGACATCCACCTTTGGAAGTTTCCCATCTACCAACATAAAATTTTTCTCTACCTCCACTAGTCTCTTATTCAACAAATCAGCCTCCCCCGAAGCTGAGCCAATATTGCATTTGTTATCTTTTACCAGGGCCTTTCCTTTAACATCATCTACAAGAACTATTTTAGTCACTTCCTTGTCATGGGAAGGATCTCTAGGGTCTGAATTGAAGCTGGCCGAAAAATGGGTTGGGTTTCTATCTGAGGGAATATTGGAAACCTCATCCCCACCAATATCCTCGGACTCTATATTATCCAAGTCCAAGACCTCTTTCATAATTTCTTTTTCTAGTTTGTGATTGAGATGGGTGGACCTCCGAGGGGTATTGGTCTCCTTAGTAATATTAACATCTGAAGCAATTTACAATTTGACTCTTTTAGAAGACTTGGGATTGGTTTTAATTGGAGTAGACACTCTCTTGTTACATTTTTCCTTCTTACTCTTGGAGGAGTCAGGGGAGGTGTCCTACTAGTTTATACGAGTAGGGTTTTTTTGTTTATGACTAGAGCCAGGAGTGTCCATAGGGCTAGCCAAGGGTGAGGTAGAAGAATTATGCACCTCTTCAACAATGATTTGACAGGGAGAATAAAGGGCCAAGTGAAAGTAGTAAAGGTAGAACATAAGGCCCTGGTAGAGTCCATGGTAAAGTTCTTCCCATGGCTCTTAGCCTTAGCCATATGTCTTTCACAGTATTTTCAAAAGAATGAAAAAGGTAAAACAGAATGGAAATAGCAATGTGGTTCCTGAAAATATTTAAAAAAGGGATGTGGTAGTAGTAATACACACCATATCTACTTTCTATTGTGAATTATCTCATAAACACAAGGTAGACACGGTTTGAAGGCTCGGGAACTTTTTCATGATCAAAGCCCCCTCTAAGCTTAAGAGGTTGTTTTCCAACATAGAAAAATTGGTTTCTAGGCTCACAATATCAGAGACCTTAGTAGTTTTCTTTCCATATGTGGCCCTCGATGGAAAGGCCTATAGCCCACACAATCACATCTTCATTGGCCTCAAATGAAATTCTACCCATGGTAACCCTTCTAGAGTCCCAACAACTAAAAAACTGCTTAGAAATACTTTTTTCATGGCCCTTAATAAGCTCCATAAATTGGGAAATTCTACCCTCCTTATAGATATGCCAAACCATTCCATCATTTTTTCACTCATCACATTTATCAGGCTCTACACTCACATGGTCACCATCCATATTGAAGAAAAGGAAATTGAACAAATTGCAGAGAATAGGGATCACAAAAATTGTAGAGAATTCCTGCAAGAAAAACCCCAAGAAAGGAATTTTGAAGTGAAAAATCCCATCTTCAAACTCACCACAAGGAGAATAAAATTACTAGAAGCTAAGATATACCTAGAAGGTACCAACACTAAAGACCAACAAACCAAGTGCAGAATAATGAACAAGCACACACTCATGCTATAGGATCTTATTATAAAGTGTTAACACCATTCTCGAACACTTAGCAAGGGAAAAGAGAGTACATCCCATAAATAAGGTAGAAGAAACAAAAAAAATTATATGCCCCTCTAAGAGTTGGAGCATCATTGTCCCAATGACCAAAAGAATCTTGGTAATAGCCTTCATAGAAAACATAAGATTCATAGCCATCAATGAAGATAGGGAAGACCCCTACATCATCCAACACACATAAAGTTTAAGGATATACCACGTGACCACCATAGTAGGGTAGGAGCAGTAAAATACATATCACTCCCCAACCACCATAGTCACACTAGAACTTTCCTCCCTTGTAGGGCCTAAAAGGTGTCGTGAAGAATATGCCACCACCATACTCCACCACAGCTCTAGCCACAAAACTATGATTTCCTCCAGCAAAATCTCTAACACAAATGAGAAAAGGAGACATCAAAATAAGCACCATTAAAATCTATTTCAATTTTTTTTAGGCTTTCCCCAAAAATAAATCTTGATCAAGCCAACAACTACTAGTTCCCAAAACCAACAAGGGGAGAAAAACCTTGAATCATCATTGTCAGACAAAGGAAACACACCCCATACTATAAGTCATTGCAAACACCATAAACAATGAATGTCCTATGCATCCCAACCATTATCCTATGCATCCCAACCATTATCAACCAAAGGGAATGTGTTTTCCAAGGTAAAAGAGTGACACCCAATATGGGGGAATTTTAACCAAAAAATGCTAGAAGAGACATCAAATAATGCAACCACAAAATAATGGAAAGCGATAGAGAAATCACAAAGAAACTTCCCATAAAATAAGAAGCCCCTTGAAACTGGAGAAAACACAAAACAAGCCTATGTTTGGCATAAGTAAATCCTTTGAGAGAAAAAAAACCAAACCCATAATAGGATATGGAAAAAAATAATCTCCATCAACTGAACCATCAACAATAGAAAATTTCATAAGAAAATAACACTTACAAGAATCAATAGGCATAGGGAAAGAAACCTTATCCCAACAAATATGACCAAAGAAACCCTTGTGCAGCCCCCTTTGCATCTCCATTTGAATCCCCTTGGCTCTCTTTCCCACTTGCAACCATTTTTCCCCCAATCCTCGAGTACTTTATTTTTTTATTTTACTTTGAAAATACTTTGATAATATTCACCTATGTTTAGAGTTTATTTACACAAAATACCAACCATTCTATATATGTTAATATATTTTGTTCTCATCGATCTCCATGGTGTATGTTAAGGAGCTAGATTGTTTTGTTAATGGTACCAATCTATTTGGGATTTTGTTGAAATTTTCATTACTTCTATCATAATATGAAAATTATGTCAAGGATAGGGTCAAGTGTATTTTATATCTCTCTTAATGATATGATTATACTTGAATATCAGTTGTTCTTAATTTTTTAGTGTGTATATTACTATTTAGAAGTGTTTGTTGTAGATTTATGAGGTTTGTTTGTGTTAGGAAGATGGGTGTTTTCCACTTTGCATAATAATGCATATTATTATAATATTTTATTTTAATATGTAAATGTTGCACCTAGGAGAGCCTAGATAGATGTGCAACATGTAGAAATCCTTTTGGAACATTTTTAGGGCTACTTTTTGTATTGTAGCATTACAATATCATGTTTGATGTAATTATTTAATATTGGTGAAAGACATTAATAAAGTACACAATATCAAATGTGCGGTCATGGGTTAGGTAGCACATGGTTAATGTAATATAACTTGGTAGTTTTGTGGTAGCTTATTCTTGTAAAAGAAACCATAGGGTAGTTATTAAGATAAGCCAAGATTAGCATTTGTGGAGGTTGGAAGCATGACATGGATTTACCTCAATATTTCTTTACGACTTAGATATGATGTCCCAAACTTATAAAGTTAATACAAATATTGTGTTTAGTAGTTTTCCTTGGTTTTCTTGGATTTTCCCATGTGGAGAATGATTTTCCTTGGTTTTTTTGGATTTTCTTGTCCAAAATGCTTGTCTCTCAATTGTCTTAGAATTTCCTCAATCCTTTTGTTTTGATCATCCATGATTAGAGTGTAAGAAACACTATTTTCCAATCTAGAAGAAGATGGGGTAGATTCACTAGAGATATTAGTAAGGGGTTAAAAACCCCAGGGTTCAGGATCTCCTTTAGATCATTTGTCAAAGGTAGCTTCGTGGTGCTTTCCTTCGTGGATCTGAGATCTAGTTGTGACTGACATGAAAGAAAATTAGTCAAAAGCCAAATAGGATGACTTAGGATAACTTGATTTTCAAGCTAGGTAAACAAAAGTGTTCACTTGTCCAAAGTGTAAAAGTGTAAAAGAGATAGCAAAGATAACTTGCCACAAGATATCCAAGATACAGGTAGATCCCTATGTGCAACACTTGTGAACAAGCAAAGATAAGATAAAGCATCCAAGAGAAGCAATCAGGAAGATGATGGACAAGTGAATATTCTACTAACCAAGAATATAGTCAAGAGATAAAGGTAATATTTTATTAGCTAAAGGCAATTCCTAACATGCTGGAATGTACCAAATAGCAAGAAGAGCTAAGGATAACAATGGAAAAGAAATGTTGACAATGTTTGAGCTTAGTCCAAAAGTTTGATTTCAAAGGATTGCAAGGGTTAGTTGAGAAGCTTAGATTACTTCCTAGACCAATTTTTATTTTAAAGAAAGTAGTGTGGGCAAGAAATAGTCTTAAAACAATCCAACAAGGGGAAAAGAAACCTTTTGGATACAAGCATGAGTGGGTTCTTGCAAGGTATAAAAATGTGTCAATTTTATCAAGTGTATGTTCTATAGATATCTTCATAGGTCTTAGCACATTAAATAACATCAATAAAAACTACCCAAGGTCAAGAGGGAAGTGTTTCAACCTTTTCCCACAACTTTATGTTCTTAGCCCCACAATTAAGTGTTTGAATGGCCTTTCCTAGGACTATGCAAGGTATGGATCAATTGGAAGAGAACAATGCTTGCATCACATGACTTTCCATATTACCATATTCAAGTTTTGCATCCAAGGAAACACATATAATGAGTATCTGGAGGGTGATCTAGGTAAACTCCACTTGGATCAATCCTTGCACAAAGGAAGTCACACGGGAAAAAGGTTAGCCTCTAATTCCTAAGATGTTTAAAGTAAGGATCTTTGTTCATGACCACCCCTTGTAGTTTCTCATGCGAAATTGAAGCCTATAGCCCTACAAGCACTCAAAGTGTGTAGTCTCATAAGAAAGATTGAGACCTCTTAGCCCTATAGAAAGTTAAAGTACTCCTCTTGTAGTCTTGTAAATAATATTGAGACCAAGAAGGCGCTAGAAGCGCCGAGTCAAGTCTATTCTTGCTTAGAAAGATTGAGACAATTAAGCCCTACCCATGAAGAAGCATTAGAAGTATAAAATAAACAAGTCTTCCCTCTCTTTATATTGAAGGAAGCCTTTTATTATAGTCGGATGGAGCTAGTCGGGTTCTCTTTTTTCCAACTTGGGTCGTTCCCAAAAGATTTCTCTCTTAGCAGACCCTCTAAAGGTAAATGTAAGAAAGAAAATGGATAGCAAGTGGAGGTCTAGATTTTTGATTTTCCAAAAGGAAAATACAATACTCTCGTACTCCATAGTGTCTCCCAAACACATCAAACACATGTTCATTTACCAAAAGACAACTAATTAAGCTAGGTGCCTAGAAAATCAAGTCTATGCAAGCACAATGTTTATTTGTATCTCCAAGGAAACCTATAAAAACACAAGTTAGTAGTCTTAGAAATGCAACTTCTTTGGCAAGAGATTCCTATAAAACCACAAGTTAGGACACAAAAGTATGGAAATCAAATCACTAGCCTTGAAAAACAACTTGTTAGGTGCTGTTAGAAAACTAGAAAACCAAAAATGTAAGGAAATGTAAGTAATATAAGGGTGAAATCACAATAGTGTGTCCCACTTTTTGGGACGAAGGAAATCAGTTTTCAAAAAAAAAATCAATTTTAGTTCCTTTGCTCCAAGTACCCTGGATGAAGCCACTTTTTGGCTGGTTTTTTAATAAATTCCGACTTCCTATTTCATTTTCACCCTTTTTTGTTTGAGATTTTGTGGACCCAGGGCTTAGAGCGAACCGGTGATGTCCACTATGACATCAGCACCTCCCGAGATTTTTTGACCTCTTCAAATTGTTAGTAGTATAACGTACATGCATTTTTCTCATTTTTTATTGTAAATTATATGTTTTATATTTATTTTAGTCACTTATTTGTTTTAAATGATTTTTAGTTTGTAGAAATGTTAGAAAATCATAGTTAAATTTTAGAATATGTTAGAAAATGATAGTAGAATGTTAGAATATGTTAGAAATTCGTAGTAGTACTGTTAGAAAATCATAGTAGAACTATTAGAAAATGTTAGAAAACATTAAAAAATCATAGTATAAATGTTAGAATATGTTAGCAAATGTTAGAAAATCATAACTTAGTATACATTAGAAAATATTAGAAAACTGTAAATTAGTATACATTAGAAAATATTAGAAAATTGTAACTTAGTATACATTAGAAAATATTAGAAAATTGTAACTTCTAGTATACATTAGAAAACATTAGAAAAACGTAGTAGAATGTTAAAAAATATTATAAAATTGTAACTCAGTATGTTAGAAAATGATAGAAAATCGTAGTAGTTTGTTAGAAAATGTTAGAAAATATTTACAAAACATTAGAAACTGTAGTAGAAATGTGAGAAAATTTTAGAAAACATTAAGATCTTATAGAAATTATTAAAAATATTTGTTTTTAAATTTCTTTTAAAGTTAGTAAATATTAGGAATCTCTCTCTCTCTCTCTCTCTCTAAATTATGTACATATGTTTTAAAGTTACATGTATAAATGTTATTCATGTAGAGTTAGGTGTTAAAATATTATCACAGGAGGACCGAGTCTTAGTACATCCTAGTATCCTTTAAGAAACTTAGAGTA
The DNA here is from genome assembly GCA_027943335.1 of Chamaecyparis obtusa. Classification (NCBI taxonomy): domain Eukaryota; kingdom Viridiplantae; phylum Streptophyta; class Pinopsida; order Cupressales; family Cupressaceae; genus Chamaecyparis; species Chamaecyparis obtusa. The sequence continues at coordinate 48,342 of BSBK01000583.1, forward strand.
CCCAACTAGTATACCTTAGGACCCTTTAGGACCCCTATTGTGACATCCAATGACCCTTTAGGACTATTAGTACACCCTAGGTTCTTTTAGGACCTCTATTGTGACAAAACTCTTTAAGAACCCTTATGATCCTTAAGACCTAGAATATGACCATTTAAGACCTAATAGGACCCCTTAAGACTTAATAAGACTAGACTTAAGACCTAATAGGACAAATATGACCTATTAAAACCAATTAGTACATCCTAGGACCCTTAAGACCTAATAAGACCACTTACTTGACCTAATAGGACCTACTAATACCAATTAGTACATCCAAGAATCCTTTAGGACTATTAGTACACTCTAGGTTCCTTTAGGAGCCCTATTGTGACATAAAACTCTTTAAGAACCCTTAGGATCCTTAAGACTTAGAATATGACCACTTAAGACCTAATAGGACCCAGGTTAAGACCTAATTTAGGACTTTAATATAACCTATTAAAACCAATTAGTACATCCTCTGACTCTTAAGACCTAATAAGACCACTCACTTGACCTAATAGGACCTATTAATACCAATTAGTACATCCAAGAACCCTTTAGGACTATTAGTACACTCTAGGTTCCTTTAGGACCCCTATTGTGACATAAAACTCTTTAAGAACACTTAAGATCCTTCAGACCTAGAATATGACCACTTAAGACCTAATAGGACCTCTTAAGACCTAATTTAGGACTTTAATATAACCTATTAAAAGCAATTAGTACATCCTAGGACTCTTAAGACCTAATAAGACCACTTACTTGACCTAATAGGACCTATTAATACCAATTAATACATCCAAGAACCCTTTAGGACTATTAATACACCTTAGGCTCCTTTAGGACCCTATTGTGACATAAAACTCTTTAAGAACCCTTAGGATCCTTAAGACCTAGAATAGGACCACTTAAGACCTAATAGGACCTATTAAAACTAATTAGTACATCCTAGGACCCTTATGACCTAATAAGACCACTTACTTGACCTCATGGGACATATTAATACTAATTAGTACATCTAAGGACCCTTTAAGACTATTAGTAAATTCTATGTTCTTTTAGGACCCCTATTGTCACATAAAAATCTTTAAGAACCCTTAGGATCATTAAGACCTAGAATATGACCACTTAAGACCTAATAGGACCCCTTAAGACTTAATAAGACTATACTTAAGACCTAATAGGACTAATATGACCTATTAAAATAATATAGTACATCCTAGGACCCTTAAGACATAAAATATGACCACTTAAGACCTAATAGGACCCCTTAAGACCTAATTTAGGACTTTAATATAACCTATTAAAACCAATTAGTACCTCACAGGAACCTTAAGACCTAATAATACCACTTACTTGACCTAATAGGACCTATTAATACCAATTAGTACATACAAGAACTCTTTAGGACTATTAGTACACCCTAGGTTCCTTTAGGACCCCTATTGTGACATAAAACTCTTTAAGAAACCTTAGGATCCTAAAGACCTAGAATATGACCACTTAAGACCTAATTTAAAAATTTAATATAACCTATTAAAACCAATTAGTACATCCTAGGACTCTTAAGGCCTAATAAGACCACTTACTTGACCTAATAGGACCTATTAATACCAATCAATACATCCAATGACCCTTTAGGACTATTAGTACACTCTAGGTTCCTTTAGGACCCCTATTGTGACATAAAACTATTTAACAACCCTTAGGCTCCTTAAGACCTAGAATATGACCACTTAATACCTAATAGGACCCCTTAAGGCTTAATAAGACCAGACTTAAGACCTAATAGGACTAATATGATCTATTAAAACTAGTTAGTACATCCTATGACCCTTAAGACCTAATAAGACCACTTACTTGACCTAATAGGACCTGTTAATACCAAGTAGTACATTCAAAGACCCTTTAGGACTATTACTATACTCTAGTATTGTAAATTTAAGTATAATTTTATGTATTCAGATATTTGTTTCCATTTTACACACAGTTATAACATGTAATCAAATACTTAATTATTAACACTTAGCTTTCACATGTTACATCTAGATGGCCACTCAAGATGCACCTCGCACTCCTAATTTAGCAACTATTTTTTAGAGTGCTGAAATAGAGATGGCTTGACTTAGAGAGTCCATCTGTACATCTCTAACAGATGGCATATATAGAGATACTTGTATCACTGTACTAAACAGTTTGGAGGAGATGACTCATAGATTGAGATCCCACTCTTCCTTCACACCTTAGGTTGTTGAGAGTATTTTTTGAGAGTTGAGAGCTGAGGTCTTGGGTGATGTTTCCTTGGAGATAGTTTAGAGCCATGTCCCCAAGGAAATCAGATCAAACGAGAGGTTTTCCCATTTTATGAGGTGAAGCCCAAGGTGAGAGTATATCAGGTTACACGGTGTGTAATTCCTTAGATCACATGCATGATATACCCTTGTTTTCTTTCAAAACACGGTCATTATCCTAATAACAACCATATTCCTTTATATTTTGTACAACAGTTGTACGTTGAGTTTTGTTTGGGACTCAGGGTCAACTATTTATATCTTTACAAATATTACAGTCAGGGGCACGATAGAGTTGCATACTATGATTAGTATCATAGTGATGATTGAGTTGTACATTCTCATAGATAGCTGGCTAGGTAGAGGACTTTGACAGTGGCACCGATGATGGCTGCTACTACAGATAGAGTGGTCATTGCTTCACAGAGGGGAGTAGTGGACAAGATAGGGGAGATTTCTTATGCAGCCACCTCCATCACCTCAAATACAGTTGGAAGATATTTTTTGACTAGATCGAGTTGAGATATATAGTCTTCTAAGGATTCATCTAGTATTGGTGCAACAGTCAATGATGAGGCATATAGAGCTGCAGGTCTTCCTACACTTGGAGAGATACAAGTGCTTTCTAGACATCATAGTCATTTAGATGTGACACATTAATTTTTGGAGTATCTCCTGCATTCATATTCTTATATTGATGACATGCAGAGGATCCTAGTACAGTCAGTTAGAGATGTCATTAGATTTGCATGGGGTCCTATAGTTCAACTGACACATGACACACCATCTAGTGAGGAACAACATAGTTCACAACACTTTGCAGAGTGCTCTACACCCACAGATCAGTCTATAGCTACAGAGCCAGGTATACAAGTTGGAGATGTACACATCACAATTGAGGGCCTAGACACATTTGATGAGTAGTTGTGTGGGTTGAGTCAAGTAGACATTAGAACTGATGTTGGATCATTTATCGAGTTTTTATTACATCTTGGTGGTTCAATCTCTACATCACTCCCCTCCTAGCTAGTGTCACCCCTACACTCTTCATTACTAGAGAGGTTCAGGACTAAAGGTGGTGTGGGTGATGTAGTTTCTATTGATGATATGATGGTCCAGCGCGTTGATGATCCTCCTGCTCCTAAGACCCAGGTATATAAAGTTTTCTTTTCTCCTTTCTAGGAGTTTTAGTGAACAATTAATTGTAGATGTGTGTATTTATGCTTGTTCAATGTATAATATTTTGTAGGCACAGTTAGTAGAGCACATTACCTCTAGTGTGGGCTCGAAGCATCTTCATATGAGAGGTTCAGTAGATGTGACACCTACTAGTAGCCAGGTAAGTTTTAGATATATGTAGGTTTAAGCATGCATGTGTACACTTATAACATGTATTTATATATTTCAAATACTTTACATAATATATACTATGCACATGTATATAACCAACTGTTGTACTAAATTTGTAGGGGTCAGTTGCTGCTTCACAACAAGAGGATGCTCATGACACTCGATTAGAGCACATTACCTCTAGTTTTGGCTCAGAGCATCTTCATAGGAGATATTTAGAAAATGTGACACCTACTAGTGGTGAGGTAAGTTTTAAAAATATGTAAGTTTAAACATGCATTTATATAATTTTAAGTATTTTACATTATTATTATATACATGATGCATTTATATTCGCAGGGATTAGTTGCTACCTCAGAGCCAGAGGATGCTCATGGCAGTTGGTCAGAGGGTCACTCTATTCACATGTGCCTGGATGACCCCCTAATTTAGGACATGTTGCACAGATCTTTGATTTGAGACTCATTATATATGTCATTATTATATGTTTGATATTTTCAGTTTATGATTCGAGACATATATTTATATGCTATCCAGACCTCTAAACATAGATGATTTATGATTTGAAATTATATAGATTTATGATAGTTTCATTTGATTAGATGATAATTTGATTTAATTAGATGGTTTCATTTGATTAGATTTGATGGTTTCATTTGATTAGATGATATGATTTGATTAGATGGTTTCATGTGATTATATTAGATGGTTTCATTTGATTAGATGATATGATTTGATTAGATGATTTCATTTGATTAGATGATATGATTTGATTAGATGGTTTTATTTGATTAGATGATATGATTTGATTAGATGGTTTGAATTGATTAGATGGTTTCATTTGATTAGATTTTATTAGATGGATGTAGAATTAATATCATAAAAAATAACAAGTTAATACATGTAACTAATGGACAATAAGTATTCTAACTAATAAGAAATGTTAAGGGGAGGTCTTAAGGGGATCTAGAATTAATATCATAAAAAATAACAAGTTAATACATGCAACTAATGGACAATAACTATTCTTAATAATAGGCAATCTTAAGGGGAGGTCTTAATAGGATCTAGAATTAATATCATAAAAATAATAAGTTAATACATGTAACTAATGGACAATAACTATTCTAACTCATTCTAGAACTAACACATGTGATAATTAATCTAACTAATTTCATCATTTTTTAGTGTTCAAACTAATGTCTTAAGGGGATCTTTAACTAATAAGCAATCTTAATGGGAGGTCTTAAGGGGATCTAGAATTAATATTATAAAAAATAACTAGTTAATACATGTAACTAATGGACAATAAGTATCATAAAAATCATTGAATAATCAAAGCATACATAAAATCTTTAACGAATATGCAATCTATAAAAATCATTGAATAATCAAAGCATACATATAAAAGAATATATATAAAAGCATACAAAAATTCTATATATTAAAACCATTGAACCATAAAATAGGTCCATCATATATCAATAGATTATAGTCCATCATATGTTTAAATATATAAACAAAGTATAGCCAATTTAATCCAGATATATCAAGTAGGTCCTAACAAATGAAATAGGTATACATATTATACTTTTTAGACCTACTCAAGTGGTTCAGACCTTTCATGGATAACATGTAATATTTTCTCATGATCCTCACTATCTAGTCTCCACTTATGACGTCCACATTGAGATTTAACTGTATGAAGTCAAATGGAGGTGGCAACTAATAGGTGACTATATTGAAACACCTTATTGTCTAGTTGGTAATCAACAAAGTGACACAAGGGAGGATATAGAGAGGGGCCAAAGGCACACCCTAACCAGATCCAACTTTGAGAATAACACATGGAAGAAACAACACACAACAATGAGAGAGAGAATGTAGATGCTTTCATATATTATCTTCAAATTAATTCATACATGTCAGGCTGTAAGGCCTTCTTGGTTTAGGCCAGATATTAAAATCAAGTACAAAATTCCTCAAACATGCGAGGATCTATCTACAATCTCTAATCTTCTATCTTCTATCTTCTCCCAAAAATTGACTCCCTAAATTCTAACCAAACAACTACATTTATACAAGAGGCTACTAAACCAAGTCGGCCTTTGCATCAACAATCAACAGAAGGAATGACCAAATTTAGGTTGATACACTTTCCAATGATGGATACCAATATCAAATCTGTGACCAAAATTAACTTCAAGAGTCAGCCTCAACATAAATCTAAAACAAACAACTCGATAAGCAAGGATGACCTAGCGCCAGACAAGCATCACCGAGCGCCATAGAATTAACCAAGCACTAGAGAGATAACCAACCAACTCAGTCAACAAAGGAAACTGAGAAACACCAAACCAAATCGGTCGAAGCAGGAATTGAGCAACACAGACAAACTTCAAACATCTTTTTGATGACACAGGATTGCCAAGGACCCAAGATGTTCCTACATCAGACACCTAGGGTTATTTGAAAATGATTCTCCAAATCATGAAACATGTATGATCAGAGTTGTACCCAACTCAGACTGTGAAATCCATGAATTGTCTTCAATCAGTCTATTCTTCCACTTTACTAGATATTCCATATATTGTTTTCCTCTTGTACTGCCAATTCTTTGCTCCAAAATCTACTCAACTTCTTCCATCTGCTTCTTAGGATAATCCATCGGTACTATCATGTCTTCATCAGGTTCATGATACTCATATAAATCAACAATGTTTAAAATAGGTGATATATCCATGCCATCAGGTAAATCAATCTCATATGCATTTCCACTATCAAATTTTCTCAAAATATTCCAAGGTCCAAACTTCTTCATTTTCAGCTTCCCATATGTTCCAAAAGGAAATCTACCTTTCTTCAAATGAACCATTACTTCATCACCAACATTAAAAGTCTTATGTCTCCTTGATCTATCAGCTCTATCTTTGTATTTATGATTACTCTTTTCTAGCTTAAATTTCACATCTTCATGCAATTTCTTCATGTACTCAACAAAATTTACTCCTTCAACACTTCTCTTTCTTTCATCAGCAATATCCCTCAAATCATATATACCTCCGGGTTATATGCCATTTACAATCTCAAAAGGTGTTTTTCCAGTACTCCTATTCATTGAATTATTGTATGCAAACTCTGCTTGTACCAACACAGAATCCCAATTACTCGGTGTGTTTCCAACTAAACATCTCAAAATATTTCCCAAACTTCTATTCAAAACTTCCATCTGTCCATCGGTTTGTAGGTAAAATGTAGAACTATATTTCAACTCAGTGCCAAAATTTTTCCAAAGGGTCTTCCAAAAGTATCCAACAAATTTACTGTCTCGATCAGAGATAATACTCCTCGGTAATCCATGCAATCTGACAATTTCCTTAAAGAAAAGATCAACTATATGTACTACATCTGATGTCTTTCTACAAGGTACAAAATGTGCCATCTTAGAAAATCTATCCACAACAACAAATATAGAATCATTATCTCTTACTGTCTTTGGTAAGCCAAGAAAAAAATCCACATTGATGTCAATCCAAAGTTTCTCAAGAACAACAATCGGTGTATACAATCCAGTATTCTGACTTACTCCTTTTGCAACTTGACAAATTCTACAACTTTTCACAAATTTTTGAACATCTTTATACAATTGTGGCAAAAAATGTTTCTCCTTAAGAAAATTCATTGTTTTATCAACACCAAAATGTCTAGCCAAACCACTACTATGTTTCTCCTTTATCAAATTAGTTCTCATTGGTCCTCTCAGTATACACAACTGAATACCTCTAAACAACATACCTCGCATAAAATATTCATCCCATTTAGTACTTGGTTGATCTTGAATAGCCGCTCTGCACTTTCTCCATGGCTCAACAAAATCAGGATCAAATCCCTAAGAATCTCTCATGTCATCAAAGCCCAGAACTTCAATTTTCATCTCGGTCATTAAAGATCTTCTTCTACTCAATGCATCAGCAACTCGATTAGTGACTCCACTCTTATGCTTTATCACAAATGTATAACTCTGCAAATACTCAACCTATTTCATATGTCTTTGATTCAATTTTTTCTGACTACCCAAATACTGTAAAGCCTTATTATCGACATACAACACAAATTCACCCGGTATGAAATCATGTTTCCATTTCTTTAGTGCTTGAACAATAGCATATAATTCTTGATCATACACATACTATTTCATTTTTGCATCATTCAACTTTTCACTAAAGAAAGCAATAGGTTTACCTTCTTGACTCACACCACTCCAATTGTACTACCACTTGCATCACATTCTACTTGAAATAACTTATTGAAATCAGGTAATGCCAAAATAGGAAATTCAGCAACCTTATGCTTCAGAGTCTCAAAACTTTTATCATCTCCATGTGTCCACTTGAATTCTCTTTTGTCTCCTCTAATAGTCTCAGTCATATAATTACAAATTGAACTGAAATTCCTAATGAACTTTCAGTAAAAACTTGTCAAACCATGAAATGATCTTACCTCACTAGCATTCTCAAGTGTAGGCCAATTCAAAATAGCTTCAACCTTTCCAGGATCCATTTTCAAACTATCAGTTGAAATCACAAATCCCAAATACACAATCTCCTATTTCATTCAAATGAACACTTTTTCAGATTTATCAGCAACTTTTCATCTTTCAACCTTTGCAATACTTGTCTAACATGCAACAAATGTTCTTCTTCGGTCTTACTAAATATCAGAATATCATCAAGATATACAATCAAAAACTTACCCAAGAATTTCTTCAAAACTTCATTCATCAATCTCATAAAAGTACTCGGTGCATTAGTTAAACCAAAAGGCATAACCAACCACTCATAAAAACCTTATTTTGTCTTGAAAGTAGTCTTCAAATCATCACCTTCTTTGATTCTGATATGATGATACCCACTTTTCAAATCAATTTTGGTAAAATACTTTTCTCCAGTCAAACTATCCATTATATCATCCATTCTTGGTATATGAAACCTATATTTCACTGTTATCTTATTGATTGCTCTAGAATCAGTACACATTCTCCATTCTCCATTCTTCTTAGGTGCCAATACAACAGGTACTGCACAAGGACTTAGACTTTCTCTAATCAAATCTTTCTACAACATTTATTGAATCTGTCAGTTCAATTCATGATTCTCAATAGGTGTCAACTAATGTGGTGCCTTATTTCGTAAACTAGATCAAGGGATTAGATCCATACAATGATTAATGCTTCTCTTTGGTGGCAAACCATCAGGTACATTATTAGAAATAATTTCACTGTACTCAGTGAGTAACTTATCAATCTCCTCAGGGGCACTATCCTCTATTTTCTTAATCAGTTTGTTAGGCATCACAACAAAACATACATCCTTCCTTTTCAAATACTTAACAAACTTTCTTCCTTCCATCGAGAAAACTTTCACAGATGTGCAAACATTACTAACAGGTTCTTTCATCAAAGGTAACAAGATTTGTCTTCTTCCATCAACCCAAATAGTATATTTATGCAATCTCCCATCATATATAGCATGCCTATCATATTGCCAAGGTCTACCCAACAAAATATGACAACAATCCATAGGCATGATATCACATAACACCTTATCATAGTAATTTCAATTTTCAAATTCACATAACATTGTTCACTTACCAAGAATGTATGCTCATCTTTGATCCATGAAATCTGATAGGGCTTCGGATGTTCCAACCTTTTCAACTGCAACTTTGTGACCAAGATGTTAGATTCTCCAAGCTACCACTATCAATGATTACTTTCCAAAATTTGTTAGAAACTCTACATCTGGTCTTGAACAAACTTTTCGTTACCGAATCCTCATTTTTACCTTCATTCCAAAGTACTCTCCTTACCATTAGGTTATTTTCCTTCTCAGGTTCATTCGGTGACTCTTCTTGCACCAAAGCATTTCTACTATTACTGACCTTCTTACTTGCATGCGTACACTCAAATGATCTACGTCCTTCTTCTCCATAATTGTAACAAGTTCCTCGGAAACCACTTCTGTTATAACCACCTTGGTAGTTACTGCCTCTGCCTCTAGATGAACTTTCACCTTTCCACTCATTCTTACCTTTATCCAGAGTTGTCTTTTCAGGTTCAAATCTACTATTTTCACCATGAGATCTACCTCTTCCTCTAGGGAATCTACCACCTCTACCTCTTTGTCTTTGCTTGTGTCTCTTGTTCAGTTTCTCCTCAGCTTTCAATGCAAATTTATAAGCCTCTTCAATGTTCTCCAATTTGATCAAAATAATTTCTTCTTGGATGGAAACTCTTAAATGATTCAGGTATCTAGCAATTGTTTCCACATCATCTTCATCGTGTCCTGATCTGATATCTAATCTATAGAATTCATCAGTATATTCCTTTACCAAGCTATCTTTCTACCTCAAACTTTGCATTCACCTAACTAGGTTAATCTGATAATCATAGGGTAAGAACTTTCCTATCAACTTATTCACCATTTTATTCCATTCCTTGATTTTGTCTTTTCCTTTCCTCTTTCTATCCAGTTGTAGATGTTCCCACCACAAGGATGCATAGCTCTTTAACTTTGTGCTTGCAATTTTCTCCTTCTTTTCCTCAGGTACATTTTCATACTCAAAATACTTTTCCATCTCAGTGATCCAATCCACCAATTCATCAAAATCCAATTTTCCACTATACTTAGGAGGATTAAAGTGTGGTGTAGACTTTAGACTTGTCAAAGCCTTCAAAAATCTTTCCTCACCCTGATCCATCACAGGTGCAAGTTCTACATCACCTTGTTCTACCTCAATTTCATCATCACTAACATCAAGATGTCTTCCTCTTCTCTGGGCTATTTCAATAGCTTCTAATCTAGCAGCCATTTGTCTCAACATGTCTGCCAATCTTGGATCTACATCTCACCTCCCATGAACCATCTTGAAAACCCTCTACAATTGTAGGTCAGATCTCAATATTCTACCCCACAACAATTCAACTAGGGCTTCACAAGAAGGAACCTTCATATCTAGATTTGCAAACCTAGATCTAGATCTCACCTCGCTCTAATACCACCTGACACAAGGGAGGATATAGAGAGGGGCCAAAGGAACACCCTAACCAGATCCACGTTGTAGAACAACATGCGGAAGAAACAACACACAACAGTGAGAGAGAGAATGCAAAAGCTTTCATATATTACCTTCAAATTGATTCATACATGTCGAGCTGTAAGGCCTTCCCGGTTTAGGCTAGATATTATAATCAAGTACAAAAGTCCTCAAACATGTGAGGATCTATCTACAATCTCTAATCTTATATCTTCTATATTCTCCCAAAAAATGACTCCCTAAACTCTAACCAAACAACTGCATTTATTCAAGAGGCTACTGAACCAAGTCAACCTTCAGATCCAAAATCAACAGAAGGAACGACCAGATTTAGGTCCACATGCTTCCCAATGATGGATACCAACATTAAATCCATGACCAAAATTAACTGCAATAGTCAGCCTCAACAAACAACTTGATAAGCAAGGATGATCGAGCACCAGACAAGCATCACTGAGTGCTAGGGAATTAACTGAGCGCCAGAGAGATAACTGACCAACTCGGTGAACAAAGGAAACCGAGCAACACCGAACCAACTTGGTCAAAGTAGGAACCGAGAAACACAGACAAACTTCAAACATATTTTTGGTGACACAGGATCGCCAAGGACCCGAGATGCTCCTGCATCAAAAAGTGAATACCATGTTGAATTAATTTGATTTTCTTGATATATGTTCCCTCTAAAACAATTGAACTTGCATATCACAAATTTTAACAATATAAATTTAAACAAACTCAATTTGAAATTTGTTAAAAGGTTAAAATTTAAATTTTACAAATTGAGTTCAATATATTAATGTAAAGCATGTACAAACCTATAGAGAACACAATTCCATCACTTTCTTCAGGTTTAAGTAATTTCATCCTCTCTATAGTACAACACAATAAATAATAACCAACTCCTTCTACATTTCCATGCTTAGCAATCATTGGAAAGACATCTCCTGCATAGTAAATTTATATATACATGTGAGATCTTAAAATTTAATTAGTTGAATCTATCTATCCATCTATCTATCTATCTATACATGCAACTCAATGGACCATATAATGTGAAATATATATACTTACCAATTTTGGCCAATCCTGAGATATGATTGTAATCAATAGAAATCAAAGGGACATCATCGAAGCTTTCATCTTCATCTCTATCAGATGTATCAGTAACAAATAGTGGCACTAGATTCCATGCACCAACATATCCATGGTCTTGATTTTATGCATTCCTCATAACTATCAGCAATGCAGTGACAACAAAAGAATGAGTAGTCCCTAGTGTTCAATGTCCAATTGGGATAATTCGTACCCATAACTGAATGCAAAGATCACATCTTTTCCATCCTATTACAACCATGCATAATTTTTCTATCCACACCTAAAAAAATGCATATATAATACATTCTATAAATATAATTTGAATAAAAAATATATAAAAATTTTAAACACTTGAATAATTTAAAAATGTGTGCATACCTTTTATCTCCCAAAATTTTCTATGTGACACCACTTGAGTCAATCTTGATAATGTGTCATTCTCATTTGGTGTGAAATGTGTCTTGCACCATTCAACAATATCATGTGCATTTTTCATATGAACTCCCTTATAATTCATTTGATACTTGCATAGAGCACGTTGAATGCAAGCTCCAGCACCATCATCTTCACCTTTTCCATGTCCACTCTCAAAGAAACTCTAGACACATGGTATGTTTTCATTATGATGATATCTTCATAGTGCATAAAATGGTCTCGATGATTTGAATTGTGCAGCACATCCATCTAACCAAACATAATGTTTATCAATTTTTATAGCTCTTTCTTTCAAATTTCCAAAAAACATCTTGAAGCAATGTTCTACATAATGAATGTCATGCTCTCTATCATCACTTATATAAAAATGATATTCCTTCTTGATGACCTATGCTTCAAATGTTGTTTGAATACCATCCAAATCTAATTGTGCATGTTGATAACACACATGTACCATAATAGTAATTTTCTCTGAAAAATAGTATTCCAATTGAATTGCCTTTTGATGAACAAAGAAATAATTTTCTGCAAAATCAATAATTGATACAATAGTTCCAAGTGGGAAATTGTCTCTTAGTATTTGGAATTGTTGTGCTTTCCAGTTTGCAAAAAAATCATGATGAATGTAGGTGATGAAGGGTGCTCCCCTTAATACCACAAACACATAACAGAAATAGAGAAACAACAACAATATGCAAGAACAGAAAATTGGCTTCTTATTATCTCCACAAATGTGGAATTACAAACTTTCAGAATTACAATATGCAAAGCCACATGGGCGTTCCCTTACAATATTCTGTAGGACAAAGCCTTGAACCAATACCCAGATCTACTACCCAGAACTATTCTGAACTGCCTAAGACAATAATACAGCCTTCCTTATATAGGCAATTATCCACCGCCTAGGAAGGTTCCAGAATTTTAGCCAATAAGGCCGACCAAACTTAGAATTATTTTATTTTACATTTTATTACATCATAGTCGGCTCAAGATAACCTTTGAAACCTGAACAAAAATTTTGAAGAAAATTATTTTTCGCCATTTCAGGTGGCCCAACTTCCGAAGACCATAAGTCATCACCAGTTGACCCGATCGCCTATTATAACCCCATTTCAGAAATGCCACGAAGTGCTCTACAGGCTTGACCTGCGCAAGTGCCCATCACCCAAATTTTCAACCTCATCCAGGGCCTCTAAAGCCTTCAAAACTGAGTTCAAAGTTTCTGTACCCTGCTGCCAATACCAAAAATCTACAATATCTTCCAATATACACTTGATCTGGAAATGAAACTTTACTGGCAGACTTATATGACCAAAATGAACCTCCAAGAAAGAAATCAGATCATTCTGAGCACATGCAAAAATTACCAAAAATAGTAACTTTCCATAAATAGCAGCTCTACACTAAAATAGCCCTTATTGAATATAAAAATAGAAATATTTTTGGGTGATGCAAGATTGCTCTTACACCCAGGATGCTCCTGCATCAGACACCTGGGGTAATTTGAGAAGTGACCCTGTCACGACTCAGGTGTGCAGAGGAAAACCAAGACGGCTAACCTCCTCCTTTGTCAGTCATGATGAATCTTCAACAGGTCATCCTTTCCACTTGACCAGATATTCTTCATATGTCCTGTTCCTTGTGCTTCTGCCAACACGACTGTCCAGTATATCTTCGATCTCCTTAGTGTCTGAACTAGTTGCTGGAATACTCCACTGTGCTGCTGTGATCTCATCTTCAACACCTCCTTCATGATACTCTGTTAGATCTGAAATGTTAAACACTGGTGAAATATTCAGCTCACTAGGCAATTCTACCTCATATGCATTTCCTGAATCATGCTTCTTCAATATCTTACATGGTCCAAACTTCTTCATTTTCAACTTGTTATATGTACCAATTGGAAACCGCTCCTTCCGCAAATGAACCATGACTTCATCACCAACCTGAAATTCCTTATGCCTCCTTTTCACATCTGCCTTAGCCTTATACTGTGCATTCATCTTGGCAATATGCTTCCTCACCTCCTCATGGATGTTCTTCAAATGTTCTGCAAAATCCTCAGCTTCAGCACTACTTATTTCTCCTTTATCTATCTTCCTCAATTCAGATGCATTTCTTGGACTACTTCCATATACAATCTGGAATGGTGATTTACCAGTGCTCATGTTGACAAAATTATTGTATGCAAATTCTGCCTGTGGTAAAACCAAATCCCATCCTGTTGGCTTATCCCCAACCAAACATCTCAGTAGATTTCCCAAACTCCTATTCACCACCTTTGTCTGTCCATCAGTCTGTGGGTGATGTGATGAACTGAACTTCAAATCTGTCTTCAACTTCTTCCACAATGTTCGCCAGAAATATCCAACAAACTTAGTGTCCCGATCTGAAACTATGGTCTTTGGCAAACCATGAAGTCTCACTACTTCTTTGAAAAACAATTCTGCTACATGAACAGCATCATTAGTCTTCTTGCAGGGAATGAAATGTGCCATCTTCGAAAATCGGTCAACTACTACAAAAATTGAATCACGTCCCCGCTGTGTCCTCGGTAAACCAAGAACAAAGTCCATGCTGATATCCTCCCAAGGCTTTTCTGGTATAGGTAATGGCTGGTACAACCCTATATTCTGCTTCACTCCTTTCGCCATTTGACATACTCTGCAACTCCGTACAAACTTCTTCACATCTTGCTGCAACTGTGGCCAATAATAATTCTCACTAACCAAACCAAGGGTTTTATCATGACCAAAATGTCCAGCCAATCCTCCACTATGCTTCTCCTTGATGAGATTCTCCCTCATAGAACTTCGTAGAATGCACAACTGACTCCCTCTGAATAGCATATCATCCTGGATGATGAAATCCAACCATTTCGTCCTGTCTAGAGTAACAGGTTCTGTACAAGCTTTCCAAGCTTCACCAAAATCAGGATTCTCTGGATACAAATTCTTGAGTTCCTTGAACCCAACCACTTCAATCTGCATTTCTGTCAGCAATAGTTGCCTTCTGCTAAGAGCATCTGCAACCCTATTAGACTTTCCACTCCTCTGTTTGAAAACAAATGTATAACTCTGCAAAAACTCAACCCATTTCAAATGCCTTTGATTCAATTTTCTTTGACTATTCAAATATTGCAAAGCTTGATGATCGGTATACAAAACAAACTCCTTAGGAAGTAGATAATGTCTCCACTTCTTTAATGCCTGAACTATAGCATAAAATTCTTGATCATAAAAAGAATATTTCCTCTTGGCATCATTTAACTTCTCACTGAAATAAGCAATAGGTTTACCTTCTTGGCTCATAACAGCTCCTATTGCAGTACCACTAGCATCACAATCTACTTGAAACACCTTATTGAAATCTGGAAGTGCTAAAACAGGTTGTTCTGTAACTTTTTGTTTCAATAATTGAAAACTCTTTTCTGCTCATTTAGTCCACTTAAACTCCTTTCTATCCCCTCTCATTGTTTCAGTCAAGGGTCCACAAATACTGCTAAAATTTCTGATAAACTTTCTGTAAAAGCTAGCTAGACCATGAAAAGATCTTACCTCAGTAGCACTCCTTGGAGTAGGCCATTCAAGGATAGCTTGTACCTTCTTTGGGTCCATTTTTAGACCTTCTGCTGAAACTACAAATCCCAAATACACCACCTCTTTCTTCACAAAACTGCACTTCTTCAAATTAATCAACAATTTCTCATCTCTCAACTTCTCAAATACCATACGAAAATGTATCATATGCTCATCCAATGTCTTACTAAAGATCAAAATATCATCTAGGTAAACAATGACAAACTTACCCAAAAATTCTTTTAGAACCTCGTTCATGAGCCGCATGAAAGTGCTCGGCGCATTGGTTAGCCCAAAAGGCATGACTAACCACTCATATAGTCCTTCCTTTGTCTTGAAGGTAGTCTTCCATTCATCTCTTTCTCTAATCCGAATCTGATGATATCCACTCTTCAGATCTATCTTTGAGAAATAAACAGCTCCACTCAAACAGTCCATAATATCATCCATTCGTGGCAATGGAAACTTATACTTGATTGTGATCTTGTTTATTGCCCTAGAATCTGTACACATCCTCCATTCTCCATTCTTCTTTGGTGCTAATATCACTGGTACAGCACAGGGACTCAGACTCTCACGGATCAATCCTTTTTGTAATAGTTCATGTACTTGTCTGTTCAACTCCTCACTTTCTGCAGGTGTCATTCTGTGTGCTGCCTTATTGGGAAAACTCGCTCATGGGATCAAGTCCATCTGATGACTGATCTTCCTGACTGGTGGTAATCCATCAGGCACGTTATCAGATACAATATCCTGAAACTCATTCAACAAATCTGCAACTTCTACAGGAACATCTTCTACTTCCTCTTTACTAGCTTTTGGAATTAAAGAAAAATATACATGCTCATGCCTCATACCATCTAGGAAATTTCTTCCATCAACAAAAGTTATCCTTGCATTACCACATACCTTTTCTTCAGTCTCCTTCAATGGTTTTAACTTATGTCGCACTCCATCCTTTGTCAGGGAATAGGCATTCGCACGACCATCATGTACAGCACATCTGTCAAACTGCCATGGTCTACCCAACAATATATGACATGCATCCATAGATATGATATCACACAATACCTCATCTTGGTATCCGCCAATCTTGAACTTCACTAGGCATTGTTCATTGACCATGACCTTGTGGTCATCCTGTACCCAGGCAATCCGATATGGATGTGGGTGTTTCTGTCTCTTGAGCTTCAACTTTGTCACCATCTCTTCTGACACCAAATTGTCAGTGCTTCCACTATCAATAATCACATCACAACATTTACCTTCACACTTGCACCTGGTGCGAAATAGGCTCCTCCTTTGCTCAGGTTCATTCTCACCACTCAACAGGACTCTTCTGTTAATCAACGTTTCTCCTCTTTCAGCATCTTCAGAATTTGATGATCTGGCATCTTCATCTACATGTGCAACTCTGGCCTGGCCTTCATTTCTCCTGTCCGTTCTGCCTTGGCGCTGAGGACATTCAAATGCCCTATGACCTTCTTCTCCACAGTGAAAACATGTTCCACGGAAGCCACCTCTTCCAGATCCTTGTCCTCTTCCTCTTCCTCTCTGATCTCTATTATTCTGATCCTGGAAGCGATTGGAATTATTTCCTCGCTGATTTTGACTGCTACTGGCCTCATCCTTCTTTTTCGGATCTTCATTTCGGCCACCATATGACCGTCCACCAGATCGTCCACCGCGACCTCTTCCATTTTGTCTGCTCTCGAACTTCTTGTTCAGCTTTTCCTCTACTTTTAGGGCAAATTGGTATGCCTCCTCAATACTGTTCATTCGAACCAGATTCAACTTCTCCTGAATGCTTGGCCTTAACCCATTAAGGTATCGGGAAACTTTCTCCTTATCAGCTTCGGCATGGCCTGTTCTGATGAGGAGTCGATAGAACTCCTCTGTATACTCCTGAACAGATTTTCCTGCTTGCTTCAAACTTTGCATTTTCTTCAGTAGGTCAAGCTCATAATCAACAGGAATGAACTGTCGCTTCAATTTTTCCACCATTCGATCCCATCTTGTGATTTTATCTTTCCCTCTTCTATTTCACTCCAATTAAATTTCTTGCCACCAGATCTTCGCATGACCTTTCAGTCTGGCCTTCGCAAATTTGACCCTATCAGGATCCTCAACATCTTCATACTCAAAATACTCGTCACATTCATTGATCCAGTCGATCAATTCCTCTGGGTTAAGATTTTTAGAAAATGTAGGAACCTCAATCTTAGGTCTTTTCCCAATCTTGGAAATCACCCAAAAAAGTCTTTCTTCCTCCTGGTTCACAATTTCAGCTTCTCCTTCTTGATATTCTTCTTCGGCTTCATCCTCACTTTCATCTTGGACATTAAGATTCATTCCTCTATGAATCTCTTCTTGCAATGCTCGCACTTGTCTCTGCAGCTCTCTAACCTCAGGTGTTACAACACCAGCTCTTCCGCCATGTTCCCTTCGTGGAGGCATTTTCGCGATGCGCGCTGAAACCCTAGCCACGGTCCTGGTGCAAACTGCCTCACAGTCGGCGATCTGTTTACACACTCAAGAAAACCTGGCTCTGATACCACTTGATGAAGGGTGCTCCCCTTAATACCACAAACACATAACAGAAATAGAGAAACAACAACAATATGCAAGAACAGAAAATTGGCTTCTTATTATCTCCACAAATGTGGAATTACAAACTTTCAGAATTACAATATGCAAAGCCACATGGGCATTCCCTTACAATATTCTGTAGGAAAAAGCCTCGAATCAATACCCAGATCTACTACCTAGAACTATTCTGAACTGCCTAAGACAATAATACAGCCTTCCTTAAATAGGCAATCATCCACCGCCTGGGAAGGTTCCAGAATTTTAGCCAATAAGGCCGACCAAATTTAAAATTATTTTATTTTACATTTTATTACATCATAGTCGGCTCAAGATAACCTTTGAAACCTGAACAGAAATTTTGAAAAAAATTATTTTTCGCCATTTCAGGTGGCCCAACTTCCGAAGACCATAAGTCATCACCAGTTGACCCGATCGGCTATTATAACCCCATTTCAGAAATGCCACAAAGTGCTCTACAGGCTTGACTCACGCAAGCGCCCGTCACCCAAATTTTCAACCTCATCCGGGGCCTCTAAAGCCTTCAAAACTGAGTTCAAAGTTTCTGTACCCTGCTGCCAATACCGAAAATCTTCAATATCTTCCAATATACACTTGATCTGGCAATGAAACTTTACTGGCAGACTTATATGACCAAAATGAACCTCCAAGAAAGAAATCAGATCATTCTGAGCACATGCAAAAATTACCAAAAATAGTAACTTTCCATAAATAGCAGCTCTGCACTAAAATAGCCCTTATTGAATATAAAAACAGAAATATTTTTGGGTGATGCAAGATTGCTCTTACACCCAGGATGCTCCTACATCAGTAGGGTTGAATCAATTTTTTTAAATTTGTCCATAAATACTCCAACATTTATCTCCTCTTCAACATATTCTAACCTTTTGGATTCTTTCTCAAATTTTGTTTCATTCTTTACATATTTGTAACTCTTGCAATTTACCATCTTTGTTACATCAATATTTTCATTTTTCAAAGGAAAAAGAGACAAATCAGCACATGTTTGACGTATTCCTTTTATGCAATTTATTTGTCTAGCTACATCATCTCTTTTGTCACATAAAATGGATGAGATGAATTGAATTTGTCTAGTAGGAGGAGCATTTTCAAAACCATAAGTGTCTTCTACAGACTTTCAAAAAATCTGATAGTGGAGATCAAATTCAATATGATAACAACAACAAGTTTCAAACACTTTGTTTATCCTGATACAATATGGCTTCAATCTTTCAAACAATGTTTTCCCAATCCTTATATTAGGATTTGAACTACAAAATGACACATACATTTCATGTTGTTTTGTGTCCAACTAATGTTTTGTATGATATTCATATTGATTAGCTAAAATTCTATGTATGATAACATCTCTACTGTTTGATGAAGGATGTGTATTATCATTCCAAAATAATGTGATCAAATTCTTGATTCCTCCAATCCTATCAGAACCAGGAGCTCTACACATGATTTCCCAATTGCCTTCCAAGGTGCTATCATCCAAAATTATTCTCCTATTAACATATTGTGATATTTTTTTCCTACTAAAACCAATCCGAGATGAAACTGAAGATATCTGTCTTTTTCGGAGCATAGTGTTACCTACAATGGATGTCAAAATAACTTTTCTTGTAATGCTCTTATCTTTAGTTCGAGATCATTTCCCTACCTGGTTCAAACCTTTCTTAAGATTTTCAATCATACTAGTTTGCATGTTAACAACTTTTCTCTTCTTTAATGCTGTGTGTATACCCAATAATTTTAATGCCCCTTCCAACTTTTTGTTTATAAGTACAACTGAAAGCAATTGGTCTTGCTCAAGTGTTTCAAAATTATCAAATTTAGCCAATATTTCTCTTGCTATCATAAATTCATTGATCTCTTCTTAGCAAGACTTAAGGTTTGAACATTAGCAAGTGATCTCAAATTCTCCAAATCCATTGTAAGTAAATGATCTAAGTTTATTTAATTATTATTTCTCTTTACAGTTTGAGCTAAATTTAAAAGTTCATCCATACCAGTAGGAGCACGTGATCTTGACCCTTCTCCAACATCAATTGCTTGAGATTTTGTAGGGAGTGATCCTGACCTTTCTTCAATGTGCAATTCTTTGACTTGACTTGACCCTGCTACTTCAGCTTGTTCTTCACCTTCTTTAGTTTTATGATAATATGTCAATGGATCTTAACGATTTCTTTGTTCAGTACCAAGTGACCTTTTTCTAGCAGATTTACGTTGTCTTCCCTTCTTGTTCCCCATTTCTTCTCTCCAAAAAATGTCTTCCACAAGATCACCAATAAAAATTCTCTTCTTCAAAAAATTCTTTGATCTAAAATTTCTCCTCTCCAAAATTATGCCTTTGAAAAAAATAAATAGCAATCCTCCTCCAAAAAATGCCTTTGTAAAATTTGATCAATAATAGAAAAAGAGAATTAATTTATTACAGTTTGGTGGATAATAGAAAGAAAATATTTTAGTTTTATAACATTCTAATTTTTTTTACAAAACAAATTCATAACTAGCAGACCTACTTCGCTTGAAGTAGGCTAGGAAAAATTTTGATGGGGTGTTTCTCCCTGGGACTTTTCACATGTGGGTCTTTGAGAAAAGACCCCTCACACGAAGCCCCTCAGGTGTCTTTGAGCGAAGGGGGTCTTCGCTCGAAGACCCCTAAATTAAAATTTGGCCATCAGAAAAAAAAGTACACTCCAAAAAAATGGCCTTTCAAGGCCTGGGACAAGGACCAAACATGTTGGTTTTTTCAAACATACAATGTCAAATGATGCTATTTGAAACAAGCTTTCTAATGAATATAATTTTAATACATATTGATTTCATTATCACTTTTAAATATTACTTTAACTAAACATAGGTTATTTGGTCATTCAACAACCTGTCTTTTCAAGACTTTGGGAAAAATAGTAAATTACAAAAAAAATTAAGAAAAATATGTAAGAAAAGAGTATTTGTGTTATCTTTCTATAAAAAAAAATTAAAAAATTGAATTTCGATATACACATATCAAGTTAGAGCAATCAAAGTGACCTTATGTCTAAATTATAGTTACTGTCACTTTAGAACTTAATAAACTATGAAAAATTCACCCAAAATGAATGAAACTAATTGCATCCTTTAGATATTGAAGTTACAAATATAATCTCAAAATTATTACATCATTGTCATATTTTAGAAAAAAGTTATGTTGATCCAAGTGATAGTAACTCCTTCAAAACACAATTTTTTCACGCAAACCACTTTTCAAAGGAGAAGGAGAAATGAATTTAAATTTTTTTTAAAAATATATATTTAGAAACTAGAAAGAAAATTCTAAAAGACTCTAGCTTACATCATCTTCAAATTCCTAATAGTTTTACAGAAACAGATGTTCGAAAGTGAAGTTTTTTTTCAGAATATTGATCTCTGTGTCAAAGTTGGCCAAAAAGTGGGACACACTATTGTGGGACCATCCATAAGCTAAAGAATTAGATTGTGCAAGAAACTAGAACTGGGCAACACTTTCTCAGTCTGTCAGAAAATCATACAAAATTTTTGCGAAAGCCAGACAATATTTTAAACCTAGATGACAGAGTACAAAGAAGCAAAATGATATTCTTCCAGAAGGCATATGATATACTATAAAGAATAGGGACAATATTCAATAAATTGGAGAATATCGCCCAGCAATAAATAAGAAATATCATCTTGTAATACCCTGGAGTGTCATATAATTTTTCTTTCTTGCAAAATAGAGTTATGAACCTACGACAACAAAAATGTGAAAATACAAGAAATGGAGTTAAATGCAAATGTCTAGCCCCATAGTGGGTGCCAAAGATGTGTGATCAAAGTGTGATACACTTCTATAAACCATTACACTTGAGAGAATCCATGAAAAGGAAATCTCAAGAAGTGGCTTATAGCTTCCTAGTTGAAGCGAGTTTAATCATTCTCATGATGCTCATCAAATTGGCATAGAGGATTAGTGACTTGACTACCCCAAAATGGAAGATTCAAATCTAGAAATGAAGCTAAAATGAAATATTAACAAGGTATAATGAGAGGCTAAGCTAGAATGAATTCAAATAACTAGTATTCTAGAATGAAAGTGCAAGAGATATGCTATTGAAATAGTGCAAGAAAGGAAACAAGATTAACAATGCAAGATTAAGCTAGAAATGAAGTAAATTATAAACAAGTAAGAATTCAAATTAGAAAAATTACTCTAAGAATGTAAGAAATCCAAAATAAAAGAAACTAATATTAGGACTTTAAAAACAATCAAGATCAAGATGGAACTTTTTAGAATGCAAGAGAATGGAACCTTGAGCCAAGGAAGAGCTTCCTTTTAAAAGAATTGCCTCAAGAAGGGAAGGTGGAGATTAAGAGGGAAAATAATGAGTGATTGATATTAAGAGGCAAAAGGAGAGTGAGTGAGATGCAAGGTTAGGTAGAAATGAGTGGTGAGGATTAAGAGGCAAAATAGAGATGTTAGGTAGAATACGACAAAATAGCAATTTAGAAAGTACAAATCCCTTTTAATTGCTAATTAATCAATATTAAGTACATGTGTACACATGTGAATGTGTTCTTTTAATAAAATTGTAGAATCTTTACATTAAAAGTAATGTTATAGCAATTAAATAAATATGCAAGATCTAGAAATTAGACCATAGTAGAAGCTTGATATAACATTTTTTATTTAATTATGCAAAGGGGATTTTAAGGGTTACTCTGCACAATTATGTCTAGTAAATATGCCTTTGAGATTTAAGATTTTATTTGAGACAATTTGATAAAAAAAAATAGGGGCTTAAGTTCTACTAGACCAATTTTAGGTGATTACACAAGGAACTATTTCAATTCTTTATAAAGCATTAGTAGTGGCTTTGTAGCAAGTTCAATGTAGTTACAACACCACTCATTAGGGTGTCCCTTCTTTTGGTTTTATTTGATAGATGTCATCGTAAGTACCATATGGATAATTTGTTTATATTCTCTCTATTTTAAATTGGAACAAATGTTATTTTAATTACTAGGATAGCCTTTGATGGCTTTTTTTATCAGTCTTTTAATAGATTAGATAGTTTGTTGGGTGAGACTTAAAGGTTTTAACTCATTTTTTAAGACTGGATATTACTTAGTTGTTATTTTTTATATTAATTTTGTTGATAATGTGTTGTGACTATTAATCTTCTACTTGTACACCCTTTGGTCTCTTTCTCTAAAGGAATAACACCCTAGTTTTTCTCCACTTTTAATATAAAAAATAATTAGATCTAAGTAAAATATATAAACTTTAGTCACAGAAAAAAGTTAATATGAAAAAAATTCTAATGTATGATTGGTTGAAAAGATGATTTATAATAACTAGTTACAAATAATAATATTGCAACTTGCCTATAATAATAACTAATAAAATATTTAAATAATGACAATTAGCAAAAATAAACTAAAAGTAACATGAGAAGTTGTTATAATATATATAAAAACAATATGACGAGGTATTATATGATGAAATATTAATGCTAATTATTAAGTGGATAGATGTTTTTTTTTCTCCTAGAAAACTGTCAGCCCTCTTACCGAATAGTATTCCTTTTCGGGCTTTGGAAAGCACTTTAATTTTTTCCCCTTTTTTAGTTGGAAATTAGAAAAAGATTCCCAAAAAGGCACTTCTATTAAATTTGTTTAAATTTTTATTTTATATTGTAAATATATATTAAAAAAAATATAATGAGTTTGAGCAAGAATTTCTATTTAATTTTGATCTATTTGTATTTTAAAAATTATTAAGCCGATAGGCTTTGTGTGCAGAAATGATATTTTTCTCCCAAAATTGTGAAAATTTATTGAATTTTCTATTTGTTTCTAATTTAAAATACTTGTAAAATAAAAGCTAAAAAGACAAGAGTTAATGAAAATAAATATTTTATAATATATTTTCTTGAGTAATGACCATTTTTAATTATGTGAGATTTATGTAGTTGTTGGATTTTTTAAAATATATTATTGAGTTACCTATATAGTTTAATAGTTTTAAAGATTTATTATAGATAATTTTAATATATTGACCTAAAAATATGGAATAATAAGTAGATATATGTTTAAAGGCACTTATATTAAATTTGTTTAAATTTTTATTTTATATTTTAAATATATATTTTAAAAATATAATGAGTTTGAACAAGGAAATTTCTATTTAATTTTGATCTATTTGTATTTTAAAAATTCAATAACCAATGGCATTTTGTATTTGCAACATTATAATAAATACATAGGGTTTAATTTTTACTATTTCTTAACTCTATTTTCACATTTATATGACAGATTGTTCTCACATTTTGAATGTAGTTTTGTCTTTCATTTATCATTTATTTGCTATCAATATTATACAATAAACCACTCACATATTTGACATAGATCTCAACAAACATAATTTGCAAAAAACCTAACTCCTATGGGCTCATCGTTACATGTACAAAAGCATGCAACTGTATTATTGATTTAAATAATATGTATATGCATAGAGGCAACCATCTTGGTTGTATCTATTTATTGTTCCTATTGATGGCTAGTTGGAGGGACTTGTTGACTCCATGTTAACAAGAATTATAAAAAAAAAATTAAATCTTACTTTTTCAAAGAAACTTTGTTTTCTTAGAAACGAAGTTAAACCAATAACCCACGGCTTCTTAAGTGCAATTTAACCTCCCATGCAATTTTTTAAATTATAGAAAAAGGATAATTTGGAATCCTGATGAAGGGTGCTCCCCTTAATACCACAAACGCATAATAGAAATAGAGAAACAACAACAATATGCAAGAACAGAAAATTGGCTTCTTATTATCTCCACAAATGTGGAATTACAAACTTTCAGAATTACAATATGCAAAGCCCCATGGGCATTCCCTTACAATATTCTGTAGGACAAAGCCTCAAATTATTGCCCAGATCTACTACCCAGAACTATTCTGAACTGCCTAAGACAATAATACAGCCTTCCTTATATAGGCAATTTTCCACCGCCTGGGAAGGTTCCAGAATTTTAGCCAATAAGACCGACCAAACTTAGAATTATTTTATTTTACATTTTATTACATCATAGTCGGCTCAAGATAACCTTTGAAACCCAAACAGAAATTTTGAAGAAAATTATTTTTCGCCATTTCAGGTGGCCCAACTTCCGAAGACCATAAGTCATCACCAGTTGACCCGATCGGTTATTATAACCCCATTTCGAAAATGCCACGAAGTGCTCTACAGGCTTCACCCACGCAAGCGCCTGTCACCCAAATTTTCAACCTCATCCGGGGCCTCTAAAGCCTTCAAAACTGAGTTCAAAGTTTCTGTACCCTGCTGCCAATACCGAAAATCTTCAATATCTTCCAATATACACTTGATCTGGCAATGAAACTTTACTGGCAGACTTATATGACCAAAATGAACCTCCAAGAAAGAAATCAGATCATTCTGAGCACATACAAAAATTACCAAAAATAGCAACTTTCCATAAATAGCAGCTCTACACAAAATAACCCTTATTGAATAAAAACATAAATATTTTTAGGTGATGCAAGATTGCTCTTACACCCAGGATGTTCCTGCATCAGACACCCGGGGTAATTTGAGAAGTGACCCTGTCACGACTCAGGTGTGCAGAGGAAAACCAAGACGGTTAACCTCCTCCTTTGTTAGCCATGATGAATCTTCAACAGGTCTTCCTTTCCACTTGACCAGATATTCTTCATATGTCCTGTTCCTTGTGCTTCTGCCAACACGACTATCCAGTATATCTTCGATCTTCTTAGTGTCTGAACTAGTTGCTAGAATACTCCATTGTGCCGCTGTGATCTCATCTTCAACACCTCCCTCATGATACTCTGTCAGATCTGAAATGTTAAACACTAGCGAAATATTTAGCTCAGTAGGTAATTCTACCTCATATGCGTTTCCTGAATCATGTTTCTTCAGTATCTTACATGGTCCAAACTTCTTCATTTTCAGCTTGTTATATGTACCAACTGAAAATCGCTCCTTCCGCAAATGAACCATGACTTCATCACCAACCTGAAATTCCTTATGCCTCCTTTTCACATCTGCCTTAGCCTTATACTGTGCGTTCATCTTGGTAATATGCTTCCTCACTTCCTCATGGATGTTCTTCAAGTGTTCTGCAAAATCTTCAGCTTCAGCACTACTTATTTCTCCTTTATCTATCTTCCTCAATTCAGATGCATTTCTTGGACTACTTCCATATACAATCTGGAATGGTGATTTACCAGTGCTCCGGTTGACAAAATTATTGTATGCAAATTCTGCCTGTGGTAAAATCAAATCCCATCCTGTTGGCTTATCTCCAACCAAACATCTCAATAAATTTTCCAAACTCCTATTCACCACCTCTGTCTGTCCATCAGTCTGTGGATGATGTGATATACTGAACTTCAAATCTATCTTTAACTTCTTCCACAATGTACGCCAGAAATATCCAACAAACTTAGTGTCCCGATCTGAAACTATGGTCCTTGGCAAACCATGAAGTCTCACTACCTCTCTGAAAAACAATTCTGCTACATGAAGAGCATCATTAGTCTTCTTGCAGGGAATGAAATGCGCTATCTTTGAAAATCGGTCAACTACTACAAAAATTGAATCATGTCCCCGCTGTGTCCTCGGTAAACCAAGAACAAAGTCCATACTGATATCCTCCCAAGGCTTCTCTGGTATGGGTAATGGCTGATACAACCCTGTATTCTGCTTCACTCCTTTCGCCATCTGACATACTTTGCAACTCTGTACAAACTTCTTCAGATCTTGCTGCAATTGTGGCCAATAATAATTCTCACCAACCAAAGCAAAGGTTTTATCACGACCAAAATGTCCAGCCAATCCTCCACTATGCTTCTCCTTGATGAGATTCTCCCTCATAGAACTTCGTGGAATGCACAACTGACTCCCTCTGAATAACATATCATCTTGGATGATAAAATCCAGTCATTTCATCCTGTCTAGAGTAACAGGTTTTGTACAAGCCTTCCAAGCTTCACCAAAATCAGGATCCTCTGGATACAAATTCTTGAGTTCCTTGAACCCAACCACTTCAATCTGCATTTCTGTCAGCAATAGTTGCCTTCTGCTAAGAGCATCTGCAACCCTATTAGACTTTCCACTCCTGTGTTTCAAAATAAATGTATAACTCTGCAAAAACTCAACCCATTTCAAATGCCTTTGATTCAATTTTCCTTGACTATTCAAATATTGCAAAGCTTGATGATCAGTATACAAAACAAACTCCTTAGGAAGCAGATAGTGCCTCCACTTTTTCAATGCCTGAACTATAGCATAAAATTCTTGATCATAAACAGAATATTTTCTATTGGCATCATTTAATTTCTCACTGAAATAAGCAACCGGTTTACCTTCTTGGCTCATAAAAGCTCCTATTGCAGTACCACTACCATCACAATCTACTTGAAACACCTTATTAAAATCTGAAAGTGCTAAAATAGGTTGTTCTGTAACTTTTTGTTTCAATAATTGAAAACTCTTTTCTGCCCCATTAGTCCACTTAAACTCTTTTCTATCCCCTCTCATTGTTTCAGTCAAGGGTCCACAAATACTGCTAAAATTTTTAATAAACTTTCTGTAAAAGCTAGCTAGACCATGAAAAGATCTTATCTCAGTAGCACTCCTTGGAGTAGGCCATTCAAGGATAGCCTATACCTTCTCTGGGTCCATTTTTAGACCTTCTCCTGAAACTACAAATCCTAAATACACTAACTCTTTCTTCACAAAACTGCACTTCTTCAAATTAATCAACAATTTCTCTTTTCTCAACTTCTCAAATACCATACGAATATGCATCTTATGCTCATCCAATGTCTTACTAAAGATCAAAATATCATCTAGGTAAACAATGACAAACTTACCCAGAAATTTTTTCAGAACCTCGTTCATGAGCCGCATGAAAGTGCTCGGTGCATTGGTTAGCCCAAAAGGCATGACTAACCACTCATACAGTCCTTCCTTTGTCTTGAAGGCAGTCTTCCATTCATCTCCTTCTCTGATCCGAATCTGATGATATCCACTTTTCAAATCTATCTTTGAAAAATACACAGCTCCACTCAAACAGTCTATAATATCATCCATTCGTGGCAATGGAAACCTGTACTTGATTGTGATCTTGTTTATTGCCCTAGAATTTATACACATCCTCCACTCTCCATTCTTCTTTGGTACTAATACCGCTGGTACGGCACAGGGACTCAGACTCTCTCGAATCAACCCCTTCTGTAATAGTTCATGTACTTGTCTGTTCAACTCCTCACTTTCTGCAGGTGTCATTCTGTGTGCTGCCTTATTTGGAAAACTCACTCCTGGGATCAAGTCTATCTGATGACTGATCTTCCTGACTGGTGGTAATCCATTAGGCATGTTATCGGATACAATATCCTGAAACTCATTCAACAAATCTGCAACTTCTACAAGAACATTTTCTACTTCCTCTTTACCAGCTTTTGAAATTAAAGCAAAACATACATGCTCATGCCTCATACCATCTAGGAATTTCCTTCCATCAACAAATGTTATTCTTGCATTACCACATACCTTTTCTTCGGTCTCCTTCAATGGCTTTAGCTTATGTCGCACTCCATCCTTTGTCAGGGAATAGGTATTCGCACGACCATCGTGTACAGCACATCTGTCAAACTACCACGGTCTACCCAATAACATATGACATGCATCCATAGAGATGATATCACATAGTACCTCATCTTGGTACCCGCCGATCTTGAACTTCACTAGGCATTGTTCATTGACCATGACCTTGTGGTCATCCTGTACCCAGGCAATCCGATATGGATGTGGGTGTTTCTGTCTCTTGAGCTTCAACTTTGTCACCATCTCTTCTGACACCAAATTGTCAGTGCTTCCACTATCAATAATCACATCACATTTACCTTCACACTTGCACCTGGTGCGAAACAAGCTCCTCCTTTGCTCAGGTTCATTCTCACCACTCAACAGGACTCTTCTGTTAATCAACGTTTCTCCTCTTTCAGCATCTTCAGAATTTGATGATCTGGCATCTTCATCTACATGTGCAACTCTGGCCTGGCCTTCATTTCTCCTGTCCGTTCTGCCTTGGCGTTGAGGACATTCAAATGCCCTATGACCTTCTTCTCCACAGTGAAAATATGTTCCATGGAAGCCACCTCTTCCAGATCCTTGTCTTCTTCCCCTTCCTCTTTGATCTCTATTATTCTGATCTTGGAAGCGATTGGAATTGCTTCCTCTCTGATTCTGACTGCTATTGGTCTCATCTTTTTTTTTTGGATCTTCATTTCGGCCACCATATGACCGTCCACCAGATCATCCACCGCGACCTCTTCCATTTTGTCTGCTCTCAAACTTCTTGTTCAGCTTTTCCTCTACTTTTAGGGCAAACTGGTATGCCTCTTCAATACTGTTCATTCAAACCAGATTCAACTCCTCTTGAATGCTTGGCCTTAACCCATTAAGGTATCGGGCAACTTTCTCCTTATCAGCTTCAGCATGGCCTGTTCTGATGAGGAGTCGATAGAACTCCTCCGTATACTCCTGAACAGATCTTCCTGGTTGCTTCAAACTCTGCATTTTCTTCAGTAGGTCAAGCTCATAATCAACAGGAATGAATTGTCGCTTCAATTTATCCACCATCTGATCCCATCTCGTGATTTTCTCCTTTCCCCTTCTATTTCGCTCCAACTGAATCTCTTGCCACCATATCTTCGCATGACCTTTCAGTCTGGCTTTTGCAAATTTGACCCTATCAGGATCCTCAACATCTTCATACTCAAAATATTCCTCACATTCATTGATCCAGTTGATCAATTCCTCTGGGTTAAGATTTTCAGAAAATGTAGGAACCTCAATCTTAGGTCTTTTCCCAATCTTAGAAATCGCCCGAAAAAGTCTTTCTTCCTCCTGGTTCACAATTTCAACTTCTCCTTCTTGATATTCTTCTTCGGCTTCATCCTCGCTTTCGTCTCTGACATTAAGATTCATTCCTCTACGAATCTCTTCTTGCAATGCTCGCACTTGTCTCTGCAGCTCTCTAACCTCAAGTGTCACAGCACCAGCTCTTCCGCCACATTCTCTTTGTGGAGGCATTTTCGCGATGCGCGCTCAAACCCTAACCACGTTCCTGGTGCAAACTGCCTCACAGTCGGCGATCTATTTAGACACTCAAGAAAACCTGCTCTGATACCACTTCATGAAGGGTGCTCCCCTTAATACCACAAACGCATAACAGAAATAGAGAAACAACAACAATATGCAAGAACAGAAAATTGGCTTCTTATTATCTCCACAAATGTGGAATTACAAACTTTCAGAATTACAATATGCAAAGCCCCATGGGCATTCCCTTACAATATTTTGTAGGATAAAGCTTCAAATTATTGCCCAGATCTACTACCCAGAACTATTCTGAACTGCCTAAGACAATAATACAGCCTTCCTTATATAGGCAATTTTCCACCGCTTGGGAAGGTTCCAGAATTTTAGCCAATAAGGCCGACCAAACTTAGAATTATTTTATTTTACATTTTATTACATCATAGTCAGCTCAAGATAACCTTTGAAACCCAAACAGAAATTTTGAAGAAAATTATTTTTCGCCATTTCAGGTGGCCCAACTTCCGAAGACCATAAGTGATCACCAGTTGACCTGATCGGCTATTATAACCCCATTTCGAAAATGCCACGAAGCGCTCTACAGGCTTAACCCGTGCAAGCGCCCGTCACCCAAATTTTTGACCTCATCTGGCGCCTCTAAAGCCTTCAAAAATGAGTTCAAAGTTTCTGTACCCTACTGCCAATACCGAAAATCTTCAATATCTTCCAATATACACTTGATCTGGCAATGAAACTTTACTGGCAGACTTATATGACCAAAATGAACCTCCAAGAAAGAAATCAGATCATTCTGAGCACATACAAAAATTACCAAAAATAGCAACTTTCCATAAATAGCAGCTCTACACAAAATAACCCTTATTGAATAAAAACATAAATATTTTTGGGTGATGCAAGATTGCTCTTACACCCAGGATGCTCCTGCATCAGACACCCGGGGTAATTTGAGAAGTGACCCTGTCACGACTCAGGTGTGCAGAGGAAAACCAAGACGGTTAACCTCCTCCTTTGTTAGCCATGATGAATCTTCAACAGGTCTTCCTTTCCACTTGACCAGATATTCTTCATATGTCCTGTTCCTTGTGCGTCTGCCAACACGACTATCCAGTATATCTTCGATCTCCTTAGTGTCTGAACTAGTTGCTGGAATACTCCACTGTGCCGCTGTGATCTCATCTTCAACACCTCCCTCATGATACTCTGTCAGATCTGAAATGTTAAAAACTAGCGAAATATTTAGCTCAGTAGGTAATTCTACCTCATATGCGTTTCTTGAATCATGTTTCTTCAGTATCTTACATGGTCCAAACTTTTTCATTTTCAGCTTGTTATATGTACCAACTGGAAACCGCTCCTTTCGCAAATGAACCATGACTTCATCACCAACCTGAAATTCTTTATGTCTCCTTTTCACATCTGCCTTAGCCTTATACTGTGCGTTCATCTTGGTAATATGCTTCCTCACTTCCTCATGGATGTTCTTCAAGTGTTCTGCAAAATCTTCAGCTTCAGCACTACTTATTTCTCCTTTATCTATCTTCCTCAATTCAGATGCATTTCTTGGACTACTTCCATATACAATCTGAAATGGTGATTTACCAGTGCTCCGGTTGACAGAATTATTGTATGCAAATTCTGCCTGTGGTAAAATCAAATCCCATCCTGTTGGCTTATCTCCAACCAAACATCTCATCAAATTTTTCAAACTCCTATTCACCACCTCTGTCTGTCCATCAGTCTTTGGATGATGTGATGAACTGAACTTAAAATCTGTCTTTAACTTCTTCCACAATGTACGCCAGAAATATCCAACAAACTTAGTGTCCCGATCTGAAACTATGGTCCTTGGCAAACCATGAAGTCTCACTACCTCTCTGAAAAATAATTTTGCTACATGAACAGCATCATTAGTCTTCTTGCAAGGAATGAAATGCGCCATCTTTAAAAATCGGTCAACTACTACAAAAATTGAATCATGTCCCCACTGTGTCCTCGGTAAACCAAGAACAAAGTCCATACTGATATCCTCCCAAGGCTTCTCTGGTATGGGTAATGGCTGATACAACCCTGTATTCTGCTTCACTCCTTTCACCATCTGACATACTCTGCAACTCTGTACAAACATTGATGAAGGGTGCTCCCCTTAATACCACAAACTCATAACAGAAATAGAGAAACAACAAAAATATGCAAGAACAGAAAATTGGCTTCTTATTATCTCCACAAATGTGGAATTACAAACTTTCAGAATTACAATATGCAAAGCCACATGGGCATTCCCTTACAATATTCTGTAGGACAAAGCTTTGAATCAATACCCAGATCTACTATCCAGAACTATTCTGAACTGCCTAAGACAATAATACAGCCTTCCTTATATAGGCAATTATCCACCGCCTGGAAGGTTTCAGAATTTTAGCCAATAAGGCCGACCAACTTAGAATTATTTTATTTTACATTTTATTACATCATAGTCGGCTCAAGATAACCTTTGAAACCCAAACAGAAATTTTGAAGAAAATTATTTTTCGCCATTTCAGGTAGCCGAACTTCTGAAGACCATAAGTCATCACCAGTTGACCCGCTCGGCTACTATAACCCCATTTCGCAAATGCCATGAAGCGCTCTACAGGCTTGACCCGCGCAAGCGCCTATCACCTAAATTTTCAAACTCATCCGGGGCCTCTAAAGCCTTCAAAACTGAGTTCAAAGTTTCTGTACCCTGCTGCCAATACCGAAAATCTTCAATATCTTCCAACATACACTTGATCTGGAAATGAAACTTTACTGGCAGACTTATATGACCAAAATGAACCTCCAAGAAAGAAATCAGATCATTCTGAGCACATACGAAAATTACCAAAAATAGTAACTTTCCATAAATAGCAGCTCTGCACATGATAGCCCTTATTGAATTCAAAAATAGAAATATTTTTGGGTGATGCAAGATTGCTCTTACACCGAGGATGCTCCTGCATCAGACACCCAGGGTAATTTGAGAAGTGACCCTGTCACGACTCAGGTGTACAGAGGAAAACCAAGACGGTTAACCTCCTCCTTTGTTAGCCATGATGAATCTTCAACAAGTCGTCCTTTCCATTTGACCAGATATTTTTCATATGTCATATTCCTTGTGCTTCTGCCAACACGACTATCTAGTATATCTTCAATCTCCTTAGTGTCTGAACTAGTTGCTGGAATACTCCACTGTGCTGCTGTGATCTCATCTTCAACACCTCCTTCATGATACTCTGTCAGATCTGAAATGTTAAACACTGGCGAAATATTTAGCTCAGTAGGTAATTCTACCTCATATGCGTTTCCTGAATCATGTTTCTTCAGTATCCTACATGGTCCAAACTTCTTCATTTTTAGCTTCTTATATGTACCAACTGGAAACCGCTCCTTCTGCAAATGAACCATGACTTCATCACCATCCTGAAATTTTTTATACCTCTTTTTCTCATCTGCCTTAGCCTTATACTGTGCATTCATCTTGGTAATATGCTTCCTCACCTCCTCATGGATGTTCTTCAAGGGTTCTGCAAAATCTTCAGCTTCAGCACTACTTATTTCTCCTTTATCTATCTTCCTTAATTCAGATGCATTTCTTAGACTACTTCCATATACAATCTGGAATGGTGATTTACCAGTGCTCCGGTTGACAGAATTATTGTATGCAAATTCTCTCTGTGGTAAAATCAAATCCCATCCTGTTGGCTTATCTCCAACCAAACATCTCAACAAATTTCCCAAACTTCTATTCACCACCTCTGTCTGTCCATCAGTCTGTGGATGATGTGATGAATTGAACTTCAAATCTGTCTTCAACTTCTTCCACAATGTACGCCAGAAATATCCAACAAACTTAGTGTCCGAATCTGAAACTATGGTCTTTGGCAAACCACGAAGTCTCACTACTTCTCTGAAAAACAATTCTGCTACCTTAACAGCATCATTAGTCTTCTTACAGGGAATAAAATGTGTCATCTTTGAAAATCTGTCAACTACCACAAAAATTGAATCATGTCCCCGCTGAGTCCTCGGTAAACCAAGAACAAAGTCCATGCTGATATCCTCCCAAGGCTTCTCTGGTACAGATAATGGCTGATAATACCTTGTATTCTGTGTCACTCCTTTCGCCATCTGACATACTCTGCAACTCTGTACAAACTTCTTCACATCTTGCTGCAATTGTGGCCAATAATAATTTTCACTAACCAAAGAAAGGGTTTTGTCACGACCAAAATGTCCAGCCAATCCTCCGCTATGCTTCTCTTTGATGAGATTCTCCCTCATAAAACTTCGTGGAATGCACAACTGACTCCCTCTGAATAGCATATCATCCGGGATGATGAAATCCAACCATTTCGTCCTGTCTAGAGTAATAGGTTGTGTACAAGCTTTCCAAGCTTCACCAAAATCAGGATCCTCTGGATACAAATTATTGAGCTCCTTGAACTCAACCACTTCAATCTGCATTTCTGTCAGCAATAGTTGCCTTCTGCTAAGAGCATCTGCAACCCTATTAGACTTTCCACTCCTATGTTTCAAAACAAATGTATAACTCTGCAAAAACTCAACCCATTTCAAATGCATATGATTCAACTTTCCTTGACTATTCAAATATTGCAAAGCTTGATGATCAGTATACAAAACAAACTCCTTAGGAAGCAGATAATGTCTCCACTTCTTTAATGCCTGAACTATAGCATAAAATTCCTGATCATAAACAAAATATTTCCTCTTGGCATCATTTAACTTCTCACTGAAATAAGCAACAGGTTTACCTTCTTGGCTCATAACAGCTCCTATTGCAGTACCACTAGCATCACAATCTACTTGAAACACCTTATTAAAATCTGGAAGTGCTAAAACAGGTTGTTCTGTAACTTTTTGTTTCAATAATTGAAAACTCTTTTCTGCCCCATTAGTCCACTTAAACTCTTTTCTATCCCTTCTCATTGTTTCAGTCAAGGGTCCACAAATACTGCTAAAATTTCTGATAAACTTTCTGTAAAAGCTAGCCAAACCATGAAAAGATCTTACCTCAGTAGCACTCGTTGGAGTAGGCCATTCAAGGATAGCCTGTACCTTCTCTGGGTCCATTTTTAAACCTTCTCCTGAAACTACAAACCCCAAATACACTAACTCTTTTTTCACAAAATTGCACTTCTTTAAATTAATCAGCAATTTCTATTCTCTCAGCTTCTCAAATACCATACGAATATGCATCATATGCTCATCCAATGTCTTACTAAAGATCAAAATATCATCTAGGTAAACAATGACAAACTTACCCAGAAATTCTTTCAGAACCTCATTCATGAGCCGCATGAAAGTTCTCGGTGCATTGGTTAGCCCAAAAGGTATGACTAACCACTCATATAGTCCTTCCTTTGTCTTGAAGGCAGTCTTCCATTCATCTCCTTCTCTGATCCGAATCTGATGATATCCACTTTTTAGATCTATCTTTGAGAAATAAACAGCTCCACTCATACAGTCCATAATATCATCCATTCGTGGCAATGGAAAGCTATACTTGATTGTGATCTTGTTTATTGCCCTAGAATCTGTACACATCCTCCATTTTCTATTCTTCTTTGGTGCTAATACTGCTGGTACAGCACAAGGACTCAGACTCTCATGGATCAATCCTTTCTGTAACAGTTCATGTACTTGTCTATTCAACTCCTCACTTTCTGCAGGTGTCATTCTGTGTGCTGCCTTATTTGGCAAACTCGCTCCTGGGATCAAGTCCATCTGATGACTGATCTTCCTGACTGGTGGTAATCCATCAGGCACGTTATCGGATACAATATCCTGAAACTCATTCAACAAATCTGCAACTTCTACAAGAACATCTTCTACTTCCTCTTTACCAGCTTTTGGAATTAAAGAAAAACATACATGCTCATGCCTCATACCATCTAGAAATTTTCTTCCATCAACAAATGTTATTCTTACATTACCACATAACTTTTCTTCGGTCTCCTTCAATGGCTTTAGCTTATGTCGCACTCCATCCTTTGTCAGGGAATAGGTATTCGCACGACCATCATGTACAACACATCTGTCAAACTGCCACGGTCTACCCAACAACATATGACATACATCCAGAGATATGATATCACAGAATACCTCATCTTGGTATCCGCCAATCTTAAACTTCACCAGGCATTGTTCATTGACCATGACCTTGTGGTCATCCTGTACCCAGGCAATCCGATATGGATGTGGGTGTTTCTGTCTCTTAAGCTTCAACTTTGTCACCATCTCTTCTGACACCAAATTGTTAGTGCTCCCACTATCAATAATCACATCACAACATTTACCTTCACACTTGCACCTGGTGCGAAACAGGCTCCTCCTTTGCTCAGGTTCATTCTCACCACTCAACAGGACTCTTCTGTTAATCAACGTTTCTCCTCTTTCAGCATCTTCAGAATTTGATGATCTGGCATCTTCATCTACATGTGCAACTCTGGCCTGGCCTTCATTTCTCCTGTCCGTTCTGCTTTGGCACTGAGGACATTCAAATGCCCTATGACCTTCTTCTCCACAGTGAAAACATGTTCCACGGAAACCACCTCTTCCAGATCCTTGTCCTCTTCCTCTTCCTCTTTGATCTCTATTATTCTGATCCTGAAAATGATTGGAATTATTTCCTCTCTGATTCTGACTGCTACTGGCCTTGTCCTTCTTTTTCAGATCTTCATTTCGGCCACCATATGACCGTCCACCAGATCGTCCACCGCGACCTCTTCCATTTTGTCTGCTCTCAAACTTCTTGTTCAGCTTTTCCTCTACTTTTAGGGCAAACTGGAATGTCTCTTCAATACTATTCATTCGAACCAGATTCAGCTCCTCCTGAATGCTTGGCCTTAACCCATTAAGGTATCGGGCAACTTTCTCCTTATCAGCTTCTGCATGGCCTGTTCTGATGAGAAGTCTATAGAACTCCTCTGTATACTCCTGAACAGATCTTCCTGCTTGCTTCAAACTCTGCATTTTCTTCAGTAGGTCAAGCTCATAATCAACAGGAATGAACTGTCGCTTCAATTTATCCACCATCCGATCCCATCTTGTGATTTTATCTTTCCCTCTTCTATTTCGCTCCAATTAAATTTCTTGCCACCAGATCTTCGCATGACCTTTCGGTCTGACCTTCGCAAATTTGACCCTATCAGGATCCTCAACATCTTCATACTCAAAATATTATTCACACTCATTGATCCAGTCGATCAATTCCTCTGGGTTAAGATTTCCAGAAAATGTAGGAACCTCAATCTTAAGTCTTTTCCCAATCTTGGAAATCGGCCGAAAAAGTCTTTCTTCCTCCTGGTTCACAATTTCAACTTCTCCTTCTTGATATTCTTCTTCGGATTCATCCTCACTTTCGTCTCTGACATTAAGATTTATTCCTCCGCGAATCTCTTCTTGCAATGCTCGCACTTGTCTCTGCAGCTCTCTAACCTCAGGTGTTACAACACCAGCTCTTCCGCCACGTTCCCTTCGTGGAGGCATTTTTGCGATGCGCGTTGAAACCCTAGCCATGGTCCTGGTGCAAACTGCCTCACAGTCGGCGATCTGTTTACACACTCAAGAACTCCTGCTCTGATACCACCTGATGAAGGGTGCTCCCCTTAATACCACAAACTCATAACAGAAATATAGAAACAACAACAATATGCAAGAACAGAAAATTGGCTTCTTATTATCTCCACAAATGTGGAATTACAAACTTTCAGAATTACAATATGCAAAGCCACATGGGCATTCCCTTACCATATTCTGTAGGACAAAGCTTTGAATCAATACCCAGATCTACTATCCAGAACTATTCTGAACTGCCTAAGACAATAATACAGCTTTCCTTATATAGGCAATTATCCACCGCCTGGAAGGTTCTAGAATTTTAGCCAATAAGGCCGACCAAATTAGAATTATTTTATTTTACATTTTATTACATCATAGTCGGCTCAAGATAACCTTTGAAACCCGAACAGAAATTTTGAAGAAAATTATTTTTCGCCATTTCAGGTGGCCCAACTTCCGAAGACCATAAGTCATCACCAGTTGACCCGCTCGGCTACTATAACCCCATTTCGGAAATGCCATGAAGCGCTCTACCGGCTTGACCCGCGCAAGCGCCCGTCACCCAGATTTTTGACCTCATCCGGGGCCTCTAAAGCCTTCAAAACTGAGTTCAAAGTTTCTGTACCCTGCTGCCAATACCGAAAATCTTCAATATCTTCCAACATACACTTGATCTGGAAATGAAACTTTACTAGCAGACTTATATGACCAAAATGAACCCCCAAGAAAGAAATCAGATCATTCTGAGCACATACGAAAATTACCAAAAATAGTAACTTTCCATAAATAGCAGCTCTGCACATGATAGCCCTTATTGAATTCAAAAACAGAAATATTTTTGGGTGATGCAAGATTGCTCTTACACCCAGGATGCTCCTGCATCAAACTTCTTCACATCTTGCTGCAATTGTGGCCAATAATAATTCTCACCAACCAAAGCAAGGGTTTTATCACGACCAAAATGTCCAGCCAATCCTCCACTATGCTTCTCCTTGATGAGGTTCTCCCTCATAGAACTTCGTGGAATGCACAACTGACTCCCTCTGAATAACATATCATCTTGGATGATAAAATCCAGCCATTTCGTCCTGTCTAGAGTAACAGGTTCTGTACAAGCCTTCCAAGCTTCACCAAAATCAGGATCCTCTGGATACAAATTCTTGAGATCCTTGAACCCAACCATTTCAATCTGCATTTCTGTCAGCAATAGTTGCCTTCTGCTAAGAGCATCTGCAACCTTATTAGACTTTCCACTCTTGTGTTTCAAAACAAATGTATAACTCTGCAAAAACTCAACCCATTTCAAATGCCTTTGATTCAATTTTCCTTGACTATTCAAATATTGCAAAGCTTGATGATCAGTATACAAAACAAACTCATTAGGAAGCAGATAGTGCCTCCACTTTTTCAATGCCTGAACTATAGCATAAAATTCCTGATCATAAACAAAATATTTTCTCTTGGCATCAGTTAATTTCTCACTGAAATAAGCAACAGGTTTACCTTCTTGGCTCATAACAGCTCCTATTGCAGTACCACTAGCATCACAATCTACTTGAAACACCTTATTAAAATCTGGAAGTGCTAAAACAGGTTGTTCTGTAACTTTTTGTTTCAATAATTGAAAACTCTTTTCTGCCCCATTAGTCCACTTAAACTCTTTTCTATCCCCTCTCATTGTTTCAGTCAAGGGTCCACAAATACTGCTAAAATTTTTAATAAAGTTTCTGTAAAAGCTAGCTAGACCATGAAAAGATCTTACCTCAGTAGCACTCCTTGGAGTAGGTCATTCAAGGATAGCCTGTACCTTCTTTGGGTCCATTTTTAGACCTTCTCATGAAACTACAAATCCCAAATACACTAACTCTTTCTTCACAAAACTGCACTTCTTCAAATTAATCAACAATTTCTCTTTTCTCAACTTCTCAAATACCATACGAATATGCATCATATGCTCATCCAATGTCTTACTAAAGATCAAAATATCATCTAGGTAAACAATGACAAACTTACCCAGAAATTTTTTCAGAACCTCGTTCATGAGCCGCATGAAAGTGCTCAGTGCATTGGTTAGCCCAAAAGGCATGACTAACCACTCATACAGTCCTTCCTTTGTCTTGAAGGCAGTCTTCCATTCATCTCCTTCTCTGATCCGAATCTGATGATATCCACTTTTCAAATCTATCTTTGAAAAATACACAGCTCCACTCAAAGAGTCCATAATATCATCCATTCGTGGCAATGGAAACCTGTACTTTATTGTGATCTTGTTTATTGCCCTAGAATCTGTACACATCCTCCACTCTCCATTCTTCTTTGGTGCTAATACCGCTGGTATGGCATAGGGACTCAGACTCTCTCGAATCATCCCCTTCTATAATAGTTCATGTACTTGTCTGTTCAACTCCTCACTTTCTGCAGGTGTCATTCTGTGTGCTGCCTTATTTGGCAAACTTGCTCTTGGGATCAAGTCCATCTGATGACTGATCTTTCTGACTGGTGGTAATCCATCAGGCACATTATTGGATACAATATCCTGAAACTCATTCAACAAATCTGCAACTTCTACTTCTACTACTTCTACAATATCAAGTACATCTTCTACTTCCTCTTTACCAGCTTTTGGAATTAAAGAAAAACATACATGCTCATGCCTCATACCATCTAGGAATTTCCTTCCATCAACAAATGTTATTCTTGCATTACCACATACCTTTTCTTCAGTCTCCTTCAATGGCTTTAGCTTATGTCGCACTCCATCCTTTGTTAGGGAATAGATATTCGCACGACCCTCGTGTACAGCACATCTGTCAAACTGCCACGGTCTACCTAATAACATATGACATGCATCCATAGAGATGATATCACATAGTACCTCATCTTGGTACCCGCCGATCTTGAACTTCACTAGGCATTGTTCATTGACCATGACCTTGTGGTCATCCTGTACCCAGGCAATCCGATATGGATGTGGGTGTTTCTGTCTCTTGAGCTTCAACTTTGTCACCATCTCTTCTGACACCAAATTGTCAGTGCTTCCACTATCAATAATCACATCACAACATTTACCTTCACACTTGCACCTGGTGCGAAACAAGCTCCTCCTTTGCTCAGGTTCATTCTCACCACTCAACAGGACTCTTCTGTTAATCAACGTTTCTCCTTTTTCAGCATCTTCAGAATTTGATGATCTGGCATCTTCATCTACATGTGCAACTCTGGCCTGAACTTCATTTCTCCTGTCCGTTCTGCCTTGGCGCTGAGGACATTCAAATGCCCTATGACCTTCTTCTCCACAGTGAAAACATTTTCCACGGAAGCCACCTCTTCCAGATCCTTTTCCTCTTCCCCTTCCTCTTTGATCTCTATTATTCTGATCCTGGAAGCGATTGGAATTGCTTCCTCTTTGATTTTGACTGCTACTGGTCTCATCCTTTTTTTTTGGATCTTCATTTCGGCCACCATATGACCGTCCACCAGATCATCCACCGCGACCTCTTCCGTTTTGTCTGCTCTCAAACTTCTTGTTCAGCTTTTCCTCTACTTTTAGGGCAAACTGGTATGCCTCTTCAATACTGTTCATTCGAACCAGATTCAACTCCTCCTGAATGCTTGGCCTTAACCTATTAAGGTATCGGGCAACTTTCTCCTTATCAGCTTCGGCATGGCCTGTTCTGATGAGGAGTCGATAGAACTCCTCCGTATACTCCTGAACAGATCTTCCTGCTTGCTTCAAACTCTGCATTTTCTTGAGTAGGTCAAGCTCATAATCAACAAGAATGAATTGTCGCTTCAATTTATCCACCATCCGATCCCATCTCGTGATTTTCTCCTTTCTCCTTCTATTTCGTTCCAACTGAATCTCTTGCCACCATATCTTCGCATGACCTTTCAGTCTGGCTTTTGCAAATTTGACTCTATCAGGATCCTCAACATCTTCATACTCAAAATATTCCTCACATTCATTGATCTAGTCGATCAATTCCTCTGGGTTAAGATTTCTAGAAAATGTAGGAACCTCAATCTTAGGTCTTTTCCCAATTTTGGAAATCGCCCGAAAAAATCTTTCTTCCTCCTGGTTCACAATTTCAACTTCTCCTTCTTGATATTCTTCTTCGGCTTCATCCTCGCTTTCATCTCTGACATTAAGATTCATTCCTCTACGAATCTCTTCTTGCAATGCTCGCACTTGTCTCTACAGCTCTCTAACCTCAGGTGTCACAGCACCAGCTCTTCCGCCACGTTCTTTTCGTGGAGGCATTTTCGCGATGCGCGCTGAAACCCTAACCACGGTCCTAGTGCAAACTGCTTCACAGTCGGTGATCTATTTACACACTCAATAAAACTTGTTCTGATACCACTTGATGAAGGGTGCTCCCCTTAATACCACAAACGCATAACAGAAATAGAGAAACAACAACAATATGCAAGAACAGAAAATTGGCTTCTTATTATCTCCACAAATGTGGAATTACAAACTTTCAGAATTACAATATGCAAAGCCCCATGGGCATTCCCTTACAATATTCTGTAGGACAAAGCATCGAATTATTGCCCAGATCTACTACCCAGAATTATTCTGAACTGCCTAAGACAATAATACAGCCTTCCTTGTATAAGCAATTTTCCACCGCCTGGGAAGGTTCCAGAATTTTAGCCAATAAGGCCGACCAAACTTAGAATTATTTTATTTTACATTTTATTACATCATAGTCGGCTCAAGATAACCTTTGAAACCCAAACAGAAATTTTGAAGAAAATTATTTTTCGCCATTTCAGGTGGCCCAACTTCCGAAGACCATAAGTCATCACCAGTTGACCCGATCGGCTATTATAACCCCATTTCAGAAATGCCACGAAGCGCTTTATAGGCTTGACCCGTACAAACGCCCGTCACCCAAATTTTTGACCTCATCCGGGGCTTCTAAAGCCTTCAAAACTGAGTTCAAAGTTTCTGTACCCTGCTGCCAATACCGAAAATCTTCAATATCTTCCAATATACACTTGATCTGGC
Source organism: Chamaecyparis obtusa (assembly GCA_027943335.1). Lineage (NCBI taxonomy): Eukaryota > Viridiplantae > Streptophyta > Pinopsida > Cupressales > Cupressaceae > Chamaecyparis > Chamaecyparis obtusa. The sequence continues at coordinate 91,608 of BSBK01000583.1, forward strand.
AATGAAACTTTACTGGCAGACTTATATGACCAAAATGAACCTGCAAGAAAGAAATCAGATCATTCTGAGCACATACGAAAATTACCAAAAATAGCAACTTTCCATAAATAGCAGCTCTACACAAAATAACCCTTATTGAATAAAAACATAAATATTTTTGGGTGATGCAAGATTGCTCTTACACCCAAGATGCTCCTGCATCAGACACCCGGGGTAATTTGAGAAGTGACCCTGTCACGACTCAGGTGTGCAGAGAAAACCAAGACGGTTAACCTCCTCCTTTGTTAGCCATGATGAATCTTCAACAGGTCTTCCTTTCCACTTGACCAGATATTCTTCATATGTCCTGTTCCTTGTGCTTCTGCCAACACGACTATCCAGTATATCTTCGATCTCCTTAGTGTCTGAACTAGTTGCTGGAATACTCCACTGTGCCGTTGTGATCTCATCTTCAACACCTCCCTCATGATACTCTGTCAGATCTGAAATGTTAAACACTGGCGAAATATTTAGCTCAGTAGGTAATTCTACCTCATATGCGTTTCCTGAATCATGTTTCTTCAGTATCTTACATGGTCCAAACTTCTTCATTTTCAGCTTGTTATATGTACCAATTGGAAACCGCTCCTTCCGCAAATGAACCATGACTTCATCACCAACCTGAAATTCCTTATGCCTCCTTTTCACATCTGCCTTAGCCTTATACTGTGCATTCATCTTGGTAATATGCTTCCTCACTTCCTCATGGATGTTCTTCAAGTGTTCTACAAAATCTTCAGCTTCAGCACTACTTATTTCTCCTTTATCTATCTTCCTCAATTCGGATGCATTTCTTGGACTACTTCCATATACAATCTGGAATGGTGATTTACCAATGCTCCGGTTGACGGAATTATTGTATGCAAATTCTGCCTGTGGTAAAATCAAATCCCATCCTGTTGGCTTATCTCCAACCAAACATCTCAGCAAATTTTCCAAACTCCTATTCACCACCTCTGTCTTTCCATCAGTCTGTGGATGATGTGATGAACTGAACTTCAAATCTGTCTTTAACTTCTTCCACAATGTACGCCAGAAATATCCAACAAACTTAGTGTCTCGATCTGAAACTATAGTCCTTGGCAAACCATGAAGTCTCACTACCTCTCTGTAAAACAATTCTACTACATGAACAGCATCATTAGTCTTCTTGCAGGGAATGAAATGCGCCATCTTTGAAAATCGGTCAACTACTACAAAAATTGAATCATGTCCCCGCTGTGTCCTCGGTAAACCAAGAATAAAGTCCATACTGATATCCTCCCAAGGTCTCTGGTATGGGTAATGGCTGATACAACCCTATATTCTGCTTCACTCCTTTCGCCATCTGACATACTCTACAACTCTGTACAAACTTCTTCACATTTTGCTGCAATTGTGGCCAATAATAATTCTCACCAACCAAAGCAAGGGTTTTATCACGACCAAAATGTCCAGCCAATCCTCCACTATGCTTCTCCTTGATGAGATTCTCCGTCATAGAACTTCGTGGAATGCACAACTGACTCCATCTGAATAACATATCATCTTGGATGATAAAATCCAGCCATTTCGTCCTGTCTAGAGTAACAGGTTCTGTACAAGCCTTCCAAGCTTCACCAAAATCAGGATCTTCTAGAAACAAATTCTTGAGATCCTTGAACCCAACCACTTCAATCTGCATTTCTGTCAGCAATAGTTTCCTTCTGCTAAGAGCATCTGCAACCTTATTAGACTTTCCACTCCTGTGTTTCAAAACAAATGTATAACTCTGCAAAAACTCAACCCATTTCAAATGCCTTTGATTCAATTTTTCTTGACTATTCAAATATTGCAAAGCTTGATGATTAGTATACAAAACAAACTCCTTAGGAAGCAGATAGTGCCTCCACTTTTTCAATGCCTGAACTATAGCATAAAATTCTTGATCATAAACAGAATATTTTCTATTGGCATCATTTAATTTCTCACTGAAATAAGCAACCGGTTTACCTTCTTGGCTCATAAAAGCTCCTATTGCAGTACCACTAGCATCACAATCTACTTGAAACACCTTATTAAAATCTAGAAGTGCTAAAACAGGTTGTTCTGTAACTTTTTATTTCAATAATTGAAAACTCTTTTCTGCCCCATTAGTCCACTTAAACTTTTTTATATCCCCTATCATTGTTTCAGTCAAGGGTCCACAAATACTGCTAAAATTTCTAATAAACTTTCTGTAAAAGCTAGCTAGACCATGAAAAGATCTTACCTCAGTAGCACTCCTTGGAGTAGGCCATTCAAGGATAGCCTGTACCTTCTCTGGGTCCATTTTTAAACCTTCTCCTGAAACTACAAATCCCAAATACACTAACTCTTTCTTCACAAAACTGCACTTCTTCAAATTAATCAACAATTTCTCTTTTCTCAACTTCTCAAATACCATACAAATATGCATCATATGCTCATCCAATGTCTTACTAAAGATCAAAATATTATCTAGGTAAACAATGACAAACTTACTCAGAAATTCTTTCAGAACCTCGTTCATGAGCCGCATGAAAGTGCTCGGTGCATTGGTTAGCCCAAAAGGCATGACTAACCACTCATACAGTCCTTCTTTTGTCTTGAAGGTAGTCTTCCATTCATCTTCTTCTCTGATCCGAATCTGATGATATCCACTTTTCAAATGTATCTTTAAAAAATACACAGCTCCACTCAAACAGTCCATAATATCATCCATTCGTGGCAATGGAAACCTGTACTTGATTGTGATCTTGTTTATTGCCCTAGAATCTGTACACATCCTCCACTCTCCATTCTTCTTTGGTGCTAATACCGCTGGTACGGCACAGGAACTCAGACTCTCTCGAATCAACCCCTTCTGTAATAGTTCATTTACTTGTCTGTTCAACTCTTCACTTTCTGCAGGTGTCATTCTGTGTGCTGCCTTATTTGGCAAACTCACTCCTGGGATCAAGTCCATCTGATGACTGATCTTCTTAACTGGTGGTAATCCATCAGGCACGTTATCGGATACAATATCCTGAAACTCATTCAACAAATCTGCAATTTCTACAGGAACATCTTCTACTTCCTCTTTACCAGCTTTTGGAATTAAAGCAAAACATACATGCTCATGCCTCATACCATCTAAGAATTTCCTTCCATCAACAAATGTTATTCTTGCATTACCACATACTTTTTCTTTGGTCTCCTTCAATGGCTTTAGCTTATGTCGCACTCCATCCTCTGTCAGGGAATAGGTATTCGCACGACCATCGTGTACAACACATCTGTCAAACTGCCACGGTCTACCCAATAACATATGACATGCATCCATAGAGATGATATCACATAGTACCTCATCTTGGTACCCGCCGATCTTGAACTTCACTAGGCATTGTTCATTGACCATGACCTTGTGGTCATCCTGTACCCAGGCAATCCGATATGGATGTGGGTGTTTGTGTCTCTTGAGCTTCAACTTTGTCACCATCTCTTCTGACACCAAATTGTCATTGCTTCCACTATCAATAATCACATCACAACATTTACCTTCACACTTGCACCTGGTGCGAAACAAGCTCCTCCTTTGCTTAGGTTCATTCTCACCACTCAACAGGACTCTTCTGTTAATAAACGTTTCTCCTCTTTCAGCATCTTCAGAATTTGATGATCTGGCATCTTCATCTACATGTGCAACTTTGGCCTGGCCTTCATTTCTCCTATCCGTTCTGCCTTGGCGCTGAGGACATTCAAATGCCCTATGACCTTCTTCTCCACAGTGAAAACATGTTCCACAGAAGCCACCTCTTCCAGATCCTTGTCCTCTTCCCCTTCCTCTTTGATCTCTATTATTCTGATCCTGGAAGTGATTGGAATTGCTTCCTCTCTGATTCTGACTGCTACTGGTCTCATCCTTTTTTTTTGGATCTTCATTTCGGCCACCATATGACCGTCCACCAGATCATCCACCGCGACCTCTTCCGTTTTGTCTGCTCTCAAACTTCTTGTTCAGCTTTTCCTCTACTTTTAGGGAAAACTGGTATGCCTCTTCAATACTGTTCATTCGAACCAGATTCAACTCCTCCTGAATGCTTGGCCTTAACCCATTAAGGTATAGGGCAACTTTCTTCTTATCAGTTTCGGCATGGCCTGTTCTGATGAGGAGTCGATAGAACTCCTCCGTATACTCCTGAACAGATCTTCCTGCTTGCTACAAACTCTAAATTTTCTTCAGTAGGTCAAGCTCATAATCAACAGGAATGAATTGTCGCTTCAATTTATCCACCATCCGATCCCATCTCGTGATTTTCTCCTTTCCCCTTCTATTTCGCTCCAACTGAATCTCTTGCCACCATATCTTCGCATGACCTTTCAGTCTGGCTTTTGCAAATTTGACCCTATCAGGATCCTCAACATCTTCATACTCAAAATATTCCTCACATTCATTGATCCAGTCGATCAATTCCTCTGGGTTAATATTTTCAGAAAATGTAGGAACCTCAATCTTAGGTCTTTTCCCAATCTTGGAAATCGCCCAAAAAAGTCTTTCTTCCTCCTGGTTCACAATTTCAACTTCTCCTTCTTGATATTCTTCTTCGGCTTCATCCTCGCTTTCGTCTCTGACATTAAGATTCATTCCTCTACGAATCTCTTCTTGCAATGCTCGCACTTGTCTCTGCAGCTCTCTAACCTCAGGTGTCACAGCGCCAGCTCTTCCGCCACGTTCTCTTCGTGGAGGCATTTTCGCGATGCGTGCTGAAACCCTAACCACGGTCCTGGTGCAAACTGCCTCACAGTCGGCGATCTGTTTACACACTAAAGAAAACCTGCTCTGATACCACTTGATGAAGGGTGCTCCCCTTAATACCACAAACGCATAACAGAAATAGAGAAACAACAACAATATGCAAGAACAGAAAATTGGCTTCTTATTATCTCCACAAATGTGGAATTACAAACTTTCAGAATTACAATATGCAAAGCCCCATGGGCATTCCCTTACAATATTCTGTAGGACAAAGCCTCGAATTATTGCCCAGATCTACTACCCAGAACTATTCTGAACTGCCTAAGACAATAATACAGCCTTCCTTATATAGGCAATTTTCCACCACCTGGGAAGGTTCCAGTATTTTAGCCAATAAGGCTGACCAAACTTAGAATTATTTTATTTTACATTTTATTACATCATAGTCGGCTCAAGATAACCTTTGAAACTCAAACAGAAATTTTGAAGAAAATTATTTTTCGCCATTTCAGGTGGCCCAACTTCCGAAGACCATAAGTCATCACCAGTTGACCCGATCGGCTATTATAACCCCATTTTGGAAATGCCACGAAGCGCTCTACAGGCTTGACCTGCGCAAGCACTTGTCATGCAAATTTTCGACCTCATCCGGGGCCTCTAAAGCCTTCAAAAATGAGTTCAAAGTTTCTGTACCCTGCTGCCAATACCGAAAATCTTCAATATCTTCCAATATACACTTGATCTGGCAATGAAACTTTACTGGCAGACTTATATGACCAAAATGAACCTGCAAGAAAGAAATCAGATCATTCTGAGTACATACGAAAATTACCAAAAATAGCAACTTTCGATAAATAGCAGCTCTACACAAAATAACCCTTATTGAATAAAAACATAAATATTTTTGGGTGATGCAAGATTGGTCTTACACCCAGGATACTCCTGCATCAGACACCTGGGGTAATTTGAGAAGTGACCCTGTCACGACTCAGGTGTGCAGAGGAAAACCAAGACGGTTAACCTACTCCTTTGTTAGCCATGATGAATCTTCAACAGGTCTTCCTTTCCACTTGACCAGATATTCTTCATATGTCCTGTTCCTTGTGCTTCTGCCAACACGACTATCCAGTATATCTTCGATCTCCTTAGTGTCTGAACTAGTTGCTGGAATACTCCACTGTGCCGCTGTGATCTCATCTTCAACACCTCCCTCATGATACTCTGTCAGATCTGAAATGTTAAACACTGGCGAAATATTTAGCTCAGTAGGTAATTCTACCTCATATGCGTTTCCTGAATCATGTTTCTTCAGTATCTTACATGGTCCAAACTCTTCATTTTCAGCTTGTTATATGTACCAACTGGAAACCGCTCCTTCCGCAAATGAACCATGACTTCATCACCAACCTGAAATTCCTTATGCCTCCTTTTCACATCTGCCTTAGCCTTATACTGTGCGTTCATTTTGGTAATATGCTTCCTCACTTCCTCATGGATGTTCTTCAAGTGTTCTGCAAAATCTTCAGCTTCAGCACTACTTATTTCTCCTTTATCTATCTTCCTCAATTCGGATGCATTTCTTGGACTACTTCCATATACAATCTGGAATGGTGATTTACCAGTGCTCCGGTTGACAGAATTATTGTATGCAAATTCTGCCTGTGGTAAAATCAAATCCCATTCTGTTGGCTTATCTCCAACCAAACATCTCAACAAATTTCCCAAACTCCTATTCACCACCTTTGTCTGTCCATCAGTCTGTGGATGATGTGATGAACTGAACTTCAAATCTGTCTTTAACTTCTTCCACAATGTACGCCAGAAATATCCAACAAACTTAGTGTCCCGATCTGAAACTATGGTCGTTGGCAAACCATGAAGTCTCACTACCTCTCTGAAAAATAATTCTACTACATGAACAACATCATTAGTCTTCTTGCAGGGAATGAAATGCGCCATCTTTGAAAATCGGTCAACTACTACAAAAATTGAATCATGTCCCCGCTGTGTCCTCGGTAAACCAAGAACAAAGTCCATACTGATATCCTCCCAAGACTTCTCTGGTATGGGTAATGGCTGATACAACCCTATATTCTGCTTCACTCCTTTCGCCATCTGACATACTCTACAACTCTGTACAAACTTCTTCACATCTTGCTGCAATTGTGGCCAATAATAATTCTTACCAACCAAAGCAAGGGTTTTATCATGACCAAAATGTCCAGCCAATCCTCCACTATGCTTCTCCTTGATGAGATTCTCCCTCATAGAACTTCGTGGAATGCACAACTGACTCCCTCTGAATAACATATCATCTTGGATGATAAAATCCAGCCATTTCGTCCTGTCTAGAGTAACAGGTTTTGTACAAGCCTTCCAAGCTTCACCAAAATCAGGATCCTCTGGATACAAATTCTTGAGATCCTTGAACCCAACCACTTCAATCTTCATTTCTGTCAGCAATAGTTGCCTTCTGCTAAGAGCATCTGCAACCCTATTAGACTTTCCACTCCTGTGTTTCAAAACAAATGTATAACTCTACAAAAACTCAACCCATTTCAAATGCCTTTGATTCAATTTTCTTTGACTATTCAAATATTGCAAAGCTTGATGATCAGTATACAAAACAAACTCCTTAGGAAGCAGATAGTGCCTCCACTTTTTGAATGCCTGAACTATAGCATAAAATTCCTAATCATAAACAGAATATTTTCTCTTGGCATCATTTAATTTCTCACTGAAATAAGCAACAGGTTTACCTTCTGGGCTCATAACAGCTCCTATTGCAGTACCACTAGCATCACAATCTACTTGAAACACCTTATTAAAATCTGGAAGTGCTAAAACAGGTTGTTCTGTAACTTTTTGTTTCAATAATTGAAAACTCTTTTCTGCCCCATTAGTCCACTTAAACTCTTTTCTATCCCCTCTCATTGTTTCAGTCAAGGGTCCACAAATACTGCTAAAATTTCTAATAAACTTTCTGTAAAAGCTAGCTAGACCATCAAAAGATCTTACCTCAGTAGCACTCTTTGGAATAGGCCATTCAAGGATAGCCTGTACTTGCTCTAGGTCTATTTTTAGACCTTCTCCTGAAACTACAAATCCCAAATACACTAACTCTTTCTTCACAAAACTGCACTTCTTCAAATTAATCAACAATTTCTCTTTTCTCAACTTCTCAAATACCATACGAATATGCATCATATGCTCATCCAGTGTCTTACTAAAGATCAAAATATCATCTAGGTAAACAATGACAAACTTACCCAGAAATTCTTTCAGAACCTCGTTCATGAGCCGCATGAAAGTGCTCGATACATTGGTTAGCCCAAAAGGCATGACTAACCACTCATACAGTCCTTCCTTTGTCTTGAAGGCAGTCTTCCATTCATCTCCTTCTCTGATCCGAATCTGATGATATCCACTTTTCAAATCTATATTTGAAAAATATACAGCTCCAGTCAAACAGTCCATAATATCATCCATTCGTGGCAATGGAAACCTGTACTTGATTGTGATCTTGTTTATTGCCCTAGAATCTGTACACATCCTCCACTCTCCATTCTTCTTTGGTGCTAATACCGCTGGTACGGCACAGGGACTCAGACTCTCTCGAATCAACCCCTTCTGTAATAGTTCATGTACTTGTCTGTTCAACTCCTCACTTTCTGCAGGTGTCATTCTGTGTGCTGCCTTATTTGGCAAACTCGCTCCTGGGATCAAGTCCATTTGATGACTGATCTTCCTGACTGGTGGTAATCCATCAGGCACGTTATCGGATACAATATTTTGAAACTCATTCAACAAATCTGCAACTTCTACAGGAACATCTTCTACTTCCTTTTTACCAGCTTTTGGAATTAAAGCAAAACATACATGCTCATGCCTCATACCATCTAGGAATTTCCTTCCATCAACAAATGTTATTCTTGAATTACCACATACCTTTTCTTCGGTCTCCTTCAATGGCTTTAGCTTATGTCGCACTCCATCCTTTGTCAGGGAATAGGTATTCGCACGACCATCGTGTACAGCACATCTGTCAAACTGCCACGGTCTACCCAATAACATATGACATGCATCCATAGAGATGATATCACATAGTACCTCATTTTGGTACCCGCCGATCTTGAACTTCACTAGGCATTGTTCATTGACCATGACCTTGTGGTCATCCTGTACCCAGGCAATCCGATATGGATGTGGGTGTTTGTGTCTCTTGAGCTTCAACTTTGTCACCATCTCTTCTGACACCAAATTGTCAGTGCTTCCACTATCAATAATCACATCACAACATTTACCTTCACACTTGCACCTGGTGGGAAACAAGCTCCTGCTTTGCTCAGGTTCATTCTCACCACTCAACAGGACTCTTCTGTTAATCAACGTTTTTCCTCTTTCAGCATCTTCAGAATTTGATGATCTGACATCTTCATCTACATGTGCAACTCTGGCCTGGCCTTCATTTCTCCTATCCGTTCTGCCTTGGCGCTGAAGATATTCAAATGCCCTATGACCTTCTTCTCCACAGTGAAAACATGTTCCACGGAAGCCACCTCTTCCAGATCCTTGTCCTCTTCCCCTTCCTCTTTGATCTCTATTATTCTGATCCTGGAAGCGATTGGAATTGCTTCCTCTCTGATTCTGACTGCTACTAGTCTCATCCTTTTTTTTTGGATCTTCATTTCGGCCACCATATGACCGTCCACCAGATCATCCACCACGACCTCTTCCGTTTTGTCTGCTCTCAAACTTCTTGTTCAGCTTTTCCTCTACTTTTAGGGCAAACTGGTATGCCTCTTCAATACTGTTCATTCGAACCAGATTCAACTCCTCTTGAATGCTTGGCCTTAACCCATTAAGGTATCGGGCAACTTTCTCCTTATCAGCTTCGGCATGGCCTGTTCTGATGAGGAGTCGATAGAACTCCTCCGTATACTCCTGAACAGATCTTCCTGCTTGCTTCAAACTCTGCATTTTCTTCAGTAGGTCAAGCTCATAATCAACAAGAATGAATTGTCGCTTCAATTTATCCACCATCCGATCCCATCTCGTGATTTTCTCCTTTCCCCTTCTATTTCGGTCCAACTGAATCTCTTGCCACCATATCTTCGCATGACCTTTCAGTCTGGCTTTTGCAAATTTGACCCTATCAGGATCCTCAACATCTTCATACTCAAAATATTTCTCACATTCATTGATCCAGTCGATCAATTCCTCTAGGTTAAGATTTCTAGAAAATGTAGGAACCTCAATTTTAGGTCTTTTCCCAATCTTGGAAATCGCCCGAAAAATTCTTTCTTCCTCCTGGTTCACAATTTCAACTTCTCCTTCTTGATATTCTTCTTCGGCTTCATCCTCGCTTTCATCTCTGACATTAAGATTCATTCATCTACGAATCTCTTCTTGCAATGCTCGCACTTGTCTCTACAGCTCTCTAACCTCAGGTGTCACAGCACCAGCTCTTCCGCCACGTTCTCTTCGTGGAGGCATTTTCGCGATGCGTGCTGAATCCCTAACCAGGGTCCTGGTGCAAACTGCCTCACAGTCGGCGATCTATTTACACACTCAAGAAAACCTGCTCTGATACCACTTGATGAAGGGTGCTCCCCTTAATACCACAAATGCATAACAGAAATAGAGAAACAACAACAATATGCAAGAACAGAAAATTGGCTTCTTATTATCTCCACAAATGTGGAATTACAAACTTTCAGAATTACAATATGCAAAGCCCCATGGGCATTCACTTACAATATTCTGTAGGACAAAGCCTCGAATTATTGCCCAGATCTACTACCCAGAACTATTCTGAACTGCCTAAGACAATAATACAGCCTTCCTTATATAGGCAATTTTCCACCGCCTGGGAAGGTTCCAGAATTTTAGCCAATAAGGCCGACCAAACTTAGAATTATTTTATTTTACATTTTATTACATCATAGTCGGCTCAAGATAACCTTTGAAACCCAAACAGAAATTTTGAAAAAAATTATTTTTCGCCATTTCAGGTGGCCCAACTTCCGAAGATCATAAGTCATCACCAGTTGACCCGATCGGCTATTATAACCCCATTTCGGAAACTCCACGAAGTGCTCTATAGGCTTGTTCCGCGCAAGCGCCCGTCATCCAAATTTTTGACCTCATCCGGGGCCTCTAAAGCCTTCAAAACTTAGTTCAAAATTTCTCTACCCTGCTGCCAATACCGAAAATCTTCAATATCTTCCAATATAAACTTGATCTGGCAATGAAACTTTACTGGCAGACTTATATAACCAAAATGAACCTCCAAGAAAGAAATCAGATCATTCTGAGCACATACGAAAATTACCAAAAATAGAAACTTTCCATAAATAGCAGCTCTACACAAAATAACCCTTATTGAATAAAAACATAAATATTTTTGGGTGATGCAAGATTGCTCTTACACCCAGGATGCTCCTGCATCAGACACCTGGGGTAATTTGAGAAGTGACCCTGTCACGACTCAGGTGTGCAGAGGAAAACCAAGACGGTTAACCTCCTCCTTTGTTAGCCATGATGAATCTTCAACAGGTCTTCCTTTCCACTTGACCAGATATTCTTCATATGTCCTGTTCCTTGTGCTTCTGCCAACACGACTATCCAGTATATCTTCGATCTCCTTAGTGTCTGAACTAGTTGCTAGAATACTCCACTGTGCCACTGTGATCTCATCTTCAACACCTCCCTCATGATACTCTGTCAGATCTGAAATGTTAAACACTGGCGAAATATTTAGCTCAGTAGGTAATTCTACCTCATATGCGTTTCCTGAATCATGTTTCTTCAGTATCTTACATGGTCCAAACTTCTTCATTTTCAGCTTGTTATATGTACCAACTGGAAACTGCTCCTTCCGCAAATGAACCATGACTTCATCACCAACCTGAAATTCCTTATGCCTCCTTTTCACATCTACCTTAGCCTTATACTGTGCGTTCATCTTGATAATATGCTTCCTCACTTCCTCATGGATGTTCTTCAAGTGTTCTGCAAAATCTTCAGCTTCAGCACTACTTATTTCTCCTTTATCTATCTTCCTAAATTCAGATGCATTTCTTGGACTACTTCCATATACAATCTGGAATGGTGATTTACCAGTGCTCTGATTGACAGAATTATTGTATGCAAATTCTGCCTGTGGTAAAATCAAATCTCATCCTGTTGGCTTATCTCCAACCCAACATCTCAACAAATTTCCGAAACTCCTATTCACCACCTCTGTCTGTCCATCAGTCTGTGGATGATGTGATGAACTGAACTTCAAATCTATCTTTAACTTCTTCCACAATGTACGCTAGAAATATCCAACAAACTTAGTGTCCCGATCTGAAACTATGGTCGTTGGCAAACCATGAAGTCTCACTACCTCTCTGAAAAACAATTCTGCTACATGAACAACATCATTAGTCTTCTTGAAGGGAATGAAATGCGTCATATTTAAAAATCGTCAACTAATACAAAAATTGAATCATGTCCCCGCTGTGTCCTCGGTAAACCAAGAACAAAGTCCATACTAATATCCTCCCAAGGCTTCTCTGGTATGGGTAATGGCTGATACAACCCTGTATTCTGCTTCACTCCTTTCGCCATCTGACATACTTTGCAACTCTGTACAAACTTTTTCACATCTTGCTGCAATTGTGGCCAATAATAATTCTCACCAACCAAAGCAAGGGTTTTATCACGACCAAAATGTCCAGCCAATCCTCCACTATGCTTCTCCTTGATGAGATTCTCCCTCATAGAACTTCGTGGAATGCACAACTGACTCCCTCTGAATAACATATCATCTTGGATGATAAAATCCAGCCATTTCATCCTGTCTAGAGTAACAGGTTCTGTACAAGCCTTCCAAGCTTCACCAAAATCAGGATCCTCTGGATACAAATTCTTGAGTTCCTTGAACCCAACCACTTCAATCTGCATTTCTGTCAGCAATAGTTGCCTTCTGCTAAGAGCATCTGCAACCCTATTAGACTTTCCACTCCTGTGTTTCAAAATAAATGAATAACTCTGCAAAAACTCAACCCATTTCAAATGCCTTTGATTCAATTTTCCTTGACTATTCAAATATTGCAAAGCTTGATGATCAGTATACAAAACAAACTCCTTAGGAAGCAGATAGTGCCTCCACTTTTTCAATGCCTGAACTATAGCATAAAATTCTTGATCATAAACAGAATATTTTCTCTTGGCATCATTTAATTTCTCACTGAAATAAGCAACAGGTTTACCTTCTTGGCTCATAACAGCTCCTATTGCAGTACCACTAGCATCACAATCTACTTGAAACACCTTATTAAAATCTGGAAGTGCTAAAACAGGTTGTTCTGTAACTTTTTGTTTCAATAATTGAAAAATCTTTTCTGCCCCATTAGTCTACTTAAACTCTTTTCTATCCCCTCTCATTGTTTCAGTCAAGGGTCCACAAATACTGCTAAAATTTCTAATAACTTTCTGTAAAAGCTAGCTAGACCATGAAAAGATCTTACCTCAGTAGCACTCCTTGGAGTAGGCCATTCAAGGATAGCCTGTACCTTCTCTGGGTCCATTTTTAGACCTTCTCCTGAAACTACAAATCCCAAATACACTAACTCTTTCTTCACAAAACTGCACTTCTTCAAATTAATCAACAATTTCTCTTTTCTCAACTTCTCAAATACCATACGAATATGCATCATATGCTCATCCAATGTCTTACTAAAGATCAAAATATCATCTAGGTAAACAATGACAAACTTACCCAAAAATTCTTTCAGAACCTCGTTCATGAACCGCATGAAAGTGCTCGGTGCATTGGTTAGCCCAAAAGGCATGACTAACCACTCATACAGTTCTTCTTTTGTCTTGAAGGAAGTCTTCCATTCATCTCCTTCTCTGATCCGAATTTGATGATATCCACTTTTCAAATCTATCTTTGAAAAATACACAGCTCCACTCAAACAGTCCATAATATCATCCATTCGTGGCAATGGAAACCTGTACTTGATTGTGATCTTGTTTATTGCCCTAGAATCTGTACACATCCTCCACTCTCCATTCTTCTTTGGTGCTAATACCGCTGGTACGGCACAGGGACTTAGACTCTCTCGAATCAACCCCTTCTGTAATAGTTCATGTACTTATCTGTTCAACTCCTCACTTTCTACAGGTGTCATTCTGTGTGCTGCCTTATTTGGCAAACTCGCTCCTGGGATCAAGTCCATCTGATGACTGATCTTCTTGACTGGTGGTAATCCATCAGGCACGTTATCGGATACAATATCTTGAAACTCATTCAACAAATCTGCAACTTCTACAAGAACATCTTCTACTTTCTCTTTACCAGCTTTTGGAATTAAAGCAAAACATACATGCTCATGCCTCATACCATCTAGGAATTTCCTTCCATCAACAAATGTTATTCTTGCATTACCACATACCTTTTCTTCGGTCTCCTTCAATGGCTTTAGCTTATGTTGCACTCCATCCTTTGTCAGGGAATAGGTATTCGCACGACCATCATATACAGCACATCTGTCAAACTGCCACGGTCTACCTAATAACATATGACATGCATCCATAGAGATGATATCACATAGTACCTCATCTTGGTAGCCGCCGATCTTGAACTTCACTAGGCATTGTTCATTGACCATGACCTTGTGGTCATCCTATACCCAGGCAATCCGATATGGATGTGGGTGTTTGTGTCTCTTGAGCTTCAACTTTGTCACCATCTCTTCTGACACCAAATTGTCAGTGCTTCTACTATCAATAATCACATCACAACATTTACCTTCACACTTACACCTGGTGCGAAACAAGCTCCTCCTTTGCTCAGGTTCATTCTCACCACTCAACAGGACTCTTCTGTTAATCAACGTTTCTCTTCTTTCAGCATCTTCAGAATTTGATGATCTGGCATCTTCATCTACATGTGCAACTCTGGCCTGGCCTTCATTTCTCCTGTCCGTTCTGCCTTGGCGCTGAAGACATTCAAATTCCCTATGACCTTCTTCTCCATAGTGAAAACATGTTCCACGGAAGCCACCTCTTCCAGATCCTTGTCCTCTTCCCCTTCCTCTTTGATCTCTATTATTCTAATCCTGGAAGCGATTGGAATTGCTTCCTCTCTGATTCTGACTGCTACTGGTCTCATCCTTTTTTTTTGGATCTTCATTTCGGCCACCATATGACCGTCCACCAGATCATCCACCACGACCTCTTCCGTTTTGTCTGCTCTCAAACTTCTTGTTCAGCTTTTCCTCTACTTTTAGGGAAAACTGGTATGCCTCTTCAATACTGTTCATTTGAACCAGATTCAACTCCTCCTGAATGCTTGGCCTTAACCCATTAAGGTATCGGGCAACTTTCTCCTTATCAGCTTCGGCATGGCCTGTTCTGATGAGGAGTCGATAGAACTCCTCCGTATACTCCTGAACAGATCTTCCTGCTTGCTTCAAACTCTGCATTTTCTTCAGTAGGTCAAGCTCATAATCAACAGGAATGAATTGTCGCTTTAATTTATCCACCATCGGATCCCATCTCATGATTTTCTCCTTTCCCCTTCTATTTCGCTCCAACTGAATCTCTTGCCACCATATCTTCGCATGACCTTTCAGTCTGGCTTTTGCAAATTTGACCCTATCAGGATCCTCAACATCTTCATACTCAAAATATTCCTCACATTCATTGATCCAGTCGATCAATTCCTCTGGGTTAAGATTTCCAGAAAATGTAGGAACCTCAATCTTAGGTCTTTTCCCAATCTTGGAAATCGCCCGAAAAAGTCTTTCTTCCTCCTGGTTCACAATTTCAACTTCTCCTTCTTGATATTCTTCTTCGGCTTCATCCTCACTTTCGTCTCTGACATTAAGATTCATTCCTCTATGAATCTCTTCTTGCAATGCTCGCACTTGTCTCTGCAGCTCTCTAACCTCAGGTGTCACAGCACCAGCTCTTCCACCACGTTCTCTTCGTAGAGGCATTTTCGCGATGCGCGCTGAAACCCTAACCACGGTCCTGGTGCAAACTGCTTCACAGTCGGTGATCTGTTTACACACTCAAGAAAACCTGCTCTGATACCACTTGATGAAGGGTGCTCCCCTTAATACCACAAACGCATAACAGAAATAGAGAAACAACAACAATATGCAAGAACAGAAAATTGGCTTCTTATTATCTCCACAAATGTGGAATTACAAACTTTCAGAATTACAATATGCAAAGCCCCATGGGCATTCCCTTACAATATTCTGTAGGACAAAGCCTCGAATTATTGCCCAGATCTACTACCCAGAACTATTCTGAACTGCCTAAGACAATAATACAGCCTTCCTTATATAGGCAATTTTCCACCGCCTGGGAAGGTTCTAGAATTTTAGCCAATAAGGCCGACCAAACTTAGAATTATTTTATTTTACATTTTATTACATCATAGTCGGCTCAAGATAACCTTTGAAACCCAAACAGAAATTTTGAAGAAAATTATTTTTTGCCATTTCAGGTGGCCCAGCTTCCGAAGACCATAAGTCATCACCAGTTGACCCGATCGGCTATTATAACCCCATTTCGGAAACGCCACGAAGTGCTCTACAGGCTTGACCCGCGCAAGCCCCCGTCACCCAAATTTTTGACCTCATCCGGGGCCTCTAAAGCCTTCAAAACTGAGTTCAAAGTTTCTGTACCCTGCTGCCAATACCGAAAATCTTCAATATCTTCCAATATACACTTGATCTGGCAATGAAACTTTACTGGCAGACTTATATGACCAAAATGAACCTCCAAGAAAGAAATCAGATCATTCTGAGCACATACGAAAATTACCAAAAATAGCAACTTTCCATAAATAGCAGCTCTGCACAAAATAACCCTTATTGAATAAAAACATAAATATTTTTGGGTGATGCAAGATTGCTCTTACACCCAGGATGCTCCTGCATCAAATCCTTGCTATTTTTGTGGAGCAGCTACTTAAAATTTAAAAATAACCCCATGTCCCAATGCAGCTACTTAACTTTAATTTCCTCTTAAATTTAAGTACCAAAAGTGTTCCCATGCATTTTTTAAATGACCAATAAAAAGAATCAAAACAATTGCTTAAAAAATGAAAAAAAAAAATGTACAATTTGTTTTCCTTCTTAATTGTCTCCTATTTTTTCTCTAAATATTTTTTTATTAATGATTTTGTTTACAAAGCAACAACTACTAGCCAAAATAAGCATAACAACTACAAGGACTTATCCTAAACTTTGAAATAATATTTATAAAGACTACTTAAAAATGAGATGTTCCATCCATCCATGGCTCCACAAATTGTGAGAATGGGTTAAAATCGGAAAGATCTAGTCTTGCCCTAATTGGGCCTATTATAAATAGATTAAAATAGGAAAGATCTAGTACTGCCCTAATTGGACCTATTATAAATAGGTTAAAATAGGAAAGATATAGACCTGTCCTAATTGGACCTATTATAAATAAGTTAAAATAAGAAAGATGTGAGATTAAGTAAAATAAGACAAGTTGAAGCGAGCATTGCTGAGTTTAATAAATATAAATATTGATTTGTTGCCAATGAGAAATTTATTGAATTTTTTATGCTCAAATCAAACGGTAAAAAGCGTGCAAGCCCATGGGAAAAGATTCAAAATATCTTCTTGGTGAATTGTATTAAACCATTTACTTTCCATTTTCAGAATCGCGTCAATGGAGTTTCACAGATCATTTTTGGATTTCAATGGAATGGTCAAATCCATGGAAGAAGATGATGGATTTCTCTTCACACATCTCGACTGTGTAGTAGAGCACGCTTCGACCTGTGCCTGAATGAGAGGCTTTATGCTCTGCGTTCTCTTGTCCCTAAAATCACTAAGGTATTTCATTACAGGCAATAGGTTTTCACAGTCTGGTAAATTTTGAATTTTTAAAAGGTTTTGAACGATTATGTCTAGTTTTATAGGTTGAGATTTTAATCATGATGTACATTTATTGTCTCGTATGAGAGGAGAATCTTTGCTAAACTTGGTAAAGTTATACAAATAAACCTCGGAGTGAGGTTTTGAATCTTTATAAATGATTTAGTTAAAAATATTCTTTAGAAGATGAACTAATATAAAATAATAACTGTTCATTTCCTTTACACACATTTTTCCAAAACAGGTAATAAGTGTTAGATGTGAAGGCCAACAGACAATATGTTTGTTGTGTATTTTATTATGACCCTTCGGTTCTACAAACCTTTCATTGTATTCATCTAGAGCCTTTATAGATTGGCTGCTCCTGTTCATTTGTAATTAACTTTTGAGATATAATACAATACTCTGCAATCTGGACGTAGCCACAATTTGTGGTGAACCAGGATAAATCGTGTCTTTGTGTTTGCTATTTAGTTTTTAAATCTGTTGTATATTTTTCTTATTTTTCCAATCCTTTCAATTGGTATTAGAGCACAGGTTGTGCAAGTTGGAAATCGGGGTTGAATTTCCAGAGAGATGGAGGATTCGAAAATAGAGAAATTCGCAGGCAAAAACTTCAGCCTGTGGAAAGTGCAGATGCGTTCTTTGTTGATCAAGCAAGAACTTGAAATCGCAATAGATGGAAAAGCTAATAAACCAGCAGCGATGTCAGGTGAATATTGGAAGAAAATTGATGATAAAGCAATGGCATCAATCTTTCTTTCAGTGTCACAAAATGTTCTATTTAATGTCTACAATGAAAAGACAACAAAATTCTTTTGGGATAAACTTCAGAGCACATACGAAATGGCATCGGCTGCGAACAAAATCTTCATTATGAAGAAGCTTTATAAGAAGAAAATGAAGGAAGGAACTATGATGTCGAATCATGTGAATGATTTGAACACTTTATTGTGTCAAGCAACCTCGGTTGGAATGACTCAAGATGATGAAGCCAAAGCTATCATCTTATTATGTTCTTTACCGGATAGCTGGGATCCCGTAGTTATAGCAGTTAGCATTGCTAATTCCTCAAAGAAGCTGGTCTATGATGATGTGGTTGCTACTTTACTTAGTGAAGATATGAGAAGAAGTAACAAAGACACCTCAGCTGGTGATGCCCTTACCATGGTGAGCACCGAAAGAAGGGGAAGAAGCCAGCATAGAAACAATAATTACAATCAAAGGAAATCAAGATCACCCAATCGATCAAAGTTAAGAGGAAGAAATGGAGAGTGCTAGTTTTGTGGTAAACCAGGCCACTCAAAATGAAATTGTAGATTCTACAAGAAAGCACAAGAAAAAGTGAGGAATTGTGAAGCTAATACAGCCTATGGAGCAGATGAAGCTGCTCTAGTTCTTTCTACAAGCGACTCAAAATTAGATTCTTGGGTGATAGATTCCGGAGCCTCTTCCATGCTACTTCAAGTACGGATTATTTTAAAAATTATCAAGAAGGTGAATTTGGAGAAGTGTTTTTGGGCGACAATAAAGCATGTAAAATCATTGGGAAAGGAGAAGTTCTTTTGCATCTAGAAGGTGGAGCAAAATTATTGATCAAGGATGTTAGACATGTTCCTCAATTAAAGAGGAATTTAATTTCAGTTAGCCAACTATATATCCAAGGATTTAAAATAGAACTCACGGATACTTGGAAAATAGTTAAAGGTTCATTGACTATTGCTAAAGGAGAGAAGACCGGTAGCCTCTATATTTTGAAACCAATCAATGAGGTGGGAGCTGCTATGACAGTCATAGGTAGTGATGCAGCACTTTGGCATCAAAGATTAGGCCACATGAGCAAGAAAGGCCTAGAAGCACTACTCAAGAGGGATCAACTACCCGGTCTCCAATCAGCAAACTTGGAGTTTTGTGAACATTGTCTCTACGGCAAGCAAAAGTGGGTCAGCTTCTTGAAAGATGGGCATGAGATGAAGGCTAAACCATTGGAGCTTGTGCACTCAGATGTCTTTGGTCCTACCGAGGTAAGCTCTTTAGGAGGTGCTAAATATTTCGTTACTTTCCTTGATGATTGTACTAGGAAAGTTTGGATATATATGATGGCAAATAAATCAGAAGTTTTTTCTAAATTTAAAATTTTCAAAGCTCTTGTTGAAAACCAAAGAGGCCACAAAATTAAATGTTTAAAAATGGATAATGGAGGGGAGTTTTGTTCGCTGGAATTTGATAACTATTGTGCAGATAATGGTATCCGTAGGGTGAAAGTTGTCCCCTACACCCCTCAAGAAAATGGGGCAGCGGAAAGACTTAATAGAACAATCCTTGAGAAAGCTCGCTGTATGCTTTCTCATGCAGGTTTGAGAAAAGAGTTTTGCGCTAAAGCATGCAATATAGTGGTTTATTTGATCAATCGAAGTCCGTCATCAAAGTTGAACTTTGAAATTTCGAAAGAAGAATGGAAGGGAAGAAGAATTTCCTACTCTCATCTTAAAGTGTTTGGTTGTCAGGCTTTTGCACATGTTCCTAAAGAAAAATGGAGCAAGCTGGATCCCAAATCATAGCCTTGCATATTCGTTGGATATGGGGAAGAACAATTTGGTTATAGACTTTGGAGCTTAACTGATAAGAAAATTATCAGAAGCAGGGATGTAGTCTTTAATGAAAATACATTTCCTCACTCTAAAGAAGAAGAAATTTCTACAAAAGAGTACATTACCCTATTCGACCTGATGAATAACAGCAATCAGAACACTCCCATCTACTCACATGTGAAACCTATAGCCAACTCGTCAGTCTCTATTCTACCCTCAATGCCTCATCAAAGCTCTTCATTAGAAGACTTGTTGAATGAAAACAATTATAATTATGATTACTCTACTCTCGGTAATCAACATAGTGGTAGGAGCATTGAAATTGGTGATGAAGATAATGTTAACAATCAATTTACACATAGAAGCAGAGCTAACAGTTTGGAGAGAGATAGTGATCATGGAAACCGGGATACTACTCATGGTCTTAACAGAGACATCACTCTCGGTAATCAACACAACCAACAAATTGGAATTTACGGTGGCAATAACATTAGCACAGAGAATAGCCATGATTTCACTAGTAAAGGAATTGCAGTTGGGACTCAAACCGCAGGGTATCATTATCCTCTCGAGAGTCTGCAATCACATGGATACGCTAATGAAGCAAGTCTCAGCAGAGGAGATAGGAGGCCAGTCAACACAGTGGGAGTTTAGAAATTGGCGGTAACCATAATAGTTACAGCGGTATCAACATCGATCATAATACCAGTCACCGTAGAGACACCAATCTTTGCGATAACATTACCAGCAGTAGACACTGCATAGCAGACAGTCAACATGGTTATACTAGCAAAACTCATGATTTCAGCAAAGCATTTGGAACTCACGGTAGTCATATCAATTGCAGTCAATCCCTTCAATTCGATATCCCATTTAGAGATACTCACGGCATTGCAGAAAAATGCAAAAAATTTACTAATCAAGCTCACGAGGGTATTCACGGGAGTTTTCAAATGCATCTTGACAACAATACCAGTCATAGTGATGTTGGAAACAATTGTCTGAAGGAAATTGCTACTCAATTATGTATTGTCTTTGATGTCACACTATGTCATAGTTCGC
Organism: Chamaecyparis obtusa; assembly: GCA_027943335.1. NCBI lineage: Eukaryota > Viridiplantae > Streptophyta > Pinopsida > Cupressales > Cupressaceae > Chamaecyparis > Chamaecyparis obtusa. Next base: position 112,937 of record BSBK01000583.1, read on the forward strand.
AGCGATCTGCTTCTACCGAGCTCAGTCGGTCTGCCAGACAAGAAAGTTTAGTGTTTACCGAGTTCACTCAGTTGCCGAAGAAAGTTTAGTGTTTACCGAGTTCACTCGGTTGCCGAAGAAATTTTAGTGTTTACCGAGTTCACTCGGTTGCTGAAGAAAGTTTAGTGTTTACCGAGTTCACTCGATTGCCGAAGAAAGTTTAGTGTTTACCGAGTTCACTTGGTTGGCGAAGAAAGTTTAGTGTTTACCGAGTTCAGTCGGTTATCAAAGGTGAAGGATTGTTGGTGTTTACCAAGTTGCCTCGATCTCCGAAAAATTATAAGAGATATGGTCACCGAGCACTGTCGGCCCTTGAAGGATTTTTGCAAATAGAGTTTACTTAATTCAGCCGACTGTTATACTAAATAATGACGATTTGACTAATCCAAAATCATATAAATAAAAGGTCAATTGTGAAAAGTAAAACAGCAATAGCAGAAGATTTACAGAAGAAAAGAAGGAAAGGTATATGCAAATTTGTGAAGGATGATCAGATATCCTTGAGGAGCAGCAGAGACTTATTCGATCAGAAAGGATCAGACTTATGCAGAACAAAGATCTGTAATCAGCAAGACAGTTGCATTATTATACAGGTCACTTTTTCATTGTTACCTTCTTATCATTGTAATAGTGAATTCTAAATCTCTTAACCGAGTTGGTTTAACAGCCATAATATAAATCCTCTAACAAGGTGACAATTCCATTGAATTGTTTTCAAGACCTCTTACCAGGCCACTCCTAGCAGGGTGTTTTAAATCCTCTAACAAGGTCACACCTAACAGTGTGTTTTGTAACCTTTTACCGGGTTGGCTTCTAACCGGGCATCACTTCAGAAAAGTGAAAATCAGTATCTAGATACATTGGTGGTTTTTCCCATATTGGGTTTCCACGTTAAATCTTGTGTCTCTTGTGTTCTTAATTGCTTTCGCAATCATTTACATGCACTGATGAATATCTAAAGATAATATTGCTAATACTTTCTGCATCTTCAAAGTTACTGCAATCTATTTACCGAGTGCTAAAACAGATAACATTGTTAAGATATCTTAAAGGGATCTGCAAAGAATTAATAGTCAATGTTTTGTGGTTGACTGATTCACCCCCCCCCCCCCCTCTCAGTCACTTCATCCTTATTCCATCAAGTGATAAAGAAACTAGTCATGGTAGAGAACAGAGAATAGAGAATATTGAAGGAATTTCACACAATTTGGGGATTGATGAGTATATTGAAACAGAGAGGTAGGGATTTAAGAAAGGAAATAAACATCCCAGAACTACTACTTCTGGCTCTCCATTTGAGCTAGTTTAGGATCAGACAGAAGGTGTTGAACCTCAATTGAGAAGATCAACCAGACAAAGAAGAATGCCAGCTAAATACTTGGATTATGAGCTATCGTTCACTGAAGAATCAGAACCTTCAATCCTTGTCTCAGAATTTGCAGAACCTTCAACATTAAAAAATTCTCTCAAAGATGCCAATAGTGATAAATGGCAACAAGCGATGAATGAGGAGATGAATTCCTTACTAAAGAATCACACTTGGGAATTGGTACCTCTTCCACCTAATAGAAGACCACTTAGAAACAACTGGGTATATCAGATTAAGGAAGAAGATGAAGGCAAAAAATGCTTCAAAGCCAGATTGGTGGTAAAGGGATTTGATCAGGAAAAAGGGATAGACTTTAATGAAATCTTCTCACTAGTTGTTAGAATGACAACTATCCGAATAGTCTTGGGATTAGCAACAACATGGGATCTTGAATTGGAACAGCTTGATGTGAAGACCACTTTCCTACATGGTGATGTAGAAGAAGAACTATACATGGAACAACCTCAAGGATTCATCAAGAAGGGGCAAGAACATCTTTATTGCAAGTTAAATCGGAGTTTGTATGGCCTCAAACAAGCTCCTAGATAGTGGTACATCAAATTTGACCGCTTCATGACTGAAAATAATTTCACAAGATGTGAATCAGACCCATGTGTTTACTTCAAGAGACTTCCTAATGGTGAATTTGTCATTCTTCTTCTTTATGTTGATGATATGTTAGTGGCTAGCACAAACAAATGAATAGTCAATGAGTTAAAGGAGAAATTGGCAAGAAAGTTTGACATGAAGGACTTAGGGGCAGCCAAGAAGATTCTTGGCATGACGATCACAAGGGACAGGAAGAAGAAAGAAATTACATTATCTCAACAACAATACATTGATAAAGTTGTTGAGAGGTTTGGCATGGCTAATGCTAAAGTTTCTCCTCTTCCCCTTGCTAGTCACTTCCATTTAAGTTTAGATTTGTGTCCTAAAACACAAGAAGAAAAGGACTTCATGGAGAAAATTCCATATAAATCTGCAGTTGGCAGCATCATGTATGCAATGGTTTCCACTCACCCCGACATTGCTCATGCGGTGGGAGTAGTGAGCAGATTCATGAGCAATCCCGGGAAAGCTCATTGGGAAGCTGTTAAGTGGATACTAAGGTATCTAAAAGGAACTTCAGATTTTGCATTATGTTTTGGAGGAAATCAGGTTCAGCTGCAAGGTTACACCGATTCTGATCTTGCCAGAGATTTGGACAAATGAAGGTCTACTACTGGATATATCTTCATGTTTGCTGGAGCTGCCATCAGTTGGGCTTCAAGGTTGCAACATTGCATTACTCTTTCTTCAGCTGAGGCTGAATACTTAGCTCTTTCTGAAGGTGCAAGGGAAATGATTTGGCTTCAGTGGCTGTTTGGTGATCTGAAAGTGCATCAAAATGAGTATAAATTGTTTTGTGATAGCCGCAATGCTATCTTCATGGCTCATAATCACTCTTCACAATGTTGCTCTAAGCACGTTGACACACATGCTCACTTCATTCGTCATGCAGTTGAAGAGGGAAAGTTGGAAGTGGTCAAGATTGATACTAAGATCAATCCAGTGGATATATTCACCAAGGTTGTCGGCAAAGAGAAGTTTGATTGTGCAAGGACTTCTCTTGGCCTTGTGAAGAAATGGTAAGGCAGCACTTCAGCAGGGTATTGGGTGAACAGTTGCAGTATGGTTGTCCTTCAGGTGGGAGTTTGTTAGATGTGAAGGCCAACAGACAATATGTTTGTTGTGTATTTTATTATGACCCTTTGGTTCTACAAACCTTTCATTGTATTCATCTGGAGCCTTTATATATTGGCTGCTCCTGTTCATTTGTAATTAACTTTTGAGATATAATACAATACTCTACAGTCTGGACATAGCCACAATTTGTGGTGAACCAGGATAAATCGTGTCTTTGTGTTTGCTATTTAGTTTTTAAATCTGCTGTATATTTTTCTCATTTTTCCAATCCTTTCAATAAGTACCTCCTACTGTAAACCTACCTAATAAATAGGGCCATAAGAATGATCACAGAGAATGATGTACTTCATTTTCACAGAAAAAGATTTTAAATTTTAAAAGTTAGAATACAATTTTTTAGCTTTACAGATTTATTTTGTTGCATTTTATTTTCTTGAAATTTTGGAAATATCAAATCGAGAAATCTAATTTAAGTTGATTTTTGTGCTTAGATGGATAAGGTGTCAATAGTAGGGGACGCAATCCGGTATGTGGAGGACTTGCAGAAACATGTGATGGACATTCAAGCCGAGATCTTACAGCTTGAATCCGACACTATGCACAAAGATTCCCTATTTGTTGACTGAAATTCTGTGGTGACTGAAGTTGATCTTGAATTTGCCTCTTTTGAAATGAATAGAACTAGTAGCCCCCTAAACAAACCAAGGTAAAAAATAATTCTCGAAGTAAGCGTACTTTTCTTTTTTCATTTTTCATATTTGTGTCCTTTGATGAACACAAATATCTAAATTCCATCTATATTCCACATACACAAAAAAGGGGCAGGCGTGCTTATTGATCTGACGAAAGCTCTTGAATCCCTTCACCTGGATTTTTAGAATGCCAATCTCACGTCATTATTAAGCTACCAAAAATCCTGACATCTCTAGAATGTTGTTTAATTTGACGGGTTATTTCTGAGTTACTTACCGCTTGGATTTTAATGTTATTGTATAGATGAAGAAATTTGGGGCAGAAATGGAAAGCGAAGCAGTGAAATGAAGTATTTTGGAAGCTGCAGCAAACTAGGGTTTTGAAGCGGCATTAAACACAAGATGTTCAAAAGCTTAGGGACTCTCTTTAGTTTCCTTACCAAAACTGAAAACAATTTGTACTTAAGGGGAAAAGATCTAATATTTGAGTACATTTATGGTTGTGATAGGAGTTGTTGATTTAATATTCATATTTGTCATTTAATATCTACATTTATTGATTTAATGTGTTTTTTTGACAGCATTGCACCAATAGTTATCATTTAAAGCTGATATTACTATGATGACTAGCAATAATTGAAAAAAATGTACCCTTAGTTGCAAAAATGCAACCAATCATGTGATGTCACATCATTTGTACAAATATAGTCTCATTTTTTGGGGGGTTGTTTTGGATACTTTGACAAAAGGTATGTTGATGTGGCATCATATGTGATGATGTGGCCTCAAAACCTTAGTTATAAGTAGGGGACTTGCCAAGTAAGCTATTGTAAAAATTTGGGAGTGATTTGAAATTTCTATGTAAGATTTTAAGAAGTGAGAAATTAGCATGTTCAACTATTGCGTCAAAATTAGCATGTTCAACTATTGCGTCCTCTCCCCTAGGCCTATTTCTTCAATAAGGAAATTGTCACTAGTAGTCATGAGGGCTAACTTCGTGACTATGTAGCCATTGCATGAAATATCATAAGACCTCCATTTTTTTAAAGAAATGTAAATGGACACTTAACTAATTAGAACTAAGGTTTGAAGGTGTGACTCATCATGCAACTCATTAAAATAGCGCATCTAGCAAAACATGTCAAAAAAATAACTTTTAAATATTCAACCAAAACTTAATCTAAAAAGCTCTAGTAGTTGAATTAAAATATATCATGTGTTAGTAGAATATTGTATTTCTATATAAAATATACCATATATATAACTTAAATGGACCAAATACCTATAAATTATGTAAATGTTTGTTATTTCTAACTTTTGTCTCTTTTTTGGGGGGTTCTTTTGGATACTTTGGCAAAAAATGTGCTGATGTGGCATAATGTGTGATGATGTGGTCTTGAAACCTTAGTTATAAGTAGGGGACTTCGAAAGTAAGCTCCTCTAAAAAAAATTTGAGTGATTTATTGTTATGGATGTATTATATTAAAAAAATTAATGATAGATATATTAATAGCATTGGTTAAAATGTTAATTCAATTTAAAAAAACTTATTTCACCAACAATAAGTGAATAACTTTAAATAAGTAGCAATGAAAAATAGAGTCATTTAACAATCATAAAGATATGTTATACTTAAAAAATTGATGATATATTTGGACAATTTCTTAAATCCAAACTTATTCTTCAAATATTTATTGAAATGGTCCCTCTCCACATAGACACATCCTTTTAAGGGAATCAAATGTTTCATAGTTAATACATATCTATGGTAATGATAACCATTTATTTATTTTTGAATAATTTTAATCTCATTTCCTCAAATTCACATCTATAAAAAAAACTTATTGAAAAGATAGCTGGTTTGTGTCATCTTTGTATTGATATTATTATAAGTCTATATAGAATCTCATTTTCAAATAACATCTTTCACTATCTATCAAACACAACCATAACATATATTAGTGGTGTTGTTGGAACACTCCTACATTACTAGCAATTGCACACTTTTGTAAATGCAATGATGAGCCGATACGAGTTGGATATTTAGAACTTAGAAGGAATTTCAAAAAATGATATATAATAATTCTTAGGTAGTTAGGTTATCTTGCAAGCTATGTTTGTTCAAATCAATGTCAAATTTATTCACAACCACACCTACCATCATTAACTAATCAAACTATTGGTACTTCTAACTATTAAGTCATTAGCACCCCTGCATCCACCAATAATAATCTGTAAAAATTAATGACAATAATCTCTCCTACTTTAAATTTATATCTCTATTTATTTCCTCTTATCCCTTTCTCACTTCCCCTTTTATCTCTTTCAATGCATATTTTGTCTACCTTAATTTTCTTATCTCTTTCTCTTTGTTTCTACTCTCTATCTCATTCCCTATTCCTCCTAATTATCCTTCTACATCACTCTGTATTTATATTTTTCCCTCTCTAAATATTGATTTATCTTCCTCCTTTTACTCTGCATTCATCTTATTTTCTCACAGTCTTCCCATATATTTTTATCTCTCTTTCTCTTCATATCTTTGTCTCTCCCTTATTCACTTTCACTCTTTCCATCTAATATTTATTTATTTATCTTCTATTTCTCTTTGTATTCTTACAAATATTTATTTTTAATATTAATTTAAATCTAGTGTCTAATAGTTTTATGTTATGATAATTTGTTTCAAAGATTAAAATAATGTCAAATAATTGAATCATAATTGTGTTTACATTTTAAAACTCTAATTTTATGTACTTTTTTTTATATGCAATTAAGGAGAAGATATAGCTTTTATTTTAACTTCATGTATTCTTTCATAATTAATTAATAATAAAAAGATAAATTTTTAGATTTTTGGATAAAGAAATGAAGTACTTTTCTTTTTATTTCTCTTTACATTATAATATAAATTTCATATCTAATTTTTTTAACATAGTTGTAATTTAGGGCTAATGAATTTCACACATTTTTATTTTTTATATTTTATTTACGGATTTGAAAAAATAAGAATGATATCCAGAAAAAATAGATTTTAAATAAGTAATATTTTAGATTTTTAGATTAACAAATGAACTGTTAATATTAAATCCATGCATGAAAGAATATTCTTTACTATTTTTAATTTTAACTTTATTTGTATATTTCTTTTATCTATTTTATTTGTCAAATTAGTAATAAATATTAAACAATTTTTAAAATTTGAAACAATTATTAAAATTTGAATAATTTGGTATTTATTCTCAACACAGAAAGTGACTTATTTTTTGCATATCTTATATGAGATATATCTTTTTTGTTTGTATTTATCAATAATCTTTGTAAATTTTCTAAATGAAAAGTAATTTTAGTGTTAGAACTTGATTATGATGTAAAGTAGTTTTAACTTTTAGAATGCCTAGTCAATATGATTCATGACAAGTTGAGTCAAATAAGAAATTAAGAAATTACATTCTACAATCACAATCATAAAATGTGTTTGAAGAATAGATTGAAATGATTATATGAAGACAAAGAGAATACAAAAATTCCTCTCCATAACATGAGACGTGTAGATTTTGGAAAGAAATTGTTCATCCAACTTTAAAAGTACAAATCTAGAAAGAATCTAACATGGTAAGAACCATAAAATCTAACATAGTAAGAGCCACAAACCTCAAAATTCAACTTACAAATTTATGTGATAAGAAATATATCTCAATATTGTATGTTTTGATCAAAGATGAACTGCTCACATTGATCACCAACAACAAAGTTCGAATGTCATAGAACTTCTATTTCCAATTTAATAATCTTTTCTAACTTTTATTTACAAAACATACTTAAATCCAAAAAAAAAAATTAAATCATCCAATTAATAGCTCTACACTAAAATTTATCATTTCAACTCTTCCAAACATATTGACATTGTCTACTTTAGATAATCTTTATATCCTAATTTTGAAAATATTTAGAAATTATTTATAGAATCGATTTTCCCATGAATATAATTATTTTCCTACTTATTTTTAAACTATAACATAGAAAAATTCTATTCATCAATGACATCTTTTTAAACACGAATGAATGTAAAGAAAACTTGAGTTCGTATCTAGAGACAGACAAGCTTATAAATGTAAATAATTAAGAATTGTGCAAACTCTATTAAAAACAGACGCAACTCAAAAATTCGTACACGTTTGTTTTTAAACTGCAAACATCAATTCTGGGATAGATTGTAAATATTGCCTGGCGCTGCATCTGCATGAGGAAAACATTCTTCATGAGAAATGACATTTGAAGTGCATTTTCAATGTGATTAACAATTTTCAATGTGATTAACGTGCCCCACCTTTTCAAAGTGCTCCACGCCCTAACGAGCAAAACATTTCCAACGTGATCAATGTGGTATAAAACACTCATTTTTTTAAGTATGTGAATGTTTATAAGGGATCAAACTCTTCAAAAGTTGGATTTTCGTGTGACAGATTTTACACATTTGGAATGTGCATTTTACTCCCATTATTTGATTCCATGAATGTTGGTAGGTAATATAATTGGATTAGAAATTGAATTATATATAGAGAGAGTTTGTGTTTGTATTGGATAATGAGTGGATTTTCAGTTTTGGTTTAAAAAAATTAATTATAATCATTATGATGTTTGATTATGTTAAATTTTATGTGAAAGTTTATTTAATTGTTGGGAGATTTACATTGATCTAAAATAAAAGATACATTCCGACCAAAGTATTTTTGGAATATATAGAATTTCTAGATATGTTCATTAACAAAATTAAGGACCATGTGCAATACTGAGAGGAGTTTTCACCTTTAGTAAGCACATATTTATGATAAAGTAATGTAGCAAATAACATAAACAGAGTAACAATAAATTAACATTTTCAACACAAGGACAACCTCAACAGATCATCATGATCAAATCATTAACCATCTAATGGTAAATATTGGTAAGCACCCTCACATCACTATAAAAAATTAGAAGAAGGAACAAAGAAGAAACAACTAAACTATAACTAGCGTAGTGCATGAAAACTAGAATAGTAGTACTACCCCTAATAACATTGATCCAAAACACAACAGAGTCTGTCATAGTGTTCATCACAACAATTAAATGAGTGTTAAACAATGACCTCTTAGTGTCATAACCATCTGTAAAAAAAGTATAAGTCCATAGTAAACTAGTGAAGCCTAAGTAAACATCCACAAGGCCTAGAAGGCCAAGATAAACAAAACTACAAAAACTAGAGGAAGGGCCAAACTCTAGTTCTTTGTCTTCTTCCATTCATTGGTAAGATCATCGCCACCTATTCTTCCATAAGGAACTAGATGAATTCCTTACGATCTTCAACATCCTTAGTATCTTTGTCAATGTCATCTTGCATCAATCACAGAGTGGTAGCCGAATAGTGCATCACCTTCAGTGCAAAATGAAAGATATTATACAATTTGGCATCCACCTCTGCAAGTTTCCCATCTACCAACAATTTTTTTTTTTCTACCTTCACCAGTCTCTTCTTCAACAAATCAACCTCCCTCGAAGCTGAACCAGTATTGCATTTGTCATCTTTTATCAAGGCCTTTCCTTTAACATCATCCACAAGAACTATTTTAGTCACTTCCTTGTTGTGGGAAGGCTCTCTAGGGTCCGAATTAAAGCTGGCCGAAACATGGGTTGGGTTTCTATCCAAGGAAATATTGGAAACCTCATCCCCACCAATATCCTTGGACTCTACATTATCCAGGTTTGAGACCTCTTTCATAATTTCTTTTTCTAGTTTTTCCTTCAAATGGGTGGACCTATGGGGTTATTGGTCTCCTTAGTAATCTTAATATCTGAATAAATTTTCAATTTGACTCTTTTAGAAGAATTTGGATTGGTTTTAATTGGAGCAGACACCCTCTTGTTACATTTTCCCTTCTTACTCTTTGAGGAGTCAGGGGAGGTGTCATACTAGTTTTTACAAGTAGGGTTTTTTGTTTACCACTAGGGCTAGGAGTGTCAATAGGGCTAAACAAGGGTGAGGTAGAAGACTCATGCACCTCTTCAAAAATGATTTGACAGGGAGGATAAAGGGCCAAGTAAAACTGGTAAATGTAGAATATAAGGCTCTAATAGAGTCCATAGTAAAGTTCTTCCCATGGTTCTTAGCCTTAGCCATGTCTTTCATAGTATTTTCAATGAATGAAAAAAGTTTAAAATAAAATGGATATAACAATACAGTTCCTAAAAATATTTAAGAAAGGGAGGTGGTAATAGTAATACACACCATATCTACTCTCTAGTGTGAAATACCTCATAACCACAAGGTAGATACTATCTCAAGGCTCAAGAACTTGTTCATGATCAATGCCCCCTCTGAGCTTAAGAGGTTGTTTTCTAGCATAGAATAATTGGTTTAGGCTCACAATATCAGAGACCTTAGTACTTTTTCTCCATATGTGGCCCTCAGTGGAAAGGCTCGTAGCCTACACAGTCACATCTTCATTGGCATTGAATGAAATTCTACCCATGGTACTATATGTGGTTAAACGTGGACCTCTAATCCAACTACACACGCAACATAGTCATTATTCACACAATCAAATTATGAAAGAGAGTATTGATTACTCAATTCAAAATTCATGGTGAAGCGACCTATTGCCTCCTATGTAGATGGGGTGTTTAATTACTCTCAGAATGAGAGCCCAACAACCATTAGACCAGTACTACAATGGAGGATTTGAAAGCTATGGAGATAATAAAAGTACAATTAATCTAGAATGAAGTGCAATTAATCTAAGAGCTTGAAAGAAATATGAAATGCAAATTTACTCTAAAGGACTTGAAATAAAGATGAGATTAAGCTATGAGCAAGTAAGGAAACTAATTATAATGAAAATGCAATATTAAACTAGATGAAATTAATCTAAAATATGCAATGAAAGCTTGAAATAATGGAATTGAGACAAAAAAAATTGCTATAGTTTAGTTACTCTCAAAATTGCCCTTTTTGAATGAAGAATGAGGTTCATTAAATAGACAAGCCCGGGGAGAGAATGAAGAGGTTCTTGATTTGAAACTCCTAACTCTTCATTCCCAATTGAGACAAAAAGGCATAAATTACTTAATTAAAAGAATGTTTATTGCAACATAAGGTTGACCGTTCGAATAATTTGAATAATTAATTCAAATAAAGGTGTCCATTCAAATAACAAGTAATATTAATTCCTTTTTATGTATATTAGCCAAATGGGGTGGGTTTAATTTAATTTAAAGCACTTAGGACTTTAGAATTAAATTAATTTATCATAGGGATAATTTAGCTAATAAAAGTCGAAGACTTTAGGAATTAATTATAATATTTGATTAATGCAATTTAGGGTTTTTTTTGCAATTGACATCAAGTCGAATTAAGTCAAGTAGGAGAGAGAAAATTGCCTAGTAAACTAGGACTTTGATGATGTAAAATTGATGAAAATGCACCAAAATTGATTTAATTTATTAGGTGCCAATTTTGGGGTATTACATTTGCCCCTCTTTGAATTGATGTGCGAATAACGCGTTCATTCAAAGAATAGTCTGATGTGACAGATGACAAGAATTTTTAGAAGTTTAGGTTAGGATGCCAAGACACCAAACAGATCAAAGCATGATTTTCTGAAGTCTAAGTTAGATTGCGAAGACAACAGTCTTGAGAGAACCGAAATCAGGGTTAGATTGCCCCAATACCAATTGATGAGAGATGCAGACTTAGGACTGTCTCTAGAATAAGGGTTAGATTGCCCCAATACGAAGCTTAGCCCTCTGAGACCTGGGTTAGATTGCCCAGATAACGGTCTAAAAGAGATTTTGAGAGCTATCTCCAAAATGAAGATAGATTCCTAGGAATTAGGGTTAGATGGCCCCAATACCTAAAAGATTTCGAGAACCATCTCCAGAATGAAGCTTGATTCCTGAGGATCCAAGTTAGATTTCTTAGATACCTAAAAGATAGATGACTAGATAGCAAGATGCGAGGTGCAAAGATGCCCCTAGCAATGAGAACTGATGATTCAAATTAGACTGATTCAAGAACTGATTCGACAAGATTCAAATGATGCAATCATCCTACCCCCTTGAGAGCAAAATCAAAAGATGACATAGCAGAAGGATGATTAACAACAAGAGGTTGTAGAGCAGAAGCAATCTGACTAGATTCAAGAAGCTGCAGAAGCAATTGGAGCAATGCAGAGGTCCTACTGACCAAGTTTGACCATGGTTGACCAAATTTGACTAGAGTTGAATTTGATGAAAAGAGCAAAAATATTGAGAACATGATGCAAAGATGAGGGTCTGGCAGGAAGATGACACCAGAAGGCTGACTGCACAAACGTTCGATCCCAAAGGATCTTTGAATTTAAAACATGATTTTGAGCTATCTAGAGATGTTAGATTTTGATTTTGATCTTGAAAATGGATCCAGAGCAGTTGATTTAGCCAAGGGTGCAATTTTTGTACAAAAATGAGCACTTTTGAAAATTAGGTCAAAAGCTATATAAGGCCCGAAGGGGTCATTTTCAATTCATTATTCACTTTTGTCTTCTTGCTGATTTTGAGCTCTAAGAGAGAAATGGAGGGTCTTCTACTGCATATGCATCGATTTGAGCACTCTCAATGACACGCCTGGCCACCAGAGTATGACGCACTTGTAAGTAGTCGATAAACCTCCTTGCATTTTGATTTGTATTGCTTTCTAGGTCAATTTAGGATAGATTTAGCAAGTTTTGGGGTGTGTTCTTCCAATCTCACACGAGGAAGTAGTTTCCTCGCACCGGCCTAGATCTCCTTTCACACGAAAAAGTAGTTTCCTCACATTAGTTAGGTCTTCTTCACATGGTGTCTATTTGGAAGCTCATGCGAGCTGAAAGCTGGTCTCACATGAAATTTCTCCTGCTCGCACAAGAATAGGTCCTATCTCGTGCGAGGAAATAGTTTCCTCGCATGAAAAGCTACTGCAGTGTTGAACTATTTTTGTCAAAATTTGTCAAATTTGCATAAAATAAGCCAAGTAGAGCATCATAGAGTCATGTCTAGGATAGATGTCTTGCTGCATTTATTATTGTTGTTTTGAAAACCATCATGTTGAGATACTGATCCAATGTCATCGCTTGCTTTGCAGGTTGACTTCCCCAATGTTGCCTTCAAGTCACATCATCCAATGATCACTACATTAGTTCAGAGGCTAATGGATGCAGAGAGTGCTCACATTGAAGGACTCAGTCTAGGATACTTTCGTGATCTACCCAACATTCAGGTAAATCATGGTCTTCTTGGTGCACTGGTAGAGCATTTCAATTCAGAGATGAACACTTTCCATTTTTTGATGGGGGAGATGACTGTGACTCTTGAGGATATATATAGGATCCTGAGGATACCCATCCATGGTACTCAAGTAGAGTATGATACACAGTCGAGGCAGAGTACAATAGCCTTGAGGACTATCTTCAGAGATGATCTAGTGATGAGTTAGGCCATCTCCTGGGATGATCTTATTCACAGATACAATGGTGCTCACTAGTTAGCTATTATACTTGCTATGTTCCTGAGCTGCTACCTTGTTCCAGATTGAGGTTAGCATGGTTTAGAGTGTGGCTGGGGGATGATGTTGTAGAGGATGTTGACTAGACCAATAGTTAGATTCAAATGAGGTGAATGTATGCTCGTACAAATGTACCACAAGCTTCATGAGATCACATATCAGGGCACGAGGAAGATGGTGGCAAGTGTCTTTGTCTTACAGATCTGGGCCTGGGAGCATCTCCCTATTTGTAGGCCTATTTTCCATGATACACGATAGTTGCTGGAGCCTTATATTTATAGGTACGCAGGTCCGATGACTTAGCCTTTGCTAGGTAAGATGGAGCAGTGGTGAGGACAGCTAGATGACATGGAAGCTATTGTCTAGACACCTTGGGTTGCCACTGAGCCCTAGGATGATGCTCGTCGAGAGCTTTCTTTCATGTTTGTTTTGCGTCCCTTGATTGGACATAGTGTTACTACCATTGAGTGATTCCTTGTCACACGTGTCTTGCGCCAATTTGGTAGGTAGCAGGATATATCACATGAGTACTACCCCTATGCCCACTTCGATGATGAGGAGAAGAAGGGGTGGCACGCGAGACTTGATCCAGGATGATGTGCGATAAAGACACGTATACCAGGTGGATGATGAGACTACATGGTAGATGTCACCAATGCAGGGGTGACACCTGCATATAGAGATCAGTTGATAGCATGACCTCATCTGAGATTCACTGATCCCATTGGTATGGGAGTGTAGTAGTCACCCATGCAGCAGTAGTAGGTACCAGCTCAGTAGGTACTAGTTCAGTAGGTACCAATTTAGTAGGTACTAGTTCAACAGCCTGCATAGTAGCAAGTTGCACAACAGGGGCCATAGGGACAACAACTGAGAGTGTTGAGGCCTAGATCTGTACAAACTAGCATCCCCGCCAGGACCATGGGCTCAGATGCAGAAGCTGGGAGTAGTGGGCCCAACAGAGGTCCACTAGGCAGTGGACATGAGATACATTGTAGTAGGCTCCTCTAGATGATGATACTGATATGCCTGATATTCCAGTAGGAGAGGGGACACCATAGCTACAAGAGGCTCTCAGGAAGAGCCATGAGAGAGTGAGGCAGGTCTAATGGGAGTGAGATGACTACCATACCTGAGTCATTAGAGAGGAGACCTGTGTAGCTGATAGGGATGCTGAGATCAGGAAGCTACAGGAGGAGCTAGCACAATCAAGGATTGAGACAAGATATGAGGTTGCTCAGGCAGCTTATTATTATGCAGCTTACTGCGGAATCATTTTGGATCTATTAGAGTAGGTACCACCATTTTTTGAGTACGCTGGAGCTCCGCAGGCACCTCCATCGGCACCTCCACAGGCACCACCACAACAGGCACCTCCACAATAGGCACCTCCATAGGGGCCAATGCCACCGCCATAGAGACCAATGCCCCTACCATAGAGACCACTGCCACCACCTCCTCTAGGTGGCGAGGGACACAATTAGCATATTTTGATATCCATATATTGTAGCCCATTTTTTATATTGTGCTCGAGTAGCACCCTTCTCTTTTGTACATGACATTATATATATATATATATATATATATATATATATATACGAGATCGACAGTTTGATATCATTGTACTTGCTGCTATATTGCTTTGATGTTGATGTTTTATGAGATGTTTCCTAGATGCTTTAGATGTATGGATAGATATGAAATGCACATGTTTCCTTTTGTTATGAATATGAATATGCACATGTTTTATTTTTATGATAATGCAATGTGAAATGTAGTGATAGATGGATAGAATGTATGCATATGTGTAATGTATGATTTGAGTTATGCTTATAGTGGATGCACATGTATATGTAGATGCAAATGAATTTATGAATGCAAATAGAAATGAAATGAAAATGCAATGGATATGTAATGTATATGGTACTAATCATCTCATGCAGGATTGTTACAATATATGATAGGTACTAACCAAAAGGATATGTTTCAAAGATTGAGAGCGAGGACCAGACACTTGTGCATCTAAGATGAAATCGAGACAAAAGATGAGAACCTTCAATGGATAGAAAGAAATCAAGAGAGCACCAAGATATCATCTTAAATGGAAGCTTATCATGAAAGATGTAAGCCTAAGCTAAATGCAAGCCTAGAATGATCAGATGCAATCCCTAGGACTTGGTTGTTGGACTCACCGTATTTATCATCATCAAGTTCATTTAAGCATGGGATGATCGCAAGATGCCATACAATCCTCACTAACATTGCAATCATGAGTTTATGAATATGACATAAGTCTTAGATTTGTCAGAATGAGGTGTAAGCATTAAGGCACAAGAAGCCAGAATGACATGAACACCTATTCCCTTGTGATTTAGCAAGTTAACATAAGCATCAAAGCACAATTGTTAGAATGACTTGAATGTTTCTTGTAAACAAACACACTAGACACATGAGATTTCCTTCTTTTTCTGAAGATTTCTCGTAGTGACCCTTACGTTCACTTAGCAGGATGAGCATTAGTGATTTTACTTGTAGCAGAAAGAAGTCACCCAAAAATAGACAAGGAGAAGAACCAACCTCACCAAAGTGTCCATATAAAAGGAGTCGAGGTACACATGGCCATTCAATACGAGATGAAGGCTCTTATAGATGGACACCCCTCTTAGATAGATTCATTGGATCATTGGAACTAAACCGGCAAATAGAAAGCCAAGAAAAGATCATGCCCCCAGTCTTCACGTTTCTCAGTCAAAAAAGATGTCTTAGATTCACTCGAGGGGAAATGATAAAGAAAACAAACAAACAAGCAAAGGAAAAGCTCAACATGCTTCAAAGGAACACAAATTCATTTTTAGTTTCAGTTTTCATTTGTGTTCAAGTGGATTGAAGCCGAATCGAAAGTGTACCACGTTCAAAGTCTCAATGGGATAGCGATAGTAGGTAGACACAGTGAGAACCACTAGTAATTATTGTGAGAGACAAAGTATCAAGAAGATATCAAAGCACGAACCAAGTGTCAGTAGGTGGATGCAGTGAGAACCACTGGTGACCAATACAAGGAAGATTCTCGAAAGAGAGAATAAAGCACAAGTGAAAGATCAGCAGGCAGACGCAGTGAGAACCACTAGTGACTGATGTAAGGAAAATATCCTAAAAGATAGGGGTTCAAATGAGAGCCAAGTATGAGTAGGTAGGCACAATGGGAACCACTAGCAATTGATACATGAGAGATCCTCAAGGAGAGAAACCTCAAAAGTATCTAGGCATCAGCAGGTAGATGCAGCGGGAACCACTAGTGACTGATGCACAAACAAACTTCTGAAAGCGATAGGACAATGCCCCCTAGACCAGGAAGGTGCCCCCAAGTGTGAACTAGTTCCAATCCATGAAGAGTTGAGGAAAATCTCGAAGACAATTGAAAGCAAGTGCATGAGCTAGCAAACTAAAGCAAGAAACAAACTAAAGTAGGAAAGCAGGAAAGCAAACTAAAGCAGGAATGCAAGGAAACTAAAGCAGGAAACTAAGGCCAAGCGATCCTGAGATGAGATATATCTTCAGGAAACAAGAGGCACCTGTTTACCAAGTTTTCACCATCTTGGCAGAGATTCTATTTTTTCTACCATGACGCCTGTTTACCAAGTTTTCATCAATGACACATTTTTCTTCTTTTTCAAATTTTTTGTGGTTTTCTCTTTTTTTGATTTTTTGTATTTTTTAATATTTCATTTTTTTTGTATTTTTTATCTTTTCACTTTTTTTGTATTTTTTCAATTTTCAATTTTTTTAATTATTACCAAGGCACCTATTTGCCAAGTTTTCACCAAGACAATAGATACATCAAAGTGCCTGTTTACTAGGTTTTCACTAAGATGATAATTTTTTAGGACATTTTGCAATTTTTAGGATTTTTTGCAATATATCATTTTTTTGGATTTTTTCAGGACCAATAAGTATGTACATGAGCACACAAAGAATGCCTCAGCTGTAGAACTTCTTCAAGTGAAGAGCATTGATAGGCTCTTTGAGTTTTTCTCCTTCAGTGGTGGAGAGGCGATAAGTGCTAGACCCAAATGCTGCAGTAATGACATACGAACCAAGCCAATTTGGTTCAAATTTCCCTTTATGGACTCGTTGCTACTGATTCTTGGGGTTCTCTCTCCAGACAAGATCACCTACTTGGAATTATCTTTGTCTGAATTTCTTATTGTAGGCTTTGGACATCCCCTTTTGGTATGCTCTTAGATGATCGAATGCCACCTTCCAACGTTCATCAAGTAACTCAAGCTCTTGAAGCCGGGATATTCCATTTTCTTCATCAGTGATGAGGCCCCTCAGAGAGATTCACAATGTAGGAATCTTGACCTCAATAGGTAATACTGCATCTTCTCCATAAACCAAGGCAAAGGGCATAGCCCCTGTTGGTGTTCAGATACTTGTTCTATAGGCCCACAAAGCTGGATTAATCTGGAGGTGCCAATCTCTACCAGATTTATGAACTATTCAGTGCAAGATTTTGAGAATTGTCTTATTAGAAGCTTCTGCTTGTCCATTACCTCGAGGATAATAGATAGATGACCAATGCTAAATGATTCTAAATTTGGTGCATAAGTCTGTCAGGTCCTTATTTTTGAATTGTGCCCCATTTTCAGTGATAATAGATGAGGGTACACCATATCTACAAATGATATAGTTCAGTATAAACATAGCCATAGACTTGCCATCAGCTACAGTTAGAGGCACTACCTCAACCCACTTGGTAAAGTAATCAGTAGCTGTGATGATAAACTTATGTCCTCTTAAAGAAGAAGGATGTATATGACCTACCAAATCAAAGGCCCATTGTTGAAATAGCCAGAAACTAATGAGAGGACTAAGCTCTTTAGCAGGAGCATGAATCAAATTCCCATGAAATTGGCATTGTTTGCAAGTCTTGGCATATTTAACAACTTCTTTTTCCATGTTCGACTAGTAATAACCAGCTCTAATAAGTTTCTAGGCTAATGTCAAACCACTCGAATGAGACCCACATATACCTTCATGTACCTTAGCTAACAAACGTTTGGACTCATTAGGTTCTAAAAACCTAAGGAGGGTACTATCTAGACCCCATCTATACAAGTCATTCTCTATTAGGACATACCGTGAAGTAGTACGAATGAGGTGACATTTTTCATTCTGGGTATAGGTGTTGGGAATGATCTGGTCAAGAAGGTAGGAATAGATATGGTGGTAGTGGGATGAATCATGTCCAATGACTGAACAAATCATCTTGGATTCAGGAATATCATAGGTAGGGCAGTGTAATGATTCCGCCAGGAATTCGTGTCTGATGTCATTTTCTGACATTTATAACATTGAAGCAAGAGTGGCCATAGCATCAGCTGCTTTATTGTCTACCCTTGGAATTTGCTGGAAAGAAATGTGTGCAAAATACTATTTGAGATCATCCACCATTCTTTTGTAAGGTACTAGCTTGTCATCTTTTGTTTGGTAGACATCATTGACTTGGTTGATGATTAACTGAGAGTCTCCAAAGACCTTGAGCTCATCCACATGCCATTCAAGGGCTATCTTCATACCATTGATGAGAGCTTCATATTTAGCTATGTTGTTTGTGCAGGGAAACAACATTTTATAAGCTTTTGGCAATGAGTATCTTTGAGGTGTTATAAATAGAATTCCTAAACCTGATCCTTGCTGAGTGAATGATCCATCAAAGAACATGCTCCAAGATTGATGTGTGAGAAGCATGATGGATTCATCTAGGAATTCAATACTTAAAGGTTGGTGATCTTTCAAAGGAGCTTCCGCCAGCTGATTAGAAATTGCTTGTCCCTTAATAGCTTTTCTCTCCACATACTCACTATCAAATTCACTAAGTATCATTACCCATTTTGCTAATCTACCCATGAGGGCAGCCTTGCTCAATAAGTACTTTAGTGGATCAATTTTTGCAATAAGCCTCGTAGTATGAGTGAGCATATAATGCCGCAACTTCTGAGAAGCAAATACCACTACTAGAAAAGCCTTCTCAATGACATAATAGTTCATTTCATAGGAAACCAATGTTCTGCTAATATAGTATATGGCTCTCTCTTTGTTGTTTCGATCTTCTTGAGCTAGGAGAGCACCCAAAGATGTGTTCATTGCTGAGATGTATAGTATAAGTGGCTTCCCATGAATAGGAGGCATCAAAATTTGTGGATTAGCAAGATACTATTTAATCTGAGTGAGTCCCCTATCACATTCTTCATTCCATTCATAGGTCACACCCTTATGCAAGGTTTTTGTGAATGGTTGTGACTTGTCGGCCAACTATGAAATGAAGCGCTAGATAGATTGTAGCCTTCCCTGTAATCCTCTCATTTGACTGATATTCTTGGGTGGAGGCATGTCCATAATAGCTTGCACCTTTTCAGGATCAACTTCTATGCCTTTAGCTGAAATGATATAACCCAAGAGTTTCCCAGAAGTAACACCGAATGCACATTTTTTTGGATTAAGTCTGAGACTAAATTGTTCCATGCGGTCAAGGATAGGACCCAAATCTGTGAGATGAGTTCTTCATTACATGCTTTTGGCTAAAGTATCATCCACATAATCCTCCATCATTTTATGCATCATATCATGGAAAATGGTAGTGACAACTCTCTGATATGTTGCTCTAGCATTCTTAAGCCCAAAAGGCATGACAGTCTAGCAAAAGGTGCCCTAGGTACATGTGAAAGTGGTCTTTTCTTAATCTTCTAGCACACTTTTTATTTTATTATAGCCAAAAAATCCATCTATCAAGGAATACATCTCATATCCTGCTATCATGTCTACTATCATGTCAATATTAGGCAGTGGGAAGTCATCTTTTGGACATGCCTTATTTAGATCCCTGAAGTTTGTACACACACAAATGGATTTATCATGTTTAGTGACTAGAATAATGTTTGAAATCCATTCTGCATAATCAATAGTTCTTATGAAACCAACCTTAAGAAGCTTTTCTAGCTCTGCTTTGACCAAAAGTGCTACGTGTGGATGAATCTTTCACAGCTTCTGTTTAACAGGTTTGATACCTAGTGCAATGGAAAAATGGTGAAGGATTAGATTAGGTTCTAATCTAGGCATGTCAGAGTAGGTCCTTGAAAAGATTATTTTCCCACTCTGAAAGAAGTTAGTGAACTCTTCTTTTTCTTTGGCAGACAATGATTGTGCTAGATGAATAATCTATGGAGTAGCCTCTGTACCCAAATTTACTAGCTATGTCGGCTCAATCAATACTGATGACCTCTCTTGAAAGTGGCTCAGAAGCATATCAAGTATCTCATCCTTGGGTGCCTCATAGAGGTTTTCACCCTTGGATACATCTTTTATTTTTACTATTTTTGGCTCTGATATTGCCACAAAGTGGTTTTCACCATTAGAGCATCTATTTTTTCTTATTTTAATTTGTTGACTAAGATACTTGATATCCACCTCTGTCATGCTGACATTGCTTTCATTGGTGGAGGACATCACAGGTTCAATAGCATGGAGGTAATAGGCTAAATTATAATCATTCTCAAATGTTAGGACTTCATTGGATGATGAGGGGGAGTTCCAGTTTATCAGATTGGGTTGGCGGAGTGAAAGGGAAGTAGTGACTAGTTCAATTGCGTTCACGGTATAACCATCAAAAGCATGGATGAGAAAGTCAAGACCTAGAGCGATCTCATCCAAAGGAGCATTCTAATCCCTATAAGAAATTACATGGGAAGTAGAGGACATGTTAACACTACTGGCATCTAATTCATGCGGCCTAGCGCTAGACCCTTCACCTACTTCAAGAATTGTTTCATACACATGAACAGTATCTATCTCTACATCATAAGTAGCATCAAACAAAGAGTTGAACTCATATTCATGTGAGTCAGTACTTGATGTGGGAATTTCATTAGTACTAGCTATAATACCTAACTCGTCTTCATTCCTTGTGGCATTAATGGTTTGCTGGAGTTGTTCTTGTTCAAAATACTTTTGAAAATGTGGGGGCCTATATTGTTCACCTGGAAAATTGGGATCATCATTTAGTGTTGCTTTCCATTCCTCATATGTGAATTGATACACTGAAGAAGTTTTATCAGTATCAGTATCAATCTCTACCATATGGATAGGTATGATAGGCTTGTTAGGTTCTAGAAAGAGTGTCTCAAGATCCAGAGGAATAGGATATGGAAATGTCTCTTCATCAGAGCTAGCCTCTGGATTTACCTTTGGAGTGGCATCTTCAATTTCTTGTTTAGGTTTAGGTTCAGGTTCTGACACAAACTTGTTAATCCTTAAATGAAAGGGGATCTTCTTGAAACCTAAACCAGTGGTATCATTTGTGCTACGACCTGTAGCTTAAATGGGCTTTAGAAAACCATTGTCATTCTTCCCTACAGAACCACTCCCCTTATAACCAAATCATTTCATGATCTTGAAGGCCTCACTATATGGTTCTTGCTCTAAATCTAGAGGTGGAGTAGTTGTTTTAGCTATCTCTTTTCCCTTATAGATCCAAGCTCTGATAACTCTTTCTTCATCCTCATCTTCTAAAGGTATAGAGGCCCTTACAAAGGCACCATCATAAACTGTTTGAGGAGAAGCATTAGAAGTTTTATTATTCTCGGAAGGTCTCCCATAAGAGCGCAGAGACAGAGGTAGAGCAACAAGTGATGGAAAATTTTCAATTCAGTATTCTCCCATGCCTGTATCCTTAAGTCTCAAAGTTTGTTCCATTTCTTTCAGCTTAGTGTATCATCTTAAAATGGAAGCACTTCCATTTGGATAGGTTTAGCACCCTCTTTTAGTGCATTTATCATGATAAACTTGCATTTAGGATGCATTTGTATGTCTTGGGTGAAATTAGGGTTAGGAGCCTGATGATTCTCCTTAATTCCCCTCTTCTATGACTCTAATTTCTAGGTAGGATACAAAAATGGGTCCTCCTACTCTTCATCATGTCAATCACATGATTTTTTATCTATCATAGACATTCTATCCTCATCAGACTTCATTTCTAAGTTTTGGGCATCCTCGGGGCCTTTAAATTGCATCCTGGCAAAAGTTAGGGTTTTTGGTCAAGGTCGACCTCGACCCTGACTAGGTCAGGGTTGACCTCAACCTTGACCTCATCTTGCTAGGATTTCAAAATTTTAATTCCCACTAATTTAGCTTTCAGGATTATTAATTTCCCGCCTTCGGGTCAGTTGTTTCGGGCTCCGAAACGGTAAATCCTTTAATTACATTTAATTTAGATCCATTCTCTAAAGGTTAGGACCTAATTGGTATTGAATTCTCTAAGGTGGCCCTTCTAGAGGAGTGTGACCTAATTCACTATAAAAGGAGGCCTTCCTCTCTCATTTTCACATCTCATCTAAGGCAATCAAGCTCTCAAGTTCTCAAGGTGTTCAAGCAAGCATTTCAATTCTTCAAGCATCTTCAAGCATTCATATTTGGAGCAAGAGAGAATCATTCTTCCTTGATCCATCATCATCAACATTTCAAGCATTCAAACATGGAGTAACAACTACAGATTGTGAGAATGGTAGAAGTACTTTAGCCTTGGGGGTTTGGTATGATTTTCTATCACATTCAAATCTATGCATTGTTATTTCATACAAATTCATGCTAGGGTTTTAATCTAGAGGATTAGATCTTAGCTTTACACTTTCAATAGACACACACACATACTATTTCAATCAGCTATTCATGGAGGTGGGAATCACCAAAATGGGGGTTTGACTAAGGTAAAAACCTATATAGCCACCCCAAAAAACCCCTTTTTAGATATCTGTAGCTGCTATTTCAGGAATCAGAGGATAGTTTGGAGTACCCTTTTCACTAAACTTTCAGGATCTGTGAATAGAATCAGAATCGGACTTCGGAATTAAAATGTGGTCTTTGACCTTTTAAAAGGTCAAAGTCGACCTTTGTGAATCTGGAGAAAATATTGATGGGTTTTGTCTGCCTCGACATTTCCAGTCCAGAACAAGTGACATAATTTTTCAAAACTTCATATAGACTTCAAAAAATAGGTATTTCTAGACTAATATCATGATGAGGTATGTACTTTGATCTAATTAATTTCCAAGCATTTTCAGATCTATTTATGCTTCTAAACATCCTTTCTAAATGAATAGGTGATGAATGTTATGTGTGTAACTATGTTTCCATTTTCACCTTATTCATTTTGGTGAACCTGTTTATGACAACTCTTTCTTTTATGGTGTTAGATTTAAATCTTGTAGATTTCTTTCTTGCATTTATATTTCAAAAATACAAAAAAAAAAAAAATGTTGTAAAATTCCTTTAAAAATACAAAAATATTTCTATTTTTCATGCTTTTAGTACTTTCTTTGTATTCAACATGTATGATTCTTGTTTTGAGTACTTTGATGCTTTTATTATACAAGAGGATAGAATCCCTAATGAGGAACATGGTAGTGAGGATGAAAATGGTTTGAATATGGTCTCCATGGATCCTATTCCTACTGAACTCTCCTCCACAACCTCTCCAATTGACCTTTACCATAGGGTGTGTGCATGGTTACCTTCATGTCCCATTGTTTGCAACACTGATAAACCAAAAATGATATTTCCTAAACCTTTGATGATGGTAAAAGGATGTCCTCCTATAACAGTTAAGGGTAAACCTAGAGATCCCTTGGATTTCTTTGATAACACTGATTCCGTTTCACATGTTTATCACACATGGAATAATCCTTAGCCTACTATTCTAGTTTCTCTACCTCCTTCTCAACCTACACTTCCCCAAGCACCTAGGTATCCTTCTACCTTTAAGGAGTACAACTTAGTTGATCAATTACATGCTACTCTTGCCAAAATATCTCTATGGGAATTACTTCAAACCTCCTCCACATATTATGAGGCTTTGCAAAAGGCTTTATCTACTCTTCCTGCTACGCCTCCTAACCAAGACAACATTCATTCAATTTTGGATTGTATGAATGCTATGCCTTCTGTACCTCCTATTGTGTTTTCTAATGATGATTTACCTTCATTAGAGGTGCAGAATCAATATGATGCTCTTATGGTGGCTATCTCTATTAATAAGAGCATCATTCGAAGAACCTTAATTGATAATAGATCTAGACTTAATGGTTGTAGCATGGACATGCTCAAAGCAATTAAGGCTGATTTATCTACCATTCAACCTGATAATGTTCCTATACATGGATTTGATAATATTGCGAAAAGAACTTTGGGTATTATTACCTTACCTATTAAGGTGGGTCCAGTTATCCTTTATACTCCTATTCATGTTATGCCTGGACCACTTAACTATAACCTTCTTTTAGGAATACCATGGTTACATACTATGCATGTAGTTCCTTCTACTCTCCATCGCAAGGTTTGATTCATCTATAACAATCTAATGCATACATTACATGTGGATGATGCTCTGAATCCTTGGTTAAATGTAGAATATGCTAAAATCTCTGAACCTATTCAACCTAGTAAAGAGATTGAAAAACAATCGCCAATACAACAATTTGAGATAAAACAACCTAAAATTCAACAACAAGAAGATCCACCTTCTTCCTCTTCCTTGATTGAAGATGATTGGGGAACATTGGATTTTAATCCCACATTTATTGGTGAATATAAGGTCTCTAATTTAGACTTTATGAAGCAACAGAATGAATTTGAGAAAAAAGTTTTTATTTCTTCTCCATTATCTGAAGAATTAAAAAGTAATTTTGTTGCCACTTCAAGCAATGAAACACTTGACACTATAAAGCCTGATTGTTATGATATTGTGACATATGCCGCTCCTTGGACTCCTTCTGATATGACTGATTGATATGGTCCTAGTTATCATTTTCTTAAGAAATCAGGATTCAATGGGAAAGGATGCGGTAAATATGAACAAGGTATACAAGTACCCTTGGAGAATGACATCTATGACCATACGTATGGATTAGGATTTAATCCTTACTGACAACCCTCTACTTTTCCTCTTAATGTTAATCATATTTGTAGTGGACAGTTGAAGTTGGTTAATCCATTGCTTATTGATCTTAATCAACAACCTTCTTTGGATATCTTCCCTAAAGAAGAGGCTTTAATGGAATATTTAGGGGTTTATGAGGACTTACCTAAGTTTCATCATAATCAAGGAAAGCCTTATTGTTTAAAAACTGATGCTTATTTTGGAGAACATGAAGAACAAGATATTGCTCCCTTACCGATGGATTCTTCAATAAGAAGTGATTTATTAATCACTGAGACTATTGATATTCAAATGGATGAAACTAATTTTGAAAGGGTGATAAAACTTGGGAAATGTTTGACTCATGATGAATGTGATCAGTTGGCTTCCCTTTTGCTTGAATTGAAGGATATCTTTGCTTGGACATATTCTGATATGCCAGGTATCGATTCTAAGATTGTTACTCATAACATTGTTTTAAAGCCTAATATGAAACCTATAAAACAAAAAATTTGAAAGATGAATCCATGAATTGCTTTGTTAGTTAAAGGTGAAATTGAAAAACTATTGGTTTCCAAATTTATCCATTCTATTGATTATTCCAATTGGATTTCAAACATTGTGCCTATGTCAAAAGGAGAAAATAAGATAAGGATGTGCATTGATTTTTGAGATTTAAATAAGGCATCCTTGAAAGATGATTTCCCATTACCTAATATCGATATGATTGTGGATTCTATAGTGGGTCATGCTCTATTATCTTTTATGGATGACTTTTTAGGATATAATCAAATTTTTATCCCTCCTGAAGATCAATTTAAAACTACATTTATAACACCTTGGGGAACCTTTTGTTGGGTCATGATGCCCTTTAGATTAAAAAATGCAGGAGCAACCTATCAGCGGGCTATGACTTTGATTTTTCATGATTACATCCATAAGATTCTTGAAGATTATGTGGATGACATCTTGGCAAAATCCATACAAAGAGAAAATCATGTTACTATTTTATGACAGATATTTGAAAGAATTCAAAGTTATAATATGAGATTGAATCCTAAGAAGTGTGTCTTTGGAGTTGATTTCGATAAATTATTAGGATTTATAATCTCTAAGCGAGGCATCGAGGTAGATACTGAAAAGATCAACGCTATTGTTAATATGCCTCCTAAAAATATTTCTCACTTACAAAGTTTGCAGGGAAAAATACAAGCTATCCGTCACTTTGTTTCTAACTTGGCAAATCAAACCATCCCTTTTACTTCCTTTCTTAGAAAGGATGCCACTTTCTCTTGGAATGAGGATTGTAAATAGACTTTTGAGAAATTTAAGGAGTATCTTGCAAATCCTCCTATCTTGTAGCTTGCTAAGTTTGATAAACCTTTTCAATTATACACTTCAGCAACCCAACAAGCTGTGAGTGCATTATTAGCTCAAATTGATGACAATGGTAATGAAAGGCATGTATATTACATCAGTTGAAATTTATTGGATTATGAAACAAGATACACACCTCTAGAAAGACAATGCTTAGCGGTTGTTTATGCATGTCAAAAAATTAGGCATTATCTCATAAATATGTGATTGTCAAATTTGATCCCGTAAAACATCTTTTCTCGCAAACTGATCTCTCAGGCTACTTGGCAAAATGGGTAATGTTACTTACTGAATTTGATCTTAATTTTATTCTTTAGAAATCAATTAAGGAACAAGCATTGACAGATCATTTAGCTGAAGCTCCTTGTCCTCACTCTATTGAAGGTTCTACTCCTATCGAATTTCCTGATGAAAATATTTTAGCTATTCAATAGGATGATATTTGGGAATTATATTTTGATGGG
This sequence comes from Chamaecyparis obtusa, assembly GCA_027943335.1. Taxonomy (NCBI): domain Eukaryota; kingdom Viridiplantae; phylum Streptophyta; class Pinopsida; order Cupressales; family Cupressaceae; genus Chamaecyparis; species Chamaecyparis obtusa. Next base: position 140,091 of record BSBK01000583.1, read on the forward strand.
TCTAAGTGTAAGACAAGATCTGGTGTGGGTATCATCTTGATTCCCCCTACAAAGAAACCCATCCCTTTATCATATAAATTGACCTTTCCTTGTAATAATAACATTGCAGAATATGAAGCTCTTATAGCTGGCTTACGAGCCACTTCATCTCTCAATACCAAACATTTACATATATATGGAGATTCACAATTGATAATTGAACAAATTAAAGGTGGATATCAGACTAAAAACAATAGAATGACACAGTATAGAGATTTAGCTCTCAATGTCCTTTCACAATTTTCCTCTTATGCAATCCAGACATTACCAAGGAAAGATAATCAGCATGCAAATGCTATGTCAAGTGCGACATCCTTGGTTTGTCTTGAGAACAATGCTGAAAATTTCCAATTTACAATACAAACTCTTAAAAGTCTTGCAATTTCTGATAAGATTACCTCTGATTGTTTCAACTTGCATTTGGATGAATGGTATTCACACATTTTTCATTTTTTGAAGGATAGTACTTTTCCTGAACTACGAATAAGGAACATGCGTAATCACATTAGGAAACTTGTAGTACGCTATATCATTTTAGGAGATGCGCTATACAAATTCTCTTATGAAGGTTTATTATTACGGTGTCTCAATAGAATCTAGATTTCAGTAGCTTTAGTAGAAGCTCATTCTGGTTTTTGTGGGGGACACTTTGGTGGAAAATCTTTAGTTCATAAGTTACTTCGAATGGGGTATTATTGGCAAACTATGGAGCATGATTCTTTCATGTTTGTTAAAAAATGCCCTCAATGTCAACATCATAGTAATTTGATTCATGCTCCTGCTCATGACCTTCGTAATCAAGTTTCTCCATGGCCTTTTAGTATTTGGGGTTTTGATCTTATCGAAAAAATCTCACCAACTTCTTCTCAAGGGCATACTTACATTCTCACCGCTACAGATTATTTCATGAAATGGGTTGAAGCTGTCCCTCTTTGTTCTACAACAATAGATGTTATTTGTGATTTCATCCTTAATAATATTATAGCAAGATTCGGTATTCCCTCGACAATAGTTTCAGATAATGGAACATCTTTTAAGAATAAAGATGTTGTGAAATTCTTGGAGAAATATAGGATTCAACATAGATTTTCAACTCCTTATTATCCTCAATCTAATGGACAAGCTGAAGCATCAAATAAAATTATTGAACAAATTTTGTGAAAAATAGTTAGTAAGCATGCCAAAGACTGGCATTCTCAACTGACTTACGCTTTATGGGCCTATAGGACTAGTGTTTGTACTACTACAGGTACTTCTCCTTATAATCTTGTTTATGGTACTGACGCTATTATGCCTTTGGAATTGGAAATACCATCCTTACATGTTTAATTTCATGGGATAATTGATAAAGATACTTTTCATGAACAACGTTTACAAGAATTAGAAATGTTGGATGAACAATGAATACATGCATTAGAACATATAAAAGCTTATCATAAATCTCTCCAGAAATAATATAATCATAAGGTCATTGAATAGACATTTGTAGTTGGTGATTTAGTTCTTTATGAGAATCAACAAAATGTGAATGCTTTACTGGGTGAAAAAGGAAAATTTAGCCCTAATTGGCTTGGACCTTTTGTTGTTATTGAAAACTTTGGTTTGGGTGCTTACAAACTTGATGATATGGATGGTGTTTCTTTTAAGGAACCCATTAATATTATGCATCTTAAATGTTATTACCCTTAATCTCATTTGTTCCATGTGCATTTATGTGTTCCTTATAATGATTTCTTTTATAGGTTATGTAGTTTTAGTAAAAATTACATATTGAATATGTTTATGCACTTTCTTTATTTCTTTCTTTCTATTAAGTTTTATATTGATGAAAATATAGTAATCAAGTATAGAACTAATTAGTAAAGAAAGTTTTTCATTTATCAGCAATACATAGTTTTTCAAAGTTCTGATACATATGAGGCCAATGGCCCTATCTATCACTACGCCTATCACCATGCCACTCTGATGGTCGATGACTCCCAGATGTCTCTACTCTATGATAGGAAGATGAAGATTTGTGTGTCTATGTATGGCTCCTAGATATGCTCATGCCCTGAACACATTCTTGGAGACTCTGTATCTCTACCATCATCTTCTCCTCCCTCTCTCTGCACATCCTCAACTCCCGCTAGATGCATACGAAGATATCAGCATGTCTACCTAGATCTCTGTGCCCAATGGAAGACTCTAGCTTGTCAGCTGGAATTCGGTAGGAAATAATGTTATCCTTGAGAACCTCGGATACAAAACTCCTCCATTCCGCTATGCTAGCTGTAGAGGAAACATACTTTTATCATGCTAATATCATATTTATTTTTCATCAAATCATATTTGTAATAAAAAATTTATAGTCCATAACCAGGTCTCCCTCTTGGACATCACTAAAGTGTCTAGATGATGGGGGCATGGAGTGACTAATCTCTCCATGCTCGCTATGTCTAGGCCATGGTGGTGGTGTCTCTATGTGGGGCCGTAGGAGCCATCGTGATCTTAGTGGTGATGCAGGAGTGATAGGTATATCTACACTAGTATCACTGGCTAGGGGCATGTCCTTAGCTCTATCATCTGCTCTCTCCTCCTCCTCCATTGGTTGCCCCTCAAATATGTGTGCCTCCTCATTTCTGATATCCTCATCTTCCTTACTATCTACACTATCCTAGTGTGTCCTCTGTCTAAAGTCTAGATCACTTATAGGATAATCCTCAGGGAAGATAGGGTGGGTCCCCTCTAAACTCCAGTACTAGATGTAATGTCAGCTAACCCCTAGATAGGATACATTTGATGGTACCTCAATATCCTCTATCTCCTCTGCATCGCTATCCTCTATGTCTGCCGCTGAAGGTTAGCGCATGGCGCCAGGTCTCTGATGGTATCTCATCAGATGGGAATAGCGAGGTACTACCTTAGGGAATCCTTGTGGTAGGATAAACTATCTCATCACTCGAATATAATAATATGGCATCACTATATGGCTCTAGTGACCTTCTAGTAGCTTACGCTACTGAGAGTGTCTCATCTGCAATCGGGTGTCTGGCCACTTTGTCGTTTGGTAGTAGGGTCTCCATATCACATCAACACTGGCAATACAGTCAAGATCTATGCTCCAGTAGAGCATATATCCAAGTTGCCAGACATCTCTCATAGGATATGCAAAGGCTCTCACCATACTCGCATCTACCATCACTAGCACTCCCTGTGGACGTGTACATGCAAAGTTCTCAAAAATCCAAATTTGTAGAATGGTGCATGTTGATAAAATCTCTCATTGATACCTCACCAGCTGACTCAACTCATGGTATAGCTGATAGAGCATGTTGTGACCCCATGAGAACACAATCATTTCTCTCTCCATCCTCTAAATCAAATGAGTCATAGGTGAACAAAATACAATACCCTTTGAGTTGGGTAACACAACCAAGGCTACTATACATAGCATCACCTTCTGTACTAAGGGAGTATGGCCTTATATTATGGATGATAGTGAGATGTGATCTGAATGAGTCTGCATCACTAGATGCCCACCTATATAGTACTTTGTATCTACATGAATCTCCTCCCAAACTCTATGTGTCTTGGGTCTGACAGTCTCTCCTCAGACTGGAAGTCTCATAATCCTGTATACATCCTCTAATGTCACTGTAATCTCACCGGCAGGAAGATGGAAGGAGCATGTATCCTCATCCCATCTCTCTATCAGTGCAGATAACATCTCTTGATGCAGCTTGATCTATGGAAGGACTGATACCCAATATATTTCTACATCCCTCAGTAGCTGTAAACCCTCATCATCCAAATCAGACAGTCTCTCCTTGACTTGCACTAGCAGTTCCCCAAAGGGATGCTCTTGAAAGCATAAGAGGTCCTGCAATCACAAACCAGCATCATATCAATCATCTACATCATCAAATTTGAAAGTACAACTGATCTAGGTCAAATTTGACCTCAATTAGGTCAAGGTCAACCTTACTAGGTTAGGGTCAACTTTTCTGGGTCAGGGTCAACCTTTTTGGGTCAAGGTCGACCTAATTGGGTCAAGGTCAACCTAATTGGGTTAGGGTCAACCTCAAGGGGATAAAATTGACCTTGCTCAGCAAAAACATGAATATGGAAAGAATCTCACCTCAAGGAGTGCTCATTCGGTAGCTAGACAATGTCTCACAGTCTCCAGGCATGTCGCTCATAGTTCCTCTCTTCTCGGCATCTTTCTTCTAATTTTGAATCTATAAATGGTAAGAATGAGTAAGTATTACCTTTTTCATCTCTTTTATAGGTTTAAAATTAGGGTTAGGTTAAGAATTTCCTTTTATGCATTTCGATAGACATTCATTCTTTTCATCATAACTTGAGTTAGATAACTCCATTTTCCATGCCGTCAATGGCATTGGAATTTTGATTCAGATATCTAACTCCTTGAACCAGTTTAGGAAGGGTAGGAATCCTTCTAATAGGTTTAGGAATGAACTTTTCAACACTCTGCATATCCAGTATCTAGAGTTTTCTTATCACCCTATTTCACCCTTCCAAAGTAGAAAGCTGAAACAGGGGGGGCATAAGGGGCTCTATATACTTCTCAAACTATCATATAGTAAGCTCTAGGTGATTATAGATTTTCACTAACCTAGTGTATTGTAGGTTCGAACAGTTTTTTGCAGGATCTTTACATCGAGGACTTGGCTATATCCTTTTTCATTTTTATGATATTTTCTTACTTTAGCTTGCATATTCACGTAGTATCATATCTAAGCTAAGTGGGGGCTAAATGTATCATCTTAAAATGGAATCACTTCCATTTGGATAGGTTTAGCACCCTCTTTCAGTGCATTTATCATGATAAACCTGAATTTAGGATGCATTTGTATGTCCTCAGTGAAATTAGGGTTAGGATCCTGAGGATTCTCCTTAATTCCCCTCTTCTATGACTCTAATTTCTAGGTAGGATATAGAAATGGGTCCTCCTACTCTTCATCATGTCAATCATATGATCTTTTATCTATCATAGACATTCTATCCTCATCAGACTTCATTTCTAAGTTCTGGGCATCCTCGGGGCCTTTAAATTGCATCCTGGAAAAAGTTAGGGTTGTTGGTCAAGGTCGACCTTGATGCTGACTAGGTCAAGGTCAACCTCGACCTCGACCTCATCTTGCTAGGATTTCACATTTTTAATTCCCGCTAATTTAGCTTTCAGGATTATTAATTTCCCACCTTCGGGTCAGCTGTTTCGGGCTCCGAAATGGTAAATCCTTTAATTACATTTAATTTAGATCCATTCTCTAAGGGTTAGGACCTAATTGGGATTGAATTCTCCAAGGTGGCCCTTCTAGAGGAGTGTGACCTAATTCACTATAAAAGGAGGCCTTCCTCTCTCATTTTCACATCTCATCTAAGGCAATCAAGCTCTCAAGGTGTTCAAGAAAGCATTTCAAGTCTTCAAGCATCTTCAAGCATTCATATTTGGAGCAAGAGAGAATCATTCTTCCTTGATCCATCATCATCAAAATTTAAAGCATTCAAACATGGAGTAACAACTATAGATTGTGAGAATGGTAGATGTACTTTAGCCTTGGGGGCTTGGTATGATTTTCTACCACATTCAAATCCATGCATTGTTATTTCATACATATTCATGCTAGGGTTTTAATCTAGAGGATTAGATCTTAGCTTTACACTTTCAATATACACACACACATACTATTTCAATCGGCTATTCGTGGAGGTGGGAATCACCAAAATGGGGGTTTGACTAAGGCGAAACCCTATATAGCCACCCCAAAAACCCCTTTTTTAGATATCTACAACAGCTATTTCAGGAATCAGAGGACAGATTGGAGTACCCTTTTCGCTAAACTTTCAGGATATGTGAACAGAATCAGAATCGGACTTCGGAATAAAAATGTGGTCTTTGACCTTTTAAAAGGTCAAAGTCAACCTTTGTGAATTTAGAGAAAAGATTTATGGGTTTTTTCTACCTCGACATTTCCAGTCCAGAACAGTTGACGAAATTTTTTGAAACTTCATACAAACTTCAAAAAATAGGTATTTCTAGACTAATATCATGATGAGGTATGTACTTTGATCTAATTAATTTCCAAGCATTTTCAGATCTATTTATGCTTCTAAACATCCTTTATAAATGAATAGGTGATGAATGTTATGTGTGTTACTATGTTTCCATTTTCACCTTATTCACTTAGCATCATAAAACTTAGTGGATTCTCTATTTGCTGGAATAAAGCTATCTACGGATTGCACAAGAGTGTTGCAAGAGTAATTGGTATTAGCAGGTAGAGTAACTTCCACCCCATGAAATGGAAACTTAATGAATTTATGGTACATGGATGGAATAGCCTGCATCTCATGAATCCATGGCCTACCCAACAAGATGTTGCAGGCAAGAGGAATGTCAAGAACTTGAAAATTAACATCTCTCTCAACAGGTCCTATGTGGATAGGTAGCACAACTAAGCCTTGAGACTTGTGATCTTCCTCATCATAAGCTTTGATGGTAATATTTTTGTGGGAGTCTACACAATTCTCATCATATCCTAGCTGAGTAAGAAGCTTAGCAGAACATATATTAAGACTAGCACCATTGTCTATGAGCACTCGAAGGACATGCTTAGGACCTATCGTGACCTCTATATGCAAGGGAGCATTATGCAGGTGACTCAAAGAGTGATTATCTTCTTTAGAGAAGGATAGATAGTGAGGTGAGGTCAAATGACCCACCATAGATTGGAATAAGTTAAGATCAAGATCCTTGGGAACATTTCCCTAGGTGAGGGCTTTATCCAAAATTTGCCTGTGAGCAGGTGAGATCTTCAACAACTCAAAAATGGTAATCTGAGCATTGGTTCACTAGGGTTGATCTAAGATTGTATAACTGGTCAAGCTAGCTATAGGAATAGATTTTGTGTTCTTGTTGGTGGGGCCAATAGTAGTCGTATCCATAGTTTTCTTTGGAGTGGGTGTACAAGTATTGGGACCCTTATCTATAGTTTGCTTCAGAGTGGGTGTAGAAGTATCGAGACCCTTATCCGTAGTTTTCTTCAGAGTAGATGTAGAAGTATCAGGACCTTTCAAAACAACTCTTCCTCGTGATCGAGTAACAACATTAGTACAGTCTTGAGGTTGTTCAGATTTAGATGAATGAGATGCAGAACTACGTAAGATGAAAGGAGTCTTAGGTTTGGGAGCATCGCCACTCCCCTTAATAGTAATAATGTCATAGTACTCTATCTCAATAGGTTCGATCATACCAATAACATTGTCATCATTAGTGTATGTGTAATTAACTTTAGCATTGGTATTCTTGGCATTTGAAGACTCACCCTTCTCACGAGGAGGGAAGGGATCCTTAAATGCTTGATGGTCCAAATTCTTGTTATGGCCATCCACAAAAATGTCACCACTATCAATCAAATCTTGGACCTTATGTTTCAGCTGAAGACAAGTAGAAGTCTTATGAACCTTATTTTGGTGATAGTCACAATAAGCATTGTCATTCCACCAATGAGGTCATGATTGTAGGTCATAGAGACACTTTTCCAAAGGAGTAAGAATCTGATTTTGCACAAGAGTTTTATAGACCACATCAAGTGGTTCTCCCAAGGAAGTGAATTTGCGCTTGGGTCGAGATGCCCAAGGTTTGTTTCTAGAAAAACTTGAAGGTTGCTAATTTTCTACCACAGGCTTTTCAGCCACTTTAACTGCTTGTATGGTGGAAGAGAGATTAAAAATAGACTTAGCAAGTTGCGGGGTCACATTGTCAAGCACTCCATCATTCATTATGTCTCTATTCTTATTCACAAACTTCCCTTTATCCTTATTCAAGTTTGAAGATCCCTACTTATTGTCTTTACTCAAAGTCAATTCACCTTTCTTGATCATAAAGGCCTCTATTCACACTGCTTGTTTGATCATGCTATCAAAAGTTAGAGGACCTTGTAATTTCACTTGGTATCCAAAGTTTGGGATAAGATTGTCCAAGAAAATGTCGAGTCTCTCAGACTCTGGTAGCTTGTGAGGGCACCTTGTACATAATCATCTCCACCTTTGGAGGAATGTTAGGAAAGATTCTCCTTGTCACTTTTTTAAATTGCAAAGATCCTGAATGTTGACCAGATGCTGAATATTATGTGAGTAATGTTGGAGAAATAGATTAGCCATTTTGTCAAAAGTCTTAATGCTAGTGGGCAATCTAGAAAACCATTCGATAGCTAGTCCACCCAAACTACGAGGAAATAAGCACATAAGATAGGTTTGATCATGCATAAATTCCATAGATAATGCACCAAACTCCCTTAAGTGATCTTGGGGATCAGTTGCACCCAAGTATTTGTCATATTTAGGGAGTTCTACACCTTTGGGAAAAGGTGGCATATGAAGAATTCTATCAAAAGGGAAAGGACAAATGCTTTCCATCATGAATTATTGAGCAAGTTTGTCCTTATTCTTCGTAAGTTGACTAATCTGATCTTGCATGTCTCAGACCATCTTTTGCAACTTTGTGGTCTTAGTTTCTTCTTCCTTGGCTACGAGTGTTTCAACTTGATAGTCCAGGGGTAACTTGGCCCCTTGTTTAGCTTACTTAAGGAAGTATTTTTCTTTCTCCTCTAGGAGAAGGATTTCCATCATTTTAAGAAGACTTTTATTAGCTTTGGTAGCATTTATATCATGTTGAGTTATCACATCATTTTCATTCCCAAGGATCTCATAAATGCTCAGAATGTGATCTTGTTGCTGATCATCTTAGGTTTGATCGAATGGAGGAGGGTGATAAAAATATGTGTGTTGTAAATCATCTTGAGGTTTGTTTCAAGATTGATCATCATTATGGGACTGATTTTGGTCATGTTGAGATTGACCATGCGGCTGCTCATTCCGAGGTTGAGCATGATGTGGGTCACTATAGGTTTGACCATGATACTGATTGTTTTGAGATTGATCAAAAGTTTGACTGTACTTGCCGAGTTGGAAATCAAATGGATCTCCCATCTTGTTGTAGACTTGCACAGTATAGGAAGACTTAGTAAAGTGATATGAACAAGATCGGAAGGGCATGGCTAAGGTAACCTTTAGTGAATGAAAAGGATCAAAAGATTTAAAAAATTTAGGTGAGAAGATATCATCAACAGTATCACTAGGTTCAATGGTAGGACTATTCTCAGTAGGATCAAAAGGTACGATAATAGGATTAGTCTGAGGAAGAGGCCTCTCAACATTATGAAATAATGAGTTATTTTGGAAGTATGAGTTGTCTTGACCTTGGAATGAGAAACCACGTCGCGCTTCAAACAATAGATTAAAACACTCTTGAAACACCGAAGCCAATGGTTGAGACGGACTATCTTTCAAAGTACTCAATGAGGAAATCAAGGATATCTCACAAAGTTTAGATTTTGTGATAGATTTAGGATGATCTATTTCTTGATTAGGAGGTTCACTTCTACCTTGATCAGTATTCCGAATGGGATAAGTCTTGCCACGTCTAGTCATGACAGTCATAGATGAAGATGAAATGAGAGAAGACTCTGGATAATGCTAGACTCCATCTCTAAGATAATGGAAAGGAGATAAATGGCTAGAATAGCCAAGATACGAGATGGATTTGGTATGAATCATCAAAAGAGGGGGCTAGAATGGCTGAGATAAGACTATCGCAACACGAGATACAAAAGGCATAAAGAGATAAGGTAAACCAAAAAGGGACAACATGAGTCAAAGCAAAGATCGATCGATTCCTAACTTGAGACAACCAGTTTCTGACAGTGAATGACAGGAAAATAGAAAAATAGACCTTAGACAAAAAGTAGATGAGGAAAAAGTTTGACCAGTCAATGAGAATCTAGTCTCTATTTTTTAAAACTGGGCTATAGTCTTGTGTGAGAGAGTACTAGGCCTCACGAGAGAACAAAAACTTTTAGGCAAAAGAATAACGTATTGGGCGAGAAAGTGCTCTGAAGAGTGAAACTTTGCACAGGAAAAAGCTAAAATGTGATAGTCTGACATAGTTTTCGAGGTAAAAATTGAATTATGAGGTACAGCCTGAATTGATGTCTGACAAAAAATCCAATTCCTGACATGTTTGAAGAACAGTTTAATCAACAATCTCATTTTGACATTTCAAGCATTCGTTTAAAGACACAAAGGTTTAGATCAAGCAGTTGTGATACAAGAAGTAGTCATTAACAGATCTATCAAGGACAAAGCAACTTGATAGCATCAGGGGAGTCTTTTTTTGATAATGATTGGACAATGTTTAAGACTCTATAACAAACACATAGCTTATCCCTACCAAAAAAAATAGTGAGAAGACAAAACCTTTTCCCCATTTCTTATGCGCATACATGCACCTCACATAGTTGTGTCACCCCCTAGAGGGCACCCATGTTTTTGGTGTTTCCAAGGACTCAATAGTATATGTTCAAAGGTTACCCTTGTGGTAGGGGCTAGTGTCGTATACCACCTTCAAGCACCCAGGTGTATGCCTATGATGGGAATCTATGAGAGAGATTCTTCCCCCTCCTTGCGCAAAGATTATGCCTCCTTTCAGAGGTGAACTAGGTAGGCCACTAGCTAAGGAAAGTTTTTAATAGGCTTCCATTTATACTAACCTTCAGTGCCCTTGATACAGGGTTGAGGCCTCAAAGCCACACCAACACTTGAAATCCATAAACCCCCGCAAGCAGGGCTAGAAGTGGTGCCACTCAGTACAACAAACAAGGCCTTCTCAAGATGATAGTCAAAATCATGAGAAGGAAGCTAATATGGCTTTGGAGTCTTTAAACTCAATAAAGTGTTCTTTATTAAAGTGATTTGGAATCACCGGTGAAAGGTGCATACTCACTTGGGTCATTCCTGGAGGTTCAACTTCCGGCATGCCCTCTAAAGGTGACACAACTTGGCTTAGATCAGAGGGTTTGATTTTTTGTTTCTCTCAAAGAGAGAAGAGCACACTTCTCTACCTCATCACTTCACCCAAACACATCAAGCAAGTTCATCGCCGAGTTAGATTCACTTCACCAAATCCACAAGCTTTCGGGTTTCTGGTTCTCTCAGATAGAGAAGAGAATAATCCCTTGGCAAGTAGAAGTGTTAAAGATTCACTACCTTTCTCTGCTACCGCAAGAATTTCTCATATTAGTAGGATCATTAGGTTTTCGGGTTCATTCATGGTCATCACCTCCATGTAATGAAGAGCCAAATTCCCTACCTACTATCAAAATTCTCAAGAAATTTTAACGGAGCCCTATTTAGAGTATGTGAATGAAAGAAAGAAACAAACACAACATTTTATGAGATATTTGACTATCATCCTGCAATCAAACCATTAGCATGTTTTATGTTCTTCATCAAACGTCCTGCAGAAAACTGTTATGCTATGAAAAGAATAGAAAAATGGAAATTAACAGCAAATAGAAACTATCAAAAATCTGGAACAAGAAAGACAGAGACTGAAATTTTTTTAAAAATGTGACCAGATCTCGTGTGAGGAAGTACTCCACAGCACGTGAGAAAACATAGGGTGTCACGCAAGGATGTAAAAGTTCATGCGAGAGAATGCTACTAAGAGCGAAACTTCATGCGGTATGCTTTGGATTCTCGCATGAGAATTTGTACATAGGAAGTACAGACACACGATAGAGCTCAAATTTCTTATCAGAAAAAATAAAGAATGAGGCCAGAAATTGATATTTTTTGCCCCATGGTCGGCACCAAAATGTATGTGGTTGAATGTGGACCTCTAATCCAACTACACATGCAACATAGTCATTATTCACACAATCAAATTACGAAAGAGAGTATTGATTACTCAATTCAAAATTCATGGTGAAGTGACATGTTGCCTCCTATGTAGATGGGGTGTTTAATTACTCTCAGAACGAGAGCCCAACAACCATTAGACCAATACTACAATGGAGGATTTGAAATCTATGGAGATAATCAAAGTACAATTAATCTAGAATGAAGTGCAATTAATCTAAGAGCTTGAAAGAAATATGAAATGCAGATTTACTCTAAAGGACTTGAAATAAAGATGAGATTAAGCTATGAGCAAGAAAGGAAACTAATTACAATGAAAATGCAATATTAAACTAGATGAAATTAATCTAAAATATGCAATGAAAGCTTGAAATAATGGAATTGAGACAAAAAAAAATGCTATAGTTTAGTTACTCTCAAAATTGTCCTTTTTGAATGAAGAATGAGGTTCATTAAATAGACAAGCCCCGGGAGAGAATGAAGAGGTTCTTGATTTGAAACTCCTGACTCTTCATTCCCAATTGAGACAAAAAGGCATGAATTACTTAATTAAAAGAATTTTTATTGCCACATAAGGGTGACCATTCAAATAATTTGAATTATTAATTCAAATATACGTGTCCATTCAAATAACAAGTAATATTAGTTCCTTTTTATGTATATTAGCCAAATGGGGTGGGTTTAATTTAATTTAAAGCACTTAGGACTTTAGAATTAAATTAATTTATAATAGGGGTAATTTAGCTAATAAAAGTCGAAGACTTTAGGAATTAATTATAATATTTGATTAATGCAATTTAGGGTTTTTTTTGCAATTGACATCAGGTCGAATTAAGTAAGGTAGGAGAGAGAAAATTGCCTAGTAAACTAGGACTTTGATGATGTAAAATTGATGAAAATGCACCAAAATTGATTGAATTTATTAGGTGCCAATTTTGGGGTATTACAGTACCCCTTCTGGAATCCCAACAACTAACAAACTACTTAGAAATAATTTTGTTGTGGCCCTTAATAAGTTCCATAAATTGGGCAATTACACTCTCCTTATAGATATGCCAAACCATTCCATCATTTTTCCACTCATCACATTTATCAGGCTTCACATGCACATGGTCACCACCCATATTGAAGGATAGGAAATTAAACAGATTGCAGAAAATAGGGCTCACAAAAATTGTAGAGAAGTTGTGCAAAAAAAACCCAAGAAATGACTTTTGAAGTCAATGGTCATAACAAGGTGGAGAAAATGAAAATAATGAAGGCAATTAATGCAAATCCAACCTATATAGACTCCTAGACCAATTATGTCAACTTGCTCATGTGAAAGGTCTCTAAAATAGAAAGTATTGAAGGAGATAATATTTTTTGGGAACAAAAAGGGTTTTGGCATGTTTATCCATCTTGGCCACAGTCCCATCAAAACTAGAGTGGTGTGTAAAATAAAAAACATGTGCCTCAAAATATCATGATGATAAATATCAGTGACAAGTAATTAAGCCCAAAAAATACCCATATGGGCATTTAAATCAAACCTAAGGAGAAAGACCAATGGATAGTAAACCAAGAGCCCACTAAGAAGCTCTAACAGGGCTTGAAGCATAGACCAACACATCAACATAACTAGAGAAGGGATTCCTTTCTCATGAAAGTGAGAGTCCTAAGAGGGAGGGAACTCTCCTTTTACCAACATTTTATTCCAGTAGTATCTAACACAATGGAGGAAAGATGGTCAGCGATAGCATTACCATCTTTGTAGATGTGTTGTAGGTTGAAATCATCAAAACCATTGAGAAGGCCACATATGTCATTTATAATAATTTGAATAGACCTGCAATAGGAGAAATTACTTCATTAAATTAGTAGCATCATCAATTTATTGAGAATACCCCTCAATCACCAAAGTGTGAATGCCAATAGAGAGGGAAAACTTGATACCCCAGATCAAAGCCATACATTCAACCTAGTCAGTGCTAGAGTCGTATAAGTGACCCTTATAGGTAGCAATGAGAGATCCACTATGATTTATAATGATACCACTTGTAGTAGCCAGACCATTCCTACAAGCATCATCAAATTAAGCTTACAAAAAGAGAAGATAGGGGGGTTTCCAAAAAGTATTATCACATGCAATTTTTTGGGAATTGTCAAAATTTGAAGTCCTCCAAGAGCTTCCAGGATGAAGGCAACAAGGAGTCCCATTGTAAAGGAGGTTTAGAGGGAATTTTCCATTTACTAACAGAGTTATTTTCCTGAAGGAGTTTGTAAAGGACAAACAACACTTCATCAATGGATTTGTCCTTATCGTGAAACACCTTGTTGCTCCTTTCTTTCTACAGACACCAAAAAATATGAGGGGGATATTGGAACCACATATTTTTGATAAGGGGGTGTTGGGAAGGTCTTTTCGAATCCATAATAAATTACTAGATTTTTGGTTTTAGTAATAGACTAAAAATCACTCCTACAGTCTCATAAATTTAGTGATTTGGTATGTTTAAAAGAAGAAATAATTAGAAGCATCTTTGGAATTTTTTATTTATTTTTTAATTGAACAACGAATATAAAATGCAAAAACTTAAACTATGATTTTATTAAACTAAAAATAAATGTAGCTCACAAAGACTATCTTATTTTGGTGAAGTGATTATTGTACGAAGATAATATAATTTATTTTCCATTATTAGGTAATGAGTAGCTTAATTTCTATCTTATATCTATGGAATGAGCTAAAGGGCATTCTTCTTTAATAATTCTCTAAGTTTGGAAAGTCTTTGACAATACTTTATTTTTTATTAAGTTCAACAGTATAAAAAGGGTGTTGACCCTTACACAACCACAACCTAAAGGAGTTAAAATATTAATAAAACATTAACAAAGGTACTAGCTATTACAAATTAAATCCATAAATGACACATTGTTAGTAGAGCTACCATTCCTTCTTGAAAAATCTATTTAGAGAACAAGAGGCCACAAATGGCCACTTATAGCATAGAGGTCAGAAAAGGTCATTAACAAAACACAACCAACAACCCATAAAGTGAAGACTTGCAAAGGGATTTTGAAAGGCTCCCCACTTATTCACATTAGGTGACAACATGGTATCCAAAATCATTCTGTAGTAAAAAACATCACCCCAATGAAAAATTCATCCCCATCTACAAATATCCTATCCACCTTAATAGAATAGAAGCCCATCTCTATAGAAGAAGAAGAGAAAGAGACCATCAAAATGGAGAGCCAGCCTTGATTCCATATCACATCCAAGAAACCATAAAAAAAGGAAGAATGCATAAATTTAAAAATATCCTCTTTTATGAAGAAAGTCTCCACCTCCATAGGGGATTCTTCCTTGTCTATAACAACCACAATAGAGGAAGAAACAAAAAATAAAAATGCCAAGCCATCACCATGACCATCAAAACACACCCCACCTTAGCAAGGATGATTGGCCTTTGAAAATTACCAATAAATGAATAGCCACCAAAAAACAAGATCACTATCCTTACCATCTAAAATGGAAAGTCCAATTGGAAAGAAAAAATGTAACTTGGTAGTGTTGAAAACTTCCATCATAGCCTAGCCCCAAAGGGCAAAAAACTGTACAAGGAGAAGAAAATTACTAGAAGACATGATATACCTAGATGGTACCAACACTAAAGACAAAAAAAACCCCTACACAATAATGAACAAGCACACACTTATGCTATAGGTTCTTATTATAATGTGTTAACACCATTCCCCAACACTTAGCAAGGGAAAAGAGAGTAATGCCTATAAACAAGGCAGAAGAAATAAAAAAAATTATATGCCCCTCTAACACTTAGAGCATCATAGTCCCAATGACCAAAAGAATCTTGGTAATAGCCTTCACAAAAAACATAAGATTCATAGCCATCAATGAAGATAGGGAGGACCCTTGCATCACCCAATAGACATAAATTGATGTAGTCAAGGATGGTGGATCCAATGAAGGATAGTCCAAACCTTTTAGCCAACATAATTACTTAGTAGAAAACTCAACAAAATAGATAACACCACAAATGTTCAAGTAATTTGCATTAACATGCCCAACTATAAGGCCTTCTGGGTTAGGGCCAATTACAAAATGAAACAATTTTGCAAGATCCACAATAGATCCAATACAATCTTAGCTAGTTCAGCTCTAAAGACAATCAGAAGCTGATGGAAACCCTAAGGTAGATCTAAACTTGAGTTTGCAAGCCTCCAAGTGATCTCCTTGTCTCCAAGTATGAAACTCCTAGCTCTGCTACAAACAACTATCAGATATCAATCCGATCTGCAATAACATGCAAGAAGTTTCCATAGCTTCGCTAACTTTAGCTTCAGAACCTTAGATCTAACTCACTAAGTTTTTCAAGTCATGAAATTCTCTACTCCTTGCCTTCCTCCCCCTAAACATCTACCCAAACATCTTATAAATACTACTCATCAGCCACAAGTCAGCTGGATGAAACACTTAACTCCCCAAACAAAATAATTAAATTCCATACAAGTCGGCTTAAAAATTGTATACAAACATTTAATTTAGCATATCAGCCTATAACAATAGCTACCAAAAATAAATGCACCAATTTGGCCTAACAAATCACATAGAACTCCAGTCGGTAAGCCAGAACTACTGAGAAATAGTGAATTAATCAAGCAAGCCAAGCATCATCGAGCACCAGTGTTGACCAAGCACCGTAGGCATGACTGAGTAATACTTTCATCGAGTGCCTGAGACTACCGAGTTCCTTCAGTGACCGAGCTTCCTTCAATGACTGAGGCCGTCGGTCAAGACTGCAACTGAGTAACACCAGCCAAAATACCAACATCCCATGCAGTTTCACCGAGGACAAGAATGCCCCTGCCTTAACCTTGGATGCCCTGCATCAGACACCCTAGGTTCCAAAAGATGTTCATATGTGAGAAGAACATCTTTCAGGATTCAGCACATAAATCCCAAACTGGTTCTTCACATACAAGTCCTCCACCTTTTCTTCTATCAAATTCTTCCACTTCAGTTTCCTCTATCTCTTCAAGTCTTTTCTTGACAATGTATAGGTCGGTTCTCCATACTAATCATTCATTTTCTCTAGATCCACAATCTCCACTCAGCTACCAATACTCAGGTTTCTCCTACAGAGCATTGTATTGATCAAAGGCATCAGTGAAAACTTCTTATTATCCTTGTCAACAGTAAACACATTCCAAACACAGTCATAAATATCTCTGTAATCATATTGCCAAGGTCTACCAAGAAATATATCACAACTATTCATCTTCATAATGTCACATAACGCAAGATCCTTGTACTAACCAATCTAAACATCAATGAAGCATTGTTGTCTTACTTCCAAAGCATGAACATCTTGTAACCAACCAATCCTATAAGGACAAGGATGCTTCAATCTATTCAAACCAAGTTTTTGAACCAGGTCCTTAGCAACAAGGTTATCAGTACTACCACTATCAACAATAACATCACAGATTTTACCTTCAGTCTTGCATCAGGTCCTAAACAAGTTACTCCTCTAACAAGGTTCATCCTTTGTACTGAGCAATGTTCACCGAAGTAGCAAGTTCTCTAATTTAGGTTCATTCTGAATGTTCTCATTCATCACAAAAGTTCATCGGTAAACCTTCTTCTGCATACACTCAAAAGAATGGTATCCTTCCTCTCCATAGTTATAGTAAGTACCCTTAAAGATAACTCTACCTATCTTCTTCTTCGACTCCATCTTTTTCTGTTCATCTTTTGCATCAGTCAGCTTATCCTTCACCGAGTGATCAACCTTTTCCTTCCCTCGGGAGTTACTAGGTTATTTCATCTTCAACTTATCTTCTACCTTCAGAGCATACTGATAAGAATCTTCAACAGAATCAATCTTTAGCATACCATGCTCATCCTAAATATTGAATCTTAGACCATTCACATACCAAGCTCTTAGTGTCCAGACTAAATAGTAAGTTTGTAGAACTCCTCAATATAATATTCAATAGACAAATCCTTCTATTTCAGATTTTGCAACTTCTTAAACAAATCAAGATCATAGTCAGTCGGTATGAACTTAGCTTTCAAATTAGTCACCATCAACCTCCACCAATTGATCTTTGTTTCACCTTCATCTTCTTAGTCTCTTTGTAGTTCCTTCCACCAAAGAGTAGCATGTCCTTTCAACTTTGTCTATGATAATCTCACTCAAAGAGGATCTTCAATTTATTCCAGCTTAAAGAAATCTTCAAGTTCACCAATCTAATCAATCAGATTGTTAGGCTTCAAAGTACTAGAGAAACTATAAACTTCAATTCAGTAGTTACTAAACCGAGCAGTAGATCTATGCAACCGAGTAGTTTCAAATTCTTCAGTAGCTTCTTCATAGCCATCCTCAGTACCAACATTTTGAGGTATACCAGTAATAGCTCTCAAGATCTCGATGACCATGTCATTCTTCATCAATTCCATCTCAGATCTGAAATTTGATTTCACTTTCTCTATGATCTAGGATTCAACAGTATCACAAAGATCATAAATAACTCTGGGGTCCAATCTTCTCGGAGGCATCCTTAAAGATATACAAATAAATCCTCTGCAACAAACCCTCACTGACCACCTTGCGACAATTTCTAAGTTGTAAACAAGTCAGATCACAACCTGCAATCTTGCAAACAACTAGGGAATAATCTTACAAGTTTAGTGCTTCGGATCTGCAATCCAGATTATGCACAATCCCTACTTCAACAAGATCAACTTTGTAAGATCAGCCTTTCTAGTTTAACCTTCAAGATCAACTCCAATAGGAACAAACTTCAGCTCTGATACCACCTGATGCAATCAAGGATGGTGGATCCAATGAAGGAAAGTCCAAACCTCATAGCCAATAGAATTACACAGTAGAAAACTCAACACAATAGATAACACCACAAATGTTTCAAGTAATTTTAATTAACATGCCCAGCTGTAAGGCCTTCCGGATTAGGGCCAATTACAAAATGAAACAATTCTGCAAGATCCACAACATATCCAATACAATCTCAGCTAGTTCAGCTCTGAAGACAATCAAAAGCTAATGGAAACCCTAAGGTAGATCTAAACTTGAGCTCACAAGCCTCCAAGTGATCTCCTTGTCTCCAAGTATGTAACTCCTAGCTCTGCAACAAACAACTATCAGATATCAATCCGATCTGCAAGAACATGCAAGAACTTTCCACAACTTCACCAACTTCAGCTTCAGAACCTCAGATGTGACTCACTAAGTTTTTTAAGTCATGAACTTCTTTGCTCCTCACCTTCCTCCCCCTAAAAATCTACCCAAACATCCTATAAATACTACTCATCAGCCACAAGTCAGCTGGATGAAACCCTTAACTCCCCAAACAAAATAATTAAATTCCATACAAGTCAGCTTACAAATTGTATACAAACATTTAATTCAGCATGTTGGCCTATAACAATAGCTACCAACAATAAATGCACCAAGTCAGCCCAACAAATCACATAGAACTCTAGTTTGTAAGCTAGAACTACTAAGTGATAGTGAATTAACCGAGAAAGCCAGGCATCACCGAGCACCAGTGTCGACCAAGCACCATAGGCATGGCTGAGTAATACTTTCACCGAGTTCCAGAGACTACTGAATTCCTTCAGTGACCAAGCTTCCTTCAATGATCAAGGCCGTTAGTCAAGGCTGCAACCGAGTAACACCGGCCAAAATACCAACACCCCATGTAGTTTTACAGATGACAAGAATGCCCCTGCCTTAACCTTGGATGCCCCTACATCATAAATTTTAAGGATATACCTTGGTGACCACCATATAAGGGTAGGATCAATAAAATACATACCACTCCCCAACCACCTAGTCACACTAGAACTTTCCTCCCTTGTACGGCCTAACAGGTGTCGTGAAGAATATGCCACCACCATAATCCACCACACCTCTAGCCACAAAACCATGATTTGCTCCAGCAAAATCTCTAACACAAATGACCAAAGGAGACCTCAAAATAAGCACCATTAAAATTTGTTTCAATTTTTTAGGTTTTCCCCTAAAATAAAGCATGATCAAGCCAACAACTACTGGTTCCTGAAACCAACAAGGGGAGAAAAACCTTGAATCATCATTGTCAGAAAAAGGAATCATACTCCACACTACATGTTGTTGCAAACACCATAAACTCTAAACGTCCTATGCATCCTGACCATTCTCAACCGAGGGGAATTTTTTTGCCAAAGTAAAAGAGAGACACCCAATATGGGGGAATTTCAACCAAAATACTAGAAGAGACATCAAATAATGCGACCACACAATAATGGAAAGCGGTAAATAAATCACAAAGAAACTTCTCATCAAACAAGAAGCCCCTTGAAACTAAAGAAAACACAAAACAAGCCTATGTTTGACATAAGTAAACCTTTGATATAAAAACACCAAAACCCATAATAAGACATGGCACAAAATAATCTCTATCAATCAAACCATCAATAATAGAAAATTTCATAGGAAGCTCGAACACTTACAAGAATCAATAGCCATAGGGAAAGAAACCCTATCCCAACATATATGACCAAAGGGACCCTTGAGCATCCCCCTTTGCATCTCCATTTCAATCCCCTTGGCTCTCTTTCCCTCTCGCAACCATTTTTCCCCCAATCCTCGAGTACTTTCTTTTGTATTTTACTTTGAAAATACTTTTTTAGTATTAACCTATGTTTAGAGTTTATTTAGACAAAATACCAACCATTCTATATATGTTAATACATTTTGTTCTCATTGATTTCCAAGGTGTATGTGAAGGAGCTAATTGGGTTGTCAATAATGTCAATCTATTCAAGATTTTGTTGAAATTTTAATTACTTCTGTCATAATATGAAAAGTGTTTTAAGGATAGGGTCAAGTGTGTTTTATATCTCTCAAGTAATGATATGATTATACTTGAATATCAGTTCATAATTTTTTAGTGTGTATATTATTTTTTAGAAGTGTTTGTTGTAGGTTTATGATGTTTTTTTGTGTTGAGAAGATAGGTGTTTTCCACTTTGCATAATAATGCATATTATTGTAATATGTTATTTTACTATGTAAATGTTGCACCTAGGAGCACCTAGATAGATGTGCAACATGTAGAAATCCTTTTGGAACATTTTAAGGGCTACTTTTTGTATTGTAGCATTACAATATCATGTTTGAAGTAATTATTAAATATTGGTGAAATAAATTAATAAAGTACACAATGTCCAATGTGGGGTCATGCGTTAGGTACCAGATGTTTAATGTAATATCACTTGGTAGTTTTGTGGTAGCTTATTCTTGTAAAAGCAACCATAGGGTAGTTGTTGAGGTAAGCCAGGTTTAGCATTTTTGGAGGTTGGAAACGTGGCATGGATTTACCTCAATATTTCTTTATGATTTAGGTATGATGTCCCAAACTTATAAAATTAATACAAATATTGTGTTTAGTAGTTTTCCTTAGTTTTCTTGGATTTTCCCATGTGGATAATGATTTTTTTACCCAAAATTGATGAAACAAAAAGAGTTTTTTAAGGAAATTGTCAACTTTCCACCAATAAAAATTATGTATTTTAAATTTAATAAATCATTAATATTAGATTTCTACATGCATTACAACTAAAGTCTTGCATGATAGGTTGATTTAAAAACATTTATAACTTTCTACTAGTTTCACATTTTTCAAATTCAAAAGATGTGTCACTACACTTTACATAATCTAGGATTTAAGAAATTGAATTTCGTAAACTTTTGACCAAGTTATGACCATTAGACATACAAGTGTTTATATTTTCAAAAATTTGTAGTGAAAATTTCATAACTAATTATTTACTTGGAAAAAAATACTAAAAAATATGCCTTAAATATGTAGATTATGTGTCTTGTATTTATATTTAAAGTCTCATTAAAAAATGTTATATACTAATTGTTCTTGGGGTGGTCGAACATACGCCCACTTCTTATCTTTTTCTTGAAAATTTAGTATGACGACTTTGAAATTTTAAATTTTGACCAAATGGATTTTAAAAAAAAAAACTCTAGTAGATTAAAAAATATATTCAATTTGCTACAAATTCCATTTATACATATTTTAAAATACTATTGTTAACCTATTTAAATTTTTATGTAAAGATACCTAACTCTATTTTCTAAATTTTTATCATCACTTAAGGGCCTAGTTTGGCCCACCACTATCTTGTACATACCATATCATAAGTGTAGAGAAAAAAATTAATATTTTTACATATAGGAACTCTCACTATAGACATTCATTTCAGGAAACGATGATCTTCCTGTACACCAAGGGATCATTCTTAGATTGTATAAATTTCATCTAGCCCTCTCCCATGTTTCATGCCCTAGCCACTCTTTCTCTATGAATCTAATTTTTTCTTGTTGAGCTAACTAATCAAAAAGATTTTAAAAGAGCCTCATCCTCTAGCCTTAATACTTCACCCCTTAGTTCTTCAAGAAGGGTTAATTCTCAGAGAGGCCAAAATGAGAAACATGACCAAGGATAAGAATGTGATCATGAAGGAAACTTTGGTGGTTTATGAGGACTCTTCCACCTCTTTATCTAATGAGCTTGATTGGACCCTAATTAATTCCCCACAAAAGGAAAAAAATATAGTTCTTAAGCCTCCATCCCCTTCTAAAGTTTCTTCCTCCAATTCTCATGTTCCTTCTCGTGAGGTTAAATTCCCTAGCAATCCTAATATTGTGGACAAGGTTGATAGCATATGTGTGCTATATAACAGGAAGAATAAAATTATTAAATAATTATTGGGGCAACTCCACACTGCTAAAAATAAGATAAATATTTTAGGATCCATAGCTAATGTTCATGCCAAGGAAGGGGATGAGTCTCAAGATGTCCAAGAATAGAGAATTTAGGAAGCAGTAGACAATATATCTATTAGACTTTATGTTCATTCTAGTATTGAGGAAAGCATTATGAAACTCCAAGATCTAATGCCCTTAGAAGAATAAAAGGTGGAGATTCTATATGTCATTGTGAATGCAAAATAACTAAGATGATCTCAAGATAAAGTTGAAAAAGATTGTTGATTTCATCAAGGAAACTATGGATAGGACTTCCATCTCCCTCTTGATTCTACAAGAAGAACTTGCGTATAGAAAGGATAAAAGGTATAAGAAAGAGTCCTGTTATGTTGGTCTTGGCACATGGAAGCAAAGAAAAAAAGGTTCTTTATTGAACCTTCCCAAGGAGATGAATCATACAACACTTAGAAAGAAATTACATACAAAAAATCAAAAACAAATTGCAACAATCAATTGAATCTCAACAACAAACATAAACTTGAGTCACAACCTATGAAACATGAAAAATTATTTTTCCTCCCAAAACAACTCAACATTTTTCCTCCAAAAATAATTAGAACAATAATCAAATAAATATCCCTAAATAGAAGCCCCCTTCATTTGAATTCACACACACACACACACACACACACACACACCCAAAAAATCTTGATTCATTTGGATTACTCCTGATGGATCCTAATAGCTTCAAATAATATAGCTCTGAAAATACACTAGATTATATCTAGATAACTACTCCTGATAACTCCTAACAGTTCTGCAACAACTTATTTACCCCTCACGGCTCTTGATTTCTACTGAAAATTGAATTCAAATAAAACCAAAACTAAAAACAAAAATTTTAACTAGCCTAATGGATCTTGATAGCTCTTGATTCCTTCGAATTACTCTCAATGGATTCTGATTACTCCAAATAGTTGATTTCAAACAAAACTATTATTTTTTATGAGGATTTCCCATACACCCTGGTTCGAGAAATGGTTCACTAGAATGAACCCACGATCACTTGGACCAATTTGGGATTGGAATTGAATACTTAGCCAACCCATTTTCCTTCAACCATGATGTCTCCTTAGATTTTTTATCCATCCATTAAACCAAATACTCCATGTATTCCTTTCCTCATTTTTTATTTGAAACTCAAGAATCAACAATAACATCCACATTATCAACTTTATATTTAGGTATTGATCAATCCATGCTAGTTTTTGATATGTCTATATAGGTAGATGGATTGTTTTACTAGTCTCTCCCTCTTAATGTCTATACAAATAACTAACATAGAATATAGGTGAGATTTCAATATCCTCTAGAAGGTCAACTTCATAGGCATTAGCTGCAAACTTCCTTAAGATATATGACATGAGCCTATCTTCTTCCATTTTAATTTATGATAGATACCCTATTGAAACCTTTTTTATTATATGAACCCATACAATCTCTCCAACATGAGATTACTTCTCTCTTCTATGCATATCAACATAGTTTTGATACTTTCCAGTACTCTTCTCTAATTTCTCCTTTACTTCTTTGGACAAATCTCTCATATGTTAAAAAAAAAAACCTCAGACACAACACTCTTCCTCATTGGATCTACACTATCTCTGAGCTCATCCACTCCCCTTGGGATATATCCATAAACTAAATTAAATGTAATCTTTCCCATACTTCCATTAATTGAGTTATTATAGGAAAACATGTCCTGTGGAAATGTCAAATCCCACTAATCTGGTTTTTCACCAATAAAACATCGTAGAAAATTACCCAAACTTCTATTCACAACTTTAGTCTAGCCATCTATTTTTGGATTCTATGTTGAATTTAAACTTAATTGTGTGCCTAACTTCCACAATGTATGCCAAAAATTTCCAATAAACTTTGTATCCTGATCTAAAACAATACTGTTAGGAAAACCATGCAACCAAACTACGTCTTTGAAAAAACAAATTGGTAATATGGGAAGCATCACTAGTCTTTTGACATGGAATAAAATGAGCCTTTTTAGAAAATCTATAAATTACAAGAAAAAAAAATGATTACCTCTCTATGTTCAAGGAAACCCAAAAATAAAATCCATACTAATATGTTCCCATGGCCTCTATGGTACTGGTAGTAGGTGATACAACTCAATATTTTCTTTCACCCCCTTTGCTTGCTGACATATTCTACATCTATAAACCATATTATTCACATCATCTCTCATCCCTTTCTAGTAATAACTTTCAATAAAAATGATATTGTGTGTGAATGTTTACACCTTCATGAAATTAGGACAATTAGCAACAATTCTATGAAAATACAATGGAAATTTAATCTAAAGAATTTCATTTAACATCCATATCATCTCATGGTTCTCTATCTAAGCTTGGTAAGTAGAGCTCTCAGCCTTATTCTCTACTAGTGGCAATCCTAGAATGAGAAAATTATGATAAAATACCTAAATCTAGCTCTCAATTCTCAATTTGATACAAAGATTAACTCAAATGCTCATGATAATGCTCTCAAATCTCACTATTTGCTCTCAAAATGCTCAAGATATTGCTCAATTTCAAATTTCCTATAGTGATGATGCTATGCATTTGAATTTTCTAAGATGATTATGCTCTCAAAATGACTTCTATTTATAGTAAAATCTCAAGGGTAGGGGGTAGAGTTACTTGATCATGGTTTAGCCTTGGTTGAGTAAAAAAATTTGAAGTGTTTTTAAATGGGGGGAAAATTTAAATGATTGTCTCAAAGGTTTGGACAAGTAGACAAATTTGAGTGGTTGAGATTCAAAGTTGAAAATGTGTGATTGAGAATCAACAATTTGGAGTGATCCATGTGCATTGTGTTCTCAATTCTTATTGGTTGCTCAAATTATGTTGAAAGATATTAAGATTAATTAAATTCCATCAATTAATTAAATTATCCATGTAAGGGAATAGGTTCAATTTGATTTTTGATTTAAAACTATACAATTAATTGATTAAAATTAATTATATAATGTGATTGATCCCTTTAAGCTTGTATTTAATTATTTGATGTCATGATTTAATTTTTCCTTTGATTTAAATGATTTTTTCCAGTTTGATTAATAAATGTCCATTTGAAACTGATTTGATCCATTTTGATGCGAATTAGAGCATTTGGTTGAGATTTATAGATTTGAATGATTCTAAGACACCTGCCCAGTTTTCCAGGTGTCTACAAATATTATTATATCCATGCTAAAATTTCCACCCAATCGACCATTGTGATTCTCTCTTATCAAATTATCCCTCATGGAACCTTGACGTATGGACAACCTCTTTTCTTTGAAAAATAAATTCTCATTAATAAAATACTGTATCATTGGGATTTGATCCACTCCAACTAAATTATTACATGTTTCCCATGCTTATTTAAAATCACGGTCTTGTTCATACAACTCACTCAAAGAATCAAATCCAACAACATTCACTTTCAACTCATTTAACAACAAACTCCTTCTACTTAGTGCCTCAAGAACTCTATTGAATTTACAACTTTTATTATTTTAAACTGTATAATACAAAATGATGAGAAATGCTAAGATGTAGATCACTCACCAAGATCCTATGATATACATTAGAATGCAAAGCCTCACACAAAATGAAACTGATTAGCACAACCAAAATGACGATGGGTGTCAATATGAGATCTATGATTTGTGAGGTTTGATTCCTAATAAGGATAAAAAGGAAATGAAATGTAACTGATAGATCTGATATAATAAAATAAATGCAAGGGAAAAAATGTAATATCCCTCCCATAGTTTTCTTTTAGTTTATATGGACAAACTCTTTTAGAACACTCTTCATGTTGATTATCCGCATATGATAATGTTATTTATATTCATGGTTTTACTAACCCCATAATTACATGTTTATGGTTAGCTCGTGTATGTTATACTTTTCTATTTTGTATGCCTAATGTGGTTGAGGTACAAAGTCATAGTTACTTTCTTCTGAGATGCACACAATCAGTCGATCTCTACCATTTTCTATTATATATTTATACTTGTATGTACATGCTCATCTTTTATGCAGGATATTAGGTACCGGGCATCAACTTCCCTGAATTACCAGGATGAGTGTGCCCTATCACAATATCTCAATGGTAAGAGAGGGGAAATAAAAAATAGTTCAAAATCTTAACCTAATCCATTTATTATTCCAAAATAGTGGACAAGAATCTTATTTATTACCCTCTAAATTTATCAAGGTGACGTGAACCCATAAACTCTTCCTTTGTGTTTGATTTAGTATTTTTAGTGTAGTCGGTTTCTTCTGGTTTGCATGCTTGTAGGTTTGATTTGAATTTTGTGTTAAAATAGACAAAAGATTCAATTAAAGTTAATTCTATGATTGATTACATATATCTTATAAAATATTGGAATGTTAAAATGTAAAGTTATTTAATTAATGAGAATTAATTAAATACCTATATCTATTAAAAATAATTATTAAAAAGTCTAGTTGTGGAAAGTGGAGATCAAAATAAAATACTAAGTCTAAATTGGAATTTAAATGCATAGCTAAAATATAAATAATATTTATTATTAAATTGCATATTTTAAATATGCTAGGAATTTTAATTTAAATAAAAATAATTGATATCTAAATGCAAAAAGGAGTTAAGTGAGTTTAATGTTGAGTTGCATATCTAGAAAACACTTTATAAAGAAATTAGAACTTTACCTTTTAAAATAAAAGTTGAGTTAAAGTGACTTAAGTGGAAGAAAAAAAATAAAAGTATTTTTTTTTATATTTCACAGTTGAGTTCGTCTTGTTTTTGGAGTTCCATATTTTGAAACCCCAGCTTGGCAGGTATTTTACATTAGAGGATTTGGGTCATTATTAGGGACACATTTATCAAGTTGTGGAATATGATTGTGGTGCTTGAAAGTAGAGAATGGTTTTCAAAGATTGGATTTTGGAGTGTTTCGATTTCATCTTATTTGTTGTTCAAATTGGTTTCTGGATTCTAGGTAGGGTTTGAGACCCTCATAGATTTTATTTTATTTTAAAAGATTGTATACTTTGTGCTTGCTAGATTTTGTTGATGGTAGTTTTGTAATTCTTCTTTTGTACGAATGTTTACTTTGAAAGTTTTTTGGTTGAAGAAATCTTGTGATTGTGGAATTGTGAATACCAGGTATTTTTGTTAGAAAAATATTAAAGAAAAGCCTTGTATTAAATTAGTTAGGGTTTGTTTGTATTTTTTGTTGAAACTCTAGGAAGTAAATCAAATTAAAATAGATATATAATATTTGCATATGAGCATAATTTTTTTATAGAATTAAAAGAAAGAAGTAAAGAATATATATATATATATATATATGTGTGTGTGTGTGTGTGTGTGTGTGTGTGGAGAAAAAGATATTAAATCATTAAATTAGAAAACCAACAGAAAAATAAATGTATATGTATTTGGAATTTTGAAATATATATATTCATATTTATATATTTTTAAAAAATTATAATTATTATTATTTATAAATTTTTAGATTTATAAAAATTATTATATTATTATTAGTGTTATTTATTTATTTTGAAAAAAATTAATTAATAAATATTAATTGATTTTCTTTACATGCTGATTTTAGTGTTAATGTTTTCATTTATATTTATATTTGGAAAATTAATAACATTATTTCATTATTAAATACATGGTGTTTTGATATGCATGGAGATTTTATTTCAATACTTATTTAAAAAGTATATATGCATGAGATTTTAAATGTACATTTTCTTAATAAGTCAAACTAGACTTTAATAAAATAAACTGACTATTCTTAAACAACTGAGACTTGTGTTACGGTCTGACTACTTGGTATATTCAATTGCCTTGTTTGATGTTGTTTATTTGGAGACATTACGTTGACTTTTCAAAATTGTATACTAGAGGCTTTGAAGTATTTTTTTGTTGATCTCTGATTTTATGTGGAGAATCTTTATAATCATTTTGAAGTCTTGATTGTATCATGTATGATTTTGTGACATCTGTGAGTGATCTCATATGTTGTATTGTGTCTCAATCTTTATCTCATATGACCAAAAAGGTGATGACCACTATTATAATTAAATTTGATTTACTTGGTCACCTTATATTCTCTACTATGATTGTTCTAGGTTATGGATGATTATATTTATGGATTATGTTACTCCATGTTTGGAGATGGGTGTCATTTGTGATTATCGTTGGTCTGGTGATATGATAGTCTGTGGATTTTTATTATCTTTGAGATATCCATTGTGGGATGGATGATCTATGGTAATATCTATATTGAGATGGATAGTTTGATCCCTGCATAGGAAGTGATGTTCTTTGTTATTCTTCATTACTTTACTTTGGTAATTATCACGATTTATGATTTATTAGAATCTTTTGTGGCTTTGGTTTTCTTTTCTCTTTGTTATTTGATTGGAGCATGAGGGTAGGTTATCTAAGTGTATAGATTGGAAGTGGCTTTTTTTGGAGGTGTTAAAGCCCAAAAGTTTCTACCTGGGTAGCCTTTGCAAGTTACTTAATATTTAGTGATAACTTAAATACATTGAGAGTTTAAAATGAATTAATAAGATTTTTGTGTTCCTCACCCATGCCTTAAGGGATATTACAAGATAGGATGGTTTCTCTGAAGATGTTGGCTACCTGTTCGGATTGGATGAGGCATAATTGGTAGCCTTTTCTATATGAGAGGTTACTGATACCACATAGAGTCACTAGGGGGTCGGGGTCCAGAGAGACTGCTAGGGTAAATCTAGAGTTGACTGATGTGATGACACTTCCCTTTATGCATCATAGGTTTCCTACATGTGTTGGTTGCCTCTAGTTGAGAATGTATTATCTTTGTAGTTCTATTGTACCTTTTGAGATAGAGATATTTCAAAACCCCTTACTTAGTTTGTACTATAGTTGATTCTAGTTTTTGATATCTGGGTGGAGTCTATTTCTATCTCCTTGGTGCAATGGGAGTGGACCTTTGGCTCCACATGGTCAAGTAGTACTGATTCTTTTAACATTTTAGATTCTAGCATCCTTCTACTAGTGCTGAATGATCCTTGTAGTAGTTGTATCTTCTTGTTTATCATTGGAGACTTACTCTTATCTTTCATTTATTGTATTGTACTTCATACTTACATTATATTTACATACCTTATGATTTTTGCAGCGGATGTGGATTATCATGTATACCTTATGTGATGCAAGAGCATCTTCAGTTCCTAGAAATCTTGCATCAACCAAAATAGTTATTTCATCCTAAGAGAGTGAAGAAATGATCTTTCATCTTTGAGATATTTTGGTTGTGGTCTTAAAATTTTTTCCAAGACACTCTATAGTTCTTATCTTCTAGATCACACTGTTAGGGATTTTTCTTGTAGGGTCAAACTTGGCAATGATATAGGCTTGATTCTCAGTTTAAAGGACTCCAAGTTTGCAAGAAAAGCCTAATTGATGAGCATTGGATAAGATCCTCCTTCTGCTTTGAGCTCCACAGGACTCAGGTGGGTATTGCCTATTAATGATTCACTATGTTTCAAGAAAACATTCTAATGGTGGATAGGGTCTTCACTGTTATGCTATCTAGGCTTCAGATTATTTAAACAAAATATCACTCTGTAGACAGCTGAGAATCTCTTGATATAGAGCTTGACAATAGAAACTATAAATGTGATAGCATAGACAATGGGATAAGGATGTAAATCCTTCTTCTTTTTGTGAGTACAACTCAAGGAAGGTTGATTCTCTCTCCAAGGAATCAACAAATGTGAACTGTATCACTTGGATGCAGTCCTTTCATAGTATGCATAAACTTAGAAACTGAAATGTACTGGTAATGAAATGAATTTTAGATGACTGAAAGATAAGTGCATAACAAATATCTAGCCAGTGCCTATTCCATTGGGCAAAAAGGTCTCAATGTGGGTCCACAGGAAGATTCAAGGGAATACAGTAGAATGCCTTGCAAACTAAATGCAATCTGAATAGGATGCCTTACAAACTATTCTGTCAATCTAGTATTATTACTATCAAAGTCTCCACAGGTACATTTACTCTCTAAAATTGATAACAAGGATTTTAATCCTCTCCTTGAGAGAAACTCATAACCAATTACATAAGTTGCTTGAAAACCAGTATATTTTAGATGCCTTACACACAAAACATACAAGAGCAAATATAAAAGTAAAGAGACAATCAATAATAGGAGACAAAAATTACAGTGTATTCTATTAAAAATGAGCCTGTCTATTACATCCAAAGCTTGAAATTTCTGGAACTAGACACAGGACTGAGAAATTTTCTCTATAGAAAGATATTCAATATTCATCCTTTAGGGACATGCTCACAACAAAGCAACCACAGGAACCTTCTAGAAAAAAGGAACAAAAACCCCTAACACAAAGAAGAGAAGAAGATAAATAGAAGAAGAAGAAACCCTAAAATCTGTGCTTGATCAACACCTGTCTGCTTTGCAACCTGATCTCATTTGTCCTCTCTCCTCTAAAAAAGATCTTCTTGGGTACCTCAAAATCTAATAACATTTCTTGCTTGCACAAAATCTGCTCATCTACTAGAAATCTAATTCATTCTATCCTTTATTTTCTCCAAAGACAAGACATTCCCTCTGCCGAACATGCCAAATCAATCAGGAAAAATATCTTCAAAATTTGATCCCGGATACAAATGTCTTTACTGCTCTCACCTGCTCAATCAAATCTGATTTTATCCATGCCATCATCTCCATCGTCTTCTGGCATTTTTAGAAAGATATTATACTGATATATTTTGTTAAAAAATAAATCTATAGCATTAAAATCTCTAAGTAGCTTCTGGCATGAAAAAAATTCAAAATCTGAACTTTATAACATTTGAAATCCTTTATTTCTTTAAAATCTGCATAGGCCACCAGAATTTTCCACTTGTCACCTTCTCATTCACTGCTTGGACAAACTCAAGTTAAACTTCAGATTAGGAGATTTGGCGACTACAAGGTATTCTCCAGGTCTCTGAATGGAAGGCTTAACCACGGTTAAATTAAGAGACCTCATGACCAAGCCTCAGTCTCCAAATCTCCATATGGTCATTTGGCGACTTGGTGATTGGCAGCTATCTCTAAGTTGCAGCAGTATTCTCCTCTAGCCGTTAGCATCACACGACCTCGCGACCTCCTTAGTCTCACAATCTCAGAACCTTTGGCCTTTAACCACTAACCTTGTGAGATCTGGTGACTAACCGCCCGTGAATTCATTGGATTTTTTCCTTAACTGCCACTTGATCTCATGACCTCACGCACGTCTACCATGTGTCCATCTGTCCTTGTCACTAGCGCTCTGCAAAATATCTTTATTTCGAGCTCGCCAACGTGGAAACCAAGGTGCAAATATGGGGGGTCACATGCATAGCCTCCACAACTTCATCTTACTTCACATGTGTGTAGATTTGTATATAAACATCTCATAAACCTATTACGGGAGCAATGTGGGATATTAGATTTTGAAAGTTTTAAAGCCTTCCTGCTTCTAGGGCCAAAAATAGGAGGTCCCACCACCATGCTATGTATGTGGAGCCTAATCAGACTTATCCACGAGGTCAAGGGGCAGTGCCCCAGGGTGGGGTCGAGGGGTAGCACCCCTCAACACTAAGAATGACTTAATAGTATTGTAATGTGTCGACCATCTATTTTCTATTAGTCGAAGTATTTTTGCCCTAATTTCGTTATGTCAAAAATACTTGTAAAAAGGGCTTAGGGTTTGAGATCAAATGTATGAGGGATTATTGTAGATTCCTATGGTAGTATAGAGTTGCAGGTTTCAGATTGTAATCACTGGATAATAATAAAGATATTGGACTCGATGTTGGTGGACGTAGCCCAAGGATTGGGTGAACCACGTTAAATTCTATGTTATTGTGTTCTCTCTTGTTTGTTAATATTTGCATTTTCTGTTTATTATCCTAACACACCACAGTACACACCAACCAAGTGGGCCCACCAAGAGGAGCCTGGCTCTTTACTTATAATACAATGTGAGTGTTGCTGATTATAAACCAAAAATAAAATGCTCACCCACTGAATGTGGGATAAACTCTTTTTCATTTTTCTTCCTTTCCTTGCTGCTTGTACGTGCTCTTCTTTGTATTTTGGTCTTGCTCTAGTATTTTGTTTGTGTGCCTTAACATGCTCACACACCAGACATTTCAACTGCGCAACCCATGTTCATTCGGTGATCAAGATCATGCGTTGACAGACTAAAGTTTACTCACGCACATCTCTGTGTGCTAAGCCTCCATTTTGAAATGCGTAGGCCATTACTTACCCTTATCTATTGCGTGAGGCCCCCACATTATAATTCATTTGCATCACTATTTGAATAACAATTCCCTCACACAACATGTGCCTTCCTTCAAATCGTGTGAGGCACCATTTCCTCATATCCGACTACTCACACTCCTAACTAACAGTCCCTTTGGCATTTTGGGTGAGCTCCCTTCTTCTATAGGCAGCCCCACCTAACATTCACAAAAGATTCTTTCAAATTTGTGAGTCCCCCCTTTTGAATGCATAGGCTTCCTATAGTGCGTGAATCTACTTGTAACTCGCCAGCCTCTAAACATAGCAAGCTGGCTCCAATTAGCATTACCTAGGCCATCCCTAATTATCATGCTAGTAGCATCACTTAGCACTTTACGTGGGCTAGCCATTACTTTACGCTGGTGTTCCCTTAACTCAATGTGTGAGCTTGCTGCATTTCGCAGGCAGCCAAGCACTTGCCTTCTACTTGTGTTGGCTTTCACATTTGAATGAATGAGGCCTCTTTCATTTTCAGACTCCAAACTCACCATTGGAAATCACCTCCAAAAATGTGAATGCCCTTGTTGTATTTTGCACAAGCATCTTCTATTTGCTTGGGCTCTAATTGGTATGTAGGCTCCATGTTTCAAAAGTCTGAAATGATACACATGCCTTGTCTATGCTTCCACTTTGGAATGTCTGGCAATACCTCACACAAACTTCAATTTGCCACAAACCTCAAATGAAGTCTTATATAGTGTGCTACCTCCTCCATTCACTGCATTGCACAACATTATCTCTTTCAAATTCAACCAACACAGCGCCTTCCTTTATTTTTCTATGCACTGGCCTTCTATTATTTATAATGATGTGTAAATTATTAAGACACAACCCCCTTATAAGTTTTAAAATGGTGGGGCCTTTATTACCCACACATTCATCTGTCCTTTTACAATTGACAGTCTATTCCAGCATTCATGCCCAATGGCAAGCATGTAACAAATGCTCATATACTGGATTTCATTGTTTGTTTGAGTAATTTATACATTTCTTCATGAATTATATTTCATTGTATAGGCCACCTCCATATGCCGGTGTTTACACTACAGTACCTCCCATTTCTTTGGCCTGACAATTTTAAAATAACCTTCGGTTTGATGTTACTCACAAACTCCCTTTTTGTCTTGAAGTTTAGTATATCACCATTTAACATTTGTGATCAAAGAAAACCATCCAACCCCTACAGGAGATAAATCTCGGTTGATGACTCCCGAACACACTAAGCCCAAAACATGCAATAAAAATCACTTTGAAACTTGATTTTCCCTTAACATGAAATTATATGATCTAAATGAGGCAAGTATGTTCGTGGCATATTTGTAAAAAGGAAATGACTTTCTAATTGGCAAAATGCCTTCTTCACTGGCCTTGGCACGCTAGCAACCTCCCATTTCTAAAGAAATACTTTACTAACAAATGTTCCTCTAGCTCCCATTTCCCTCAGTAAAATGTTGCTTCTTGTGACTCCCCAATATGGAATATCTCAAAAATAAGAGTATTGTAAACAACAATGCCAGGGGCACATCCATCTTTTAGCATTTCATGTTTTAATCTGGAAGCATCATTCAGCTTTGAGGAAGTGTGACCACAATGTATCAAAAAATTTAAACATACTGCTCACTTTTTATACCTTTGCAAGACTAACGATATAACATCAGCTGGTGTCTAAGAGTGGCCTTAAAAGCTGACTGAAAGGCCTGATAAGAGCATGCCACTGGGAACATATGATCACTTCCAACATTATAGCATGCCTGGCCAAAGGAGAACCTTCCAGAAGATTCGAGCCCAAATAAATTAATAATCAAACATAGCCATTTTAAAACATTGTCTGAACAAACTACCATAATCACTAAAGTTGCCTCCGGAACTAGCTCTGAAAACTGACCCATTCAAACTTTCAGGAACCGAGATCACAGGAACCAATTCTCCCTCATACAAGGAACACAAATCCATCATTAGTTTGCCCGGAAGATAAAGTGGTCAATCACAATTAATCAGCAAAGTCAGCTCATTAGATAAGTTTAGAATTTAGAACAATGAAAATCATAGAAATCTAATTTGGATTTGAGTTGGGAAAGTGATTAGATGGATTGGCAGGGACCCCCAAATCTAGAGATAAGTAGTCTCTCAGGTCTATAGTATGTAGCCACCTTCAATTATGTTGGACCGATGATAGGGCACAAAATACAAGGCCTCAAAGTAAGGCATTTACTTCTGGATTCTGCACTTTAGGTGAAACTTGTAATAAATTGGAAATGGAAATTCCCTGGCAAAGTGAATAACCGGATTGGTGCGAGTCTAAAAATCCTTGGGGAAGTACATTTTCATGAATGCAATATAGGGGAACACTCAATTATGCAAGGCATTCAATTGGATACAAATAGCAAGACCTCAAAGCAGGGCATCTAGAAATCTGCACTTGACAGTTTGGCAAACCCTTAGAAACTGCAAACAGAATGGGCCTGGCAAACTGACCAAATGAACTCTTCGTGATCTAAAAATTGAAACATAAGAAGTACTTGACCCCTAGAATATGATTCAAAAGGAATTTTCTCAATAGGGTCAACTGGGTCAACATTTATAATCAGTCAAATAGGGCCATTCAGAAAACTAGGCAAATTAGAGAAATAGGGCAAATCTGGAAAGCCAACTTTGGGGGATCCAAAAAATATTCAAATGGATTTAGGAAGGCTTGAACTTTGAAACATAAGCCATCTAATATACATTTAAAACACTCCCAAAGTGGCGGGCTATGAGACCTAATAGGGTATAAGATATTCAAAGGCAAATAGGGCCTAGTACAGTAATTTGACACTTAGGGACGAATGTAGATTTTGGACAAGTGCTCAAAACAAGACATCATGAAACAACTTGAAACTTGAATGTGATGATCTAAGATGTCTTCTAATGCTAAAACAAGGGTAATGAACACCTTCCATGCAAGGGGAACTTCAGAAATGCATTCGGGAAAATAGGCATCAAAGCACCTAATGGGGTCAGAAAGCAAATTTTTTTTAACAAGGTGCTCAAAAACCCATGCTTTATTTTTGAGTACCAACACACCTCATTTGGTTTAGTATTATTTGATTTATTCAATTTTTCCTTCCTATGTGGCTAATGATCTGCTCCTTTAGTTATCTGCTTGTGGTGATCCTATTTGTGGTCATGTGTGTTAGGAATAGTCTCGAGAGATAACTGAGAGGGGGGGTGAATCAATCATCTAAAAGATTCAATTCTTTATCCAATTAAGTATACTTAAACATAAAGCATAAAAACAATGAAAGAACACATGAACAAAACACAAATATTTTGGTTACGGGGAAACCTAAATAGGTAAAAACCCCGGTGGGAATTGACACCCACTAATATTTTGCACTAGAGTATTACGATACTTGTTAGATGATCCTTAACCCTGTTAGGAGTTTCTTTACAATATATTTAGTATAGTAGACCTGGTCAAGGGTCAAACCCTATTAGGACTCTTTTACAATTTTCCCTATTAGGGGAGAGGATGCACTATCCGAGAGCACACTGCTCAAAGGGGCGAAGGCTACAACCTTCTAGATAACAGATACACACTATATCTGGATCTTGGTGAATTATACTTAGACCTACTATCTAGATCAGTTCCAATGAATAGAACAAGTACTTTACTTGGTCACATAGACCTTCTTTTGATGGCTCAACACTTCACACACTCTGCTCTGCTTTGTTTAATCAACCATGAACCACACTGCAACAATCACAAATGACTGCCTATAAATATCTTTCCTCTAAATGATATAATCAAATCAGCTTGTTAGAACCACCTTGAAATCATATTAGAGAAACCATAACAAACTCTAACAAACATTTTGTTAGCTCTACTATGCACACAACACATTCTGGGACCTGTCCAATAAGATAATTATAGACGCACGCTACACACTATCGACTCTACCAAAAAAATTGGATCTTTCTCCTCAAGATGAATTAACTCATGCGCTCTTAACCAAACATCAATAACTCTCTTCTAAGATTAAATCCAAGGGCACATACCCATAGGATAGGCGCAACTACATAACAAATAAAATCTCTGTCGGCTCTTCTGAACAAACATAGGAAACTGTTGTTGGCAAATAGCGACTACATAACTTCACTTCTACTCATCAACAGAATATGTGTCCATAACTGAAACATCACTAACCTGTCTTCAACATATATCCAAGCGCGCAAGGCTCCATGGAAAATGTACGAACAACCATACAGATAACACTACCTGTTACTCTGTCAGGAACAATGCTGACACAAGCTGCTATATAGCTATCTGTACTAACCTCTGCGCCCATGATGTCATACAGTTATCATTTCCATGCTTCATATACTAAAATCTTACTTTATAAGACTTCCACACATGCTACTTTCCATATGTTGTCATCAATGACACATATACAGTCAGTACTAGCCTGTTGGAAAATCACCAACAATCTCCCCCTTTGGCATTGATGGCAACATGTGGAATGAAAAACCACCACCAACCCAAATTAACATTTCTTTTATAACATTCTCCATTTCCTCATCAAAACTCCCCCAAATATGAATCCTCCATCTGCTTCAATATTTTCTAATATTCTCCATTTCCTCAACTGAACTGATGTCATATCTAAATGTTTCTCCCCCTTAGTATATTACTCCTCCTTTTTACTTCTATTTTTCATGACTCTGTATATTACTCCCCCTTTGACATCAATGGAAAAGGGCACCATTCATTTTAAGCACCAGTACTACTCCTAAGGTAGAGTAGTCAACCTTCCATCAGTCCCTAAGGATTGATGCCTTTCCTTCCTTCTTATAAGCAGAATCAGGGAAGGGAATGACTCCCAACTTCTCCCTAAGATACTCAAAAGTATCCTTACGTAAGGGCTTTGTGAATATATCTGCCAACTAATCTTTAGTACTCACATAGTCCAACTTGACTTCTTTCTCTGTCACTTTCTCTCTTAGGAAGTGATACTTGATCTCAATGTGCTTTGTCTTTGCATGCATCACAGGGTTTTTTGACATATTGATAGTGCTAGTGTTATCACAATGAATAACAATAGGATAATCAATCTGAATTCCAAAATCCTTTATCATCTACTTGATCCAAACAATTGTAGAACAATTCAAGGCTGTTGCAACATAATTTGCTTCTACTGTTGACTGAGAAATACAATTTTGTTTCTTGCATGTCCAAGTGAAAAGTCTATCACCAAGAAACACTGCTCCACCCGAAGTACTCTTTCTATCATCAACACATCCTACCCAATCTGCATCAGTGTACACATGAAGCTCAACATTTTCTAAATTAGGATCCCATAGACCATAATCTATAGTGCCCTACAAGTATCTAAATATTCTCTTTACTGCCATGAGGTGACTTTGTTTAGGTTCTGCTGCAAATCTTCCAACTATGCCAACTACATTTGAAATATCAGGTCTTGTCTGAGTAAGATATATAAGTTTACCAATCATAGACTTATACAATGTTATATCTACTACTGGTGAGTCATCTTATTTTTTAAGCTTGCATCCAGTGATCATAGGGGTTCCTACTGGCTTGCAATCATCCATCTTGAATTTCTTCAGTATCTCTTTCACATATTTTGACTGATTAATAAAAATTCCTTTTTCTGTCTACTACATATTTAGTCCCAAAAAGTATTTGATAGGACCAATCATACTCATCTCAAATTCATTCTTCATTTCTTTGGAAAATTCTACACTTAGTTTTCCATTACCTCCAAAGATAATGTCATCAAAAAATATAGCTACAAGTAGTAAACCTTCAGATGTCTCTCTAATGAATATATTACAATCTGTTGCTCCTTTCTTGAATCCAATTTTTTTTAGATATCCATCTAGTCTCTCCAATTTTTATTAGATATCCATCTAGTCTGATAAGGTGAATCCTTCTGGCTGCTCAATGTAAACTTCTTCTTTCAAATCTCCATTTAGGAATGCTGACTTGACATCCATCTGACAAACTTTGAAGTTTTTGACTGTAGCATAAGCTAGAAATAACTTAATAGTTTCTAATCTACTCACAGGTGCAAATGTGTCTGAATAATCAATGCATTCTCTTTGCACATATCCTTTACATGCTAAGCTTGCTTTGTTTCTTACTACTGTACCATCTTCATTCATCTTGTTTTTGAATATCTACTTTGTTCCAATCACATTCTTATCACTAGGTCTTGGGACCAGTTCTCAAGTTTCATTCTTAACGGTTTGATCAAGTTCTTCTTTCATAGCATCATGCCAATTTGAATCATTGCATGCATCTTCAACACTTAAAGGTTCAATCTGAGATAGTAAATAAACCGCTTCACTGCTAGCTAAGTTCTTTTCTTGTGACCTTGTTAAGACTTTTCCACTATTATCCCCAATGATGTCTCTCTTGGAATGATTTCTAGATGTAAACTTTGGAACTTTAGGTGATGCTGACTTATCAGCCTTAGGAGTTTCTTCTTCACTTGTTTTAGGGTCATTGAATAACACATCAATACTATCAAACATTTCTTCAATAACTGTCTCACTAGTGGAGGGTCTAGGTTCTTCTTCAATCATGGGTGAGTAATCATGATATCTTTCTTGAATCATAAAATTTTCATCAAACTTAACATGAGATTTTTCTATGATCTTTTTCAATCTTAAATTGAAACAATTATAAGCTTTACTTTTAGTAGAGTAACCAAGAAAAATACCTTCATCACTTCTTGCATCAAACTTGCCTACTGCTTCATCCCTCTTGATGTAGCACTTGCTTCCAAAGATTTTGAAGTATTTTACTATGGGAACATTACCAAACCATAGCTCATAAGGTGTTTTGTCAGTGCCAGGCCTTAATTGAATTCTATTGATGGTATAGACTCCTTTATTGACTGCATCTCTCCAATAGGTGTGTGCAAATTTTCCTTCTATCATGATGGTGTGCACTGTATCAAGAATGATCATGTTCCTTCTCTTTGCAATTCCATTCTACTGAGGGGTTCTAGGTGCAATTAACTGTCTCTTTATGCCATGTTCTTCGCAGTACTCATAAAATCTATCAGAGGTGAATTATCCTCCTCTATCCGATCTCAAACATTTTATCTTTAGTCCAGATT
The DNA here is from genome assembly GCA_027943335.1 of Chamaecyparis obtusa. Taxonomy (NCBI): domain Eukaryota; kingdom Viridiplantae; phylum Streptophyta; class Pinopsida; order Cupressales; family Cupressaceae; genus Chamaecyparis; species Chamaecyparis obtusa. Next base: position 180,230 of record BSBK01000583.1, read on the forward strand.
CATTCTCAACCTTAGCTTTGAATAATTTGAACTTCTCAAATGCTTCTGACTTATCTTTCAAGAATGAAACGCACATCATTCTAGTATAAACATCAACAAACAAAATGAAATACATTTCACCATAGTATGATCTTGTTTGAGTTGGACCACATAGGTCTATATGAATCAGATCCAACTTGTTCTCTACTGAATTCTGCTTGCTCCTAAATGAATTTCTCACATGCTTTCCCATTACACATTCCCTTCATATAGTATCAACTGGATTTGCTATCCTAGGTAGATCTCTTAATTCCTTTACATTGCTTATCTTTACTATGTTATCAAAATTGATATGACATAGTATTTTATGCCACAACCAATTGTCATCAATTTTAGCAACACAACAACTTGCTTATGAATTGAGTTGAAAAACATTACCTCTTGTCTTTGAGCCTAATGCAATCATAACACCATATTTGTTGTTAATGATGCATTTTTCATCTTTGAACTCCAATTGATAGCCTTTTCCAAGTAGCTATCCAACATTGAGAAGGTTATGTTTCAAACCATCAACATATAGAACATCATTAGTACTATTCTTTCCATCCAAGGTGATGGATCCTCTACCAACTATTGGTTTAGGAGTGTTGTCTCCAAATCTAACCATACCACCATTGTATTTGTCCGAATGAACAAACCAGCCTTTATCACTTGTGATGTGATGTGAAAAACCACTATCTATAATCCAGTCTATACTTATGTCAGCTTGTGAAATCAATGCTAGTTCTTGTTCCTTTTTATCTTCTTTATGACTTGTCTTATTATTCATTTTGTCTACAATAGAAATGAATCCAATTTCTTCTTCACCTGATTTTCATCTGAAACTCCATCTCTAGCATAGTAGCATTCCTTAGAATACTTAGGCTTGTAATCCTTTTTTGAACTTTCTAGCTCTAGTAGGACACTTAGATGCAAAGTGACCAATTTTATTACATGAAAAGCTCTTAAATGGTAATTGACCTTCATATTTTCCTTTTCCTTTCTTTTCTCTTTTGGCAATCATAGCAATGAAATCCTCTAGAGTTTTCTCTTCATCATTATCATCAAAATTACCAGAAGTGTTTGCAGATTTCTTACCATGAACTGTTCATTTGAAGGTTGTTTCACTCTTTGGTTCTGTCTTCAATCTTGAAATATCAAAAGCTGAGAGTTTTTTGATTAAAGTCTCTCTCTCTTGAAATTATATGTAAGTTGCATGGTCTCATCAAGGATGTTAATCTTTCTTTCATATTCAGGAGTGAGAGTAGTCATTAACTTGTCCATAATGTCCTCCTCTGAAATCTCTCCACCATTGTTTCTGATTCTAGTAACTGCTTCATTTATCCTTTGATTGTAATCTCTGATGTTTTCCTTAGGAAACATCTCTAATGCATTGTATCTTTTCTTCCATGTCTTTCTGCATGCATCCTTTTCTTGTTTGTCTCCTTCAAATATGTCTTCTAGGTGCTTCCATATTTTGTGGGTTGTATCTACCCTTTTTATTTTTATAAATTCACCATCAGATAGGGAACTAATAAGGGCTTCTTTAGCAATAGCATTCTGATGAAACAATTCCTTTTGTCTATTGGTAGCATCCTCTTGTGCAAGGTCTTCTAGGGTAGGTATCTTAGCTTATTTGATAGTCACATCAAAAACTTCAAAACTAATGCACTACAAATGGGTCACCATCTTATTCTTCCAGTCAAGATAATTCTCTCCATCAAACTTAGGACTTTCTTTCCTGAAGTATGCTATCTGATCAACCTCAAGCTGTTAATCTTTCTCTCTAAGGCACTTGGCTCTGATACCAATTGTTAGGAATAGTCCCAAGAGATAACTGAGAGGGGGGCGTGAATCGGTTATCTACAAGATTCAATTCTTTATCCAATTAAGTATACTTAAACATAAAGCATAAACACAATGAAAGAACACAAGAACACAACACCAATATTTTGGTTATCAGGAAACCTAAATAGGTAAAAACACCAGTGGGAATTGATACCCACTAATATTCTACACTAGAGTATTATGATCCTTGTTAGAAGATCCTTAACCCTGTTAGGAGTTGCTTTACAATATATTTAGTATAGTAGACCTGGTCAAGGGTTGGATCCTGTTAGGAGTCTTTTACAATTGTCCCTATTAGGTGAGAGGATGCACTGTTTGAGAGCACACTGCTCAAAGAGGCAAAGCCTACAACCTTCTGGATAACAAATACACACTATATCTAGATCTTGGTGAACTGCGCTTAAACCTGTTGTCTGGATCAGTTCCAATGAATAGCACAAGTACTTTACTTGGTCACATAGACCTTCTTTTGATGGCTCAACACTTCACACACTCTGCTCTACTCTACTTAATCAACCATGAACCACACTACAACAATCACAAATGATAGCCTATAAATATCTTTCCTCTAAATGATATAATCAAGCCAGCCTATTAGAACCACCTTAAAATCATATTAGAGAAACCATAACAAACTCTAACAAACATTCTATTGGCTCTACTATGAACGCAACACATTCTGGGACCTGTCTAATAAGATAATTGTAGATGCACGCTACACATTGTCGGCTCTACCAAAATAACAAGATCTTTCTCCTCAAGATGAATTAACTCATGTGCTCTTAAAAAAACATCAATAACTCTCTTCTAAGCTTAAATCCAAGGGTGCATACCCATAGGATAGGTGCAACTACATAACAAATAAAATCTCTGTCATTTCTTCTGAACAAACATAGGAAACTGCTGCTGGCGAATAATGATTGCATAACTTCACTTCTACTCATCAACAGACTATGCGTCCATAACTAAAACATCACTAACATGTCTTCAACATATATCCAAGTGCACAAGTCTACATGGAAACTGTACAGACAACCATACATAGAACACTACCTATTACTCTATCAGGAACACTGCTGACACAAGCCACTATATAACTATCTGTACTAACCTTTGTGCCCATGATATCATGATGATATCATGTCCATCCTTCATATACTAAAATCTTACTACATAAGACTTCCACACATGCTACTTTCAATATGTTATCATCAATGACAGACATACAGTCAGTACTGGCCTACTGGAAAATCTCCAACAATGTGTTCATGTATTTCTTTGGTTGTGGTCATCATTTATTAATGTGGACCTATTTGGGATCCTTTCTCTTTGATCACATTTTTCTTGGAATGAAGACCTTCATGTTTGGATTCTTTTGGTTTCTTTGGGTAGCATGTTCCTTTCCTTCCTGGGATGACCTTGGAGGTTATGTGTACACAATCATTTCTCATTGATTGTTAACATGTGTGATCACGGTACATGATTTTTTGGGTCACGTGTGGATCCAAATATATGATCACGCCTTCTCTCTTTTCTTCTAGTGGTCTTGTGATCTATTTTGGGGCTGAATCTTATTTCTTTATACACATTTCATTTTGAAATGTAATTCTTCGGTGACCCCAATTATGAGACTGGGTATATATACTCAATTTGATGTAATTTGATAGGTAGAACTCTTAGATTAATAGCTTAGCTAGCCATGAATCACTAAGATTTTATATTTTAATTCATTTGTATATGGCCTAAACTAGGAAGGCCTTACAAACCGACATGTATGATATTTCTAATTGAATAAATGATTGATCTTGCATTCTCTCTCTATCAATTTATGTGTATTACTTCTATGTGTGTTTAGCTATGAGGTTGGACATCCCATCTTGGGGTTCTCCACCTTGGTACTATATTAGGTGGTGTTAGAGAACACCTTTCTTTTGTAATCCATAGTTGATTTGGTTGTATGGTGGTAGGTTGCGATCTAGGTAATGATTCTAGAGTGTTGTGAAGATGGTACTTGGTAGGATAGATGTGGATCATGTAGTGATTGATATGTTGAGGCAAATTTCTACAAGACTTTAACCTTTTGAGATAGCCCAAAGAAGAGGAAGAACTATTAAGGATGATAGTGAAGATGAGGCTAAATAATTGCAAGAAGGAGTACCACCAACACATGTTCTAGAACAAGTTGAAGAATCCTCCTGAATATACTGGAAAATTGGACTTAGATGAGTTTATGAACTAGATGTCTGAGATGGAGAAATATTTTGATTATGAAAACATACCAACAAATAAGAAGGTGAATATTACAAGCACTGAATTTAAGGGACATGTATGCTTGCACTAGGAGAGTTTTTAGATTGATTAGCAAAAGAGAGGAAAGGATAAAGTCAAGGTATGGGAAGATATGATTAAGTTGAAAGTTAAATTTCTAGCCAATGAATATTAGATTAGCTTATTAGGGAGAATGTAAAATTTGAAACAAAAGGATAGATCAGTGAAGGATTATAATAAGGAATTTCATAGGTTTGATATCAGATCTATACATCTAGATGATGAAGTTGAAAGGATTTCTAGGTACCTGAATGGTGTAAGGACTTCTATCTAAGATGAAATTAGTTTGGTCAAGATGAACACCATTGAAGAATCCTATCAATTCTCCCTAAAGGAAAAGGAGAAATTGAACGAGAGGCATTAACAAAGGAAGAGAGGCAGAGATGGAAGATCTCCTAAAGGAAGAGGAAGATCCTATGAAGAAAATAGTTAATTAGATCAGGAAAAGGAAAATTAGGATAAAGGAAAATCAGAGTGGAAAAAATAAAATTCATACAGAGGTAGAGGAAGTTATTCAAGAGGTGGTTACCCTAGAGGTAATTACTAGAGGAGAGAAGACAAGAATTGGTTCAAGGGAACTTTGTCAAGTGTTGTAGAGAGGGACATAGGGTGTTTGAATGTACCAATGGAAATTCAAACAAGAATATTGGTATTAGTAGTAGAAATGCACTTGTGAAGGAATATTCACCTGATTCAATGAACAAACCCAAGGATGGAGAAAATCTGATGATCAAAAGAGAATTATGGAATGAAGGTATTGATGAAGATCCTTTGAGGAAAGGCTTATTTAAAACCAAATGTAAGTTGCAAGAAAGTGTTGCAAAGTGATCATTGAGAGTGGAAGTTGAAAAAATTTGGCATCAAAAGAGTTGGTTACAAACTTGCAAAAACCCTATTAGATCTCATGGATCAAGGATGAGCACAAAATTTTGGTAAGTGAGTAATATCTTGTGAAACTTAAAATTGGGGATTACCATGATGAAGTTCTTTTTGATATTATTCATATGGATTATTGTCACATCTTTCTTGGTAGACCATGGGAATATGATAGACAAGATGTACATGATGTAAGGTTGAATAGATATACTATTGTAGCTAATGGAATAAAGAAAGTATTTTCAGCTTTTATTGAAGCATCTAAGGGTTAAAATTGTACTTCTATTAGATTTTATTTGATTAACGGAAGATAATTCATAAGAGATTTGAAGAATAATGATGTTTTCTACGCTTTAGTTCCTAATAGTCCTATTGAGAAATTAGAGGATGAAACACCTTTTGAAGTCAAGAAGTTGCTAACAGAGTATCAAGGGATTATTTCTGATAATGTACTAGATGGTTTACCACCAGTTAGAAGTATTTGTCATTGTATATATTTTATTCTAGGAGCTAGTTTTCCTAAAAGATCACCTCACCTATTAACACCTGTAGAGAATAAGGAATTGAATAGACAAGTTCAAGAATTGTTGCATAAAGGTTTGTGTATACACTAAAAAGTGACTTCATTATTTAATTAAATATTTATTATTTGATTAATATTGACTTGATGAATTAATTAAATATTTATTCCTCTATTTATTAGATAAATTATTCAATTTATTTAATAGATTCATTATGGTTTATTCTCCTATCCTAAGTCCTCTAAATAGTCTACTAAAGTGATTATATCAAATACACAATCACTAATTATGACTAAGTTCCCTAGTCCACCTCATCTACCTAATCACCTAACACATCACCTTGGCTAAGCTAAATAATAATTATTAATTATTTATTAATCATTATCCTCACCCACACATGTCCTATCTTTAAGCTCTATGTGGCCTCATAAGACTTGGTCTCATGACCACATGTCTTCTCCTAAACCAAGTCAAGAGACAATCCCTATTCCTAAGGGGCTTCTCAAGCCACCTCTAAGGGTCAAAGATGACTCATAGGACACTTGTACAAAGAGTCCTCATAAGGAAAAAGTCCTTCCCTCTTCCTCTCTTTGGTCTTTGTGAGACAATTGACATGTTTCTTTCCCTTCCACCTTCTTCTCTTCCATGTCAATGTGAGAGGAACATCATCCCTACTACATCCCTTTTTCTCTCAACTCCTTCAACCAAGTCAATCCTATCCCTATGATCTTCCACCTTTCAATCTCCACCATAGGATTGTGCCACCTAGGCTTGGATTCTCCAAAACTCTATAAAAGGATCCTCATTTTCCCTTTGTGAGCTAATGGTGAACAAGCAATCAAGCATTCTAGAGATCAAGAGCATTCAAGAATTCAAGAGCATTCAAGCATCCAAGCTATCCTCATATCATTTTCATTTTCATCCATTAGTTTTGCATAATCAAGCCTAGGCCATTTTGCACTCATTCATATAAATCTCCACACTTTGGTGACATATTGGGAAAGGAGCTTCATTTGGAAATCTAAGAGCTCACCATCTTCAAAAAATCAATGCTAGGAGAGAAATGGAGACAAGCTACATGGTAGGTGAAGGTAATTTGATTTAGTTCTTCATTGTGTTTACTTTTGTACTCTTCATTGTGTTTGCATTAGATTGATTCATTAGCTTAGATTAGTTAATAGATCATTTCTAGTATTAGTATAACTTATTTGCATACATTTTTGGCACCCACCGTGGGGCCTCCCCATGTTTTTAACTTTCTATTTTTAGTTTTCTATGTGCAGATTTTCTATAGGTCGCTTCTGCGCATTCATACCCGACTGCTGCGCATACATCACTTTCTGCTGCGCATCCATTCTTTCATTAACATACACTTCCAACTTCTATCTTTTTCATTATTTATGTGCATTCATTCACCAAATTTGTGCTTCCATAACGTTCTATGACACATCTGTCATTTCTACACTTACATATCATCACGTTGCACAAACATTGCATCATGTTGCACATACATCCTTTTCGCACATATGTTCTTATTTTCTATTCATTTGTGCTCTATTTCTGTGCATCTGTAGTTTTCAGTAGTTTATTTCAGTTTTCTATTCATTCTATTTTGGCTAGCCTTTTTAACAAGTGTCTGTTCATTCTGGTAGTCTCTAGGCTATTTTACAGGATGATATTTTGAAGACCCCATTGCTAAATTTCTAACAGTTTATTTGCAGGTCTCTAGGGGTTTGCAAAATAAACTATAACCTTGTTTGGGCTTTAAAATATGACATTTTTTTCAAATTCATGTGTCTTCTTTAGAGTAGATATTTTGTCTATTGTGTTTTTTCTTTCTAAGCATATTTGTAATCCCAAAATTATAACAACATATCCTCTCCCCTCGCCATTCATGGATATTGGGTGTAAGAGAAATTGTTATAAGTTTTAGAAGGCTATCTTTGGTGGGAAAATAAGTACTCACCCGAAGGAACGACCCAACCGGTAATAGGCTAAAGCCAAGCCCTTCAAAACTAGTATATTAAAAATGCTAGTGTGATTAGTCTCACATTGGACAGGTGTGAATTCATTGTGGCAACCAAAATCTCCTCTAGTACCCCAGTGGTGCGTTAAAGTCCAACATTCTAGAGGTGAAAGCCTTGCTTTGAAAGGATTGGGAGATCCCCCTTAATTGAGAAAATGACTTGATCACAACCACCTAAATGGATGTCCTTACTAAAATATTTTTTATAGTGGCCAAAAACCTTCTATTTGCTAGCTCAAGGGGTCACCCAAGCTTGTGAAGACACTCCACATTACTCACAGTTCATAGTAGAGATAGAAGTTCTTTGGGAAGTAATGACCCATTGAATTTGGAACTTAGTGTGCCAGAGAAGTGAGTGCACTATAAGGAGGAGGCCGTGCCTCCAAGTTCCTAGGCTATCCACTATGGATTTGCATGGTTGGATTTTATTATCCTACTGGGGATTCAATAGATACTGTCCTTGCCAACCTTAGGATTGTAAGCATGTTTGTCCATTCATACTAGATTAATTTAGACTAGATTATTACTTTCTTGCATGTGTGTATTTATGCATTTTATTTTGCCAAAAATCAAATCAACTGAAAATCTAGAAAACTAAAAAATTGCAAGCCAAAATTAGAAACTAGATCTTGCACATTTGTCATTTTTTGCTACACATTTGTTCCATCATGTTGCGCATCTATTACTACCATTACACATTTATTAAACATTGTTGCACATTTATTTGATCTTGTTGCGCATTGATTCCACTGTCCTACACATTTGTTCCTACTTATATACAACAAAGAGCATTTCTATAAGCCTTGGAAATTTCAAAATTACTTTTTTAGATACCCATTTTCAACTTCAGTAAGATTTTGAAAAAAAAAAAATTGATCCTTACAGACCTCTGATCTTTAGTTTGAACATTTTTATCATTTGTCATCATCCTTCCTTCATCAAGAATCATTAAATCATTTCCTCCAATCTTCAAAATTCCCAATTCAGTGTTGAAACATCACCTTATCTATCAGATTTTAATCTTTGTGAGTTTATCCTATCAGGATCTATCATCCTCAATCAACAATCTTACTTAGGTTACTATCTCTTGGTTTTTCTTTGTCATATCATAGTGAGATCTATACCTCCTATTGACTTAGACTTTATGAAGTTATCTTATCCATTTTCAACACTTTTCAATCTCTTTTTCGCATCTTTTCTATCAAACACTTTTGACATCTTTTCATAAAAAATCCTCCATCCCACAATCATTCTTCAAATTTTATGGTTCAAACTCGATCTCAGAAACTCAAACAAACCGCTAATCTAGAATCTGCAGACAAGATGGATGGAAACAAAAGCACTGAGGAAAAACCTTGGTCTAGAATTCCTAAAAAGACTTCAATTTTTCAATTAGATGAGGAACCCATAGATCAAGAACTTAGGGATGCTACACAAAATCCTAGGTTTTATAATGTCATGGAAAGACTCCTAGACATGGATAGAGAGATGTATTTCCTCATGCTTGCTCAACAAGGAGCCAAAATACCAAGTGATTTTGATGTTTCCCATCTTAGAGAACCACCTATCACAAACAATCAAGAAATCCCTAGTGGTTCTCAAGAGAGACATACTCATGGAGCAAAGGAAAACAATCAGCAAACCAATGCTTCTCAAAATAATCAGCAAACCAATGCTTCCCAAAACACTCAATAACATAGTGTTTCTCAAAACACTCAAGGAAACACATTATCTTTGGATCCCATTCTACAACAAATCTAGATGCTTCAACAACAAATCCATGACATTCAAACTGGATCATCAACTAAGAAGTACTCCTTGGATGATATATGTCCTTATCCTTTTGATAAAAATTTAGCAAGGATTCCATTCCCTCATCATTTTGAGGTTCCTAAATTTGACAAATACAAAGGGAATTTGGATCCACAAGACCACATCTATGAGTTTTGTGTTGCTTGTATTGAAGTCACTCATAATGAAACTTATCTTATGTGAATATTTCCATGAAGTTTAGGAGGACAAGCCATGGAATGGTTCTCCAAACTACCCCTAGGCATCAAATCTTTCAATGAGCTTATTGACAAGTTTGTGACTCATTACTCATATAATATCAAACATGAAGTCACTATGCTTGATCTTTGCAATGCACATCTAAAGAATAGAGAACCCTTCCTTACTTTTTTGCAAAGATGGCGTCAATTGTTTGCCAAGTATTCCATGAATGATTCCTGAACAAGAAAAGATGGATATCTTTGTGCATAACCTTACACCAGAAATGAGCTATAGGTTGCAATTTCAATGTCCTCCAAATTTTAACAAGCTCATAGAGAATGGTATCAAAATTGAGGAAGCTATGGTTAGAAAAAGTGAGCTTAAACTTTATTCCAAAGACAATGTTGGATCTTCAAATTCAAATCCCAACAACAACAATAATGACAAGTCAAAATTCTAGAACAAAAATAAGAATATTGTAAATGATGGGATTGTGGATAATCACAATGTTAAACCAACACGACCCCTTTTGAATCTCACAAGTAAGACCAATGCTACTCAAGCTACTTACAGAAATCAATCTACAAATCAGAACACCAACAAAAATTCTTCCAATTCCAAATTTCTTTTTATGACACCTTGAATAACTTTTACTCCTTTGGGGGGGAATCTCTTGAATCTGCATTAAGGAAGTCCATCACAAAGAAACTCATTACACTTCCTAAAACTAGAGATTTTGAACCTAGAGTGAAACCTTCTTGGTGGAATGACAATGATTATTATGAATTTCATAGAGGGAAAGGTCTTAAAACCAATGATTGCAAAAGGCTTAAAAATGCAATTCAAGACTTATTTGAAAGTGGTGAAATTAGTGTTGATGGACATACCTCGAATGAGTCACATACTAGCTTTAAAGATCCACTTCCTGAACATGAGAAAGGAATTTCTTCCAACGCTAAAGGTGATAATCAAGCCAACTATAATGTTGCATCCTAAAAATATGTTGGTAATATCTTTGAATGTCATCCTTCTAAGTACTATGCCAATGTGATTACCATAAAAGAAAAATCTGAGAGTCAGCCAGTCAATGTTACTACTCGAGCTCAATCCAAGGTTACTCTCCAAGGAGTCCCGTCTTAACCAAGAACCTCTCAAAACAAGTATATTTATCTTCCAAAGTCCATACCAATTGTTTCCAATTAGAACAATCTTTTGGAACAACTGAAGAAAATACTAGCCTAGATATCCATATTAGAGCTTTTGCATCTGTCACCATCTCATAAGGATATCCTTGAGAAAGCTCTCTTAGAAACCCAGGTTCCTACAAATCTAGATCATGATCTGTTTCAAGCTATGGTGGGACATTTGACAACCCCACATTATCTATTCTTCACTGAACATGATGATTTAGCTATTAACCAACCTCATAATTCTCTGCTTCATATAGAAGTCCTTGTATAGAGTCATAAAATCAAGAGATTACTAATAGATGTAGGAGTTGGCTTGAATATATGCACTTTGAAATTAGTCCTTGCATTGGGATTTTCTGAAAATTTTGTATATCCAAAGAAGAAAATCACAATCAAAGCTTATGATGAAGAAGAGAGGTCATCTAAGGGATCTGTTGTTCTTCCTATCAAAGTAGGTCCTATAGTCAAAGATGTACCTTGTCAAGTTCTTGACATGGATCTCACTTATAACATTATATTGGGGAGACCTTGGATTCATTCCATGCAAGCTATGCCCTCAACATATCATCAGTGTTTGAAGTTTCCCCACAATGGTCAAGAGATCACTATCAAAGGAGATCCTAATCCTTTCCAATATTGTAGCACTATGAAGGCAACATATAATTCTTTGGTACCTTATAATCATATTGGATCTTCTGCAACCATACCCATTGATCCAAGTAATGTAGCATCAACTTCTAAATCTAATGGGATCAAGATAGACATAAAAGAATGAAGTATGGAAGAGTAAACTTTAGGTCAAGCTCTTTGCATCACAGAGTTACCTTTATCTCCTATATCATATGGTCGATCTTTGATTACCAAAAAACAATTAGAACCCCCTTACACACTTATTTATGACACATTTATAAGTGGGGGCACTATATCCAAAGAAGCAGTTGAGCGTAATGCTAACCATTTGCTTACATCATAGAAGGATGAGGAGGATATTAAACATGAATATATATCACCTGATGTATATGGTAAAGGGTATACTTTTCTACAAAAGATGGGATACCAAGGTGCTCAACCTATAGGGCTACAAAGAGAAGGTGCTATAAAACCACTTCTACAAAATCCAAATTACCAAAGAGATACCACAGGACTGGGCTACAAAGGAGAAGGACCCGAATAATCTAAAGGAAAAACAAAGATCACACCTTTCCATGAGATATCCAAAGCTCCTCCATTATAGCTCTGGAAAAATGGTGTGTATGTGGATCTTGAAAAGCAAAGGATAGCAACTAACATCATCAATAGACTTAGGGATAATGATGATTCTGACTCTAATGATTATGAATGGGATTCATTATCTGACTGTAATGAGGAAATAGGAGTCGATGTTGTCCATCATTATAGTGGCTATTACCATGAGGGGGAGAGTTCAAGGACTGAATCATTAGGATTAGTTCCATGTGATACTACTCTTGTCGATTGTGAAGGAAGTGAGCCTTATTTTGTGATAGATGATTCACATGAGAGTATGGAAATAGACCTCGTTGATACGATCATAAACCTTGACAATTTTTCTATAAACACCATCTCAGCCTTTGAAACTAACCTAAATGATCCAATACCCCTTGTACATCTTGAACTTATAGATTGGGATTCTCCCGATCATCCAGAACTTCATGTCTTTCATAATGATGACACAATCATTGACTATCTCAGAATCAGGGATCATTTACCACTAGGGGATCATAAGTCAGGATTTCCAATAGAAATCAATGACATGGCTTACTTTGGAGAGAGAGCCAATCCTTTCAGTCATAAAAATATAAAAATAATCAATAGATCTAATGGTGAAAACCACTCACTAGTAGTATCAGATCCAAAAATAGTAAAAAGAAAAGATGCATTTGAAGGTGAAAACCTCTCTAAGGCACTTGAGGATGGAAGGATTGACACTGTTCCAAATTATCTGCATCGAGAGAAATCAACAATTCTTATAGAACCAACATTTCCTCTTAACATTGGAATAGAGGAGTCTTCGTGTATTCTCAAAGTAGCAGCATCCTTGACAGAATCAGAGAAAGAAGCCTTTGCAAAGTTTTTCAAAGAGAGACAAATCAACTTTGCCTGGTCCTATGCTGATATGCCTAGACTGTTCACTAATCTAATTATGCATCATTTATCTATTGCACAAGGCATTAAACCGATTAAGTAGAAGCTTCGAAAGATGCATCCTCATATTGCACTAATGGTTAAAGGAAAATTGAAGAAGCTCTTAGATGTTGGATTCATTCATGCTATTGATTATGTTGAACAGATTTCCAATATAGTACTAGTATCAAAGCTAGACAAGTCTATTCAAATTTGTATAGATTTATGAGACCTCAATAAAGCTTGTCTTAAAGATGATTTTCCACTCCCTAACATTGACATCATAGTTGATTTGATGGCTGGACATGAAATGTTATCTTTAATGGATGGTTTTTCTGGCTATAACTAGATCAAGATTGCGCTAGGAGACCAAGAAAAGACTACTTTTACTTGTCCTTGGGGCACATATTGTTGGAATGTGATACCTTTTGGGCTTAAGAATGCTAGTGCCACTTATCAAATGGCCATGACTATGATCTTTCATGACATGATGCATACTATCATGGAAGATTATGTTGATGATATTCTAGCAAAATCCAAAAATAGAGAAGGTCATGTTGGTGTTCAAAATGGACGCTTATGCTCTTAGGCTGCCAATATACCCTCAAGTTGATTTTAGGATTGGTTAGTTTCAAAATGTATAAGGATCTTAGGGTAACTAGACCAACTATAGGGACAAGACTGCCCTCTTCACTTCTGGCTCTTCAAAACCAAGGCGGGTGCACCTAACCCAGTGAAAAATATACTTCACACACCAAAGACTGGGTCAAAATAATAGATTGAATAGTAAGAAAGTGCTAAATGCTAACTTCACATTCATTGACTCTCCATTACTATAGGGTATTACTACTATCAACCAAATATAATTAAAACTTGAAAGGTGTTGATATCTAGAGATGGAAAGAAGTAAGCAAGGACCAATCCAGCATTGAACTCAACTGAATATACTAATCCCTGATCAGTGATGTTATCCATTGGGCAAATCTCAAATACAGACATTGAGACATGAACCAACTATTTTCAAAGACTCATAGCCATAAACACAAGTATTTCAGCCCATCTACTACTTATAATATCCTTTTGTAGACAAATCAAAGTGAATTTGTCCTATCCAAAGTATATATTCACTTGATCCTAGATCAAGAACTTAAGACTTAGAACATATACAAAGGTAACCCTATGCAATAGATCAGAAAATATAGAATTCACAAGATTGACACCAAGGAGAGACTTGAAAGCTTGAAATAATTGTATTAAGTATAATGAATCATGTACATGTTCAAAGCAAAGAAGAGAGAAAACCACTTCAATAACCTACAAAAGACTACAAGGAAATTCTATTCAATCTAATACAATAAGATACCGCCTGCTACAACTCTCTGGAACTAATCAATATCAGAACCCTTTCAAAATAAAACCTTTTACTTCTTATACTCCTAGTCACCTTGGAATCCTCAAAAAGGATGCATCAAGCTTCAGGTGACTAGGGTTAGGGTTTCAAGAACTCAACCAACCAAAAACTACATCAAAATTTATTGCAGGGGAAGAAACATAAGCAACCTGGAGAAAATGAATCTCAAATGGATCTTCAATCATCAAAATCCATGAGGACAGTACAAAACAACAAGGAATTACCATGAAAACTAGTCAAATTGGCCACCTGCAAACATACCTCAAGCACAAAACCATACTTCTCCTCATACAAAAATATCATGTCACCTACCATAGGGACCCTCAGACTAGTCTGCAACAACCAGCACCACCAAATCAATCGAAACCGGCCATTAAAACCATAAATTTTGGTACCTTCTATTTCTTGAAACCCTCTGCAAATTTGAATTTGAACTTCAACGGTCATTTTATGGCTTTAATAGAAAATAGGCAGTCAACATTTAAAATCAGATCAACTTTAAGTCACAACCATCAGATCTCTATGTTTCGCGGTCTTTTAAATCTTAACTCAACTACCACCCTAGGTTTACCCTCTAGTGACCATGCGACAATGCATTTCCAATTCGCAAAGAGAAAACTTAACCCACCCTTTAACTCCGTGACATGGAGACCCAAAGAAAACATAACCTCAGTCGCACATTTAGCGAACTAGTGACCAAAGGACACCACAAGTTCGTGAAACACTTTATTAAACCGCTAGAAATTTTAGCAATTCTGTGAATGCTTGTTCACTGAACTGCTAAAATACTTAGAGAACCACCTCTATTTCATGTGAATGAGTGAAGCCTTTTGAAAATTTGGCGTGCCGCTAACCACTTTGTCAGAACCGCCAAGAGCCTTCGACCCCACCTAGGCCTGCCTACAAACTGCCACATGTCATTATATCATTTGCTATTTCTGCCCAATCACCATTGACACAGGATCCACTGACACATCCAAGTAAGATGTGAGATCAATGGATGGTGCATGATCTCATAGGGTAGGAATATTCTTTAAGATCATGGGTCGACCGTTGATCAAAAATCCTTATCTGTAGGTCCCACTAATAGATTCCTATCACCATAAAGCTCATCTAGTCAAAAATTTGACACCTCAGTAATGAATCACCAGATGGTCCCACTTCCTAGTAAACCTTTACCCTTATTTCTATTTGGCCAACATGTGACCAAAGGGATCCTCGGCCATTTGCGAGAACATTAAGGGCATTGCTAGAAAAGTTAGCAATTCCGCAAACACTATATGCCAAATCACTAAATCTTAAGAGCCTCCACCAAATCATCATGAAAATCAATGAACCAAGAAAACACTTATTAGAATCTGCTAAAAAGATAGAGAAATCTAATGGGCCCACACCAGGAAAAAAATCAATGGCCGTCTGAAGATCTTAAGCCTCTGACACACTCGATGAGATCATACATTGTTCGTTGATTCTCTGACAGGATCAGGACCCACTGACACATCTGAAAACTAGGTCCCACTGACAACATGCGAACATGTTACTACATGGACCAACCAAAATCTTCCAATTGTGCATATGTGTCAACAGACCCACCTACCATCTTAAAGAGAATCAATGACTGTCACTATATCACTGCATTAAAAATTGAGCATGTTATATCAACTATATAACGAAAGCCACATGATTAAAATGAACTTTAATCTACCTAAATGCCAAGAAGACCGGTCCCACTGACAATATTTTGAATCATAATAGGTGGACCAATGAGAGACAGCCAAATCTGCACACCTGGCAAGTGGACCCCCTCGAAAAGAAAGGCCACATCATACAAAGAATGGATGGTCATCTCAAGATCTTATGTGTCTGACACATCATTTGAGAAGATACACCCACCGTTAGATGGAGATGGTGTCAAAGCCGGGCCCAGAGAAAAATAAAGGCTGTTGAAACATAGGAAAATACTAAAGCATGACTTAGGGAAAACATTTCGGCAGGGAACTATAGGGCTCAGGAAAAAAAAAAACATAGGCGCTTAGGAAAAAAATAAAGGGGACCCCACCAACACATGAAGAACCTAACTGCATGACATAAAGTGAACCCATTTAAAAAGCACATGCAGATAAAAGGTTTTAAGTGGCCCCAAAAGTTAACTTGAAATTATAACAAGGCCAGGGTAAAAACAAAGGGTTTTACACCAACGGCTAGTTTTTGAATTTTTGAACCAAGGGTTTGTTCTAGGGACCTAAAAATAACTGTAGAGACCAGGAGAAAAGGGGCTAGAGCCATGAAATTTTTTACAAGTGCTAATAGTGGCTCATACTCGGGGATGTGTATCTCCTATAGATACAACGAGCAAGCTAGAATCTCCTGGAAGAGCAGACCAACTCAAAACTTTGACACACAAAAAGAAAAAACAAATTACTATACAAGGGAAAACCTAAGCTACTGCTCATGGAAAAGATACTTCAAGAGAAGTAAAACTTTAGGAATTGTCCATGAATAGGCAATTCCAAAGTACCACCAGTTAAATCTTTCAGAACATAAGAATCTGTCCCCCATTTGCTTTCAATAAGATAAGGGCCCAACCAAATTGGATCAAACTTTCCTTGCTTCCCCTTATCTTCCAACCTTGCATTCCACATTAAGATGAGGTCATCAATTTCAAAACTTCTTTTGCTGGCCCTCCTATCAAACAAATTCTTACATTGTCTCTACAATGCCTCATTTCTTTCATGTGCATCCCTCCTTACCTCTTCCAATTGGATCAGTTCATCCATTCTTACTCTCATTTCATCATTCAAGTCCTCATCATATGCTTGGATAAACTTGTACATCCACAATAGATTATTTTGAGGCAATCTAGCACCTATTCCATATACCAAATCAAATGGAGCACAACCTATGGCCTTCTTTATAGTTACCCTATCAGCCCATAGTGCCCACCATAACTTTGAGTCCCAGGCTTTCTTATTTTTGTCCAACACTCTTTTGAGAATCTTAATCAGACTTTTATTACTGGACCCAGCTTGGCCATTTCCTTGTGGATGATATGGAGAAGAAAATGACGTGTATCCCACACTGCTGACAAAAATCACTAAATTCCTATGATCTAAAACACATTGCATTATCAACCACAATTACCTCTGGGCAACCAAACCTGGTAAGGATGTTTTGCATCATAAAATCTATCACCACTCTGCTAGTAGCCTTTCTAGTGGGGATAGCTTCAACCCACTTAGTAAAATAGTCTATTACCACTAGTATGTAAGAATGCCCACCACTAGACTTATTTTGAATTTCCCCAATGAAGTCAATACCCCACTTCTAGAATGGAGCCTGAACTGCAACAGGTCTGAGTGGTAAATTCTTGTTAAACTTCAACTTTCCAGCAAATCTCTGACATGCATCACATTTTCTTACAAACTGATGAGTATCCTTAAAAACTTTAGGCCACCAAAATCCAGACCTAAGGATCTTGTGGGTTGTGGTCTTTGCCATATAATGTCCTCCACATACACCTTGGTGCATTTCCTTTAACAGAGCCTTAGACCTCTCATGGTCTATGCATTTGAGCAATACTCCTTCATTGCTTCTCCACCACAATTTACCATGTATAATGGCATACCTTGCAGATTGCAACTTGATAGTTCTCCTTCTATTTTCATCTATCTCAGGGGGAAGGGCCAAGTTTTGCAAGTAGCCAATAACATCCTTGTACCAATCACAATAATCCATATCACAAATGTATGGCCTTTGTTCTTCTTCTAACACATTCACATGATTTGCAACTAAATTTCTTTGTGCCATTAACTTTGCAAGACCTAAGCCTCTTACCAATTTTGTAATTTGGATATCAATATTAAATTCTTGGATCCTATTGATCCATCTACATCTTTTTCCTAAAACTTCTTGTTGCACCAATATATCCTTAACTGCAACACTAGGAACATAAGCAACCACCTTAGCTCCTACAAGATAACATATAAAAGCCTTGACTATTTTGACTAAGGCATAAGCCTATTTCTCAGTAATATCATTTTAATTCTGCTGCTTGTAAGGATTTACTAAAAAATGATATGGGTTGTTCATATCCATCTGAATTCTTTTGTAATAAAACTGCTGCAACTGTATGATAAGAAGCAAAAGAAAATATCTGCATGGGCTTACCATAATCAGGTGTCCTTAAAACTGGAGCATCCTTGATGGCCTTTTTGATACTTTTGAAAGATTAATCTTCTTCTTCATTCCACTCAATCTTTTCCTCCCTTTTCAACATCCTAGAGATAGGGATACTGATTTCTGCAAAATTTGTAACAAATCTACTTAGGAAATTTACCTACCCAAAGAAAGACTGTATTCCTTTAACATTTCTAGGTGGTGTAAGTTTATCTATAGCCATAACCCTTTTAGGGTCAATTCTCACTCCATCCTTAGACACAATATGTCCTAAGAGCTTGCCTTCCACAACACCAAAAGAACACTTCTTTGGATTCAAAGAGATCCCATACTCCAAGGCCCTAATAAATTTTTTCTCAAGATGTTCACAATGTTGACTTTCCTTATCTGAATATGCTATGAGATCATCTTGATACACCACTAGAAATTTGTTTATAAAGTCTACAAAGGCTACATCCATAGCTCTTTGAAAAGTAGCTCCTACATTTGTCAGACCAAAAGGCATTCTAACATAAACATATGTTCCCCAAGGGGTAGTGAATGCAGTCTTAAATTGTTTTGATTCCTTGACCATGACCTAATTATATCTAGAGAAACCATCCATCATGGACATTAACTCTGAACTAGTAACCCTTTGCAGCATATTCTCCATATTAGAAAAACCATAATTGTCCTTCAAAGAATTGACATTCAAATTCCTAAAATCAACACATAACCTAATGTCACCATTCTTCTTCCTGAATAGAACCAAGTTTGACACCCAAGTAGAATGTCTAATAGGCTTGATAATGCCATCATCCATCATATTTTTGAGTTCATCTTGCATTTTTGGTGCCAAAGTAGGGTTCATAGGCCTTAAATTTTGCCTAAAAGGTTTGGTTCCTTCCTTCAATGGTATTTCATGCTGGAATAAATCTTCTCTATAGGCTTTCAAATCATCATAACACCATGCAAAGACATGTCTACATCTTTTGAGAAGATCAATCAGATTATTCCTAGTTCTTTGGGACAAACATTTACCTATGTAAACATTTTTGGGTATTTGACTTGTTCCTAAATTTATTTCCTCTAAATCATTTTTCTTATCAACAAATTTAGGAAAACAAGTCCTTTCTTTATTATCAAATGCCCTCTCAAGAGAAACTAGTCCGCTTGGGATCCTATTTGATTTTATTTGAAAAACTTCCTTCCCAAGAACATTATCTTTTCCATTTTTGATGTCAACAAAAGTGCTGAAATCCATCTCCTGACCATCAAAATGAGATTCACATTGCAAAAACCTTAGTATATCCTGATCATCAGAGAATACTTAACAATTCTCAACATTGTCTGGGATAAAAGGTAGAGACTTGCACTCAATCCTGGTTATCCCTGCAAAGGTAATATCCTCTCACCTTAATGCTATGTTTGCTAGTAAGTCAGCCATCTTGTTTTGGCTTCTATCCACCCAATCAATACCAAAGGCATTGAAACCTTCAATTTCATCCCAAACAACATTTCTATATTGTTTCAACCTTTGATTCTTTGATGCATACTTTTATCTAATCTAAGAAACTATTAACTCAGAGTCACCAATCACCCAAAGATGTTTGATCCCATGTTTTGATGCTTGTCTCAAACTAATCAGTAGGGCCTCATATTTAGCAACATTATTTGTGCAAGGGAACAAGAGAGTGAAAGAAAACTTAAAAGTCTTACCACTTGGGGATATCAATAGCACTCCTACTCTAGCACCTTCCTTTGAACTTGCTCCATCAAAATATAGGGTCCATAATACATTACCTTCTGCCATGTTACTTTTATCATCAGCCAGAAAGATAGGCTTGACCCTCTCTTCCACCTCTCTCTCCCGAACTTGGAAAGAACCAATATCAGTGTTCACAAAACAATTCATATTGTCCTCTTCATCCTCCTCAATCATATGTGGAGTTCTAGCTTCCCTTGAGACTTTCAAATTTTCTCCTTCAATGCTAAAAGTGGCAAAGGACAAGTCACATTGAATACTTCCTCCCATGGAGGCACTCCACTTTCTAGATAACAACATTCCATATTGGGGGGGAATGTCGACTACAAGAACACTCATAGTTAATTGTTTGTTAGGAAATGTTGCTAATTTATAAGGCAAAGCCTTAATGGTACCAATAACTAGCACTTCTCTTGAGTCCATAGCTTGGCATCTCCCATGAGGTGTATCAACCTTTAGTCCCAGTGACTTCATGATCTCTGCAGGCATGGCAGTGTTTGATGCTCCAAAATCAATCATGTAATTCTTCAATAATTTTCCATTTATCATAAGGGACAAGATAAAAGGATCAACTACCCTTGATGTAGTATTTACAATGCTTGCATCCAAATACCTCTGAGGAATCTTAGAGACAATTTCTTCATTTTTACTATCAGGTGTGTCATCTAAAGTAGCCACATGCTTGTCACCTCTGTTCATGTCTTGGACCTTTATGGAAGAAGCACCATTTACCCAATCCAAGGCCTTGACCTTGTGCTCTTCTATTCTCATCATTTCTAACAATGGAACCTTGATAGTTATTTGTGAAAGCAATTTAGTCATATCAATGGGAACATAAGAATGGTTGCCCATATCTTCCTTAATCTCAGAGATATCTTTATCCTCTTTTTGGACAATCAAGTTAGAGTTACTCTTTTGTACAAATTCATCTTCCTTTTGAGGTATGGGGATAGCTACTTCTAATGTCTTTACTTTACCCTTAGGTATTGCAGTAGGCCCACTTTTCTTTTTTATTTTAACCTAACTGACAACACCAACACCCTTTTCATTTTCCTCATGTTGTTGTGTGTTCCTTTTAGAATTCTTGATAAACATGCTACCTGGTTTACCACTTGTGCCTCCAACTATCCTGCTTCTCAAATTGCAATTACTCCTAGCTTGAGTGACCATGTCTGCAGTGATTTGTGCAATTTCCTCATCAGAGGGTCTCCTCAAGGAAACATGTTCCTCACACTTCACTACACCACATCCAACATCATCAAATTCTTCCTCCTCATCATTAGTAGAGCCAACCTCATCCCACACATGTGAAGAAGTCATTCCACAACCACTCTTATCATACTGCTCATCTTATTCTTGGTTATCAGGTAGATTCAAAGCAATAACAAAATGCTCTGGACTATGAGGAGATTGACAAACAGTACACCATGGGATATCATCATTCATGTTAACTGAATTTCTTTGCAAAGGTTCAGTAATCCTATCATCAGGCCTATCCCTTTTAACTAGAAAAATGGGCTTGCCATCCTTCCATTGAGTATTGTATGGGTAATTCTACATTCTTGGTTGCCTGCTAAAATTACTTGAAGCTTGCTTGTCATTTGTTGCAACCTTATTGTTTCTTTTTTCATCAAGCTTTAGACTCTCTAAAGCACTTAGAATCTTCTTTAGATTGTCCTCCTCCTTAGGCTTAAAATTAGCAGACCTTCCCATTTCTTTCTTGTTTTGCACTTAAGGCCTATAATCATCTCTTCTCCCTAATTTACCTGATATTCTTCTATTACTTTCTATGTTGATAGCCAACTTGTTAGACTCCCCAAGATTTCTAGGGTACTTATCCCTTAAGAGGTAACCCATCTTTGCATTAAAATCATTTAAGTATGTCACAAGACACACCCTATCATATAATCGGATAACTTGCAGTAGCCTATGCATAGCCTTTTGGAATTTTGTATTAAATTCAAGGACCTCTTCATCCTAATTTTTCTTTATATTATTGAATTCATTCAAAATAAAACCCTCATTTGTTTTATCTCCATAATGCTCTTTGAAACAATTCTTAAATTCATTCCAAGATCCTATACTAGCATGGGGCAATCCTCTAAACCAATCCCTAGCATCCTCAGTCAGAGATTGTACAAATAAATTCATTACAACATCATCAGGCTCAACATTATAATCATCTATTACATCCATAAATTTTTTTAGATGTTCTTCACATGTAATGACATTGTTTCCAGTAAACTTAGGGAGTTTGTTTCTAATTTCATCAGGAATAACATTAGGATAACTAGGAATACCAAAAAAGATAAGTTGTTTGTACCTTTCATGAATAGGAACTCCATGTGGTGGATCCATTCCTTGAGATGTAGATGTCCTCATGTTTGAACCATCAAGAATTTTAGCAGCACACAGAATGCCATTTGTTTGAGCTGCAAGGTTACCATGATTTCCACCTTGCCCCAAGAAAGAAGCAACAACATTTGAAGGTCCTGAGGTATGCTCAAGAAAATCATTCTTCTTCCTCATTTTTGCAGTAGTAGCCTCCAACTCTACCTTCTCTAGTTCTTTAGCCCACATTTATTTCTCTTTTCTAGCCCTCTCAAGGTCTGCATCTAATCTCAACCCTTGATCTAATGGGTTTTCCACATGAATCTGTTCACTAATCTGCACTCCAATAGTTTTTTGTTTGCCCTTATCTCTAGGCCTAGTCATCTCATGTGTTTTATACACAATAGGCTGTTCCTCTGCTCTTTCAGGCTCTGGGACAAAATTAATTGCCTCCTAATCTAACAACTGCCTCTTTAGCTAATCAACCCTTATCATTGCTTATCTTACTCTATCCTCTTTGTCCTTTTCTTTTTGTTTCCTGATAGCAACTTGTTCTTGGACTCTTCTTTCCAATTCATAGACCTCCTCAAAGATCTCTTCTAATTCAGGGAGAGTAGTCTCAAACTCATCATCTCCCACTTGGAATTCATCCTCATACTAGTTCAATCCCAAATCAACAGCCTCTTCATATTCTAAAATATTTTCTTCCTGACTAGGCTTGGTTTGAGTTTCTTGTCTTGTATCCTTTTTATTTCTCCAAGTATGAGAAAGATTTCCTTTCTTCTTTCCTCCCCTTGTCTGACTAGGCCTGGAAGTGCTTGGAATACCTTCTTCCATTAAGCTTTCAGGATGCTCCTTTCTCTGGGACCTAGTACCCCTATAACTCATTTGATAAAAATCTACTGACTAGCACTGCTACAGAGATGTTTGAGTCACCACCCAAGTATATTGGGAATATTACAATACCACTTAAAAAATATCCAAATGATACTACAAGCCAAGGGACAAGAATAACCCTATTTTTCAATGATGACCTACTAGTTACTATAGACTTGTGTAACACTTCCCCAGTAGAGTCGCCATCCTGTTGGTGACTCGGATGGGTAAAACAATTTGGTCAACAAAAGATTTTGATTTTAACAATATAGTCCCAACCAGAGATCCTAACAGATATATTTCTTCATCGTTGTTCTCCCCAACAGAGTCGCCATTTTGTTGGTGTTCAAAATGGATGCTTATGCTCTTAGGCTACCAATATACCCTCAGGTTGATTTTAGGATTGGTTAGTTCCAAAATGTATAAGGATCTTAGGGTAACTAGACCAACTATAGGGACAAGACTGCCCTCTTCACTTCTGGCTCTTCAAAACCAAGGTGGGTGCACCTGACCTAGTGAAAACTATACTTCACACACCAAAGACTGGGTCAAAATAATAGATTGAATAGTAAGAAAGTGCTAAATGCTAACCTCGTATTCATTAACTCTCCATTACTATAGGGTATTACTACTATCAACCAAATATAATTAAAACTTGAAAGGTGTTGATATCTAGAGATGGAAAGAAGTAAGAAAGGACCAATCCAGCATTAAACTCGACTGAATATACTAATCCCTGATCAGTGTCATTATCCATTGGGCAAATCTCAAATATAGACATTGAGACATGAACCAACTATTGTCAAAGACTCATAGCCATAAACACAAGTATTTCAACCCATCTACTACTTATAATATCCTTTTGTAGACAAATCAAAGTGAATCTATGTCCTATCTAAAGTATATTTCACTTGATCCTAGATCAAGAACTGAAGACTTAGAACATATATAAAGGTAACCCTATGTAATAGATCAAAAAATATAGAATTCACAAGATTGACACCAAGGAGAGACTTGAAAGCTTGAAATAATTGTATTAAGTATAATGAATCATGTACATGTTCAAAGCAGAGAAGAGAGCAAACCACTTTAATAACCTACAAAAGACTACAAGGAAATTCTATTCAATCTAATACAATAATATACCACCTACTACAACTCCCTAGAACTAATCAAGATTAGAACCCTTTCAAAATAAAATATTTTACTTCTTATACCCCTAGTCACCTTGGAATCCTCAAAAAGGATGCATCAAGCTTTGGGTGACTAGGGTTAGGGTTTCAACAACTCAACCAACCAAAAACTACATCAAAATTTATTGTAGGGGAAGAAACATAAGCAACCCGAAGAAAATGAATCTCAGATAGATCTTCAATCATCAAAATCTATGAGGACACTACAAAACAATAAGGAATTACCATAAAAACAAGTCAAATTGGCCACCTACAAACATACCTTGAGCATAAAACCATACTTCTCCTTGTACAAAAACATCATGTCACCTACCACAGGGACCCTCAGACCAGTTTGCAACAACCAACGCCACCAAATCAATCGAAACCGGCCATTAAAACCATAAATTTTGGTACCTTCTGTCACTTGAAACCCTCTGCAAATTTGAATTTGAACTTCAACGGTCATTTTATGGCTTTAACAAAAAATTGGCAGTCAACATTTAAAATCAGATCAACTTTAAGTCGTAACTATTAGATCTCTATGTTTCGCGGTCTTTTAAATCTTAACTCAACTGCCACCCTAGGTTTAACCTCTAGCAACCATGTGACAATGCATTTCCAATTCATGAAGAGAAAACTTAAGCCACCCTTTAACTCCACGACTTGGTGACCCAAAGAAAACATAACCTCAGTCCCACATTTAGCGAACTAGCGACCAAAGGACATCGCAAGTTCACAAAACACTTTTTAAAACCACTAGAAAGTTTAGCGATTCCGCAAATGCTTGTTCCCTGAATCACTAAAACACTTAGAGAACCACCACTATTTCACATGGACAAGAAAAGCCTTCTAAAAATTTTTCAGGCCACTAACCACTTTGTCAGAACCACCAAGAGCCTTTGACCCCATGCGGGCCCGCCTGCAAACTGCCACATGTCATTATATCATTTGCTATTTTTTCCCATTCACCACTGACATAGGACCCACTGACATGTCCAAATAAGATGCGAGATCAATGGATGGTGCATGATCTCATAGGGTAGGAATATTTTTTAAGATCATGCACTGACCGTTGATAAAAAATCCTTATCTGTAGGTCCCACTGATAGATTCCTGTCACCATAAAGCTCAGCTAGTTAAAAATTTGACACCTCAACAATGAATCACCAGATGGTCCCACTTCCCAAAAAACCTTTACTCTTATTTCTATTTGGCCCACACGTGACCAAAGGGATCCTCACCCATTTGCGAGAACTTTGAGGGCACCGCTAGAAAAGTTAGCGATTCTGTGAACACTATACGCCAAATCGCTAAATCTTAAGAGCCTCTACCAAATCATCACATGAATTAGTGAACCAAGCAAACACTTATCAGAATCTACTAAAAAGATAGAGAAATCTAATGGGCCCTCACTAGGAAAAAAATCAATGGTTGTCTGAAGATCTTAAGCCTCTGACACACTCGATGAGATCATATGTCGTTCATCGATTCTCTGACAGGATCAGGACCCACTAACACATTCAAAAACTAGGTCCCACTGATAGCATGCCAACATGTTACTACATGGACCAACCAGAAGTTGCCAACTATGCATACATGTCAACGGACCCACCTACTGTCTTAAAGAGAATCAATGGCTGTCGCTATACCACCGCATTAAAAATTGAGCATGTTATATCAATGGTATAACGATAGCCACAAGATTAAAATGAACTTTAATCTTCCTGAATGCCAAGAAGACCAGTCCCACTGACAACATTTTGAATCATAATAGTTGGACCAATGAGAGATAGCCAAATCTGTACACCTAGCAAGTGGACCCACTAAAAAAGAAAGGCCACATCATACAAAGAATGGATGACTATCTCAAGATCTTATGCATCTGACACATCATTTGAGAAGATACGCCCACTGTTAAATGGAGATGGTGTCAGAGCCGGGCCCAGGGAAAAATAAAGGTTGCTGAAACATAGGAAAATATTAAAGCATGACTTAGGGAAAACATTTCGGCAGGGAACTATAGGGCTCAGGAAAAAAAAAAACACAGGTTCTTAGGAAAAAAATAAAGGGGACCCCGCCAACACATGAAGAACCTAACTGCATGACATAAAGTGAACCCATTTAAAAAGCACATGCAGATAAAAGGTTTTAAGTGGCCCAAAAAGTTAGCTTGAAATTATAACAAGGCCAGGGTAAAAACAAAGGGTTTTACACCAATGGCTAGTTTTTGAATTTTTGAACCAAGGGTTTGTGCCAGGGACCTAAAAATAATTGCAGAGACCAGAGGAAAAAGGGCTAAAGCCATGAAATTTTTTACAGTGTTAACAGGTCATTTAAGAGTGTTGGATAGAATGTTCACCCGGATGGAAAAGTATCAAATTAGACTCAATCCAAAGAAATGTGCATTCGGGGTCACATTAGATAAAATATTAGGATACATTATCTCAGCCAAAGGAATAGAGGTTGATCCAGAAAAGGTTAGAGAAATCATAGAGATGGCTTCCCCCACTAACATTAGTCAGTTAAGATCTTTGTAGGGACATCTCCAATCAATACGAAGATTTGTTTCTCAACTAGTGGATAGAAGTCATCATTTTCAGCATTTGTTGCATAAAAACATCTTATTTAAATGGGATGATAAGTGTGAGGAAGCTTTCACTAAAATCAAGAAATATATGGCAAATCCTCCAACTCTGATGTCGCCAATTCTAGGAAGCCACTCTTGTTCTACATTTCAGCTATGGAAGTCTCACTAGGTGCTCTTCTGGCCCAACAAGACCAAGAAGGAAAAGAAAAAGCTATGTATTATATCAGTCACACCCTTGTGGGATATAAACTAAATTATTCTCCAATTGAAAGAGCATGTCTAGTAGTTGTCTTTGCTTCACAGAAGTGGTGACATTATATGTTGTCTCATTCTATCAAGCTTGTTGCAAAGATTGATCCTTTGAAGTATCTTTTGAGCAAGATAGCCTTAACAGGAAGATTGGCTAAGTGGGTTATGTTGCTTAGTGAATTTGACATTGAGTATGTGGATAGGAAGGCTATTAAAGGGCAAGTGATAGTAGATCAATTAGTTGAGGCACCATTGATGGATGATCAACCTATACATACAAAGTTTCTAGATGCACACATCTTCACATTATCTACAAAAACATGGAAGTTGTATTTTGATAGATCATATACTCAACAGGGTTCAGGAGCTAGTGTTCTCTTTGTCACACCGCAAGGATACACAATTCCAAAGTCTTCCAAGCTATTTTTTCCTTGCACAAATAATGTAGCTGAATGTGAAGCCTTGATGATTGGGTTAAAGATGGCTCTACAATGGAAAGTCATTGAATTGAATGTCTATGGAGATTCTCAATTGATTATCAACCAAGTTAATGATGACTATCAGACTAAGGATGAAAATTTGTTACCATATAAACATATGGTTGATGACTTCAAACAATATTTCTCAATCATCACCTTTGCGCAGATTCCATGACATGATAACAAGGCTGCAAATGCAATGGCTACGATTGCTTCTATGTTTGATGTACAGGATACCAAAGCTTGTTTTGAGTTCTTGGTAAAATCCTTGACTTATCCCACATATGATGATCTTGATACAAGTATTATATGTCATATTATTGGACATGACTCCCCGATTTATGGAAAAATCTATTCTTATCTAAAAAATGATATCCTACCCCCTGACCTATCCTAGAACCAAAAATGAACCTTTCTATGCCAAGCCTCCTGCTATGTCCTAATATCTGACACCCTATATCAGCGAGGTCTTCACAGTACTCTCTTACTATGTCTTGAATATGATGAAGCTCAAACTGCCTTATGAGATGTACATGAGGGTATTTGTGGGACACATTCGAGTGGTCCCTCCTTGGCTAAGAAACTCATTTGTATGGGTTACTATTGGCCTACTATGGAGACAGATTCCTTTCATTTTTCTAAGGCATGCAAGAAATGTTAGATACATGGGAATCTTATTCATGCACTAGCACAAGAGCTCCATCCTTTTACGAACACCTTTCCATTTGGTGGGGAATCAAACTTGTGGGTGCAATTCACCCTCCATCTTCCAATGGCCATAAATAGATTATCACTACAACGGAGTATTTTACCAAATGGATTGAAGCTATTCCATTGATCACTGCCACAGACAAATAAATATCCATGTTTATCCTAAACTATATCATTTGCAGATATGGTATACCTATGTATCTTATTACTGATCATGGGAAGTAGTTCCAAAATTAGGACATGGATGAACTATGTGCAAAATTCCACATCACCCATAACTATTCCACCATATACTATCCCCAAGGTAATGGCCAAGCTGAGGCATTTAATAAAACCATTGTCAAGATCCTACAAAAGACTATCAATGATGCTGGCCATGACTGGCATATTCAATTAAATCCTACCTTATGGGTTTACCGTACTTCCATTCATACCCCAACTAGAGCCACACCATATTCCCTCATCTATGGTTTTGAAGCTGTCCTTCTCCTCGAGGTCGAGTTGCCTTCTCTTTGTGTATCCTTAAAAGATTTGATTCCGGATGAAGAGTATAGAGTTACACGACTAGCTGAATTAGAATTGTTGGATGAACACCATCAAAGAGCCTATGATCATTTGAAAGTCTATCATCAAAGGATGTCTCATCAGTATAATAGAAAAGTGAAACCCAGAGACTTTTAGGTGGGTGATCTAGTCTTTCGTGAGAATCCCAAAAATCAGCAGCATCGTGAGAAGAAGGGTAAGTTTAAAGCCAATTGGCTAGGACCTTTTGTGATTACATTAGTCTATGGCTCCAGGGCTTACTAGTTGTCTACACCTGAGGGAGATCCTTTGGATGAGCCTCTTAGTATCATGCACCTCAAGAAGTTCTATGCTTGAAATCCCAATGCAAGGGGTATGTATATAATATGTATATAGATAAAATAAAAAACAAAAAAAAATCCTCTCAAAAAAAAATTAAAAAAATCAAAGAAAAATCGCAATAAAAGTATGTGGTGAAAACCTGGAAACAGGTGCCATGTGTGACAAGTTAGCTCCTCTTTCTATTAGGATTCTTCTAGCGCATCCCTTCATTATATATACCCATAATAACATGACTAGTCTGTCACCTTTTTCCACCATGTATATATCATAATAAAATGGTCAGTTCATACACCATCCATTGTATCTATCCATAATAAAACCCCGCCATAGCTTGGTCTTTTGTCGTGGTCTTCATCCTAGTATCATTGTGTCATTCTTCATTCATTATAAGTCAGTCCATCACCTAGCTGGGGGCATGTCATTGACCTAGTTTGGGAAGTGGATCTATGATAGTCACGACTCTTTGAGGACATAATGGATTACTTTCACCAGACAAGAAAACACAATCAAACGTTCTTACACAATAATATCTTCATCATGATTGTTAATCTATGATCTATCCTTTGAAACATGACTGCTTATCTATACATTTGACTATACATCAATCAACTTGATCAATATACCTAACCACTATATTTTGTCAAAGAAATGTATATTCATGGAAGGCATGTTAGAATGATTTGTTCAAGATTATGCATTCATATATGGATTTCATTATTATCATGTTTCCTATTCTATTCTGGGATATCTTTGACATGATTTTAGAACTCCCATATGTCATTGATTAGAAAGGTTAGGATGGGGCATGATGTTTTCTTTGATTTCTATTTGTGGGATATTTTCCAATGAAGTCAAAGGAAAAAGTAATTGGGGTGTCTGTGCGTAAGTGCCTTCATCAGTCTAATAGTACTGTCTCATCAGTCTAATAGTACTGACAACATAAACATTTTTTTGTTCCACATGTGCTATTAACGATGATATGCCACACATACCTTGACTCCAAATATTTGTTCCCTGAGGGAGGGGAGAATATTCCTTGTCTGTTATACAAGAAAAATTTAGGTTATCTCAGTTTAAGTATACCTTGATGCTTGTCAAGTTTTCTATATTAAACACCATGCAAGAAGTGCTCAAGTCATCTTGGTTTAATTATACCATGATGCTTCCATTTCCTTACAACATAATGAGCTCAATGATGAGAATCAAATTCCAGTTATTATGAAGTTCTAAGATGTTACATGAAGTTGCAGAGATATTCATTCCATCTTTTATTTTGCATTACATTTAACCAAATCATATTGCATATCAGTGCTCCTTTTATAGGGATTTGTAGGTTCTCTTGCTTATTAAGGTCATATGTTCTCTTTGTCTATTCTTCTTGTGTCGGACACATTGTTATTTAAGTTGAGGACATTTGGATATCAAAAATAAAACATTTCATCTTGCACTTTTGAAAATTTTGCATGTTCCATTTTCATTACCACACTTAATCATTTGCATAGTTCATTACCCATGTGTCATTAGGTTTGTATATAATCATTGTATATTTAACATGCATACTTAGTAACATTTCATTGTAGCTATTATCTAATCACTTTTTATTTGTCATGTTTTAGGTTATTACATTTTATCTTATTTTATCATATTAGAATTTGTCCAATTCTTTTGTGATTTTATGAGATATACTTTCATTCATTGCATACAATATCATTAATTATATCATTCATTCAATTCATTACATGCATTCTAATATGTTCATCTATTATCCATTATTTATATTGTCATATTCATCATTGTTTATATATCATTTCATTAGTAACACATAGCATTAAATAACCAATCATTTAGGAATTGCATTTAAACGACATCATCACATGTTAGATCATTAACCATTATGCATCCAAAAATAATGAAAATCATTTGCATTATAGAACATAAGAATTATGCATATCAAATTAAATCATCATGACCTACATATGTCAGTACTCATATGTATATATATAATCATCAAAGAAAATCATAATAGAACTGCATCATCATGTATATAATCCATCATATAGAGTCCATATAAAACAAATAAAATGTCCAAATGTCCAATGATATCTCATAAAATGATAATGTATCCAAAAGTGTCCATCAAGTCAATAACATAATGAAACATATTGATAAAATGGTGATCCAGATACAAAAAAGTGTGTATATAATATGGCTATGAGCCACTGCCTCCAGACTCAGTCTGTCGCTACCTGGATGATGCAATGAGACCTGGTGTTGTCGGATCTCTTGAACCTGAAGGTTCTCAGGAGGATGTGATGACACCCCTCCACTATCGGTCAGTCCCTGCCTCTCATAAACAACTGTGCTAACTGCAAAAGATCTTTCTCTGAAGCTCCCAATCTAATGATCACTCAGTATGGCCTATCTATATGCATCCCTCCAATAGGAGATCTCCTTCCTAGACCACACCATCACATGAAGACTGTCTCCATGGGGTCCCAAGTCCTCTATCCTTTGTAGCTCATCTAATAATGCCTCAGACTCCCCTAGTCTCTCTATGGAGATGTCTTTCTCATGCCTAATCATGACATTCTCTCTCTCCAATCTCTCTACCTGTCTCTCTAGTCCAGGGACACGGTCTACCTATACCTATGTCATTGCTAGTCTGATTAGAAATTAATCAATGTCTAGGTCATCCTCCTTAGTAGGGTCCCTCTGTAAGTAGGGATCCTTTCCACCAATGTCCATCTCTGCCTACTCACCCTGGGTATCCACATCTGACATCTGTATATCATGTCCTACCATATCGAGCATATGCTCATCCTGTATATCATCCTGTACAAGTCCACCCTATACAACTCTCTCCTAACCAAGTATAACATTGGCCTCATCATGTATCGGATCTTCTTGTATCGATACTTGTGCCTATCCTATTATGTCTACCTATATCAGGACCACTATTGGTATCTATCCCATGACACCTGCTAGAACTTGTAATGGGGCACCTCTGGCATCCTATGCTAGTACCTGTGTCTATACCTATCTTGCTTGGGGTGGCATCAATCTCTATGGTGGCACACCTCTACCTCTCATCTAAGGCCTAGCTCTATCTCCCCTACCTCCACCATCAACACCATCATCATCATCACCTGCATCATTGCCATGGCCTTTACCATCAACTTTGCCCCTCCCTTGACCTCTCCTATCCTGGCCTCATCATCTCTCTACGACATCTCTCTTAGGTGGCCTCTCCATTGGATAAGTCATCCTTGGGAATGCGTGCTCCCTAAGGTGACTCTCATAGTTAGCTATCATACCTGGGTCTACGACCCCCTATCTCATGGACCATGCCTGAAATGACATGTCTAGGAACTCTTGCCAAGAAATCTCAAAGGATACCATCGGTCCCTAGTCTCACCACTCTTGATGTGTGTGGGAATACTATGTGACTCCTTGAGGTAATACCTACATCTTGCCAAACTATTGCAAGACTTGGCTAACCAATTGCCTCTCAATAATGTAGGGAGTCCTCCCTATCAACCATCTTGACTCAAAGTAGAATCCAAGCTGCCGCTCATCATCCCATGGCTCAAACCCAAGGTAGGGTCTTGAGATCACTAAATCAATAGTATCAAATGTCTATTTCCAAAACTCTAATCGACCTAGCTTATGCTGAGTCTAGATGGATGCATACAAAAATACATAGGGTTGTCTAGCGCCTTAGAACTGCATAGCTACTGGTCATGTAACAACAATATGCTCCCATGCCCACACAAGGAGTAATGTAACACTAGCTAATAAAGATGCATCTCTCTAGTATACCACCTAATGAAAATCATGATATAGATGTGCCAAAAGACACACCCCCCAAGAAAAATAGGTCCCCTCATCCATCATTCTCTGAAGAGTACGACCCCATCCAATTGTGAAGTCATGAGATCTCCGATCTGGACACACATAGCCTCCGATCACTCCAGCGAAAAAAATAGGAAGTGGCTCATAGAAATCCACCATGTCCTCCCAGCTAATCTCAGTCTCCTCAATATCATCATCTCCAAAAACTGCTCTACACTCCAACAAACCCCCACACCGATCATATTGTACTAACTCTCCACTGATAGGCAGATGAAGGATATGATATACATCCTCTAAGGTCATTGTCATCTCTCTTGTAGGGAGATGGAAGGTACTCATCTCTAAGTTCCATCTCTCAGCAAGTGCTATGAACATACTCAAGTTCACCTGAATCTTAGGTGTGTATATAATGTGGTATAATCCAGTAGCCCCTATCAACAGTCTGTCAATCTCTAACAGTACCGGCCTTAGATTCTGAGTCACAGAATATCTCTCCCATGACATCAGAGTATCTATGATATCCTCCTATCATCATCAACCAATCAAACTATCATAATTTGATCAAGCTCAACAATCTATCTATCCTATCCTATCAAAATGAACACATGTTAATCACATGTCCTAACAGATGATTCTATCAATTATCTCCTATCGAGAATGGTTAACTAGCGACCATGCTATGATGTTACCTATCTTGAATTAATCGATCAAAATACAGCGTCGATAGATCAAATCAGATTATCAAAATCATGTTTGACCTAATTAACTTTCAAAATTATCCAACTTCTACCACCTAATACAAATGCACAACACAGAAACATGCTTGTGCAGAAACCCCTTTTAATTGCGCAGATCTATACATTTGGATAGTTTTCCTAAATATTTGTGCAACAACACTGGACATATGTGTAGAGCCTACATTTGTGCACATTTATTTAATAAATGCATCATTATAATTTCTTCCATCACACATGCGCAGATGCACAATACATATGCACAAAACTACCAGTTTGCTGCGAAAACGTGGTGAGTTGTTGCGCATATATGCGCCGCAATGCTGCATATGTGATTCGCCTAGAAAAATTAAAATTTTTCTAACCTAACCTATGGTTTAATCTAACCTAAACATGCTACAAATCACTTTCCAACTAAATCAAAACATCAAAATCACACAGAGGATCGAGTCACCTACCAGCTCTCCTAAATTGGGTGGTCTATCGACATGTCTGACCCTCTCAAATCGATGATCGGATAGCAAGAATGACATCTTCTCAGCTCTTCTCTCCTCTCTCCACTCACTCTAATCACCAAATGAAAAGTGTGTACAATGACCTTAATGTGGACCCATTTTGCTTGATGTGTGCACCCTACCTATCCATTTCTTTCTAAATCACACTGTTTTCCCCCATATTTTCTCCCGTTCCTTTCATGAGATTGATTGTCAAACCCGACATAAAAAAAATAAAAATCCACTAAATAATATTTTGTCAATCAATCTCTTGAGGGGGCATGCATAGGTCGTCTGAGACATTGTCTGGGGCAGGGGCAAAAATGCTTGATTTTTGTTTGAAACAATGTGACCGACACATTATTTCAAAGAGGGGCAAAATGTATACACTAAAAAGTGACTTCATTAATTAATTAAATATTTATTATTTGATTAATATTGACTTGATTAATTAATTAAATATTTATTATTTAATTAATATTTATTCCTCTATTTATTAGATAAATTATTCAATTTATTTAATAGATTCATTATGGTTTATTCTCTTATCCTAAGTCCTCTAAATAGTCTATTAAAGTGATTAAATGAAAAACACAATCACTAATTATGACTAAGTTCCCTAGTCCACCTCATCTACCTAGTCACCTGACACATCACCTTGGCTAAGATAAATAATTATTATTAATTATTTATTAAGCATTATCCTCACCCACACATTTCCTATCTTTAAGGGCTATGTGGCCTCATAAGACTTGGTCTCATGACCACATGTCTTCTCCCAAACCAATTCAAGAGACAATCCCTATTCCTAAGGGGCTTCTCAAGCCACCTTTAAGGGTCAAAGATGACTCATAGGACACTTTTACAAAGAGTCATCATAAGGAAAAAGTCCTTCCCTCTTCCTCTCTTTGGTCTTTGTGAGACACTTGACATGTGTCTTTCCCTTCCACCTTCTTCTCTACCATGTCAATGTGAGAGGAACATCATCCCTACTACATCCCCCTTTCTCTCAACTCCTTCAACCAAGTCATTCCTAGCCCTAGGATCTTCCACCTTTCAATCTCCACCATAGGATTGTGCCACCTAGGCTTTGATTCTCCAAAACTCTATAAAAGGAGCCTCATTTTCCCTTTGTGAGTTAATGGTGAACAGGCAATCAAGCAATAAAGAATTCTAGAGATCAAGAGCATTCAAGAATTCAAGAGAATTCAAGCATCCAATCTATCCTCATATCATTTGCATTTTCATCCATTAGTTTTTCATAATCAAGCCTAGGCCATTTTGCACTCATTCACATAAATCTCCACACTTTGGTGACATCTTGGGCAAGGAGCTTCATTTGAAAATCTGAGAGCTCACCATCTTTAGGAAATCAAAGCTAGGAGACCAATGGATACAAGCTACATGGTAGGTGAAGGTAATTTGATTTAGTTCTTCATTGTGTTTACTTTTTTACTCTTCATTATGTTTGCATTAGGTTGATTTATTAGCTTGGATTAGTTAATATATCATTTCTAGTATTAGTAGAACTTATTTGCATATAGTTTGATCAAAGAAAGTTTGAGTCCATGTGTGGTTCTAGTTGTTTTAGCACCTAAAAAAAGTCATGAATGGAGAATGCGTATTGATTCTAGAGCTATAAACAAGATCACAGTAAAGTACTGGTTTTCATTGCCTAGGATGGATGATATCATGGATTGTTTGAGTGGAGAAAAATACTTTACCAAGATTGATTTCAAGAGTGGCTATCACCAGATTAGGATCAAAGAAGGAGATTAATGGAATAATTCTTTTAAGACAAAAGAAGGTTTTTAGGAGTGGTTGGTTATGCCTTTTCATTTAACTAATGCACCTAGTACTTTTATGAGCCTGTTTAATGAATTTTTGAAGAAATTTTTGGGGAATTTGTGATTGTATATATGGATCAGATTTTTATTTAGTAACAATAGGGAAGATCATTTTTTACATCTGAAATGGGTATTACAAAGGTTAAAAGATGAGAAGATACTAATTAACTTGAAGAAATATTCTTTCATGAAAGAGGAGATAGTTTATTTGGGATTTGTAATCTTAGCTGATGGTTTGAAGATGGATCTTTAAAAGGTTGAAGCAATATTAGAGTGGCATACACTTGAAAGTGTTGGAGAGGTGACATATTTTCATTGTTTGGCTAGTTTCTATTGAAATTTCATCTATAATTTAAGTTCTACTTGTAATGCTATGACTGAGATAATCAGAGGAGACAAAAAGGATTTCAAGTGGACACATAGAGATAACAAAAGTTTTGAGACATTGAAGAAAAAGGTAGTAGAGTTACATATTCTTTATTTTCCTGATTTCTCTAAGGTATTTCAAGTTGATTGTGATGCAAGTGGTAGTGCAATAGGAGTGATGATGAGTCAAGAAGGTAGATTGGTTTCTTTCTTTAGTGAAAATTTGAATGATGCTAAGAGGAAATATTTTTTTTATGATCAAGAGTTCTATGCTATTGTTTAAGATTTGGAGAAGTGGGGACACTATTTTTTGCGTAAGGAATTTGTGTTGCATACTGATCATAAAGCATTTCAATATTTGGGAAGTCAAAGTAAGTTGAATTAGAGACATATGAAGTGGTTTGAGTAACTGTAAAACTTTACATTTGTACTGAAACATAGAAGTACATTGTCAAACATAGTTGCAGATGCATTGAGCATAAGATCTTTATTGACTGAGGTGAGAGTTGAGGTTATTGGTTTTGATGATTTAAATAATTTGTATGACACTAACCCTAAGTTTATAGAGGCTTCGATAGAGGGTAAAAGTAAAAAGTTGTGTCGCACTAGAGGATAAATTTTATGGTTCTGACTAGAAGGGTTCCGACTGGAACAATGTGGCATCTAAGTGGCACAAGGGTTCCGGCCAGAACCATTTTGGCCAAAACGGTTTCGACCAGAAGGGTTCCAACCTTAACCCCAAAAAGCTATATAAACCCAAAAATTTGAATGGGAAGGCTCATTTGAATTGAGTGGCTTGCAGATTTTAGGAGAGCTATAGGAGGATTTCGGCCAGAAGAGGTAGGCCATTTTTTTATTTTTTTAGTTTAACATTTTTTAATATTTTGTTTAAGTTTTTAAAGTTGTTTTTGTTTATTTAATATTAAATAATTGTTAATTTAAATAAAAATGCTAATTTAATAGTTGTTTTTATTTATTTAATATTAAATAATTTTAATTTAAATAAAAATGTTAATTTAATAGTTGTTTTTGTTCATGTAATTTTATTACTTTTAATTGTAGAAATTAAATAATATGATTTTATGTAGATTTAGTTATTTAATTAATATAATATTTTTTTAGTTAATAAAATGTGTTAGTTAGTTAGTTAATTAATTTATTTTTATTAGATATGTTTTAAAATATTAGGAAAATGTTACAAAATATTAGGAAAATGTATATAAATGATTAGAAACATGATATTAAAACATGAACTAACATAAACCTTAACATTAAATAAACATGAACCCTAACCAGAAACCTAATTTGAAAAAAGATCCCTTAACATAATTAAAAAATAAACCTTAATATGAAATGTACATGAATCTTAACATTAAACCAACATGAAACTAGAACATGAAGCAACATAAACTCTAACAGTAGAAACCAACATAAACTTTCTCTCTTTCTGACCAATTAAGACCTAACATGAAATTATCAAGACGTAATAGGACCCTTTAAGAGCTACTAAAACCTAATAAGACCCTTAACATGATTAATATTTCCTATTAAACTCTAACACTAGAAACTAACATAAACAAAAATACTAGAAACCAACATGAACTTTCTCTCTTTCTCTCTGACCAATTAAGGACTAACATGATTAACAAGATGTAATAAGACCCCTTAAGAGCTAACATGAATAATAAGACATGTAATATTTTCTATTAAGACCTAACATGATTAATAAGACCTAATAAGACCCTTAAATTGATTAATATGATCTAATAAGACTTATTAATTGAGCAATTAAGACTTTTAACATGTGACTAATATGTCTAATAACACCTAAATTGATTAATACTACCTTATAAGACCTAATACCTACTAATAAGACCTAATAGTGCACCCTTAAGAACTAATAGGACCTATACTTGACCAATTAACTGTCTAATATGACCTATGAAGACCTAATAGTCCTACCAATTAAGACCTAACATGTGACTAATACTTGACCAATTAGGACCTATTAATTAACCAATTAAGACTAATTAAGACTTAACATGTGACTAATATGACCTAATAAGACCTAATATGACCAATTAAGACCTAACAAGTGACTAATATTTGACCAATTAGGACCTATTAATTGACCAATTAAGACTTAACATGTGACTAATATGACTAATAACACCTAAATTGATTAAGACCTAATATGACCAATTAAGACCTGACAAGTGACTAATATTGACCAATTAAGACACTTGTAACATGTGACTAATATGACTAATAACACCTAAATTGATTAATATGACCTAATAAGACCTAATAGTCCACCCTTAAGAACTAATAGGATGTATACTTGACCAATTAGGTCCAGTATGACCTATTAAGAGCTAATAGTCCTACCAATTAAGACCTAGCATGTGACTAATACTTGACCAAGTAGGACCTATTAATTGACTAATTAAGACTAATTAAGACTTAACATGTGACCAATATGACCAATTAAGATAGGTAACACGATTAATACGACCCCTTAATACTTAATAGGATTAATATGTTTATTAAATTTGTATGTACATGTATATATAAATTTCATTTTTAAACTAGATGATCTTAAATTTGTAACATGTATGTTTCTTAAATTTGCATGTACATGTGTGTGTGTGTGTGTGTGTCTATATATATATATATATATATATATATATCATTTAACCTAGATGATTATAATGTACATGTGTAGAGATCTATATATATTCTTATTTATCTATTACATGGCATCGGGTAGAGGGTCAATGGATTCAGGAGAGCCTAGTGTACAAGGGGGGTGGTAGTGGTAGTGGACACTCACATAGATTGGCCGATTCTGCAGAGGCCAGAGAGAAGCTATTTGCTTCTACTATTGAAAAATTGAGACAAGCCTTAGAGGTTTTGGATTAGACCTTAGCTTCATCCACCACCCTTTCCAATAGGGATAGGGTGAACATTATTACAGCTGATTTGTTGCGTATGATTGACAGAGTTCAATCATACAACCCGTATGATACTATCAGCATTGATACATTCTATACTTCTTTGTCTCATAGTGTTACTGGCACTATGAAGTATAGGGAGATTGATATAGATGTTTCCACTGCTATTGTGAAGAGCATGTTTCCTCATTATCGAGACATGGCTAAGGTGAGAGGATACATGGTCACAAGATGTGAG
The DNA here is from genome assembly GCA_027943335.1 of Chamaecyparis obtusa. Classification (NCBI taxonomy): domain Eukaryota; kingdom Viridiplantae; phylum Streptophyta; class Pinopsida; order Cupressales; family Cupressaceae; genus Chamaecyparis; species Chamaecyparis obtusa. Next base: position 220,259 of record BSBK01000583.1, read on the forward strand.
GATGACCTTGTGGCACCCTTTATATATCCTCGATGGTTGGCTTCTCATTAGAGGTGGCCCCAGAAGGATGAACTTCCACTATATTTCTGTAAATAATTATTTGTAGAATTTCATTTGTAGCATGATGTTGATTATACAGATTATCCTGATCATGTTGGGTAGGGGAGAGGGAGATTATCTGATAGGTTCAGAGTGCCTAATGCCCCTGTGCCTGCTAATAAGCGGGAAAGGGTGGGTCTTACCAAAAAGTTTAGAAATGGCAGCTGCATGAGAGAGTGTTCCAGATGACAGGATGAGGAGGGAGGTTTATTCTAGTATAGCGAGTATCACCACATAGGTTTAGGAGATGTCATCTGATCATGTGGGGAGATACATGTTACATTCTTGTTCCAACATTCCTCCAATTGCATAGGATGCATCCTCTAGTGGTGATCCATATGATATAGTAGACATACCATCTCCCTTGGAGGTTACAGTTATATCAGATATGGACCATTTGCGATGTATGGGTACATTATTATCCAGTGATCTACTTTGTGCATATCAAACCATATAGATGCTCGGTGGGTTTCCACTCAAGGAGGTTCCATCATTTTTTCAAGACCTTTCTTACTAGACCTACTGGATTGGGTTCTCAACAGACTACATCACCGATAGGTCCTCATCAAACTACACCACCACCTATGGCTCCTTCACAGACTACACCTCCAACAGGTCCTCAACAGACTACACCACCACCTACAACTACTCTGCAGACTGCACCACCTACAACTCATCATCACACCACGCAGGCCATTTCTCACATCTAGGTCATCAAATTTTTACTACATTGCTTATAGAAAACCAGATTGATCATGCACAGATGTCATTACATGAGTAAGATTTGACCACTTTTGGGAGAGCATTAGACGCTGCTATGGTATATATAATTAAATTAAATTTTTATTTATTTAAAAAACTTACACTTATATATTTGAATTTTAATTAATATATGTTATATATATGTGTACTCCAAGAGGTTATCGATGAGGATGCTACACCATATGGAGATTTACAGACTCCACGTGATCCTATCCATCATGATACATAGGTACATTGAGATGTTTGTTGAAAAATTTAATTTTTCTATGATCATAAGTATTTAAATTTTATTATACATGTATGTATGCGTGACATATTTTAGTTATTGTACACAGACATCAGGAGGAGGTGCACCACCATCAGGCCACGGATCAGGACATGGCCCTAGTTGAGCGACCATGTTATTTTAGATAGTTGATGTGACATTTCATATATACATGTTATTTCATATTTTAGACATTTCATATATGTACATGTAGATATTTTAGTCATTTCATAATTGTACATTTTATATGGTTGTGTTATTTCATATTTTATACATTACATTACATATTTCAGACATTAAATGTTATATATTTTATACATTACATGTTATATGTTTGCGTGTTATTTCATATTTTAGACTTATTTTTATACATGTTATGTATACATTATGTTATGTCATGTAGTAATGTTATTTTAGATATTTCATGTCAAATTTCATATATACATGTTATTTCATATTTTAGACATGTGACATTTCATATATACATGTTATATTTTACACATGTACAAACAATGTCTTAAGGGGAGGTCTTAAGGGGAGGTAATGCATCAAAGCATACAATTAATTAAGTAATAATTACAAATTAACTAAGTAACATAATTAACTAAAGCATAATTAACTAACATAATTAAGTAATCTAACTAATGTCATGTAAGTAAAAAATAATTAAATAAGTAATTAACTAATGTCTTAAGGGAAGGTCTTAAGGGGAGGTAATTCATCAAAGCATACAATTAATTAAGTAACAATTACCAATTAATTAACTAACATAATTAACTAAAGCATAATTAACTAACATAATTACCAAAAGCATAAATAACTAACATAATTAACGGGTCCTAACAATTACCAACTAATTAAGTAGGTAACTAAAATAATTAACTAACATAATTAGGTAATCTAACTAACATAATTAAGTAATCTAACGAATGTCATTTAAGTAAAAAATAATTAAATAAGTAACTAACTAATGTCTTAAGGGGAGGTAATGCATCAAAGCATACAATTAATTAAGTAACTAATAATTACCAATTAATTAAGTAACTAACATAATTAACTAAAGCATAATTAACTAACATAATTACCAAAAGCATAATTAACTGACTAACAATTACCAATTATAAGTACGTAACTAACATAATTAACTGACTAACAATTACTAATTAATTAAGTAGGTAACTAACATAATTAACTAACATAATTAGGTAACTAACATAGTTAAGTAATCTAACTAACATAATTAACTTACATAATTAATCGAAGCATACAATTAATTAACTAACTAACATACATAAAAACATACAATATATATGAGTTCAAACATGAAAGTTCAAACTATAGAGTTCAAATATGAAAGTACAAGAGCTACAAAAAGAATTTTATTCTAAAGCTCCTGATACATATAGTTTGGATCCTCTCTATCTTTTATTATCTCCAAAAGTTTTTCATGTTCTTCAATAGACAACCTCCACTTTTGATTGCCACGTCCTATTTTTCGCAATGCCTCAAATTGAAACTTTGTTGCTATAACCAAGTGACTGTAATGTAGAACTTTTTGGCCACACAAGTATTCAATAAATTGAACACCATTTCTGTCGACCTTTATTTGCTCATAATAGGTTCCTTCAATAACAACTAAACCAGTTGGATATGTCTGTCCATCATCATCTCCAGTTTCTTCTGTCAACTTGTATTTTGCTTTAGTGCATCTTAGTAGATAATAATCTACACTTTCTGCATTGTCAGGATCCACAACTACATCAAAAATATCACCTATACAAATGGATTCTATTAAAATTAAACATCACTTATACGATAAATTAAAATTAAATAAAAGAACATGTATGTGCATGCACCTATAACAACTAAATCAGAAACATGCTCATAATCAACTAAATATATAGGACCATGAATGTTTATGTCAATGTCATCATCTTCATAAGGAGGCATTCTGATTAACTCCATATCCCATCATGAAACATATCCATTTGCAATATTCTCACATTGAATCAATGGATTGTCCTCAATGTAGTGAGCAAAAAAACATGATTTTTCTCTTACTTGAATCAAAAGAGGCTTGTGTTGTCCTATAGTGATCAATTGATGTAAACTTCTAATACCAACAATTCTTTGACAATCGTAAGGATTAGATCGGTCTATATCTGATACAAATATGAAATGAAAGTTGCACATTTTGAGATCAACAATTATGAAAAGATAGACATCAATACATAATAAAAATTTAATTTAAAATTATACAACAAAATATAGATTACCTTTCACTTCCCAAAAATAACGTTTGTTGTATTTGGTGTCCTAAGGAGCAAAATGACTTTGACACCATTCAACAATTTTCTTTGAATTCTCTATCATGTTACCTGTATATTTCTAAATTATCAATTTGAAGAAAATGGATCTAAGCTAAAATTATATTATTTGAAATTTATATATATATATATATATTGAACACCATTTGTACCGGCAAGTTCATGTTGGCAAAGTGCATGCTTCACACATGCTCTTGCTCCATAGTGCTCTCCTTTTCCATGTCCACTTTCAAAGAAGTTCCACAAAAACTTAACATTGTGTCTAGCATGTTGCATGGCTAGCCAATTAAAGGCTTTTGCAGATTTAAATTGTCCTACAAAATTAAGTTGTACATGCATACATACATGTCATCCTTTAATAATTTAAAAAATAATTAAATGACAATGAAAATAAATTGAAGTATCTATACACATACCTGCACAACCATCAGACCAAATCCAGTGTTGTGAAGCCTTTATCTTGCGATTCACAATATCTTCAAAAAATATTGCAAAACAATGAGCCACATAGCTCCTATCATGAACCTTATCATCACTGATATAGAAATGAACCTCCTTGATGATAATGCATTCATTTGGATTGGCACTTTCTACCTCATTTAAATCATATTATGCATGTCTATAGGTCACTTGCACAAATATTGCAACCTTATCAGAATGATAATATTGAGCTTGAAGCTTTGTTTGAGGGGAAAATGTATAGTTCTCAAAGAAATCTACAATTGAAAGAATACAACCAGGTGGAAAAAAATATTCGGAATCATGAAACTATTTAGCTTGTCATCATGCACCATGAAAATGCTGGATATGTGGATAAATTAGAGTATGAAATCTGGTCATAAACTCAAGGTAGAGAAATTCACTGTCCTTCAATACAATTTTTTTGGATTCATCTCCGCTCTTTGTTTGATATGTCTCATATTCAAATCTTTTCCACAAAACTAGTGTTGAAACATTAATATTCTCAATTTGCAATCGAAATTTATGCAAATCTCCATAATCATTGCATGCATTCTTTATACACTGTACTTTGAACTCATCTGAATCTTCTAATTTATCACATAAAATAGAATTCACAAATTGTGTCGTACTTCAAGGGATGACCATATTTGAGTCAAGAACTACCATAACTTTTTTATATGATTGCAAGTATAGATGAAACTCAACATGATTTCGACAACAACAAGTTTCACAAACCTTATTTATGTGTACAAAGCAAGGGCTCAACCTCTCAAACATTCTTTGACATATTTTCACATCTAAAAATTCTTTCTTGAATGCTTCAAATAATTCACTTTGTGTTGTTGTTACCATAATTTTTCATATGCATGAAAATTTGACCAATTCCCATCTCAAGGTCTCTATTTTTACCCTACCAAGCACCTCAAAAAATTTCATAGCTTTATGTCCTGTTCTCTGGTCTTTGCAAGCTTTCTAACGCTCTGGTCTACAAGTCAAAAAATTCATAAAAGAGGCCGTTGTAGGCTTAAAACCCTAAGTATCCCTTTGGCCTGATATATTTTCAAGTTACTTTATTGGCCACTTAAAATCCTAAATGCCCATGTGTGCTTTAATCCTATTGGCTGGTCATAGATTCTCATATTTCTTTGGCAGTGATCTTTCCCTCTCAGTGATTCAGCAACTGCATGATTCTCATAGTCACTAAGTGTTTCATGGTTAAGTCCTCAATGGTTAGTGATTCAGTGAGCGGTTAGCCTTCCCTTAGTCACGTAATCACTGAGTTCTTTGGTGGTCTCAAGATTGTGGGGTTCCAGTTGATGAGATCAACATTTGTCGTAAGATCTCATAGCATGTGTCATAGGTTCATGATCTTACGACAACCATCGATCTTTCCTTTTCTCAATGCCTCATGCCTTTGTGGGTCCATTTCCACAGTGTCCTATGTGGAGGTATTTCATTGGTCAAAGGGAGATGACTTGTAATTTGTCAGCAGGCCCAGTTGTCAGGCCTCTTTTGATCTAATAGCTGGCATGTTTTCTCATAGCATGTGTTAGAGGTATGTGACTTTTAGACTACCATTGATTTCTCCTAGTGACGTAACTCTTCATGCTTGGTAGGTCCACTACTATGTGTATTCAAATGGAGGCTTCTAATTGGTCCACATGTGCTGAGTCAGCTTATTCATCAGTGGGACCAAGTTCTTTCAGCAGTCAGAGGCTCTGACATCTACAAAAGATCGACGGCTATCATATGTTTGCGAGGCTATGTGTCAGACCATGAGATCATGTGATGCCCTTTGATCTTGCTTTATCCCAGAGCATTCTCGGTGGGTCCTTTCTTGCTGATGTGTTTGCTTCCTATTGGTTGTTGCGTGATGATGAGGACGTCCAGGTGGACCAATGTGTCAGAGGGGTCCCGGTCTAATATAGATCTATGGTTGGCATAAAGGTGCAAGGAATATTCAGAGGCCATTAGATCTTGCACCCACCATTGGATCAAAATCTTGTCTTAAGTGGGACCAATGTCAGGACTTGCCGAGGTGTATTCTTACAGGGCAATCAAGGGTGAATAAAGGAGTGACATGTAGCAGTTCTAGGCCTAGGGTTAGGGGTATTCCATGAATCAGCAACTAAAGAGCTTTCCATATTCGCCAGACTTAACCAAGGTCAACTAAATGTTTAAACGATTATGCGACTGAAGGAAACGGGTAACCTGAGGTTGACTTAAGGTTAGATTTGCAGTCAGATGCCGAGCCCGGGTAAGTAAGAAGATCTAACAGTTGCGTTTTAAAGTGAGATTAAGTTTTAAACATCGACCATCAATGGAGGAAAATTTTGGCACCACCTATTAGCCATTATTATTTAAATTCAAATATATTCCTATAGGGTTTTGGCTAGGTTTTTTGAACCAGTAGTCAATTGCAATAGAATTAGTAGATGGAATTTATATCTTCAGGATGTTTGCAGTTGAGGAAGATGATGATAGGGGTCTGGGCAGACATTTTTGGTCATTTCTTATCTCAAGGGGGTACCAATTAGTGCATTCATGATGAGACTTTGTGCAAGAGAGGTAGATAAGTCCGGGTTGCTTGTCTGCAAGTTAATTTCTAGTACAGAGATGGGCACGAATATCTGATCGGCTAAGATTTTTGCAGAGATATATTTATGATCAGATTTGATCAGCTAGGGTTTGATTATTGTATTGAAAACCATGTAACCCTAGTCAGTTTTTGACTCTTGCCTACGTGCAAAGGAGTATGTATATATTGTATTTTTGGAGCCTTAGAGCTTAGAGTTGGACATTTGTAGAAGAAATTTATCTTTTCTTAAGGGTCATCTGTGGTATCATTTCTACGCTCTGGCTTATACAGTTGTATTTTCTCCCATTGATGATTCAGATATTGCAGAGGTATTTTGTGACAATCCTTCATGTCCCTATGCTTCCTTGTCTAAATTATCTCTTAGTGGATTAAAGTATATGATGTTTTTCAGTGAGATCTTAGGGTTCTTGATCCCTCTTGCTTTCTATAATTTTGTGTGTTATTGTGTTTGATCTAAGTTAGATATTTTTGTGGGTATACTGTAGCCCCCTAACAGTCTTGTCTCAATCCTACACTGAGTTGTAGAAGTGACTGTTTGCTTGCAGGTCATAAGTTGTCTTTTGTTTAGGCCCTTCTATGAAATACTTATGCAAGCCTATTCAATAAGTTGTGACCTACTAGACCTAAGTCTCTCATTGATTCCATTCCTCTATACTGAGATCCAAACCCTAATTTCAGTGTATCACCTAGTAGGTAGTTTTCTTTCAGTCATTTCCCTTTCAAGCACTCCTTCTATCCCTTTCCCTTAAAAGTTTTACTTTTCATGTCTAGAAGCAAATTAAGGTGATTATCCAAGAGGAATGAGCCTAGAACCTGGAGGTCTCATCTTAGTTATCATAGGTCCCACAACCTGGAGATGATTCCCATGTTATACGAGGTTATCGAGACTATGAGAGCTTGAGACAAGGGTGCAAACTTAGTGTATAACAATTCTGGCATGCCCAGTGGGACAAGAAGTTTATTAAAATTCAAAATTGTGTTATCTCTGATATGTAGATTGCATAAAACAAGATTTTAGAAGTCATTCTATCAGGTATATCTAGCGACTCTACTAATTTCAAGGATCAGGGTTGACCTTGTTTAAGGTTTATGAGAAAGATTGAGACTAGGAGCTCAAAGCCCACTAAATTTTTAGAGTTTCCCTCAAGAAGAAGTCACAAAGGCAGGTCAACTCAAAGAACATCCCCTACAACGAGAGTTCAATCCACACCTCCTAATACCTCAGAAGGGAGACCTTTTCCCTTTCATTCCAGAAGAAGAGCCAAGTCTCTAACTAGAGATCTAGAAGAGGATTCAAGTCTAACACCAAATACAACTCATATAGTTGTCAATCTTTAGATTCCAACTCCTACAATGGCTAGGCCATTTGCCTTTGCACCTTTCAACCAAGGGAGTCCATTAGAATTTTCTCAACATCATGATGTACCCTTGGTGGCACTTAAGAGTATACCTAATTTCATAGGTGAAGGGCAGACAACTGCTTTTGAGCACATAAGAGATGTGACCACCATCTATAGCATACACAATATTACTCAAGAGGATGTGGCCACAAAGTTATTAGCAACTTCTCTAAAAGGTAAGGCTCTTGAATGGTTTAGAACTCTAACTATTGGTTCTATTACTTCATGGGATGAGTTAGGAGATGCATTGGGTAAACATTTTGAGGATAAATTAGATAATTTGTCTCTAGTTGAGTAGTTAACAACTATTAAGAGAGACCCTCAAGAGAAAATGATAGATTACAATAGTAGATTCCTCAAAACATGGAATAGAATTTTAGTCTCAGTGAGACCATTAGCTAACCATGCTTTCCTCTACTACTTGCAAAGCTTGAATGGTCAAATTTCTATCATGATCCAATCTATGGGTGGTACTTCTCTACCCCAAGCCTTTGACATAGTTGTCAGGGCTGAAAATTATTTGATCCAAGCAGGCATGATTGCTAGAAGGCCTCCAATACCCATCTTTCCTAGCCTTCAACCCATTGCACCTACCCAAGTACCCCCATTTACCCCTATTCCCACCACATTAGCACCTTAAGCCAGTACTAGTGGTCAAGAGCTGAGAACAAGTTTCTCTCAGGAGTTGTAAGAGATAAAGAATAGCCAACAAAGTAGTCAGCAAGAAATGACAAATTTGCTACAGACCTTAACTAAAGAGGTCACAAATTTGAAGAAACAAGGTCAAGGAATTAGAACACCATTTCAGTCACAAGGCCAAGGTCCTAATCAACAATATCAAAATCAAGGACAGCCTTATCAACAAAATAGGCCACCATACCAAGGAGGTTATCAAGGACAAAGAAAGTTTTAACCAAAGACCATTCCAACCGTATAACCCTGCACCTCTCAATTCTGCAAATCTAGTGAGAGATATGGTTCCTAGTCAAAATAATGTGGCTATAGATAATGAATGGTGCTTTCCTTGTAATCAGCCTCACAACCAAGCCACATGTTCGAATGAATGGATGAACCAAGCTCTACTAGTTCAAAATGCCTCACAAGCTCAATCAGAGGCTTCATCCAGTGGGTCAGTGCCTCAACAAGAATCACAAGAAAAAGAGACTGCTCTTTGCAATTGGGAGCAACCAGACTTCAATGGAGTCAATGATGAAGTTTCTTTTGTTGCCTATACAAGAGAAAAGAGAAGAGCTCAAGACATGGAGAGAGAAGATTCTAATGCTAAAGCTACTACATCTGCAGAGCCACTGCAGCAAGTCAATCCCATCACACCTAAGGAGGTTCTTGTCATTACAAGAAAAGAAGGCCAATAGTCTAAAGGGGTGGAGCCCATCATAGTAAAGGCACAACAAAGAGTACACACTGTGACATCATTTAACATTGTAGAAAACATGAAGAAGATGAATGTCACCATGTCCATGTGGGACTCCTTGGCTCTTCTCGGACAGCCTAAAATTTTGAAGGCCATGACAGAAGTAGCAACTCCTCAACCTACAAAAGATGCTGCAAAGCTAGTGCTGGTTAATACTAATCAAGAAAAGGGGGCTCCAAGTAGAAGCTCCAAAGGAAATTACACACAAGGTAGGAACTCAAAGCCACCTCCCTTTTATGTATCTTTAATCATTGGAAAATCTTTAGTGCATAATTGTATGGTAGATAGTGGGGCTACTAGCACTGTAATGCCATAGAAAGTAGCTGACCAATTAGGACTGAAATATGAACCCTTTCAAAAGAAGGTTACACAACTTGATGGATCCTTAGTCAATACTATAGGTGTGGCCAAGGATACCAGTCTAATCTTGCATGCTAGTCCTAATTTCTCCATCCTTCTTGATATACATATTATAGATCTCCCTGCATTATTTTCTATATGTCTTTCAAGGGAGTTTACAACAAAGATAGGAGGCTACCTATCTTCTGACTGGTCTCACATGCTATTTCATACAAGGTATGGGACTAAGGTCACCATTAAGTCAGAACCATTAGCAGCACACCATATAGAACCTCATGTGTCCAATACCATCAATGTAAACTACCCTATATTTGATAACAGTGACTTCCAAACCACTAGTGAAGCAGGCACAAAGATAGAGAGTATCCCTGATATTTTTCTAGATGAAAGAGCTTCAGAATCCCAAGAAAGTCTTGTTTGGGACTTTGGTTTGGGAAGTTATTTGATACAAGATAGTGGAGCCATAGAACCAAGCCTCCTCAAAGAAGACACTGATTCAGAGGATCAGAATAATCAGGTTTGGGAACTATTTTTTGATGGCGCTAGAAGTAGGCATGGTTCTAGAGGTGGTGCTATGTTAGTGTCCCTAAGAGGAGAAAGGTATTACACTACCTTTAGATTCAGTTTCTCTTGCACTAGCAATACTGCAGAATATGAAAGTCTAGTCAATGGACTAGAGTGGGCTAGGAAAAGAGGGCTTAAGGCCTTAAAAGTTTATGGTGACAGTGAGTTAGTTGTCAGCCAAGTAAGAGGGATAAGTGCAACCAAAAATGACATCTTGAAAGCATACAAACATAGAGTTTGGGATATAATTGAAGATTTTTGTTCTTTTAATATTGTTTCTATCCCTAGGAAGCTAAATCAAAATGTAGATAGGTTAGCTGTTGTTGGATCTCAGTATGATATTCCAAATAACATTTCAAAAGAAATGGATCAACAACATATCAAAGTGATTGTCAGACCTTCTATTCCTGATAATGATGTTAATTGGTAGGTGTTTGGCAATGATGAACAAATTCTGCAATTCTTGTTTGAAGAAGATGTTTTTTCAGAATACAACCAAGATAGGCTATCACAAAACTATGGTGATCAAGTGATACAACTTAAGTCTAATAAGATGCCTAGATGTCTTGTCACCTTAGAGACTATCTTCAACAAGGATGATGAAGTCAAGAGAAATAAAGCTGGCCTGGTAATCCAACAAGAACATTGTGTTGAATTAGAGTTGGAACCAGGTAAGAGCTTACAATTTGGGAAAGTGAACATTGAATTGGAAAAGCAAGCTTACACTTAGTTATTCAGAGAATTTAGTGATGTTTTTGCATGGAAATATGAGGACCTCAAGGGTTTTGATCCTGCCCTTGCTCAACACACTATTGAATTAGAACCTAATGCCAAACCAGTGAGGCAAAAGCAAAGGCCTGTTAATCCCAAGCTTGAGCCACTTATGCATAAAGAAGTACTCAAACTAATAGATAGTGGTATCATCTACCCCATTAAGCATACTAGTTGGGTTTCCAACCTTGTTCCTATCAAGAAGAAGAATGGGGAGCTAAGGTTATGTGTTGACTTCAGGGATCTTAACAGAGCTTCATTAAAAGACTGCCATCCACTACCCTCTATGGAACAAATCTTACAATGTGTCTCTGGATCTGAGAGATTTTCATTATTGGATGGCTATTCAGGATACAATCAGATCTTGGTGAATGAAGAGGATCAATACAAGACTACATTTACAACCAAGTGGGGAACTGTGGCTTATCAAAAGATGCCCTTTGGTTTGTCAAATGTAGGTGCTACATTTCAAAAGGAAATGGATATGGCCTTTAAGAGCCTAATGTACAAGTTTGTGTTGGTCTACTTAGATGACATAACTGTCTATTCTAAGCATGCAGTAGATCACATCAAACATTTAAGGAAGATTTTTGAAAGGTGTAGAGAATTTGGGATATCTCTTAATCCTAAGAAATGTGTGTTTGTAGTTCATGAAGGAAAATTATTGGGATATGTAGTATCCAAAGAAGGAATTACAGTGGATCCTGAAAGAATTGCAACTATCCTAGAGCTACCCCTACCACATCACAAGAAAAGTCTCCAATCTTTCATAGGAAAGATTAATTTTGTTAGGAAGTTCTTGCCTAACATTGCAGATTTACTCAAGCCCTCGACAACCATGTTGAAGAAGAGTTCAGCTTTTAGTTGGACCAAAGAAGGGAGAGTCAATTTCCAAGCTATCAAAGAGGCCTTAACAGAAGCCCCTACTCTCCTAAACCCAAATTTCAGTAAGGATTTTATCCTTTATGCTTATGGGGGTCATGATGCCATATCTACAATGCTGACTCAAGAAAATTCAGATGGATTGGAGCAGCCTATTGCTTTCTTTAGCAAAGGTTTAGAGGAGTATGAATAGAGATACTCTTTTGTAGAGAAACATGTACTTGCTATGGTGAAGAGCCTAAAAAATTTTAGATATTTGTTGACCCACAACAAGGTACACTTGAAAGTTACTCATCCAAGTGTCAAAGATTTTTTTCTTTCCAAGGACCTTAATGAGAAAAGAGTTGGTTGGATCACCAAGGTGATGGAATATGACATTGATATCCAAACTACCAAGCTAGTTAGAGGAAGAGGTCTTTTTGAGCATCTGGCAGAGGATGAGAGTTCAAAGGAATCAGAGAAAATAGATGCATCTCTGGTGGTGCATGATATAGAAGAATGAGACAAGGCAACAAGCTGGTTGCCTAATATGATCAATTATTTGAAGACAGGACAATGTCCTGCAGGTTTGGATTCAGCAAAAAGAAGGTATTATAGATTACAATCTATTCCTTTTGTGCTGATAAATGAAGTTCTTTTCAGAAAAGATCACAATGGTGTCCTTTTAAGATGCATAGATTCAGAAAAGATAGCTGATATCCTATTTGAGTTCCATGATGGACCTTCTGGAGGTCACTTTTCTTCTAGGACTACTGCTTTTAAAATCATGAGGGCTGGATACTATTGGCCATCTATCTTTAAGGATAGTCATGAGTATGTGAGAAAATGCATCAAGTGTGCCATGTTTGCAGGAAAAGAAAGGCTTGTAGCCTTGCCCCTACAGCCAATCAGAACAAAGCAACCTTTCATTAAATGGGGTATAGATTTCATTGGAATGATCAATCCTCCATCTAGTGTAGGACATAAATGGATAATTATTGTAACTGATTACTTCACCAGATGGACATAAGCAATTGCTTTAAAAGAAGCCAATGAAAATGTTGTGTTGAGTTTTTATGATGATATAATCCATAGATGTGGAATTCCAGATTCCATCATATCAGATAATGCATTGGCATTCATAGGCCTCAAAGTCTCAGAGTGGGTAGTCAAGAATGGCATCTATCTGAATACAAGTTCTAACTATTACCCTCAAGGTAATGGCTTAGCAGAATCAATGAATAAGAACTTGATTAGGATAATCAAGAAGACTCCGCAAGACAATAAGAGAGATTGGCATACCAAACTAAAGTCTTCCTTGTGGTTAGACAAAATTACTCCAAAGAAGATCATTGGGAATTCTCCTTATGTGTTAGTGTATGGATGAGAGGCCAAGTTGTCTATCTCAGTTGAATTGCTAGCTCTAGACTTGGCTACTTAGTATGCCCTATTTGAAGAGGGAGATCCCTTGCAGATCAGATATGCTCAATTGATGGAATTAGAAGAGATCAGAGACAAATCAATGTAGGATATGGAGTTCCATCAAATTCAAAGAAAGAAAAGTTTTGATAAGAGAGCCAGAGTCAGGAATTTCAAAGTTGGAGACGTAGTTCTCAAATGGGATGAGTTTAGATCCAGACCTAGTAGGCATAAAAAATTTGATTCATTTTGGGGTGGACCATTTGTTATAATAGAATGCAAGGGATCCAATGCTTTCCAGCTATCAGATCTTGAAGGAGATGCCTTGCCAATATTAGTAAATGGTTTCCACTTGAAGCCCTACTTTGAGGTTAATTCCTCTCTATAAATTTTGTAAATATGCTTTCCCCTGCTTTCTTTCCCTATTTTCTAGGTTAGTTTCCTACTTTCCAAGAAGTGCTAGCACACAAGTTTTCCTCTTTGGTTCCAGTCCTATGTCCCTGTGAGAAATTTTGATTTTTGATATCCCCATGCCCAATGGATTGTCATAGACCACTAGTTTTCCATGTCTAGCAGGCTGACATCCAGCAAAAATTGTCAAAATGTTACCCTAATTTTTCATATGCATGCAAATTTGACCAATTACCATCTCAAGGTCTCTATTTTTACCCTACCAAGCACCTCAAAAAATTTCATAGCTTTATGTCATGTTCTCTGGTCTATGCAAGCTTTCTAACTCTCTGGTTTGCAGGTCAAAAAATTCATTAAAGTAGCCATTGTAGGCTTAAAACCCTAAGTAGCCCTTTGGCCTGATATATTTTTAAGTTAATTTATTGGCCACTTAAAATCCTAAATGCCCATGTGTGCTTTAATCCTATTGGCTGGTCGTAGATTCTCATATTTCTCTGGCAGTGATCTTTCCCTCTTAGCGATTTAGCAACTACATGATTCTCATAGTCGCTAAGTGTTTCATGGTTAAGTCCTCAATGGTTAGCAATTTAGCAAGTGGTTAGCCTTCCCTTGGTTTTGTAATCACTGAGTTCTTTGGCAATCTCAAGATTGTGGGGTCCTAGTTGACAATATCAACAGTTGTCATAAGATCTCATAGCTCGTGATCTTATGACAACCGTCGATCTTTCCTTTTATCAGTGCCTCATCCCTTTGTGGGTCCATTGTGATGATGTCCTATGTGGAGGTATTTCATTGGTTGAAGGGAGATGACTTGTAATTTGTCAGCGGGCCTGATTGTCAGGACTCTTTTGATCTAATGGCTGGTGTGTTTTCTCATAGCATGTGTCAGAGGTATGCAATTTTCAGATTACTGTTGATTTCACCTGGTGATGTAACTCTTCATGCCTAGCAGGTCCACTACTATGTGTATTCAAATGGTGGCTTCTAATTGGTCCACATGTGCTAAGTCATCTTATTTGTCAGTGGGACCAAGTTCTTTCAGCAGTCAGAGGCTTTGACATCTACAAAGGATCGACGGCTGTCGTATGTTCGCAAGGCTATGTGTTAGACCATGAGATCATGTGACAGTCATTGATCTTGCTTTATCTCAGAGAATTCTCAGTGGGTCCTTTCTTGTTGATGTGTTCACTTCATATTGGTTTTTTCATGATGATGAGGACTTCCAGGTGGACCGATGTGTTAGAGGGGTCCCGGTCTAATATAGATCTATGGCTGGTGTAAAGGTGCAAGGAATATTTGAGGGCCATGAGATCTTGCACCCATCGTTGGATTAGAATCTTGTCTTAAGTGGGACCAATGTCAGGACTTGCCAAGGTGTGTGCTTACAAGGAAATCAAGGGTGAATAAAGGAGTGACATGTGGCAGTTCTCGGCCCAGGGTTAGGGGTATTCCACAAATCAGCAACTAAAGATCTTTCCATGTTCGCCAGACTTAACCAAGGTCAACTATATGTTTAAATGACTCTGCGACTGAAGGAAAAGGGTAACCCAAGATTGACTTAAGGTTAGTTTTGCAGTCAGATGCTGAGCCTAGGTAAATAAGAAGATCTGAAGGTCGCATTTTAAAGTGAGATTAAGTTTTAAACGTTGACCGTTGATGGAGGAAAAGTTTGGTGCCACTTGTTAGCTGTTATTATTTAAATTCAAATATATTCCTGTAGGGTTTCGGCTAGGTTTTTTGAGCCAGTAGTCAATCGTGATAGAATTAGTGGATGGAATTTATATCTTCAGGACATTTGCAATTGAGGAAGATGATGACAGGGGTCTGGGCGGCTGTTTTTGGTCATTTCTTGTCTTAGGGGGGTACCAATTAGTGCATTCATGGTGAGACTTTGTGCAAGAGAGGTAGATAAGTCTAAGTTGCTTGTTTGCAAGTTGATTTCCAGTACAGAGATGGGCACGAATATCTAATCGGCTATGATTTTTGTAGAGATATATTTATGATCAGATTTGATCGGCTAGGGTTTGATTATTGTATTTAAAACCATGTAACCCTAGTTAGTTTTTGACTCTTGCCTACATGCAAAGGAGTATGTATATATTGTATTTTTGGAGCCTTAGAGCTTAGAGTTGGACATTTGTAGGAGAAATTTATCTTTTCTTAAGGGTCATCTGTGGTATCATTTCTACCCTCTAGCTTATACAGTTGTATTTTCTCCCATTGATGATTCAGATATTGTAGAGGTATTTTGTGACAATCCTTCATGTCCCTATGCTTCCTTCTCTAAATAATCTCTTATTGGATTAAAGTATATGATGTTTTTCAGTGATATCTTAGGGTTCCTCATCCCTCTTTCTTTCTATAATTTTGTGTGTTATTATGTTTGATCTGATTTAGATGTTTTTGTGGGTATACTGCAGCCCCCTAATACTCTTGTCTCAATCCTACACCAAGCTGCAGAAGTGAATGTCTGCTTGTAGGTCATAAGTTGTGTCTTTTGTTCAAGCCCTCCTATGAAATACTTATGCAAGCCTATTTAGTAAGTTGTGACCTACTAGACCTGAGTCTCCCATTGATTCCATTCATCTATACTAAGATCCAAACCCTAATTTCAGTGTATCACCTAGTAGGTAGTTTGCTTTCAGTCATTTCCCTTTCAAGCACTCCTTCTATCCCTTTCCATTAAAAGTTTTACTTTTCATGTCTAGAAGCAAATTAAGGTGATTATCCAAGAGGAACCAGCCTTGAGCCTAGAGGTCTCATCTACATTAGCATAGGTCCCACAACCTGGAGATGATTCCCATGTTATACTAGGTTATCAAGACTACGAGAGCTTGAGACAAGGGTGCAAACTTAGTGTATAATAGTTGTATCTATAAAATGTTTTGGATGTGCAGTTTTCATACCAATGTCTTCATCTTTCATATGTATTGTATCCCTTCTATTAGAAGAAACATGAGAGTGAGTGGTCCAATATTCAATGACCATTTTTTTTGCATCTTCAAAAATTCTATCTTTTTTAGGAAGCCTACAAATATTAATCCAATTTTTTTCAATGTTTTCATCTAACATATTTCTCTTCCTGATATATGTTTGAATAGTTCTTCTAGATACATTCAGTAAATTAGAAAATGCATGCACTTGGTTTCTCTGTGTCAACCTCCTACTTGATAAAGTAGTCATTAATGCTCTATGCCCAACACTTAAATCAGCTCCCTGACTTGAGTTATTAATGTTGTTCAATGCATCTTGCAAATTTTGAACTATTGTGAGATTTACATTGTCTCCTAATTTTTTCTTGTTGTCAACACCCAACAACTCCAAAATGAGTCATTTCTTTTTTCCTGAATAACCTAACAAATAATTGAGCTCTTCCAACCATACTTTTATTTTCAAAATATTCATCCCAAAGTTTTTTGCAATGGGTTTTAATTATATTTTCAGATAACATTTCTTCAGATGAAATTTGACTAAATAGTGAATCCTCATTCATCTCCATCAAATTGTCCATGCCAAAAGATATATTTCCACCTCCAGAACTACAAATTTGTTCCCCTGCTTGAATTGCATCTTCTTGAATATCAATAGGTTCTTCCTGAACTTCAACATGTTTATCATGATTATGTTTTGTATGACCTTTTTTGTCATCCCTTATTCGATCATATTTTGTTGCTCTATTCCTTTTATTCCCCATTGCAAAAATTGTTCAGATTGAAAAATATAAAAGAATCACTTAACTTGAAAACACTGAAATATTAATAATTATGCATGAAAATTAAATATTAAATAAATATTAACACTTAATAATTAAAAATATTCTTATATTTAATATTCCAATAAAAAAATGGACTTAAAAGAATGCAAAGCTAAACTAATAGGGTTTCTTGAAGGCATGTAAAGATAGAAAGTAAGCAAGGGTTCAAATAATCAGATTGATAGAATACCCTAACTGGAAAAACTCACACATTTCTATAAAAGCTTACGCTCATAAGCAACCAAAATATATAAATATTTATCATTCACAAAATCACAACAATCTAATCTTGCAAATTTTCTCAAGGACAATAAAAAAAATACAATCACTCCAAAATCATCAACCTATCTGGAAGACACAATGAAGACAATATTTTCCAAAGAATAATTGCAAAAAAGGTTTTCAAACCCTACCTTAAACCACCACTTGACATAAACCATGCAAAGAACAATCCAACAACCCTAAAATTTCCCAAAGCTTTCACAATCCTCCAATTCAATCTCAGAGCCAAAATCTATAAACCTGTATATCGAATACTAGCCAAAATTCTCTTAATAAAGAAAACCAAATAAGGGTTTCAATGCATTCAACACCATAAACAAGTAAACCGCCCTGTGAAAAATAGAAAAGAATCACTTAACTTGAAAACACTAAATCAAGACTTGAAATGCAATACCCAAATATAAAATAGAACTAAAGATAAAAATCACTTAACTCTTACAAATAAAATTAAAATAATTAATAAATTTCAAAAAAACTATTAAAAATCTATAAAAAATTGATTTTATTTTAAAAACTGGATGCATTTTTTAAATTCATATTTAAGGGGCTTGGTCATGCACGAGACTGTGTTTGGTCGCCAATAGGTCTGGCTGAATAGGTTACAGCCGAACCCGTTCCAGCTAGAACAGGTTCGGCCAAACCCATGTGGAATCCTATGTGGCAGCCAAATAAGCAAAAAAAGGTGGCTCTCAGAAGTTCTCACTTCTGGACCTGAATTCTCTTTAAAAAATTAACTTTCTGTAAAATCTAAAAATACCATTTTGTAGAGCTCGAAGTCAAGATTATGGTCATGTAATTTTTATTATGTTTTGATTTCACATAATATATTATAAATTGAAAATAGTTCAAGTAGGTATTTTAACATTTAAGAACATGCTCGTTCAAAAAAAATAAAAAATAACAAATCATGTCAGAAAAATTTAAACTTTATATTTAACACTAGAGGAGAGACTCCTCTTCAAGAATAAATAATTTATTTTTTAATGGTGTAGATTTGATAGGGAAAATTTGGTGCGAACAAAAAACTATTGATTTCAGGTAACACCAACTTTGGATAGTTATAACAGACAAAATATATACTGAAATCCAATCTTTTTTTTTATGCACTAGCTATACATGTCATCTAAAACATATTATTAAATCAAAGGAAAAAAATATTATTTGCATATAGTTTTTTGACGTGAACTAGACCCTAGATTTTTAGCATATTTTAGCAATAAAAAAAATGGACTTCAAAAATTAAAAAAATATGTCAATTTTTGTTCAAATTTTTAAAAATAAATTATAAGCATAAACTTCATCAAATTTTACACATTTCATTATTTTACATCATCTTCAAATTCTAAACACAAATGCCACTTTTATGTCATTAAAGTTGAAAAGTTTGCATGTTGTTGTCCTTTTCCTTTATAAAAGTGTGACACAGGTTTGTACTTTTACCCTAGAATATAAAACACCTATCATTGATCAAGATAACAAGTAGGATGATTAATTCATTGAGGAAGGTATGTTGTTCAAGGGAGTTTAGTTGTGTATACCTAGAGGTTCAATGATAGACAATTTGGTAAAGGAGAAACAAAGCAGTGGATTCGCAGGACACTTTGGTAATTATAAGACACTGATTTTTCTTAAGGATAAATACTTTTGGCCATAGTTGCATAAGGATGTTAGGAATGAATGTTGAATATGTCCTATGGGGGAGTAATCATAGTCATTCTGTAACAGTTTCATGTTGCATTCATGAATGTGGTTTTCATTGATGTCAACATAGTGATCTACTAGAGATTAGCAAAGAACCAGACAGTGTTTCAATTAGCACACAAGGAGTATTGCAGATCAAGCTATGAGGAGTTGAGTACTTACTCTATATTGTGTCTTGAGATCATGGACAAGAGTGCATATAGAAATTCAATTATTCATGGTAGTTATGTATAATTCAGTGGAAGCAGTATCCAGGCAGTGTTCCTGAGAAGTGGCTTGTGGTAATTGGATGATATCTCCTAATCGGGAAAGAATTTAGGTATGGGAAGTTGTACATTTGATGAGGAAATTGTCATAGTGATGTGGATGTGATAGCATGATCAGAGGTCACACGAGTGAAGATTTATTTTGTTTGGAAGCTGATAGTCTTAATGTAATTATGGAATATTATGTAATGTGTGAAGGCTTATATTTTGTAAGTGGTTAAGCCTTTTTGGCCGACTGATTTGTAATTATTTGAGTGTGGTATAAAGGAAGGATTTTTTTCCTTTATTTTAATATGATGCAGGAGCATCTTGGGTCCTTGGCAATCCTGTGTCACCAAAAACAATTTGGAGTTTGTCTATGTTGCTCGGTTCCTACTTTGATCGAGTTGGTCAATTTCCTTTGGTTACTGAGCGTGGTTGATTATTTTCATTAGCGCTCGGTGTTGCTTTTCTACTGCTCGGTTATCTTGCTCACCGATAGGTTTAGTTTTAGTTTTTGTTGTGGCCAACTTGTGCATTTATTTTGGGTCACAGAGTTAATGTTGGAATCCATCATTGGGAGGCATGTGGTCCTAGATCTGACCATTCCTTCTGTTGATTGTGGATCTGAAGGTCAACTCAGTTTGTTAGACTCTTGTATAAATGTAGTTGTTTGGTTGTAGTTTAGGAGGTAGTTTTGATAGGAGTTTGGCAGAAGATAAAATTTGAGATCTTGATAGATCCTTACATGTTTGAGGACTTCTATAATTCATTATAATATCAGGCCGTAACCAGGAAGGCCTTACAGCCCGACATGTATCATTCTATTTGATAAAAATATATGAAAGTTTATGCATTCTCTCTCTCACTGTTGTTGTTTGTTACTTCCGCATGTGTTGAGAAGGCTTGGATCATTAGGGTGTGCCATTGTTTGGCCTCTCTTGGCCTAGGTCTTGCATCAGGTGGTATCAAAGTGAGATGAGATCTTGATCTAGGTCTATGGATCTAGGTTTGTAGATTCCTCTTGAAGCCCTAGTTGATTGTTGTGGGGTAGCAGATTGCGATCTAACCTGCAATTGTAGAGGGTTGTCAAGATGGTTCATGGAAGGTGAGATGCAGATCCAAGATTGGTAGATATGCTAAGGTAGAATGTTGCTAGGTTAGAAGTTGTTGAAACAGCTCAGAGAAGGGGCAGACATCTTGAAGATGTTAGTGATGATGAAGTTGAGGAAGAATAGGTGAATGCAGAACCTGCAGCTGTTATGGATCAACGTGAAGAAAGATTTTTTAAGGCTTTGAAAATTTTGAAGTCTACACCACATTTCAATCCTCTTGAGTATGGTGGAAAGCTAGATTCTGATGAATTGGTGGACTGGATCACCGAGATGGAAAATTATTTGAATATGAAAACATTCCTAAAGATAAGAAGGTGAAGATTGCAAGCACAAAATTGAAAATTCATGCATCCTTATGGTGGGAACATTTTCAATTGTATAGGAAGAGGAAAGGCAAAGACAAAATCAAGGTATGGAATAAAATAGTAAACAAATTGAAGGGAAAGTTCTTACTTTGTGATTATCAGATTAACCTAGTTTGACGAATGCAAAGTTTGAGATAGAAAGATAGCTTGGTAAAGGAATATAATGAGGAATTCTATAGATTAGATATCAGATCTAGACATGATGAAGATGATGTGGAAAGAATTGGTAGATACCTGAATGGTTTGAGAGTTTCCATCCAAGAGAAAATTAGTATGGGCAAGTTGGATAACATTGAAGAGGCTTATCAATTTTCTTTGGAGGCCAAGGAGAAATTGAACAAAAGACATGAGAAAAGACAAAGAGGTCGAGGTGGTAGATTCCCTAGAGAAAGTAGTAGATCTAATGGTAAAAATGGTAGATCTGAACCAGAAAAGACAAATCTGGACAAAGGAAAGACCAAGTGGAAAAGTAAAAGTTCATCTGGAGGTAGAGGGAGTAATTACCAAGGTGGTTATAGCAGAGGAAGTTTTTGAGGAACTTGTTACAATTATGGAGAAGAAGGACATATATCTTTTGAATGTACACAGGCAAGTAAGAAGGCTAGTAGTAGTAGAAATGATTTGGTGCAAGAAGAGTCACTGAATGAACCTGAGAAAGAAAATAACTTGATGTTAAGGAGAGCACTATGGAATGAAAGTAGGAAGGAAGATCCGGTAAGGAAAATTTTGTTTAAGACCAGATGTAGAGTTTCTGATAAAGTTTGGAAGGTAATCACTGATAGTGGTAGCTCAGAGAATCTGGCATCTGAGGAGATGGTCACAAAGTTGCAGTTGGAAAGGTTGGTACATTTGAAGCCCTATCAGATTTCATGGATCAAAGATGAGCATACACTCTTGGTAAGTGAACAATGTTATGTGAATTTGAAGATTGGAAAGTATTATGATAAGGTGTTACGTGATATCATGCCTATGGATTGTTGTCATATTTTGTTGGGTAGACCTTGGCAATATGATAGACATGCTATATATGATGGGAGGTTGCATAAGTATACTATTGTGGCTAATGGAAAGAAAAAAATCTCATTACCATTGATGGGAGAACCTTTTAGTAATGTTTGCACATCTATAAAAGTTTGTTTGATGGAGGGAAGAAAGTTTTTTAACTCTTTGAAAAAGAATGATGTATGTTTTGTTGTGATTCCTAACAAACCGAGTAAGAAAATAGAGGATAATGTTCTTGAGGAGATTGATAAGTTACTCACCAAGTATAGTGATATCATTTCTGATAATGTACTTGATGGTTTTCCACTAAAAAGAAGCATTGATCGTTGTATGGATCTAATCCCTAGAGCTAGTTTACCAAATAAGGCACCTCATCGGTTGACACCTACTGAGAATTAGGAATTGAACTGATAGATTCAAGAGTTGCTAGAGAAAGGTTTGATCAGAGAAATTTTGAGTCCTTGTGTAGTACTACCTGTTGTATTGGCACCGAAGAAGAATAGAGAATGGAGAATGTGTACTGATTCCACAGAAATCAATAAGATAACAATGAAGTATAGGTTTCTTATAGAGAGAATGGATGATATAATGGACAGTTTGACTGGAGAAAAGTATTTCACAAAAATTGATTTGAAAAGTGGGTATCATCATATCAGAATCAGAGAAGGTGATAAATGGAAAACTTATTTCAAGACAAAAGAAGGTTTGTATGAGTGGTTGGTTATGCCTTTTGGTTTAACTAATGCACCGAGGACTTTTATGAGGTTGATGAATGAAGTTTTGAAGAAATTCTTGGGTAAGAAAATTTGTTGCATGTTAGAAAAGTTTTGCAGAGATTGAAAGAAGAAAAGTTGCTGATAAATCTGAAAAAGTGTTCATTCATGAAAGAGGAGATTATGTATTTGGGATTTGTTATTTCTAATGATGGTTTGAAGATGGATCCTAAAAAGGTTGAAGCTATTTTAAATTGGCCTACACCTGTGAATGCTAGTGAGGTAAGATCATTTCATGGTTTGGCAAGTTTTTACCAAAAGTTTATAAGGAATTTCAGTTCAATTTGTAATGCTATGACTGAGACAATGAGAGGAGACAAAAGAGAATTCAAGTGGACACATGGAGCTGACAAAAATTTTGAGACTCTGAAGCAGAAGGTTGTTGAATTACCTATTTTGGCATTACCTGATTTTAGTAAAGTATTTCAAGTGGAATGTGATGCAAGTGGAAGTGCAATTGGAGCTATGTTGAGTCAAGATAGTAAAACTATTACTTTCTTTAGTGAAAAGTTGAATGATGCTAGAAGGAAATATTCTATGTATGATCAAGAATTCTATGCTATTGTTCAAGCACTGAAGAAATGGAGACATTATTTGATACCGAGTGAATTTGTGTTGTATACCAATCATAAGGCTCTACAGTATTTGGGTAGTCTGAATAAGTTGAACCAGAGACATATGAAATGGGGTGAGTATTTGCAGAGTTATACATTTGTGATAAAGAATAAGAGTGGAGTCACTAACCAAATTGTTGATGCATTGAGTAGAAGAAGATCTTTGATGATCGAGATGAAAATTGAAGTTCTTGGTTTTGATGAGATGATAGATTCTTATGAGTTTGATCCTGATTTTTGTGAGCCATGGAGAAAGTGTAGAGCACCTATTCAAGATCAACAAGATACTAAATGGGATGAATATTTTATTTAGGAAGGTATGTTGTTTAAAGGTATTCAGCTGTGTATACCGAGAGGAATAATGAGAACTAATCTGATAAAAGAAAAGCATAGTAGTAGTTTGGCTGGACATTTTGGTATTAATAAAACATGGAATTTGCTTAAGGAGAAGTACTATTGGCTGTAGTTGTATAAAGATGTTCAGAAATTTGTGAAAAGTTGTGGTATTTGTCAAGTTGCAAAAGGAGTAAGTTGGAATATTGGATTGTATGTACATATTGTTGTTCTTGAGAAACAGCAGATCGACATCAATATGGATTTTGTTCTTGGCTTACCGAAGATAGTAAGAGGTAATGATTCTATATTTGTTGTTGTGGATAGATTTTCTAAGATGACACATTTTATACCTTGTAGAAAGATAATAGATGCAGTACATGTAGTAGATCTTTTCTTTAAGGAAATTATCAGATGGCATGGATTATCGAGGAGTATTATCTTTGACCAAAATAAGAAATTTGTTGGATACTTTTGGAAAACCATTTGGAAGTAATTTGGCACTAATTTGAAATATAGTTCTACATTTCACTCAAAAACCAATGGATAGACCGAAGTTGTGAACAAAAGTTTGGGAAATATTTTGAGATGTTTAGTTGGAGACACACCGAGTAATTGGGATTCTGAATTGGCACAAGCAGAGTTTGCATACAATAATTCAATGAATAGGAGAACTAGAAAGACACCATTTGAGATTGTGAATGGCACACAACCAAGAGGAATATCTAATTTGAGAGACATTGCTAATGAAAATAAGAAAAGTGTTGAAGGAGTAGTATTTGCTGAGTACATGAAGACATTGCATGAAGATGTGAAGTTGAAGCTGGAAGATAGTAATAAAAAATACAAAGACAGAGCTGATAGATCAAGGAGACATAAAACTTTTGATGTTGGTGATGAAGTGATGGTTCATTTGAAGAAAGGTCGATTTCCTGTTGGAACATATGGGAAACTAAAAATGAAGAAGTTTGGACCTTGCAAGATTCTGAAGAAATTTGATAGTGGAAATGCATATGAGATTGAGTTACCTGATGACATGGACATATCACCAATTTTCAACATTGATGATTTGTATGAGTATCATGAACCTGATGAAGAAGTGACAATCCTGATAGAATATACTAAGAAGCAGAAAGAAGAATTTGAATAGATTTTGAAGGAAAGAGTTGGCAAAAGTACAAGAGGAAAACAATATATGGAATATCTAGTAAAGTGGAAGAATAGATCGATGGAAGACAATTCATGGATTTCACAGTCTAAGTTAGATGCAGGTCAGCCCGGACCTACCAAATGATACAAAGAATCATTTCAAAATAACCCCAATAGGGTGTTCCATTAGGGTGTACCATTGTTTGGCCCCTCTTGGCCCAGGTCTTGTGTCATAATACAAGGAATATAGATGAGGATTACAAAATTAAGCAATATATGTTGTAATAAGATATGTGAATTACAGAGATCTGATATTGAGATCTGGTGAAGTAGTTGGTGCAGTTTGACACAGAAAGAGGAAAAAAGATAAGTTGTTGAGATCAGTAATTATTGGTATTATTATGTTTGGATAATACAGAGATCAGTTGGATGGTGTGTTCAGTGATCTTTCCCTTGAAGTTGTTTGGACATTGTGTCCTTCTGTCTATTGGACTACAACTGATTTGGAATCTGATTGAAGAATCTATGATTAAAGATCATTGAGGAGTTGCTGATTAGATATGTAATATGATTAAATTAGTATTATGTTGTCATTGATGTCAACTAATTTGACAGCACTTATCTTGTAAGTTACTATACCGAGACATCTAAGGAAAGGTGAAAAAGAGATGAAGAATAGAGAAATCTACATGGAGAAAGATGTACATGACAAATGAGGATAAGGAACACATTGATTAACTTGTTGATGAGTCTATGACTTGATGATATTGACTTTATTATGTTGCATTCATCTATGATGAAGTATAGAGCTGAAAGACACAAAGTAGTGTTGTCGATAAATGAAGCATTTCTAGTATACACCGATGGAGTGTAGTGTATACTAATCATAGTATTAATCGAGTAGTGTTCACCGATGCATTTCTTTGTTAACTGAGTAGAACAGAATGAATTAAATGATTAGTTTAGCTGATAAGATTGATGAGCTGGCAAGAGTATAACATCGAGGTAACAGATAATGTTTGTTACTCAGATCGATGACTGATGAAATTCAGGGAAGATCTAACAGAGCAGATTGAAACATGTTATTGACACAAGTACCGAGAAAGTTTGAAGTGGCAAAATCTATGAATGTGGTTAAGTGGCAAAATCTGATGGTTGAGAAGAAAATGATTTACTCGTCTATATAAGAGAACATAATTTCTTTATGAAAAATTTCAAAAGAAGAAGGAGCTACAAGAATATCACGTGAACAAGGTTTTCATGCATTTTGATCATACTAGTTAGTAAGAACCGAGCTGCATAACAATTACTGAGCTACAGAGAGCAATTACTGATGGACAGTAAGTTGATACAATATTGAATCTGAAGTGAAATATTCATCAAAAGGATTTATTTGGACTAAATAATGATTTGTAATCTACAAATTGAAGTTGTATTAAGGTAGGTCATTTACTGTTACATATTTAACCATTGTATACAGTCAAAATCTCTTAACTGAGTGGACTCTAAAAGTCTTATGATGTATCATTCATAGAATGAATATTGTTATCTTGTCAACCCCATAGTGAATGTTGGTTGGATGATAACTTCTAGTCTAAAATCCTCTAACACGGTCACACTTGACAGTGTGTTTGTAACCTTTAATAGGGTTGGGTCTTAACTGACCTCACTTCAGAAGAGTGAACAATTTTGGGTTGCTGGTCCTAGGTGGTTTTTCCCTTTACAGGGTTTCCATGTTAAATCTCTTGTGTTATGTGTTGATTGTGATATTTTTTTTTAATCATTCTTTACATGTTACATGTTAAATTTGATCAGTAACTGTTATAGTATTAGATTGGTAATCAATAAATGTACAAATAGTGAAAGTTATTATTGTTTACCGATGAGCAAAAATTGAAGGAATAGTTTTGAATTATACATTTTGTTTTGGGACACTGGATAACTGATTCACCCCCCTCTCAGTTATTCTAACAATTGGTATTAGAGCACTGGTTGCTTGGAACAAAGTTTTAAGGACTTAAGCATAAAGGTCTCAAGATGTATAAGAGGGAAGTATCGAAACTGAACAAAGAGACCTTCACAGTATGGCAAAGCAGAATGAAGCTACACATATCTAGAATTGGGAACTCAGCACTAGATCTAATGAAAAATGGCTACATACAACCGCCCACTGGTCCCTTAACTATTGATCAACTGAAGGAAAAGCATGAACACAATGTTACAATGATGGAAATTGCTGCTTCCTATACCGACGCTGAATTTTAAGATATCAAGACATGCACGACTACCAAAGGAATGTGGGATAAATTAACACAAATATACAGTAGAGATCTGAATGTCAAAAGAGCCCGAGCTAAAATTCTGAGAGGTAGATTTGATGATATGAGAATGAAAGAAGGTGAGAACATTGTCCAATATTCAAATAGACTCAAAGAGGTGGTACATGTTATTAGAGAATTTGATGGAGTGATTGATGATGAAATAGTGATAAGCAAGATTCTTAGAACTTTGCTACCAGTTTATGCAATCAGGATTTCTGCAATTCATGAAACAAGAGCTACATCCAACCTTACTCTTGACACTCTCATAGGTAAACTTACAACTTTTGAATTAAACAACTTTGATAATAGTGTTGTTCCTTTTGTTGAATCCACTTTCATGTCTTCTTTGAAGATTGGAAAATCTAGCAGGAATAGTAAGAATTGTGATAGTGATGACAATACCGATGATAAACTTGATGAGCTTGAAGCTCTTATGGATAGAAGATTTCCCAAAGGAAGAGGAAGGTATAGAGGTAAGCTACCTTTAGCATGCTTTAATTGTAAAGAAGTTGGTCACATCACTGCTAGATGTCCATAGAAGAAATATGATGATAGATCCAAAGACTGATCTGAAGGAAGCTATGGGAGAACAGTCAATAGAGGCTACTAACACTACAACAGAGGCAACTAAGATGAAAAAGGCAAAAAGGTATGTTACATAGCCAAAGATATTGAAACTAAATCTAATTTTGATGATGATATAGAAGTTGTATTTGTTGCTATGAAATATGATTCAGAAGAGGAAGAGAAAAATGAAGAGACAGCATTGATCTCTAAAGTAAGCAGAAATGATACATGGATCATAGATAGTGGTTGCACACATCATATGACCAGTGATGTAGATAAGTTTGATCATCTTGTTGAATATAATGGAGGATTTGTGAGAATGGGAAATGATGCACCTTGTATGGTAAGAGGTAAAGGCTCACTGATTATCAATGATAGACTACAATGTGAAAATGCATATTGGGTAGATGGATTGAACTATAATTTGTTAAGTGTGGCTCAGCTAAACAATTGAGGCCATCAACTAGCTTTTGAGAGCAAAAAGGTGAAGATCTATGATGATGGAGGAATACTTGTCAGAACTGGTACACAATCCAGAGGTAATCTATTTTATCTTGATATGGATTAGTCCTCCTGTTTATTAATAAAGGATGAAGATGCTTGGTTGTGGCACATAAGGTTATGCCATGTGAACTTTGACAACATGATCAAGATTAGTAGAAAGAAAAGAGTTAGAGGATTGCCTAACTTGACAAAACCTGATCATGCCATGTGCCATGAATGTTAGAGAAGTAAGATGACTAAGTCTAGTTTAAAAGAAAAGACTATTCAACAAAGAAGATACTTGAGTTGGTTCATACCGACCTATGTGGTCCTATGAGAACTCAGAGTTGTTCTGGTGATAGATATTTTATTCTTTTTGTTGATGACTAAACTAGACTGATGACTATTATGTTCTTGAAAGAGAAATTTGAAGCTTTCAAAATGTTTAAGTGGTATAAAGCTAAGGTAGAGAAAGAAACCAGAAGGGAAATAAAATGCTTAAGATCTGATAGAGGAGGTGAATTTATCTCTGATGAATTTACTAATTTTTGTAATGAGCATGGAATCAAAAGATAGGTATCTACACCGAGGACACCTCAGCAAAATGGCATTGCTGAAAGGAGGAATAGGTCTATAATTGACTATGCTAGAACATTGATGATACAAAAGAATTTTGCTCAAACACATTGGAGGGAAGCTGTTAGTACAACTGTGTATGTTCTTAACTAAGTGCAATTGAAGAAGGACTCCAACTGAACACCTTATGAACTATGGTTTGGACACAAACCTACTATAAGTTATTTCAAAAATTTTGGAAGTAAATGCTTTATTTTGAAAGATGAAAGAAATCGTAAATTTGATTCTAAATAAGATGAAGGGATATTTCTAGGATATTCCACTTCAAGTAAAGCATACAAATGTTTGAATAAGGTTACAAATAAGATTGTTGAAAGTACTAATGTTCATGTTGTTTAGTTTGATGACAAGTACATAGAGGAAAGTACAAAGGAACTGAAAGACTATGGTAGATTCACTTACATTGAACATCTAGAGTATCTACTGATACCACAAGCAGTGACAACCGGTCAGCAGGGAAACAATGCAGGACAACAGACAACACAAATCGAGGAACAAGATGGAGCTACCAAGCAAGAAAATGACCTTGAACAGGATGAACAATAAAGGAGAAATCAAGTTCTGGCTAGTTTTGTCAGAAGACATCATCCTGAGACACAAATCATTGGAGACAGACATGCTGGAATGCAAACTAGAAGCAAAACAAGATAAGGTACATGTTTAATTTGTGAATTTGAACCTAAAACTATGAAAGTTGCATTAGAAAATGAAGAATGGGTTAATGCAATGAAGGAGGAAATAGAACAAATGGAGAAAAACAAAACCTGGTCCTTAGTACCTTGACCAAAAGATAAGAATGTTATCGGTACTAAGTGGATATACAGGAATAAATTGAATGAAAATGGTGAAGTCACAAGAAATAAAGCTAGATTGGTATGCAATGGATATGCACAAGAAGAAGGCATTGATTATGGTGAAACATTTGCACCTGTTGCTAGATTAGAAGGAGTTAGAATGCTACTTGCATATGCTGCACACAATAAATTTAAAGTCTATCAAATGGATGTGAAGTCAGCATTTTTGAATGGTATACTTGAAGAAGAGGTCTACATTGAACAACCTGAAGGATTTGTTGATCCCAAGAATAAAGACATGGTATGTAGATTACATAAAGCTTAATATGGATTGAAGTAAGCACCGAGAGCATGGTATGAAAGACTACATACTTATTTGTTAAGTATTGGATTTGTTATAACAAGTGAAAACAATAATTTGTATGTAAAAGGTGACACTAATAATACTATTATCATTGTTGAAATATTTGTTGATGATATTATCTTTGGAGGCTCAAATCTTGTATGCAAGGCATTTGCTGATGAAATGCAAAAGGAATTCAAAATGTCTATGTTCAGAGAGATTAAGTTCTTTCTTGGATTACAAGTGATTCAACAGAGTGATGGAATATTCATCACACAATCTAAATACATAAAGGAAGTATTGAAGACATTTGGCATGGAAGATGCTAAACCTGTGGGAACACCTATGGCTACTAGATGCAAATTGACAAAGGAGGATGAAACTATAGAGGTAAAATAGACACTTTACTGATCCATGATTGGTAAGTTAATGTACGTAGTTCACAGTAGACCAGACATAGCACATGATGTGGGTATAGTTGTAAGATTTTCTGCTAATCCTAGAGAATCACACATGATAGCTACTAAAAGGATCTTAAGATATCTGAAAAAGATAGAGGATTATGGATTATGGTATCCTATGGAAGGTAAGTTTGAACTAAAAGTTTACACCGATGCTGATTGGGCTGGAAATGTGGATGATAGAAAAAGCACCACTGGAGGAGCATTTTTCTTTGGTGAAAGACTTGTAACCTAGACAAGTAAAAAGCAGGCATGTATTTCTCAGTCTATAGCTAAAGCAGAGTATGTTGCTGCTGCTACTAACTATTCAAACATTGCATATATCAAGCAAGTGTTGGAAGGAATGAATGAGGTAATCACTGACCTGGTGATTATATATTGTGACAACACTAGTGCTATTAATATCTCAAAGAATCCTGTGATGCACTCTAAGACAAACCATATATCTATTAAGTATCATTACTTAAGAGAAAAAGTGCAAGAGAAGCAAGTGAAGTTAGAATTTGTTACATCTAAAGAACAACTTTTCGATATCTTTACAAAGCCTCTACCGAAGGACACATTTGAATACTTGAGGATTAGACTTGGGGTCCGTCCCCTGTCTATTAGTCACTAAGGTGATCTGGTTGTTGCATCAACCTATCTTTATCAAAATTTCATTCATGTTGATGCAACATAGTTCACACTTTGAATCATGTTCAATGTTGTGATTAAGTTTGAGAACTTGAACCGATTGGAGTATCAGTATTCAAGAGATACAGAGGAAGACAAAATTGTTTGTTTATTTGTTTCTTTGGCATTTCTGTCAAAGGGAGAGATAAACAATATGAAATGAAATGGGGAGAGATAAACAAGATATGAAAAGGAACAAGCACCAATGAGAATTATCTAAGGGAGAGACAATCTGATTGGGATAGAGTATTGAAGATCAGTTACAGAGAACAGGAACTGAAAAGATTACAACTACAGAATGGTAAAGCTGTCCTAGTTAATGTTGTTTAGTAATGTAGTGATTAAACATATTAAGTCTATTCGAATTACAACATTTTTTTCACAAGTTGTAGAATATATGTTTGGTATGTGTATGGTACATTTCATATTACTTGAGTTGCCATCAATGCCAAAGGGAGAGATTGTTGGACTACAACTGATTTGGAATCTAATTGAAGAATCTGTGATTAAAGATCATTGAGGAGTTGTTGATTAGATATGAAATATGATTAAATAAGTATTATGTTGTCATTGATGTCAACTAGTTTGACAACACTTATCTTGTAAGTTACTATACCGAGACATCTGAGGAAAGGTGAAAAAGAGATGAAGAACAGAGAAATCTACATGGAGAAAGATGTACATGACAGATGAGGATAAAGAACACATTAAGTAACTTGTTGATGAGTCTATGACTTGATGATATTGACTTTACTATGTTTCATTCATCTATGATGAAGTATAGAGCTGAAAGACACAAAGCAGTGTTGTCGGTAAATGAAGCATTTCTAGTATACACCGACGAAGTGTAGTGTATACCGATCGCAGTATTAACCGAGCAGTGTTCACCAATGCATTTCTTTGTTAACTGAGAAGAACAAAATGAATTAAATGATTAGTTTAGCTAATAAGATTGATGAGCTAGCAAGAGTATAACATCGAGGTAACAGATAATGTTTGTTACTTAGATCGATGGCTGACAAAATTTAGGGAAGATCTAACGGAGTAGATTGAAACGTGTTATTGACACAAGTATCGAGAAAGTTTGAAGTAGCAATATTTGATGGTGGAGAAGAAAATGATTTACTCATCTATATAAGAGAACAAAATTTCTTTATGAAAGAATGTCAGAAGAAGAAGGAGCTGCAGGAATATCACGTGAACAAGGTTTTCATGCATTCTAATCATATTGGTTAGTAAGAACTGAGCTGCAAAACAATTACCGAGCTACAAAGAGCAATTACCGATGGACAATAAGTTGATACAGTGTTGAATCTGGAGTGAAATATTGATCAGAAGGATTTATTTGGACTAAATATTGATCTGTAATCTGCAAATTGAAGTTGTATTAAGGCAGGTTATTTACTGTTACATATTTAACCATTGTATACAGTCAAAATCTCTTAGCTGAGTGGACTCTGAAAGTCTTATGATGTATCATTCATAGAATGAACATTGTTATCCTATCAACCCCATAGTGAATGTTGGTTGGATGATAACTTCTAGTCTAAAATCCTCTAACAAGTTCACACCTAATAGTGTGTTTGTAACCTTTAACAGGGTTGGGTCTTAACCGACCTCACTTCAGAAGAGTGAAAAATTTTGGGTTGCTGGTCCCAGGTGCTTTTTCCCTTTACAGGGTTTCCACGTTAAATATCTTGTGTTATGTGTTGATTGTGATATTTGTTTGTTATCATTCTTTACATGTTACATGTTAGATTTGATCAGTAACTATTATAGTATTAGACTGGTAATCAGTAAATGTATAGACAGTGAAAGTTATTATTTTTTACCAATGAGCAGAAATTGAAGGAATAGTTTTGAATTATACATTTTGTTTTGGGACACTAGATAACTGATTCACCCCCCTCTCAGTTATTCCAACACTGTCTTCCATAACTCTTAAGCGGGTTAGAATATTTTAACAGGGATTCAAAGTCTCCTAACAAGGACTCATATGTATTGAATGCATTTCATAAGGCTCCTAATAGAGTCCATCCTCTCACAAGGAATTTTCATATTGGAACATCTTTTGTGAGCATCATTCCCACCAGGGTTTACTCTCTAATCAAGAAGTTCCCTAATCAACCTATCTGGTGTTATTGTGTTGTTGTGTATGTTTATCTTTCTATGGTTGTTTCTTAAATTGATTACATGGTTGGAATCTGTTAATGGTGATAAAAAATTTATTTATCTGATAACTGATTCAATCCCCCCCCCCCCCCCCCCCTCTCAATTATCTTGGTGGACTTTACTTTCTAACAATTGGTATCATAGAAATAGGGCCTTGAAGGAAAAGTTTAACAACTTAAGGAGATCTATGGTGAGTCATTTTAGGAAAGAAAGCCCTAAGTTTGATGGAGTAAGCTATGACAGCTGGAATGAAAAGATGAAGACACATTTGCTATGTCTAGGACTAGGATACTAGTTAATCACAAAGAATGAGAAGACTATCATTGAAGAAGACAAAATTGAAGAAAGTTAATGAGGCAAGCGATATGTTCATGCCTAACATACTTTCTAGAGAAGCGCTCTTGTTAGCCCTTTCAGAGAATGAATACAGTCATGTAAAATATCTAAGGACATCTCATGAAATTTGGTTAGCTTTAGAATCTACTTTTGAAGGTGATGTACATGCAAAGAGAGTCAGATTACATAATTGGATATGTGCATTTGAAGATATAAGAATGATGGAAGATGAATCTGTTAGAAGTTATATTGGTAGAATGTCAGATATTGTTATAGGTATCAAATCTTGTGAAGGAAATAAGACTGAAAATGAAGTAATATGGAAGATTCTAAAGACATTAACTCCCGTATTTAAGCATACAGCTCAGATAATAGAACAATTTATACCTTGTACTGAAAACTTTACCAGAGAAACTCTTCTTGGAAGATTAGAAGCAGTGGAGATAAGCTTGAGACAGTTGGGAGATCGACCTAGAATTGAGACAACATTCAACGCACTTAGAGTTACCCCTACCTTGTCAAGAAGCATTAGTGTAAGTGGAGATTATTCTAGATGCAGGAGATCTAAGACCAAAGAAGATAGAAAGATTGAGGAAGGAATTGACTTTCTTGTGAAAAGAGAACCTGAAGGTAAGAAATTTTTTAAATGTTGGACTTGTCAAGAGTATGGTCATTTTGCATCTAAATGTCCTAAGAGAGTAAAGAAATATAAGAACTTTAAACCTAGAAGATATAAATAATGTTACTATGCTAATGATAAAGAATTTGAGGCTAGTATTGTTAAATCCCTAAGTGAAAGTGATAATGAGAATGATGATATAGGATTTGTAGCAATAAAAGAAGAGAACTCTGAAACTGAATTTAGAGAAGGAAAACCCTTAGTTTCCCAAGTAGAAAAGAGATATGATTGGATTATAGATAGTGGTTATTCACATCATATGACTAGAGACATGAAGAAGTTTATAAAGTTTAACAATTATGATGGTGGAATTTTTAGAGTTGGAAACAATACACCCGTCTTGACAAAAGGAATAAGATCTAATACTCTTGATGGAAAGACTAACACTGGTGATGTTTATTTTGTGGATGGATTGAAACATAATCTTTTGAGTGTTGGACAGTTAGTTGATAAAGGATATCAAGTTTGGTTTACTAAGATAACTTGTGTGATCAAGGATAAGGATGGTAATTTGATTAGAACTGGATCAAGAACCAAAGGTAATGTATTTTAGTTGAATCCTGTAGAGATGACATGTTTGATTACTAGAATTGATGATAGTTGGTTATGGAACATAAGGTTTTGTGAAAAAAAGTTTGATAACATTGTGAAAATTAGCACTACACTTGCAGTAAGAGATTTTCCTAAGATTATGAAACCTACTAACATGGTTTACAAAGAATGCATGCTATGGCTAAGCAGAAGAGAATTTCATTTCCTAGTAAGAAGTTATCATCAATAGAGAAGTTGGAAATTGTTCATATATATTTGAGCAGTCCCACAAGGACTAGAGGATTCTATGGTGAATGGTATTTTATGATTTTTGTTGATGACTCACTAGTACATTTGAGGTCAATTTTCTACCTTTAATTTCAACCAAAGCCCTTTTTTGGCTTGTTAGATTCAAATTTTTTTTGTTTATGAGCCCGATTTGGTCAAGATTTGGGTTTTAATGTTTATGAGGTGCCCGATTTGGTCAAAATAATTTTCTATAAACAAAAAAAAGGGGTTTGATAGATCATTTGATCTCTCTTTAAGTATTGTGTGCAGGAGATTTGGATGTCTGGGCATGTGGGAGTTGGGAAACATTAATCAATTTTTTTGCTTAAATAGGTATGCGCTCTTATCTTTCATAGATATACCTCTACATTTTTTTTTTCATAGCTCTATTAATTTGTATTTTATAGTTCATTTTTGGGCAAGATTCTTGTCCATTCACGTAGCTAGGGTTCCATTTCAATGCCCTCCTTTAGCATGTGAAACTTGTAGAAACCTATGAAAGTCTTCAATGCCCTCCTTTAGCATACTCAATCCAACCAAAAATGCCAAGGGAGAAATCATACTCATAGGTGAAATTGGAATAACTATTAAGTCATGGTTTATTGTCATCTTGGTGCATTTATTTGACTGGGGCCGTCAATGTAGATAAATTATTGAATTACATTCCTATACTAGATAGTAGAGTATGTTAAGCAGTTTATTCTCTTCACTTACAACATAAGGATGAAATAGATCAAAGATACATATTACAATAAATATTTTAATACACCATCGGATAAACAATCTTGATATCTGAAACAAGGATTGTTTTTAAGGAGAAAACATGAATTATCTTCATCTCTTGGGAAACTTGAAATCTTGACTACTTTAAAAGATGACACCAGTCTTGCACAACATGGTTGGTTTGTTTAATTGCATGTTAGTACATGTCCTCATTCAGAAACAAGTGTCATTGCAAATCTAATCACAAAAGCATGCAATCCATGCTTTTTTAATTAACAATAGGATGTAAATCAATCTTCTCCTAAATAAAATCTATATTTTCATGTTGAAAGATTAATACCATTCTAATTGTCTGCATTTATTTGTTCAATAGTTCAAATCATTCTAAGAAATATGTAACATTTTTTCTTTTCCTTAAGTATTGAGAAATCAACAAATTATTTCTTTCAACTTTTCAAAACACATGATTCTATTTCTATTTACTCCTCATTGAACCTGTATTGGTATATATAATCACTTCAATGTTGGCATTGATATATCTCTATTGAAAAGTGTTTGTTGGAAAGTATTAGACTCCAGTTGGTACAAGTTTCTATGGTTTCAAAATTGATATTTTCAACTATTTGTAGGGCATACATGAACATAAAATTTTGCATAAATTTGCTCCTAGACCCCATTTCTCACTTTTTATTTTACTTTGTTAGGATAACATTATCTAGCTTCAATGTCTGTCTAATTATGCTAGTATAGCGACTTTTGTATGATATAGCTACTAGAATGAACCTGTGACCAATTTTATTAATTATTGTGATCCTTTGTGCTTGTTTTCATGTATTCATGATGAAAATATAAACCTTGTTAACTTTCAAAACGTGAAAACATCAAACCTGTTCTTTGAGGGCTCAATGTCAAAGATGCCTTTTATGCTGTGTTTAATGACAATGCTTGTCATTTGTTGTTTTAGTTTTCCTTATTTTGAAACATTGCATTTGTTTACTTCATGATATTGTAAAATACTATTTTGATCACTGCAGCTATGTATTGAAGCACCTTGCTATCCTATACTTTGGAATGCTTTAATACATTGATGACTATTTCGAAAGTATTTGGTGGTACTAAAATACAAACCATTTGTGTCACTGTTTCTTTTCTCTATGATTGATTATAAATATCATGGTGTTTTATGGCACTTTCATTAATTGTATCATGGTTGTGCTCTACTATTGTACTTATCTTTAACATATCTCCAATGATTACAATGACTTGCACATGCTTGTACCTTGTGGTTGTTCCATCTTCTTATTGTGATTGGTGTCGATTTAAGGCATGATATGTCAATGTCTTCTTATTATATTTATTCTATTAGGACTTCAAACTAAGTGACATTTCCTTTTCACATGAGCATAGAATTCAGAATTACCTCTATAGAAGAAATTGTTCATTAATAGTAGATAGATGTGTTTTGCCCTATGATCTCATGATAATGGCCATATTCAATAACTCTATAAAATGATGGTTGTTCCTTTTAAGAGAGATAGTTGTTCCATTGATCTAAAAACTACACTTTGTTGTCCTTTTGACATGATAGCATTATATGTCAGAAACTTTGAGGTTCTCTTACCTTTTGTATGTCATGGCTTCACCTCTATTAGATATAGAAGTAAAAAAATTAAGACCCCAATATTGTTGGCAATTTGGCTGAGGTATGTACATAGATGTTGTCATTATGGAAACATATGTTCCCTATGAAGATCGCATAAGTTGGAAAGTAAGTATGGAAGATCATAGACTAAAATTGTCTAAGTATGAAATAGTGTTTTTTACAGAGCACCTAATACAGTTTGTTTTGGCGACGTTCACTAGAGCATGATCAAAGTTTGCGTAGTTGAACATAGACTCTATGGTGTCTAAGGATACCCCATCTTAGTGTGCAAAAGAGTATGGATAGTATGGACAAAGTTATGATTGTTTTACCGATGATAGAGTACAGCCGACATAGTAGTTTTTAAGACAGAACTAGTAAATGAATTAAGGAATTATTTTGCTTGTCAAAATAATGACTTAATATTATAAAGAGATGACATCCTAGATGTTTAATACTGGTTAAAGATATGCAAGCTGACAGGGAAAGATATTATGTTTGTATCTTGTATAAATAAAGATGTACCGAACATACTTGGAATGTAACTTGTAGTATGTAACTTGTGATAGTTGTATATTGGGATAGCAGTGAAAGTTGTTGATGTGAAGTTGTAAGCAGTACCATATTGTAATTAGTAAACATTTTTATTACTTGTTTGGGCAGTGAGCTCATCTAGTAATTAGGTTTTGTATCTACAACTCCTAACAAGGTTGAGGCTTCTAACAAGGCCTATAGTCCCTTAACCAGGATTGATACACTATATGATTGTAACAAGCTCCTAACAGGGTCAACATCCTTAACCAGATATCTTTTTATTAGTGGATCTTTGTGGGTACCATCCCCTCTAGGGTTTTCCCTTGGCTAGGGTTTCCTCGAGAACATATCATGTGTTATGAGTTCTTTAAATTTACTGTTATGTATGCTATTTAATTTCTTATGCTTTAAAGTAATCTATTATATCCATAAGTGGGCAAAAGTAAAAGCTTGTGAAATACTGATTCACCCCCCCCCCCCCTCAGTATTTCCTATTTCTAACAATTGGTATCAGAGCACAGTTACTTGGAGAAGAAACATTCAAGGAAAGCCTAGCAGCTTGAGTAAGATC
The DNA here is from genome assembly GCA_027943335.1 of Chamaecyparis obtusa. Classification (NCBI taxonomy): domain Eukaryota; kingdom Viridiplantae; phylum Streptophyta; class Pinopsida; order Cupressales; family Cupressaceae; genus Chamaecyparis; species Chamaecyparis obtusa. The sequence continues at coordinate 259,077 of BSBK01000583.1, forward strand.
TCTATGGATATGGATCAATTACAGAAGAATCTTGAAGAAGCTCTTGAGAAAATTGATATGCTTACTGATGAAAGAAACACTTTGAAAATAAAGTATGATGATGCAAAGAATCTTATTGACAAATTGAAAGGTAAGATAGAAGATCTAAAATCTGAGAAGGAATCTAAAATTCTTGTTGAAAATTGTGATGACTTAGAAAAAGAAAATGTGATCCTTAAACATGAATTGAAGATAGCAAATCTGAAGCTTAGCTTGAAAGATGGAAATGACAACTTGAGATCTGAGAATGAAAGTTTAAAGAATGAAAATGAAGATCTAAAATCTAAACTTGGCAAGGTAACATCCGAATTTGATAAAGTCAAACTGCAGTATAATGAACTTGAGAAATACAACAAAATTGTGAAAGGTGAATTGACTCAATCCAAACAAAAACTTGAGAGGCTATATTCAAATAGTGAAAAGATTGATAAGAAAGTATCTCATGGAAAACCATTCTATGACAAAACTGGTCTTGGATTTAACATATTGAAGATAGTTAGTGAAAGCAAGAAACTAGATCTGAATGAATGTGAAAGCAGTGAAGAAAAGAAGTTAGATGAGAACAAATCTTAAGATGCACCAAAGCAAGAAGAATCACCAAAGCAAGAAGATGCACCAAAGCAAGATGAACCACCAAAGCAAGATGAATCATCCAAAGGTATGCAAAGAGAATTCAAAGGTAGATGTTTTTCTTGTAATACTATTGGTCATATGAAGAGAGATTGTACAAGTAAACAATTCAAACCTCTTAATGGATATTGTTATAATTGTCATGGTTTTGGACATAGAGCTATTGAATGTATAAGATCTAAAGTTATTGAGAATAATTACAATAGTAGAATGTCTAGAAATACTAACAATGCAAATTAGAGATCAACTAAAGACATGAAAAGAGGAAATGGAATAGTATGTTTCAGATGCAACAAAATTGGACATATTGCTAGAAATTGTAGGACACAAATCAATCAGCAAACACCTAGATATGGAACCAATGGAATCACTTGTCAGATATGTAACAAGATTGGACACACAACAAGATTTTGTAGAATGAACAATGGAGGTTATCATCATAACCCTACCCTAAAAACTATGCAAGAAGGAATGAAAATGCAGGAAACAAAGAGAAAGGTTGTTGTAGCAATGAAGATAAAGTAAAATTTGTTAAAGGCATAGATCAAGGAGTTATATTCAGCATTGAAGGTAATCAAGAAGGTAATGTATCTGATGGTAAGAATGAGTCTTTACCTAACCCTTCTTTAAGCACTTAAATTATGTAAATTTCTGTAGTTTAGGAACTTAGAATTAGTATAGAATTAGATTTTGAATGAGTCAAGTTTTGCACAGTTAGATGAAGGTTTTTTATGTTATACTAATGCTATGGTTAAGTGTGCAAAAAGAAATATTGTGTTTTGTGAGGTCGCAAGAAGATTTATGGTTGCAGGTTTACAAAATCAGCTTTTTGGCATTTTAGCGGTAAAATAATTGAATGTGATGTCAGATCGAGTAAATGCTAAGTTTTAAAAGATTGAAATTGAATTTATTGTGATTATCAAGTGATTAGAAGTGATTTGGAAGTGAAGAAATAACTCTGGAAGTGATTTGCAGAAGTTTGAAGCGTTGATCAAGCGAAAGCCCTAATTTTGTGAATTTGAGGTATTTATCTGACTAAGATCTTGAATTAGCTTAAAGTAATTAGATATAATCATGGATGTGTCATTGATTCACAACATTAAGGATAAGAATAGACCTAGAACTAAGAAAGATCCAGTTGAACCCTTAGAAAGAGATGCTAGTTTAGCCTTATCATCTGTACCAGACAGAGTTCTTCATTTAGAGAATGTTAAAAGTTATCTTGGATGCAAGTATGAAACCCTAAGGGAGAGTGATTTTAATGGTGAATATAAGAAATTGTACAACTTAGATATGTCAATGAAACAAGGTTATGAACATCTAGAAAATAATGAAATCATTGAGTACTTTATGAAATATGAATTTGATGATGAGGAGTGTACTAAGATCATTTTGAGTAGGCTACATAATGGTAAATTTTGGTTAGAAGATAGAGTTATAGACATAACTGCAGACTTAATTCATGATGTGACTGGATTATCAAAAGTTGGTGCAATTCCACTGAATGAGAAAAACATGAGAAAGATTATGATTGAAAACACTAGTTCAGTATACAATGGTAGAGGTATAGTCATTAGTAAGATTAAGCAAGATGATGTAAAATACTTTTGTAAGATTTTGACAACAAAGTTCTATGGAATCTCTAGAGAAGATGATATGCCAGTAGGTATGGTACACATTGCTTATTTGATGTGTGTGGAGAAGAAGCCTGTGGATATGTGTGAAATTATGAGAATACAGTTGTTTGAGAATTTGGAAAAGATAAAGAAAGCTAAATACACTCACTTTAGATTTTCCTCATTAGTTACTTACATGTTCTTCCACTTGCTAAGAAGATTTCCTTACACTATTGAATGGAATGATGGTGACAATACCATAGGCAAGAATCAATAAAGTTTACATGAAACATCTAATTGAGAAGGTTAATGACAGTGTAAAGTTAGTGTTGAAAACTTTTCAAAACATTGTGGTAAATAGATCAAGAATTCCTCCATCCCTAGTTGAGAAATAAAAAGATGATATATGTTTTATGGTTGATACTGATTTCACTTACATTGAAGCGGTAGAACCTATTCAAGTTAAGGTAAAGGTTGAAGAACCTGAGAAGGAACAAGAAACTAGTCAGACAGAAAAACCCTTTTCTTCAGCACCAAGAAAAACAATGAAGGCAAGTGCTTCAAGACCGGGTAAAAGACAAAAAACAATTGTTCCACCCATACCTAGAAGAGTTGCAGAGATAAAAGATGATGAAGTGACAATAAAGAAGAAATAATGGAAACCGAGGATAAAAATAGTTAATGAAGATATAATGCAGCATGGAGACTTTACCAAAATGAACAAATACTATGATTTATATGGATCCTTTGATAGATTAAATCTTGAGAATGCAATGGTTACACATATGATTTTGACAAACAAGAAATTTGATACTATTCATGGAAAGATACCAGAAGATTTGTACAATAGACTTGTGAGAAGAAAGATGAGAGCACAAGAAGAAGATACTAAAATGAGAGAGAATGTGATCAGACAGTTCTATGAGATAAGAGATGATGACCACCTTAAATAGATCCTCAAGCCACTTGAATCCCTATTAAGAACCAAAAGAAGAATTATACAAATAATGGGAGGTCAGTATGAACAAGTGAAGACTGAAACTGAACAGGCAGTTGTGCAAGTGCTAGCAAACTTGGTAGCAAGAAAAGATAGCAAAGATCAATTAGTTGCAAAACTAGTAGAGAAATAGAGTTTAGAACAAGCAGAGGCAGTAGCAGAGGTAGTTGAAGCTGAAGATATTCCCTCTTCTTCTATAAACATTGGCACAGAATCTATGGACATTGAAGGAACAAAAGTTACTTTAGATTCAAATGATGTGGTACTCAATAGTTTGGATAACATTGTTGACAATTTGGTTTTGGGAGAGCAAGAAAAGAGTATTGAAATAGAGACTACACAAACTGAAGTGTAAATGGAAACAGAGGCCCATACACCTTTTGAACTGCAAGAAGACATCAGTCTTACTCCTAAGACTGGAAAGGAGAAAGGAATAGGAACATTGATTGAAGATTTGAGCAAGGAAGTTGATGATGATGATCAATTAGAGTTGATCACTTCTTTGAACAAAATTATTGGAAAGAACAAGAAAGTTAAGAATTTGGAAGGTAGTCTGAAAGATTTGACTGAGAAGCTACAAAGTGTTATATCTACAAAAGTTTTTGATTCAGATCCACTTGAAAGAGAAAAGATGGTAATTAATTCTTTTGATGTTAAGTTCACTAATTTGACTGATATTGCTAAGGTTAAGGCTCAGGTAGCTTATGAAGCTAAGATGTTGTAGAATATAAGTCAGAATATCAAAAATGACATTGACAACCTTGACAAACACATCAAGAACTTAACGAAACATCTTGAGACTGGAAAGTGTTTGTACATTCAGTGTACAAAATCTAAAAATATTTTAATTGAGGAAGAGAAGAAGATAAAAGAGAAGCAAGATGAAATTGCAGTAGAGACAAACTCTTTGGCTAGCCTAAACATAAAGATCAGTACAGTTGAGAAAAAGATCAAAAAATTATGTGATGAGATAAGGTCTTTGAATGATGAGAAGAACAAGAAAATTATCAGAATAAACATCTTGAGAGAGAATGTCTCAATCAAGTTGACTATAATAGAAGAGCAGCTAGATGAATGTCTTACTAGTAAGACAACATTTTAGAAGTTCAATTTTGAGTCCCTTCAAGCTTGTCAGATTGCAGCATACGGATTAAGTACTTTACTCAATGTAGCAGAATCAATAAAGAAGGCATGGGAGAAAGATTTTGAGACTTGGAAGATAGATTTTGCAGATTGTGTTGCAAGCCTACCAGCTTTGCAATAAGACAGTAAGGTAAAATTTTTGACACAATTTTGTATATCCCTTTCCACCCTTTATTTTGTCATTGTTGTCAAAGTGGGAGAGATACTTAGAAAATTGTCTATATATGATAAGGAAGGATACTCATAGGGGGAGTTCTATGGAGTATTATGAACTGTTATAGATTATGTGTATATTTTGAGGAGATATAAGGATAGTATACTTATGTTATACTATGGCCACAATTTTGATACAAATTTTGAGATTTTGACTTGTACACTTAGCCAATTTTCTCATATGTTGCCACCAATGACAAAGGGGGAGATTGTTGGAAATTTGGCTAAGGTATGTACATAGATGTTGTCATTATGGAAACATATGTTCCCTATGAAGATGGCATAAGCTGGAAAGTAAGTATGGAAGATCGCAGACTAAAATTGTCTAAGTATGAAATAATGTTTTTTACAGAGCACCCGATATAGTTTGTTTTGGCGACGTTCACTGGAGCATGATCAAATTTTTCATAGTTGAACATAGACTCTATGGTGTCTAAGGATACCCCATCTTAGTGCACAAAAGAGTACAGATAGTACGAACAAAGTTATGATTATTTTATCGATGATAAAGTACAGCTGATAGAGCAGTTTTGAAGACAGAACTAGTAAATGAATTAAGGGATTATTTTGCTTGTCAAAATAATGACTTAATAATATAAAGAGATGAAATCCTAGATTTTTACTCTTAGATAAAGATATGCAAGCTAATAGGAGAAATATATTATGTTTGTATCTTGTATAAATAAAGATGTACCGAACATACTTGGAATGTAACTTGTAGTATGTAACTTGTGATAGTTGTATATTGGGATAGCAGTGAAATTTGTTGATGCAAAGTTGTAAGTAGTACCATATTGTAATCAATAAACATTTGTATTACTTTTTTGGGCAGTGAGCTCATCTAGTAATCAGGTTTTGTATCTACAACTCCTAATAGGGTTGAGGCTTCTAACAAGGCCTATAGTCCCTTAACCAGGATTGATACACTATATGATTATAATAGGCTCCTAATAGGGTCAACATCCTTAACCAGATATCTTTTGATTAGTGGATCTTTGTGGGTACCATCCCCACTGGGGTTTTCCCTTAGCCAAGGTTTCCTCGAGAACATATCATGTGTTATGAGTTCTTTACATTTACTGTTATGTATGCTATTTAGTTTCTTATGCTTTAAAGTAATCTATTATATCCATAAGTGGGAAAAAGTAAAAGCTTGTGAAATACTGATTCACCCCCCCCTCTCAGTATTTCCTATTTCTAACAAATATACGTACATCATCAGAGAGCTTCATATTCTTTGTATAGATGCCAAGCACTTCCAACCTGCCTACTTCATCCAGAACCCCAATATCAATCTCCCTGTCGAACCTTCCAAACCTTTTGAGTGCTAGATCAATACTATTTGGCCAGTTAGTTGCTCCCATAACAATAACATTTCTCAAATTTCTAAAACCTTCACCAACTATCCAATAGTAACCACACATGTCCTTGGGATCTCAAATATTCACCATACATGAAATGCACATAGCTAGGTGGTCATGTTAGGAGTTGGTTGATTCTAGCCGGCTCCCAAATTGCAACGTGAAGAATGAAAAGGGTGGCATGAGCATCCTTTGTTGAAAATGTAGCCTTGGTCAAAACATGACCTCCACAATGAAACACAATCCCTTAAAAATAAATCACTTCTATTCTTTAATAGTTCACAGCTTTATTGGCATTATCATTTTCTTCTTTTATTCATTATCCCTTAAAAACAAATCGCTGCTATTTACTAGATGCCCAATCAACATTATCAGTTTCTTCTTTTATTCATTCATTTGGAGTTATATTTAGAGATAGATATTTGTTTTTGATTTCATGTTTATCTATTATGTATGCTATTTATTATAGAAAAATAGAATCATTCATGAATTTAGAAAGAAAGAAGAAGATTTGCTAACTAATTATGAGGTTACTATAAAATAGATTTCTATAACAAGGCTTCAGAATAATATAGACTAATATAAAATAGATTTCCATAAAAAGACTTTATCATAATAAATTTTATATTAGATGTGGATGTGGATGTGCAACCTGTATAAGTCATCATTATCTTTATTATCTTCCATTAGGTCCAACGTCCTTTGAGATGGATGATTTTCTCAAGCAAGACTTGAAAATTTGATAACGTGAGGACTCATCAGGTAATGGAATATAAATCAACTGGTCAAGTTGGCTAGGCCTTAGCAATGCAAGATTGATGATATCGGGTCTGTTTGTAGCACCAATAATGAAAACTATTTTCTTGGCTATCATACCATCCATTTTTGTCAACAACTGGTCAAGGACTTTGTCCGCAGCACTGCCAACATCCCCAACACTGCTTCCACACTGCAAACATGCAAACCAAATATAGTTTGCAAAAGCCACCACAATTGAAACTCACCTTCTCAATATTTTCTCTAATAGCATACTTGCTATCCTGTTAACAAATCTTTGTAATATCGGCTCCACTGAATCCTTGGGTATAACAAGTCAGTTCCATTAGGTGAACATCTTTTGAGACAGGTGATTTTCTCAAGCAAGACTTGAAATTTTGATAATGTGAGGACTTGTCAGGTAAGGGAATACAAATCAACTGGTCAAGTCAGCTAGACCTTAGTAATGAAAGATTGATGATATCGCGTCTGTTTGTAGCACTAATAGTGAAAACTATTTTCTTGGCTATCATACCATCCATTTCCATCAACAACTGGTTAAGGAGTTTGTCTGCAGCACCTTGAGCATCCCCAACACTACTTCCATGTTGCAAACATACAAACCAAATCTAGTTTTCTAAAGCCACCACAATTGAAACTCACCTTCTCAATATTTTCTCTAATAGTATACTTGCAAGCTCGCTGACAAATCTCTGTAATATCGGCTCCACTGAATCCTTGGGTATAATGGGCTAGTGCCATTAGGTCCACATCCTTTGAGATGGGTGATTTTCTCAAGCAAGACTTTAAAATTTGATAACATGAGGACTCATCAGGTAAGGGAATATAAATCAACTAGTCAAGTCAGCTAGGCCTTAGCAATGCAAGATCGATGATATCGGGTCTATTTGTAGCACTGATAATGAAAATTGTTTTCTTGGCTGTCATACCATCCATTTCCATCAATAACTAGTTAAGGACTCTATCCACAACACTACCAGCATCCCCAACACTACTTCCACACTGCAAACATGCAAACCAAATCTAGTTTGCAAAAGCCACCACACTTGAAACTTACCTTCTCAACATTTTCTCTAATAGCATACTTACAAGCCCATTGACAAATCTCTATAATATCAGCTCCACTGAATCCTTGGATATAATGGGCCAGTGCCATTAGGTCCACATCCTTTGAGACAGGTGATTTTCTCAAGCAAGACTTGAAAATTTGATAACATGAGGACTCATCAGGTAAGGGAATGTAAATCAAATGGTCAAGTCAGCCAAGCCTTAGCAATGCAAGATCGATGATATCAGGTCTATTTGTAGCACCAATAATGAAAACTATTTTCTTGGCTGTCATACCATCCATTTCCATCAACAACTAGTTAAGGACTCTGTCTGCAGCACCACCAACATCCCCAACACTACTTCCACACTGCAAACATGAAAACCAAATCTAGTTTGCAAAAGACACCACAATTGAAACTCACCTTCTCAATATTTTCTGTAATATCATACTTGCAAGCCCGCTAACAAATCTTTGTAATATCAGCTCCACTAAATCCTTGGGTATAACAGGCCAGTCCATTAGGTCCACATCCTTTGAGATGGATGATTTTCTCAAGCAAGACTTGAAAATTTGATAACATGAGGACTCATTAGGTAAGGGAATATAAATCAACTAGTCCAGTCGGCTAGGCCTTAGCAATGTAAGATCGATGATATCGGGTCTGTTTGTAGCACCAATAATGAAAACTATTTTCTTGGTTGTCATACCATCCATTTCTATCAACAACTGGTTAAGGACTCTGTCTGCAGCATCACATGCATCCCCAACACTGCTTCCACGCTAAAAACATGCAAACCAAATCTAGTTTGCAAAAGCCACCACAATCTTATTTAATTCATTACTACATAAAGATATAATCTTTTTATATAAATATAGACTAATTAAATAATTGAGAGAGTTTGGATCAACATTTGATTATATAAGTTAGACCTAGCACAAGAGAGAGAGAGAGGGGAATGATGAGGATATTGATGCTCCGCTTAGCTATTATGGTAATGGCTAAGCGAAGCACCAATATCCTCATCATTCCTCTCTCTCTCTCTCTCTCTCTCTCTCTCTCCTACTGGTCCTTTGGCGTGTATTAAACATAATAGAATTTTCAGCATATTATTATCATTATCATTGTCAAAGTGGCCAAAGACTATGTTAGGCTGATAAAATATGGGGATTCTCTTTACCGCTGCAAATCTTTGAAGGTTGATGCAAATATTTACCATTGTTTTGATTGTCTAGTGATTTAAACCAAAGAATTTGACTTAGCCAAAAAATGTGTAAGTATACAGTAGAATGTTTCTTTTTATTGTAATTATAATTAGTATGAATGAAAAAATAATGATAATGCAATATTTATGATAATGCAATATTTGTCAAAATAGCATCGATGACTTTGGTCAATGTGCCTATGTGTCAATGTGGTGTTGGCCCATGCATGTTGAAGATGTCATGCACAACAAGTAATGTTGGTCATCAATTTTGGGTTTGCCCAAATAGGAAAAAGGTCTAGATATGTAATTATATTTTATGTTTAAAAATAATGTGACAACTTATCATTTTATGAAGAACTGATGTATATGTGGTATTGTAGGGAAATAGTGGATGTCAATACTTTCAGTGGGTTGATGAAACCACATTTACATCTACTCCATCTACATCTATACCTGATGTAGGAAATGAGTGCAACTTGTGCAAGGCTCGAGAGACAGCTAGTGCCGCCAAGATTGATTCAATGGTGAAAGCAGAAATCATATTTCTACGATGCCTTCTTTGTGTAGTTTCTGCACTATTTTGCTGGGACCATATGTGTAAATCTGGTTAACAGAGGGCTATTGTAGATACTAAAATATGTTTAGAATTTCAAGTAGATACGTTGGACATATTTTGATAAACTCATAAAAAATTTTGTTGTTTATGACTTCGTTATGATTTTCAATATAAAAATTAAACAAAATTAAAAATTGACCTTATAAAATTAAACAAAATTTAAAATTAACCTTATTATGTCAATTTAAATGCATTGAACACAAAAAGAAAATTTACAAAATTGAGCCAATGACATGTTTACAACAAAGGTCTAATAGAACTCCCAACAATTCTTAAACATACGTTATTTGATATGATGAATTCTTAAACAATTAAGGTTGGAGTAGACATAGTTATTCACATTTTTTTGTGTGGTACAAGGAAGATTTGGCTAGGTCAAATCTTCCTTCATGCTAGCAGTCTACAAAATTATACCTTTATTAAGAATTCATCATATCAGATAAAGTATGTTTAAGAATTGTTGGGACTAGTCCTTTGGCGTGTATGAAATAGAATAGAATTTTCAGCATATTATTATAATTTTATTTCTTTGTTGTAAACATGCCATTGGTTCAGTTTTGTAATTTTATTTTTTTTGTAAACATGTGATTGATTATAAGTACTTGAGGTATCAGGTTATTGATACCCCTGGTATTTTGGACCACCCCTTGAGGCATTAATGCAGCATGTGAGAGGTTGTTAGAGCAGAAAGTGGAAACTAAGATGAAGTCAAAGAAGATTAGTAGTTCTCTCAATAGGATTAACATTGCAATACTCAAGCCGCAAGATGGGAAAGAGAGGCCCCCTTGTATTCCTCAAGCTATTTTGGATGACAGGGTGTGTGCTGCCAAGGAGGCCATGAAGCTAGAAAAGGATATTGAGAATGAAAATGGTGGGGCTGGAGTTTACTCTACAAGCTTGAAGAAGCTGTATATTTTGGAAATTGAAGAGTGGAAAGAAGATCATATTCCTAAGATCATGGATAGACACAATGTTGCAGACTTTATTTATCCAAATATCTTGCAGAGGCTTGAAGAACTGGAGAGGGAAGAAGGGCTTAGGATGGAAGCTGAGGGTGATGAGGATAATGATATGTGGGAAGTGGAGTTGAATCCTGATGAAAAGGAAGCTTTGGGTACATGTAGGATCTAGGCCCACGCTAAAAAGATGTCTTCTAAAATACATAAAAAATATGCACATAAAAATGATAGTTGAGAAACATAAATATAGATTTCACAATAGCTTAGACATAAATGTAGGCATCATGGTCACATTTTTTTGGAGACAACATAATTGAGTTGTATACCCAAATAATGCAAAGCAACTTCAGCTTCTCTTATTCCAAGTTGACACTATGGGATCTAAAGACCATAGATAAGGACTAAATTTAGAGAGTGGAGGAGGCCCATAATGACAAAAATAATATAGGACAAACCTCAAGTTAAATGAGGTAACTACAAACATTTTAATAGATTTTTATTATTAAATAAATAAATTTTCATATACTAGTGTTCTAATCCCCCTCATTACATGATTTATTATTGTAAGCTCCCTCTGTCATGCCCCACCAAGGAACCAGAGAAGAGAACAAAGATTCTCTTAGGAAAGAAAACCTAAGTAATGAAATGTGAAAATTTTTGAACTTTAAAAAGATAATAACATAAGAAAAGTTTAACTTAGATTACTTCCATGGTTCCCTACTAGTATACTAACAATCCTTTCAAGCTTCATGAAAGATATAAATAACATGCATACATTTTAAATCAGTTATATTATAACATTTAAAGATTATTGACAGGAAACATAAATACTTTCTTCCAAACATTTAACCTAACTCTTAGATCCAACCACATTCTCTAAATATTCTTGTATGTACAACATAACATTTGAAACACTAATTCCTTATGAATGAACCATTTAAGACTTGAATAAATATATATATTAAATTATCTCATTTGATTTACTAGCCTTTCATAAACAACAATAATATACCGCATACCACTTTACTTTGAAACTTACTAAATTCTTTTCTTTTAACACTACCATAATTTGCATAAAGATTTCAATTGCTTTTTTCCTTCTTTCCCTAAATCTACCCATTCCAAATTACATCACTTTGAATTTACAATGAAGATCACATTACATTCATCTCCTCTCAGGAGGTTATAATAATAACTTTACTTTATATTTGATGAGAAATGATGAAGGTTAAACAAGGAGTCTTCTTTCTTCAAACTGGAACAATGTATAAGCAAGAACTCATAAGTACTGCAACCACAAAAGATACCTTGAAAAAATATTTACCACCCAACCACATGGATAGCGAAAGGCCCACTCCCCCATGCTAGGAGATAAACACCAAGGTCCACAAGGAAGTGATAACAACTCGGCCATACCTAGAGTCATGAAAACACATCAATCACATATACATAAAGCATGAGGCATTACATATATATATATATATAATGGTTAGCTTCCAAATCCTTGGGTTAGCTGTTTAAATCTTCATAAGTATATATAAGATAAATGATTTCAAATAAATGATAATCATAGCTTAGTATATCTAAATATTGGATAAGCATATCATCATTATAAACATAAATGTGAATACATAGCTCTAATCATCATAATGCAAAATTTCCAAATCAAAGATTCCAAGTATAATCATCAGAGAGGGTGTTACACCCTCTAACTTATGCATCTAGAAAATGAAACTACACCTATTGGGATTGAGAGAAACCTTATAAAAAAATAATAGCTAAGAAGGATCACTTGCCAACATTTTCTCATGAATACAAGGTCCTCCAACAGATGTATTTGATAGATGTTGGCAAGCGATCCTTCTTATCTGTTGTTGTTTTATAAGGTTTGTCTCAATCCCAATAGGTTGTAGTTTCATTTTCTAGATGCGTAAGTCAGAGGGGGCTTACAATAATAAATCATGTAATGAGAGGGCTTAGAACACTAGTTTATGCAAATTTCATTATTTAATAATGAAAATCTATTAAAATGTTTGTTGTTGCCTCATTTAATGTGAGGCTTGTCTTGTATTATTTTTTTCATTATGGCCCTCCTCCACTCTCTAAATTTACTCCTTATCTATGGTCTTTGGATCCCACAGTGTCAACTTGGAACCGGAGGAGTAGAAGTTGCTTTGCATCATCTGGATATACCACTCAATTACATTGTCTACAAAAAATTATGACCATGACGCCTACAATTATGTTTCTCAATTGTTTTGTCCCAAGACCCCTTATGACCCTTTATGACCCTTTATGATCCCTAATAATACATCTTAGAGGTCTCAAAATGTTGTAAAGGGTCATAAGAGGCTCCTAGGAGGGGCTAGATGAGCTTCCACCTTCACATGGTTGGCCCTGTTAAGTAGAGAATGTTAAACTATTCTCGAAACAAAGAGAAGCTCAATAATTTAAGTTCATCGTCCATGGACAAATTAAATTAGACTTACTATCCAAATTGGACAAATTATGTCCAAGGTTGCATCCTAGTGGATGGTTTGGATGATGGGCAGAGTGCTAGAAAGGTAGCATCCACACCAAAGGGAAGATAAAAGAAAGTATCATCTACATCAACATGGGAAGTTTGGCTTGGGTGTGGGTTGTATTTCAGGGATAATCTTAGGGATTGGCAAAATGAGGCAGCCAAAGTGGAGGTGCTTTCTTTCTTTCTTCTGAAGCTTGCGTGATTGATGTGGGTTTACTGAGTATTTAGGGAGATAGCTCTCTTGAATGAAGCTATCTCTGGTTTGGGCTAGGTTCTAACACATTACGATTAATAAAATTACCACTTACCATTTAATAAAAATAGTAAAGTCACATAACAAAATACACAGCAATATATATCAATGTAAAGTAACACCTGAAGATAAATATCTAGACTAATCACCGAGCAGGATGTCGTTGGTGATTACTCTAGATATTTATCTTTAGTTTTTTTTTTCAACATTCCATTATTAGTCGACCTTTCAATGCCCTTTAGTCAAAACCCACACAAGATTTGGTCTAATGTTCGACCAATTTATGTCAAAATTTTTTGTCGTGGGTTTGGCATCATGGTCAGATGGTCTAAATATTTTGACAAAGTAAGGTCGAAAGGTCTGAATATTTTGACCTATTTTGGTCGATAGTTCGACCTGATGAATTCCCAATATCAATGTGAATTTTGACCAAGAGTCATGTCAAACTTTCAACATTAAAATGTTATGTCAAACATTCGACCCAAAAAATAGAGACCAAATGGTTTGTCGAATAGTCAGCCAATATTGGTAGAAAATTTGACCAATTGGCCATCAAAAATAGGCTCAAAATGTACTAGTGACTTTACTAGAATGATGTGGATTGCATTTCTTAAAGAAAAGTCTAAAGCATTTGATAAGTTTAAGGTAATTAAGAACAAGTTGAGAATGAATCTAGAATGAAGATTAAATGGTTAGGGTCAGATAGAGGTGGAGAATTTACTTCAAAGGAATTTAATAATTTTTGTGAAGCGAATTGTATTAAGAGATAGTTTTCAACCCCTAGAACACCTAAACAAAATGGTATTGTAGAAAGAAGGAATAGATTAATAACTGAAGTACCCAGAGCTATGTTATTTGAGAATGATTTGGTGAAGACATTCTAGAGAGAAGTAGTGAATACATCAGTATATACAATGAACAAAGTACAAATTATAGCAGACGCAAACAAGACACCTTATGAATTATGGTTTGCACATGCACCATCAGTTAAGTATTTGAGAATTTTTGGAAGTGTTATATTAAAACAGATGATGATATTGGAAAGTTTGATCCTAGAAGTGATGAAGGTATATTTCTTGGTTATTCATTAAAAAGAAAAGCTTATAGATATTTCAATAAAAGAACTAAAACTATTATTAAGAGCGCAAATGTTAAAATTGATGAAAAGTTCAAATTTCAAGAAAGAATGCTTGATTATGAATCAGATGAAGGAGTTCATCCTAGGATTGATCAAGAAAATGTTGAGCTATTTTATGAAACTAACACTAATTTGCAGAATGAAAGTCATATTGAGGAAATTAGAGAAGAACCTAGAGCATAACATAGACTTGAAGTAAGAACTGAGATAGTGACACCTACTAAGAATCTAGCAAGAAATCATCCTATTGATCAGATTATTGGGAGCATAGAAAAAGGAGTTTTGACATGGAATAAGGTACAAGAAGAACTATGTTTGATTTCTTAAATTGAACCTAAATCTACTGATGAAACTTGTAAACATGAAAATTAGATTAAAATAATGAAGGAAGAACTAGATCAAATTGAAAAGAACAAGACTTGGGAGTTGGTCCCTAGACCTAAAGATAAAAATGTTATAGGAACTAAATGGGTATTTAGGAATAGGATGAATGAACAAGGAGAGGTTGTAAGGAAGAAAGAAAGATTGGTATGTAAAGGTTACTCATAGCAAGAAGGAATTGATTATGAAGAGACTTTTGCACCTATTGCAAGAATTGAAGTAGTGAGGATGTTTTTGGCTTATGCAGCTTATAAAAAATTCAAAGTGTATCAGATGGATGTGAAGTCAGCATTTTTGAATGGAGAATTAGTAGAAGAAGTATACATTGAGCAGCCTAAAGGTTTTCTATTGACTCATGAAGGAGACATGATATGTAAACTGAACAAAGCTTTATATGGACTGAAATAGACACCTAAAACTTGGTATGCAAGAGTAGATAAGTATTTTATAAAATTGGGATATGCTAAAGGAACAAAAAATAGTAATTATTTATATTTGGAAGAGATTGAGAATGGTTTGTTGATTGTAGTTAACTTTGTTGATGATATTGTCTTTGGAGGATAAGATGAAGCTAGTGATAAATTTGCTGATGAAATGAAGACTGAATTTGAAATGAGCATGATTGGTGAGATGAAATATTTTTTAGGATTACAGATAAGAAATTATAAGAAATTAAAGTATCAAACTTATACTTCAATGTTATACTTGTAAGAAATAATCTAAATGTTATACTATGTTATGCTTGTAAAAATAAAACAAACCCTAATCCAACTCACAATAATAACTCGGGATTGCATATACTTCTACAAACTACAAACGTAATACAAACCACGGACATAATACAACACAATCGGCTAGCACAATATTAACTGCATACATGTACTTCTATGAATGGCTATATTAAATGTCAGACATATACTACTAATAAAAAACCTTAATAAATAGAATGTATAAACGACAGACATATAATATTAATAAACAACATTAATAAATATGACTGCATATTACAAGAATCGAATAATATTAACAGAAAACAATAACATTAAACCACCTGACAGAATACATATTACCATATAGCATAAACATTCATGGCTGCCATATTACAAGAATACAATAATATTAAATAGAAGATATAGTACATAGTACATAAACATTAATAAATGACAGACAAAATAACATTAAATGGCTAGCATAATACATATATAAACAACAAGCATAATAATATTAAACCGGACTTTCATTATTTCATATCATAGAGGAGAGTTAACTCTCAGGATGAATTCCAACTTGGAGTCCTATGGGGATTTGGTTGATGAAGAAGAATCCAATCCTCTCAATCTATCCCAACACTCCTTCAAATCCTTCTGGAAGTAGACTCAATCCTCCTTTGGAAATACTATGGTTTCAATGTAATATCCTTCCTAAAACTATAATAAAATTCTCTGAGAAATATCTCCAGCCACCTAAGACCCCAATATGATATCCTAAAACTACAATAAGGCTTCTTGAGAAATTATTCCAGCCAACTCCCAACTCCCAACTCTCATTGGGATTCTTCCTACATAAAAACTAAGGGAGTAGTTGCATGGGAAAAACAACTAAAGCAACTATCTAACCAAAAGTTGGTTTATAGTTTAGGCTTAATAAATTATTAATAAAAGTCATTCTCAGGAAGGAAGATTATCAACTAATATATAAATATATTACCAATAATGTAATTTATGTCTCCTTTATTTAAGGAAAGCATTAGTAAATATTACCTCTAACACATTTACTTTTACCTTAGTTACCTAGGTTATAGTAAAGAGGTTATCATTTATTTATTTAATTTCTATTCCATATAGATAGTATTACTTATTATCTCTTAATACAATAATTTATTATCCACAAATAAATATATATAAATATAATTAAATGCAATAATTCATATTTCACAAACAATTATAATTATATGTATCCATATGCATACGTGTGCACCCATATGCCTATGTGTACATATACCATCATATGTATTATAAAACAAGCACATTATTATCATTAATATCTCAATCATATTATTATCAATATTATAAAACATATTAATACTATTGATATTATAAACACATTATTCAATCAAATACTAAATCATACACAAAATATCATACTCCATAAAGGCAAGAAGCAAGCAACACACTCCACATAATCTAACAAACTAAGATAACACAATAATTCACCATCAACGTAAGGATTGACACAGAAACTCCCCACCTAAGGAGCATAAAAGGGTTAGAGGTAGGATTCCCTCCTATGGAACCTTGTTGATATCTCCATAACAATAATGATCGAGGATTTTGAGGGCTCGCTTAAACCTGTGGGACCAAGTGGAGACAATGCTCAGTACATGCAAGCCTACATCACAAAGAAGAGACACATGTGCATATATATATATATATATATATATATATATATATATATATATATATATATATATATATATATATATATATATATATATATATATATATATATATATATATATATATATATATATATATATATAAGGCATTTGCAAACAAGTGACTAGGATCGATACATCATGTGGACCTCAACTAAGTGAGTAACTATGACTTCGTCCTAAGTCATGAAAACACATCAATCACATATACATAAAGCATGAGGCATTACATATATATATATAATGGTTAGCTTCCAAATCCTTGGGTTAGCTCTTTAAATCTTCATAAGTCTATACAAGATAAATGATTTCTAATAAATGATAATCATAGCTGAGTATATCTAAATGTCAGATAAGCATATCATCATTATAAACATAAATGTGAATACATAGCTCTAATCATCATAATGTAAAATTTCCAAATCAAAGAGTCCAAGTATAATCATCGGAGAGAGTGTTACATCATCCCCCCCTAAGATGAGACTTACTCCTAGAAGTCAACAAGTTAGAAATGGAAATACATCAGACATTATATCCTACACACATTTTGATTGATATCCCCTGCATAACTAATCCTTGAATCCATGCACTATATAGAGAATGATCCTCATAATATGGTTAAGCATGGAAATATCTATCACAATCAATTTTACTATCACCAACAAGGATATCTCTAACTTGATCAAATATCAGTATGAATAGAATTTTCCCTTTACTTAGAAAGTAAGAACCAAGATAACTATCTGGACCACTCAATTTTCCTTAAAATATATCAAAATGTTACAAATTCCCTCTCTTTCAATACATATAAATCAAATTTTTACTTGCATCCAACATAATGATATATTTCAATCTAATATAAAACATTGAGCATATCCAAATGTACCTCATAAACAATCATATCAGTCCACATCACTGGGATTACACATCACAAGGATCAGGAGTGGATATGCCTCTCTAGACAAGATCTCACTCAAGGATACAATACTAGTCTCATCTATATTTAAAATCCATAATCAATACCTCACATAGTGACTTGATGGTGTCTTGGGCCATTTCCATGAAGTCCCTCCATACAAGTCCACGTGTCATATCCCTTGTTTGTATAAGGTGGTTAGCCTCCAAGGAACATACACCACACATAGGAAGGTAGTGGATACTAGCTGCATAATAGCCCCACACACCCCCATCCTCAAGGGTTCCCCACATCTACTTCCTCATATACAATCACCAAGTCCACCTCATACGTCTTTAGTGAGGAATGACAACACAACACAAGACCAAAATTATGAAAGGAGATAGTTTAGCCATCAAAGCTCAAAAATAATAATAAATAAATAAATAAAATAGAATTATCAATCTCAACAATAAGATAAGAAGAATCCAAGATGAATTTCATAAGTCTTGGCTAAACTATTATAGAAAAATATGAGAAAATTGTTGGTCTACATAACCGAAGATTAAAAAAATTCACCATAAATTTCACATCACATCACTATGTAACTATATCTAGTCACCTCACGAGGAAGGAGGGAACAATGTCTAGCTATCACAATAGCCCAACATGTGGTTGGGATCGGGCAACACTACCCACATGGCATAGGGGGTTCACCTCGGAAACACCCTTGCATTGGATGGTGCAAAATAAGCATGCCAACCCACCTGGCATGACCATACACCAAGTGGAGTAAGCACACTCTAGTCGTATTTTGCATGGTAGTGTTCCTTGTGTTAGAATAACTGAGAGGGAGGTGAATCAATTATCCATAGTCCCAAATCAAAATGTGTAATCCAAAACAATTTACTTAAACTTTTGTATCTCGGTAACATAAAATACTATACTATCTGTGCTTTTACCGATTACCATTCAATAGCATATAATGATTACCGATCAAATCTAACATGTAATATGCAAATTAGGATAACAAAAAATCACCACAATGAACACATAACACAAAAGATTTAACGTGGAAACCCTGTGAAGGGAAAAACCACCTCAGACCAGAAACCCAAAAATGTTCACTCTTCTGAAGTGAGGTCAGTGAAGACCCAACCCTATTAAAGGTTACAAACACATTGTGAGGTGTGACCTTGTTAGAGGATTTTAGACCAAACCTTATCATCCAACCAGCATTCACTATGGGGTTGACAGGATAAAAATGTTCATTCTATGAATGATACATATAAAAATTTCAAGTCCACTCTATTAAGAGATTTCTCTATTTACAATGGTTAAAATGTAACAACAGTTGATTTGATTACAATACAACTTCAATTGCAGATGTTCAGATCTATATTATGCTCATTCAAATCCTCTGATCAATTTAACAATTTTGTATCAACAATAATCAATGACTTACTGTCACTCAAATAGCCTTCTGACGCTCAGTAAACTCTGTAGTTTGATTCTCCTTAACCAGTTTGATCAGACATACATCAAGCTTGTTCATGTGATAATTTTGCAATCTCCTTCCAGTATGAGTTTCATAAGGAAACCCTAGTCTCTTGAATTGACAAGTAAACTTTTTTCTTCTCCTCCATTAGATTTTTCCGCTTATTCTCCTTCATCCATTTTTCCGCTTAAAACTTCCTCGGCTGATGTGTCAGTAACACATTTTGATTTCATCCTTTAGATCTTCCTTGAATTATGCTAGCTGTTGATCTTCGTAACAAACATTATCTCCATCTCTGATTTCGATGTACTTTACAGCTCATCAATCCTATTAGCTAAACTAATCATTTAGTTCCTTTCTCCTGCTCAGTTAACAAATAAATGTGTCTATGAACACAAGCTCAATTTATATTGTGCTTTGTATACACTACACTACTCAATGTATACTATGATGCTTCATCAACCGACCACACTGCCTTGTGTGTTTCAGTTCTTTTCCTCATCATAGATGAATGAAACATAATCAAGTCAATAACATAGGGTCATAGACTCATCAACAAGTTACCCAATGTATTCCTTGTCCTCATCTATCATATACATCTTCCTCATGTAGATATTTATGTTCTTCATCTCTTTCACTCCTTTTCTACAAATGTTTAGGTATAGTAACTTACAAGATGAGTGTTTTCAAACTAGTTGACATCAATGACAACATATTATTGATTTAATCTTATTAAATATCTAATTAGCAACTCGGTGATCTCTAATCACAGTTCTTCAATTAGGTTCTAAATCAGTTGTAGTTCATCAATCTCTCCCTTTGGCATTGATGGAAACTCAAGTAATATGAAATATACCATACACATACCAAAAATGTATTCTATAGCTCTGTGAACAAATGTTGTACAAGATCTCTCTAGCTTAATATGTTTAATCATTGTGTTACTCAACAATATTACCAATGCAGCTTTGACATTCTGCAGATATGATCTTTTCAGTTCTCGGATTCCTTCTTATGTTCTTAGTAACTGATCTTCAGTGCTCTCCCTTTCTTTTAGTTTGTCTCTCCCTTAGATAGATGTTTTAGTGTTCTCATCAGTACATATTGTTTCATATTGATTAGCTCTCCCTTTGACAACAATTCCAAAGAAATAAATAAGCATATAGCTCTGTAGTAGCCATGTAACTCTCTATTGTCTGGTGCATAATCTATATCTCTATATACTAATATGCCAATCTACTCCAGTTCTCCAAATTTTTCACAACCTTAGACATGATCCAAAGTGTGAACTATGTTGCATCAACATGGATGATCTTCTAATAAGATTAGGCTGATGCAACATCCAGATCACATTAGTGACTGGTAGACAGGGGATAGACCCCAAGTCTAGTCCTCAAGTATTCAAATGTATCCTTCTGTAGAGGCTTTGTAAATATGTCTGCAAGTTGTTCTTTAGATGTAACAAATTATAGCTTAACTTGCTTATCCTATACTTGTTCTCTTAAGTAGTGATACTTAATAGATATATGCTTTGTTTTAGAGTGCATCACTGGATTCTTTGAAATTTTTATTGCACTGGTGTTATCACAATATATAATCACTGGCTTAGTGATTACCTCTTTCATATCTTCCAATACTTGTTTAATATATGCAATATTTGAATAGTTTGTAGCAGTAGCAACATACTCTGCTTTGGCTATCGACTAAGAAATGCAAGCCTTCTTCTTACTTGTCCATGTAACAAGTCTTTCACCAAATAAAAATGCTCCTTCAGTGGTACTTTTTCTATCATCCACATTTCCAGCCCAATCAGTGTTGGTATAGACTCTGAGTTCAAATTTTCCTTCCGTAGGATACCATAATCTACAATTTTCTATTTTCTTTAGGTATCTTAAGATTCTCTTTGTAGAAACCATGTGTGACTCTCTAGGATTTGTAGAAAATCTAGCAAAAATTCCCACAACATGTGCTATGTCTGGTCTACTATGCACTACATACATTAACTTACCAATCATAGATTGGTACAATATTTGGTTCACCTCTGTAGTTTCATCTTCCTTAATCAATTTACATCTAGTAGCCATTGGTGTTCCCACAAGTTTAGCATCTTCCATGCCAATTGTCTTCAATACTTCCTTGATATATTTTGATTGTGTGATGAATATACCATCACTCTGCTGAATCACTTGTAGTCCTAGAAAGAACTTAATCTCTCCAAACATAGACATTTCAAATTCACTTCTCATTTTATCAGAAAATGACTTACAGATTTGATCTTGACCTCCAAAAATAATGTCATCCACAAATATTTCAGGATTAAGAATAGTATCATCAGTATCTCCTTTCATACAAATTGTTGTTCTCACTTGTTCTAACAAATTCAATACTTAAAAAATAAGTATGTAGCCTCTCATACCAAGCTCTTGGTGCTTGCTTCAAACCATATAAAGCTTTATGTAATCTACATACCATATCTTTCTTTTCTAGATCAACGAACCCTTCTGGTTGTTCTATGTAGACTTCTTCAAGTATTCCATTCAGAAATGCTGACTTGACATCCATTTGGTAAACTTTGACCTTTTTGTGTGCAACATATGCAAGTAACAATCTGACTCCTAATATAGCAATAGGTGCAAATGTTTCACCATAATCTATTCCTTCCTCTTGTGCATATCCTTTGCATACCAATCTAGCTTTATTTCTTGTTACCTCTCCATTTTCATTTTTCTTGTTTTTGAATATCCACTTAGTACCGATAACATTCTTATCTTTAGGTCTGGGTACTAATGTCCAGGTTTTGTTCTTCTCTATCTAGTCTATTTCTTCTTTCATTTCATTAACCCATTCATCATTTTCTAATGCAACTTTTACATTCTTCAGTTCATATTCACAAACTAGACATGTACCTTGTCTTGTCTTACTCCTTGTTTACATGGCAGCTTGTCTGTCTCCAATAATTTGTGTCTCAGGATGGTGTCTTCTAACAAAACTTTCTAGTATCTGATTTCTTCTTTCTTGTTCATCATGTGTAGGTTCATTTGCTTGCTCGGTAGGTCCTTCCTGCTCGTCGATTTCTTTTTCCTGTTCCTCAATATTGTTTTCCTGCTAACCAGTTGTCACTATCTATTGTGTTGGTAGATACTTGGGTTGTTCAATGTAAGTGAATATAATGTAGTCCTTAGGTTCCTTTCTGCTTTCCTCTACATTCTTATCATCAAACTCATCAACTCAAACATTAGTATTTTCAATCATTTTATTAGTTACTCTGTTCAGACACTTGTATGCTTTACTTTTACTAGAATATCCTAGAAATATCACTTCTTCACCTTTTGAGTCAAAATTTCCATTTCTTTCATCTTTCAGAATAAGACATTTTCTTCCAAAAATCTTGAAATATATTACAGTGGGTTTGTGTCCAAACCATAACTCATAGGGTGTCTTATTAGTGTCCTTTAGTTGCACTTGGTTCAAAACATAAATAGTTGTGCTGACAACTTCTCTCCAGTATGTTTGAGCAACATTCTTTTCTATCATTAATGTCCTTGTGTAGTCAACAATTGACCTATTCCTCCTTTCAGCAATGCCATTCTATTGTGGTGTCCTCGGTGCTGAGACCTATCTTTTAATACCATGCTCTTTACAAAAATTAGTAAATTCATAAGAGATAAATTCACCTCCTCTATCAGATCTTAAGCATTTAAATTCTTTACCAGTCTCTTTTTCTACTTTTGCTTTATACCACTTGAACATCTTGAGTGCCTCAGATTTTTCTTTTAAGAACATGACAGTCATAACCTAGTATAATCATCAGCAAAAAGAATAAAATATTTGTCTCCATAATAACTCTGATTTCTCATAGGACCACATAGGTCAGTATGAACCAACTCAAGTATCTTCTTTGTTGTATAATCTTTGCTTTTGAAACTAGACTTAGTCATTTTACCTTTCTGACATTCATGACACATAACATGATTAGGCTTTGACAAGTTAGGCAAACCTCTAACTCTTTTCTTTTTACTGATCTTAATCATGTTATCAAAATTCACATGACATAACCTCTTATGCCATAATGATTCATCTTCATCTTTCATCAATAAAAAAGAAGACTGATCATTATCAAGATAAAATAGATTACCTCTGGATTGTGTACTAGTTCCAACAAGTCTTCCTCCATCATCAAATATTTTTACCTTTTTGCTCTCAAAAGCAACTTGGTGGCCTGAATTGTTTAGTTGTGCCACACTTAGCAATTTATAGCTTAATCCTCTTACCCAATAAGCATTTTCACATTTTAATCTATCATTTATCATCAGGGATCCTTTACCTCTTACCATACAGGGTGCATGATTACCTATTCTTACAGATCCTCCATTGTATTCTTCAAGATAATCAAATTTTTCTTCATCTCTAGTCATGTGATGTGTATAGCCACTATCTATAATCCATGTATCATTCTTATTAACCTTAGAGATAAGTGTTGTCTCTACATACCTTTCATCTTCTTCAGAATCATCCTTCATTTCCACAAATACTACCTCCACATCATCATTAGTGTCAGTATTGGTGATATCTTCTTCCTCAGTAATGTAGCAAACATTCTTGCCTTTGTCATTATTGTCTCGGTTGTCTCTGTTGTAGTGTCTGTAGCCTCTATTGTATCTTCTCCCATAGCTTCCTTCAGATCGGTCTTTGGTTCTATCATCATATTTCTTGTGTCGACATCTAGCAGCAATGTGGCCAACTTCTTTACAGTTAAAGCATGCTAAAGGTAATTTACCTCTATATCTTCCTTTTCCTTTAGGTAACCTTCTGGCCATAAGAGCTTCAAGTTCATCAAGCTCATCATCACTATTTCTATCACTATCATCCTTATTTCTACTACTAGACTTACCAATCTTAAGAGAAGTCATGAAAGCGGATTCAACAAATGGTACAACACTATTATCATAATTATTTAGTTCTAATTTTGTAAGCTTTCCAATCAGATTATCAAGAGTGAGTGTGTTGTTAAGTGCTAACCTATTTTCATGAATTGTAGATATTCTGATGGCATAGATAGGCAATAGGGTCCTTAGAATTTTTCTTACCATAGTGTCTTCATCAATAACTTAATCTGATTCTCTAATAGTGTGAACTACCTCCTTTATTCTGTTTGTGTACTGCACAATGTTTTCACCTTCTTTCATCTTCATGTCATCAAATCTTCCTCTTAAGCTTTCAGCTCTTGCTCTCTTGACATTCACATGACCACTATAAATTTGAGCTATTTTATCCCACATCTTTTTAGCAGTAGTACAATCCTTGATGTCTTCAAATTTGGCATCTGAACAGGCATCAACAATCTCCATCATAGTAACATTATGTTCATGCCTATCCCTTAGTTGATCAAGGGTCAAGGGACCAGTGGGTGGTACAAGGTATCCATTCTCCATCAGATCTAGGAAAGAATTCCCAATCCCGGATATATGCAGCTTCATTCGATTTTTCCATATTGTGAATTTATCCTTGTTTAGCTTTGGCACTTCCCTCTTAAACATTTTGAGACCTTTGTGCTGAAGTCCTTAAAACTCTATTCCAAGAAACCACAGCTCTGATACAAATTGTTAGAATAACTGAGAGGGGGGTGAATCAGTTATCCACAGTCCCAAATCAAAATGTGTAATCCAAAAAAAATTACTTAAACTTTTGCAACTCGATAACATAAAATACTATACTATCTATGCTTTTACCAATTACCAGTCAATAGCATATAATGATTACCAATCAAATCTAACATGTAATATGAAAAGTATGATAACAAACAATCACCACAATGAACACATAACACAAAAGATTTAATGTGGAAACCCTATGAAGGGAAAAACCACCTAGGACTGACAACCCAAAAATGTTCACTCTTCTGAAGTGAGGTCGATGAAGACCCAACCCTATTAAAGGTTACAAACACACTATGAGGTGTGACCTTGTTAGATGATTTTAGAACAACCATTATCATCCAACCAACATTCACTATGGGGTTGACAAGATAATAGTGTTCATTCTATGAATGATACATATAAGACTTTCAAGTCCACTCTGTTAAGATATTTCTCTATTTACAATGGTTAAAATGTAATAGCAGTTGATTTGATTACAATACAACTTCAATTGCAAATGTTCAGATCTATATTATGCTCATTCAAATCCTCTAATCAATATAACAATTTTGTATCAACAATAATCAATGACTTACTGTCACTTGGTAATAGCTTTCCGACACTTGATAAACTCTACAGTTCAGCTCTCCTTAACCAATTTGATTAGGCATACATGAAGCTTGTTCATGTGATAATTTTGCAGTCTCCTTCTGGCATGAGTTTCATAACTCAACCCTAGTCTCTTAAATAGACAAGTAAACTATTTTCTTCTCCTCCATTAGATTTTTTTTCTTATTCTCCTTCATCCATTTTTCCACTTAAACCTTCCTTGGCTAATGTGTCAGTAACATGTTTTGATTTCATCCTTTAGATCTTTCTTGAATTATGCTAGTTGTTGATCTTCGTAACAAACATTATCTCCATCTTTGATTTTGATGTACTTTACAACTCATCAATCCTATCGGCTAAACTAATCATTTAGTTCCTTTCTCCTGCTCAGTTAACAAAGAAATGTGTCGGTGAACACAAGCTCAGTTTATACTATGCTCAGTATACACTACACTACTTGTTGTATATTGTGATGCTTCATCAACCGACCACACTACCTTGTGTCTTTCATTTCTTTTCCTCATCATAGAAGAATGAAACATAACCAAGTCAATAACATAGGTTCATAGACTCATCAGCAAGTTACCCAATGTATTCCTTACCCTCATCTGTCATATACATCTTCCTCATGTAGATATTTATGTTCTTCATCTCTTTCACTCCTTTTCTACAGATGTTTAGGTATAGTAACTTACAAGATAAGTGTTGTCAAACTAGTTGGCATCAATGACAACATATTACTAATTTAATCATATTACATATCTAATCAGCAATATGGTGATCTCTAATCACAGATCTTCAATTATGTTCTAAATCAGCTGTAGTTCATCACTTTGTTGAGTAGGCACACACAGAACACACCCCGCATAATGATTTCTCTCCTAGATCATCATCGTAGCTAGAGGTATACATAGCTAGGGCCCACCCATATGCCTACCATGTCTACAAACTAAGCATCCATGGGTGCCCCTCTACAAGCATGCAAGAATCACCAATACACTCTGCATCAAGTAGGAAGAAAAATACATACATATACTGCACCTTCATGTAATCATGTACGTAGCATCGTGTTCTCAAGCTCAGCTCGCTACCATCAGCAACATGACATCATCACCTCACACTATGTCATAAAATTAGTGGGGTGTGGCATCATATTCATTGCATAATGTCAGAACATGTGCGAATATGGTATCCATCAAAGCATGGGCTAACATAACCTCCCTCCACATGATGGACCACATAGAAATGTACATATCCATAAATCATATATCTTCTCATAGAGGCTCATATCAAGTACTGGTATTGTGCTCAAGAACTATGGAAATTAGGATAAAAAATTATGAACCACATGTATAGGTTCATCATAAGGGGAAGCATTGATTACTCTTTTCCCTCAAGTAGTGGAAGTTAATGTCACTTCACGCACCATTATATGTATGCCACATAACTGCTTGAGGAAATGATGACACTACTACCCCTCCACATACTAAATTACCAACACTAATGGGTTGGCACTCAGTAGGGTGACAAACAAGAAAGCAACACATGAGTGGGATGGTTCTCCCATACCCTTATCCAAAACATAACTTCTGTGGATGGGCACTTATATTGCACCACTCCATGGAACTCAAATAATTACTGGTTATACACAACACCCAATATAAGCACTGGCACTAGTTTTATCACATTGACAAGGAAGTACACAATACATCATATAGTATCCATATATTCCAATTTTTATTTTATTTTCACAATTCACTTTTCTACTTGGTACAAAATACCAATGACATACTTAATCACATTTCACCTCCTCATGGGCATATGCCAATATCCAATGTACACATATCAATCTCTACCATTCACATAATATGAGACAATAACCTCTATTTGCAAGATGACTTTAACTTATAATATAAGGCACAAAGAGAAATGATACATTATATTTCTTCAAGAGTCATCGAATCAATACATTTTTTTAAAAATTAAGGAAAGGAAACAATAAACTTGTACTACATACATTTATTAGTCACATAATAAATTCACAAGTAATCATTATAAACCATTATGGATATTCACTTTTCACCCAATTAGGGACACTAAGAGTGGACCAAGTATCATCTTTTCAAATAAATAAATTAGCTAGGTAATTTCATTACACATGATAAATCCCTCCAATAAAGACACAAAAAACCATATAGACATTTCAAGACACTAGTATTCACTAACATAATGACTTCAATACCAATAAGGAAATACATTGAAGTCTCAATTTCCTAATATTGAAATTTTGGAAGGATAATGACATCATTACTAAATTCACCATAATATTCACATTTCATCTAAATATACCTATTCACCATGTCAAGAACAAAAAAATTCTCAAAATAGTCCAAAAAATCTTCCTTCAATAATTGACCAAAAGAAAATGTACTCCTTTAATTCTGAAATCTCCTAATTTCATCAATATGGTTAAATCCTACATAGGACTCCAATCAAAAATACACCTTGGGAGCTTAGGTCATTTACCCAAGAATCTCAAAATCAACAATTTAAATCATATATTTACATTACATATAGATAACATCATTTTATGGCCATTCATCAAGAAGAGAGAAGAGATATTTATTTTAATTTTTGGTGGTTATTATCAAATATCACTAATGAAATTTATTTAAACATTCATAGGTTAGAAAAACCATAATCAATCACACATCCTGTCACATTATCAATTACATATAAAGCTCAAGAGAAATAAACACAATCTTAATTTAGAGAATGTTACCAAACTATTCATAATTCTTTCAACAACATGGCCAAAAGGATTCTAATGAATTCTAGTGTTGCAACCTAGTTAATAAGGTTCTAAATTCCCCTTCCATATGAAAATTTGGTTGTCAATTCTCTTTTAAAATAGGGAAAAGGAAAATGAGATGCAATACTTCAACCTAAAATACACATGCAACTTAACTTCATCATTTTGACTCTATAAGAATAAGTACTACCATGGTAATATCTTACTCCTTGCTATAAATGCAAGCAATGCAATTCCAACTTATAAAATCTCATTAACTAGGATAATTGATCAGACATAGCAATTATGATGTAAATTTAGTATTTATAGGAGAATAGAGTGTTAAGCCTTTTCAAATCAATCAAGTAATCCTAAAATAACTATAACAAGCACTCGTGATGAAAATTGTTAGAGGTAGAATTAGTAGGTAATGTTAGCTACTACCAAAAATTTAGGCACAATAAAACTTACCATAATACCTTGAGTCTTTCTAGGAGCACAACAAGAAGGTGAGACCAAAGTATGCGGAATTCATTAATATTCCTTTATTAAGAAAGACATACACTATTTATGAAATTACTTAGGAGACTCATTAACTAATTCTAGAATGAAAACATAAGTAATTGATTTGAGGCAACTTAATCAAAGAAGAACATGCATACTTTTGTAAAACAATGTAGCATAAATACCAAGAACGTGGTTCTTATATCTAGGATCATATCTTACTAAAACAATGATAAAATCAAAAGCAAACTATGTTAAACATAAAAAAAATAAGTAAGCTATAAGTCCCAGAGTTCCCAGTGTGGCAACCTAGGGCTCTAATACAAAAGATGTCATAACCTGCCAGGGAACCAGAGAAGAGAACAAAAATTCTCTTAGGAAAGAAAACCTAAGTAACGAAATGTGAAAATTTTTGAACTTTAAAAATATAATAACATAAGAAAAGTTTAACTTAGATTACTTCCATGGTTCCCTACTAGTATACTAACAATCCTTTCAAGCTTCATTGAAGATATAAATAACATGGATAAATTTTAAATTAGTTATATTATAACATTTAAATATTATTGACAAGAAACATAATTACTTTCTTCCAAACATTTAACCTAACTCTTAGATCCAACCACATTCTCTAAATATTCTTGTATGTACAACATAACATTTGAAACACTAAGTCCTTACGAATGAACCATTTAAGACTTGAATAAATATATATATGAAATTATCCCATTTGATTTACTAGCCTTTCATAAACAACAATAATATACCACATACCACTTTACTTTGAAACTTACTAAATTCTTTTCTTTTAACACTACCATAATTTGCATAAAGATTTCAATTCCTTTTCTTCCTTCTTTCCCTAAATCTACCCATTCCAAATTACATCACTTTGAATTTACAATGAAGATCACATTACATTCATCTCCTCTTAGGAGGTTATAATAATAACTTTACTTTATATTTGACAACAAATGATGAAGGTTAAATAAGGAGTCCTCTTTCTTCAAATTGGAACAATGTATAAGCAAGAACACATAAGTACTGCAACCACAAAAGATACCTTGAAAAAATATTTACCACCCAACCATGTGTATACCAAAAGGCCCACTCCCCCGTGCTAGGAGATAAACACCAAGGTCCACAAGGAAGTAATAACAACTAGGCCATACCTAGAGTCATGAAAACACATCAATCACATATACATAAAGCATGAGGCATTACATATATATATATATATATATATATATATATATATATATATATAATGGTTAGCTTCCAAATCCTTGGCTTAGCTCTTTAAATCTTCATAAGTATATACAAGATAAATGATTTCCAATAAATGATAATCATAGCTAAGTATATCTAAATATCGGATAAGCATATCATGATTATAAACATAAATGTGAATACATAGCTCTAATCATCATAATGTAAAATCTCCAAATCAAAGATTCCAAGTATAATCATCAGAGAGGGTGTTACACCGTTTGACTTACACATCTAGAAAATGAAACTAAAACCTATTGGGATTGAGACAAACCTTATAAAACAACAACAATAGCTAAGAAGGATCACTTGCCAACATTTGCTCATGAATACAAGGTCCTCCAACAGATGTATTCGACAGATGTTGGCAAGTGATACTTCTTAGTTGTTGTTTTATAAGGTTTGTCTCAATCCCAATACATTGTAGTTTCATTTTCTAGATGCATAAGTCAGAGGGGCCTTCCAATAATAAATTATGTAATGAGTGGGCTTAGAATGCTTGTATATGCAAATTTCATTATTTAATAATAAAAATCTATTAAAATGTTTGCAGTTGCCTTGATTAATGTGAGGCTTGTCCTATATTATTTTGTTCATTATGGCCCTCCTTCGCTCTCTAAATTTAGTCCTTATCTATGCTCTTTGGATCCCGTAGTGTCAACTTGGAACCACATGAGCAAAAGTTGCTTTGCATCATCTAGGTATACCACTCAATTATGTTGTCTCCAAAAAATTGTGACCATAATCCCTACAATTATGTTTCTTAGTTGTTGTGTCCTAGGACCCCTTATGACCCTTTAAGACCCTTTACGATCCCTGAGAATACATCTTAGAGGTCTTAAAATGTCGTAAAGGGTCATAAGAGGCTCCTAGGACGGGCCATATGAGCTTCCACCTTCACGTGGTTGGCCTTGTTAAGTAGAGAATGTTAAACTATTCTCGAAAGAAAGAGAAGCTCAATAATTTAAGGTCTTAGTCCATGAACAAATTAAATTAGACTTACTATCCAAATTGGACAAATTATGTCCAAGGTTGCATCCTGGTGGATGGTTTGGATGATGGGCAGAGTGCTAGAAAGGTAGCATCCACACCAGAGGGAAGATAAAAGAAAGTATCATCTGCATGAACATGGGAAGTTTGGCTTGGGTGTGGGTTGTATTTCAGGGGATAATCTCAAGGATTGGAAAAATGAGGCAGTCAAAGTGGAGGTGCTTTCTTTCTTTCTTCTAAAGCTTGTGTGATTGATGTATATTTATCGAGTATTTGGGGAGATAGCTCTCCTGAATGAAGCTATCGCTGGTTCGGGCTAGGTTCTAACCCGTTATGATTAATAAAATTACCAATTACCATTTTTAAAAAATAGTAAAGTAACATAAAAAATACACAGCAATATATATTAATGTAAAGTAACACCTAAAGATAAATAGCTAGAATAATCACCGAGCAAGATGTCATTGGTGATTACTCTGGATATTTAACTTCAATTTTTTTTGTTTCGACATTCCATTATTAGTCGACCTTTCAACCCCCTTTAGTCGAAACCGACACAAGATTTGGTCTAATGTTCGACCAATTTATGTCAAACTTTTTTGTCATGGGTTTGGCATTGTGGTCGGGCAGTCTAAATATTTCGACCAAGGAAGGTCGAAAGGTCTGAATATTTTGATCTATTTTGGTCGACAGTTCAACCTGATGAATTCCCAATATCAATGTGAATTTTGACCAAGAGTCATGTTGAACTTTTGATGTTAAAATGTTATGTCAAACATTCAACCCAAAAAATAGCAACCAAATGGTTGGTCGAATAGTCAACCAATATTGGTAGAAAATTAGACCAATTGGCTGTGAAAAATAGGCTCAAAATGTACTAGTGACTTTAGTAGAATGATGTGGATTACATTTCTTAAAGAAAAGTCTAAAGCATTTGATAATTTTAAAGTAATTAAGAACAAAGTTGAGAATGAATCTGGAATGAAGATTAAATAGTTAGGGTCAGATAGAGGTGGATAATTTACTTCAAAGGAATTTAATACTTTTTGTGAAGTGAATGGTATTAAGAGATAGTTTGCAGCCCCTAGAACACCTGAACAAAATGGTATTGCAAAGAGAAGGAACAACTCAATAACTGAAGTAGCTAGAGCTATGTTATTTGAGAATGATTTGGCAACGACATTCTAGAGAGAAGCAATGAATACATCAGTATATAAAATGAACAAAGTACAAATTAGAGCAGACACAAACAAGACACCTTATGAATTATGGTTTGCACATGCACCATCAATTAAGTATTTTAGAATTTTTGGAAGTAAGTGTTATATTAAAATAGATGATGATATTGGAAAGTTTGATCCTAGAAGTGATGAACGTATATTTCTTGGTTATTCATTGAAAAGCGAAGCTTATAGATATTTCAATAAAAGAACTAAAACTATTATTAAGAGCACAAATGTTAAAATTGATGAAAAGTTCAAGTTTCAAGAAAGAATGCTTGATTATGAATCAGATGAAGGAGTTTGTCCTAGAATTGATCAAGAAAATGTTGAGCTATTTTATGAAACTAACATTGATTTGCAGAATGAAAGTCATATTGAGGAAATTAGAGAAGAACCTAGAGCATAACATAGACTTGAAGCAAGAACTTAGACAGTGACACCTCCTAAGAATCTAGCAAGAAATCATCTTGTTGATCAGATTATTGGGAGCATAGAAAAAGGAGTTTTGACATGGAATAAGGTACAAGAAGAACTATGTTTGATTTCTCAAATTGAATCTAAATCTATTGAAGCTTGTAAAGATGAAAATTAGATTAAAACAATGAAGGAAGAGCTAGATCAAATTGAAAAGAACAAGACTTGGGAGTTGGTCCCTAGACCTAAAGATAAAAATGTTATAGGAACTAAATGGGTATTGAGGAATAGGATGAATGAACAAGGAGAGGTTGTAAGGAAGAAAGAAAGATTGGTATGTAAAGGTTACTCATAGCAAGAAGGAATTGATTATGAAGAGACTTTTGCACCTGTTGCAAGAATTGAAGTAGTGAGGATGTTTTTGGCTTATGTAGCTTATAAATAATTCAAAGTGTATTAGATGGATGTGAAGTCAGCATTTGTGAATGGAGAATTAGAAGAAGAAGTATACATTGAGCAGCCCTGAAGGTTTTCTCTTGACTCATGAAGGAGACATGATATGTAATCTGAACAAATCTTTATATGGACTGAAACAAGCACCTAGAACTTGGTATGCAAGAGTAGATAAGTATTTGCTAAAATTGGGATTTGCTAAAGGAAAAATAGATAGTAATTTATATTTGGAAGAGATTGAGAATGGTTTATTGATTGTAGTTATCTTTGTTGATGATATTGTCTTTGGAGGAGAAGATGAAGCTAGTGATAAATTTTCTGATGAAATGAAGACTGAATTTGAAATGAGCATGATTGGTGAGATGAAATATTTTTTAGGATTACAGATAACATAGAACAGTGATGGTATTTTCTTATGTCAAATAAAGTATCTAAATGACTTATTGAAGAGATTTGGAATGGAAAATTGTAAGTTGGTTGGCACACCTATGGTAACTGGTCATAAGTTATCTAGCATAGATGAAACTCCTGCAATTGAACAAAAGAAGTACAGATCTATGATTGGAGGATTGTAGTATTTAACTTATACAAGACCAGACATATCACATGAGGTTGGAATTGTTGCAATATTTCAAGCTGATCCTAAAGAGTCACATAATGTAGTAGTAAAAATAATATTAAGACACTAGAAAGGCACAATTGACTATGGGTTATGGTATGATAAATCAAATGACTTTACCCTATGTGCATATAGAGATGAAAATTGGGGAGGTCGTGTTGATGAAAAAAAGAGTAAAAGTGGTGGAGCATTTTTTGTTAGAGGAAGATTGGTTTCTTGGCTAAGCAAGCAACAAAATTGTATTTCACAGAGCACAGCAAAAGTAGAATATGTAGCAGTAGCAAATAATTGTAACCAAGTAATTTGGGTGAAACAAATGTTAAAGGATATTGGAATCAAATTTGATGAGTTTGTTGTTATACACTATGATAACACTAGTACAGTAAGTATGTCTAAGAATCTTGTATTGTATTTTAAGACAAAGCATATAAAAATAAAGTATCATGGTGTAAGAGAGAATGTTGCTAGAAAAGAAGTCAGACTTGAGTATATAAGTACAAAAGAGAAGATTGTAGATATATTTACAAAGCCCTTACCTAAAGATACATTTGATTATCTAAGAGGTATGCTTGGAGTTATGCCCAAGCCTACTTTTGAGAAGCGATGCAGATTGTTGCATAAATCCGACGGTATATGAGCTCTATCTTTTCTGGATTGGATGTTAGCACTTCCTCTATGGGGGAGTATGTGTGTTTTGAGCTGAGTCATGAAGGACCCTATTGAATGTATTTTTTGAAAAGTGTCTTTTGACATTGAAGTTTTAGATTTACATATTGATACTTACTTTTGTCATTGATGTCAATGGGGGAGAAGGATACATGAAAAATCATCTATTGATAAGAACAAAAAAAGAATAAAAAGAGGAATTGAAAAGATTGATTGATTTGATTGATGAAGAGGTCTTGAAAATAATTTAGAGCAGTAGCGTTGCAATTTGGTATTCATGGAACTTGGATGTTTTTTCATCTATGTGCAATCAATGCCAATGGGGGAGATTGTTAGGAATGAATGTTGAATATGTCTTATGGGGGAGTATTCAGAGTCATTCTGTAGTAGTTGCATGTTGCATTCATGATTGTGGTTGTCATTGATGTCAACACAGTGATCTACTAGAGATTAGAAGAGAAGAAAATAGTGTTTAAATAAGTGCACGTGGAGTATTGCAGATCAAGCTACTCGGAGTTGAGTACTTACTCTATATTGTGTCCTAAGATCATGGTCAAGATCACATATAGAAATTTAATTATTCATGACAGTTATGTGTAATTCAATGGAAGCAGTATTCAGGTAGTGTTCCTAAGAAGTGGCTTGTGGTAACTAGATGACGTCTCCTAATTGAGATAGAATCTAGGCATGCAAAGTTGTATAGTTAATGAAGACAATGTGGTAGTGACATGGACATGACAATTTATATTTATAAGTGATTAAGCCTTGTTGGCCAACTCATTTGTAATTATTTGAGTGTGGTATAAAGGAAGGATTGTTTTCCTTTATTTTAATGTAAGGAATATAGATGAGAATTGCGGATTTGAGCAATATATGTTGTAAGAGGATATGTGAATTGCAAATATTTGATATTGAGATCTGGTGAAGCAGTTGGTGCAGTTTGGCATAGACATAGGAGAAAAGATAAGTTACCGAGATCAGTAATTATTGTTATTATTTTGTTTGGTTAATATAGAGATCAGTTGGATAGTGTGTTCAGTGATCTTTCCATTGAAGTTGTTTGGATAGTGGGTCTTTCTGTCTTCCATAACTCTTAACCAGGTTAGAATCTTTTAACAGGGATTCAAAGTCTCCTAACAGGGACTCATATGTATTAAATGTATTTCATAAGGCTCCTAACAAAGTCCATCCTCTCACAAGGTATTTTCATATTGGTACATCTTTTGTGGGAATCATTCCCACTGGGGTTTACTCTTTGATCAAGAGGTTCCCTAGTCAACATATTTTGTGTTATTTTATTATTGTCTATGTTTATCTTTCTATGGTTATTTCTTATATTGATTACATGGTTGGAATCTGTTAATGGTGATAAAAGTTATATTTATCTTATAATTGATTCACCCCCCCCCCCCTCAGTTATCTTGGTGGACTTTACTTTCTAACAAAGGATATTCAAAAATTTGTGAGAAGTTGTAGAATTTGTCAAGTTACAAAAGGAGTAAGTCAGAATACTAGATTGTATACACCATTACCTATTCCTAATAAACCTTGGGAAGACATCAACATGGATTTTTCTCTTGTCTTACCTAAGACTCAAAGAGGTATTGATTCTATATTTTTTGTGGTGGATAGATTTTTAAAAATGTGACATTTTATTCCCTATAAGAAGACATCAGATGAATTTCATGTGGAAAACCTTTTCTTCAAGAAAATTGTGAGATTGTGTCAGTTACCAAAGAGTATTATCTCTGACCGAGATAGAAAATTTGTTGGATACTTTTGGAGAACACTTTGGAAGAAGTTGGGTACATATTTAAAGTTTAGTTCCACCTTTCACCAATAGACAGATGGACAAACAGAGGTTGTGAATAGAAGTTTGGGAAATTTGTTGAGATTCTAAGTTGGAAAATGGCCTAGAAATTGGGACTTAGTATTGGCACATGAAGAGTTTGAATACAATAATTCATTGAATCAGAGTACCAGTAAGATACCTTTTCAGATTACTACAGGCATGGATCCTAAAGGTATATTAGATTTGAGGACACTTGGTTAAAAAGATAAAAGAAGTTTTCAAGGAGAATAATATGCAGATTTCATGAAGACTTTGCATGATGAAGTGAAACATAATTTGGAGAAGAACAATAAAAAATAAAAGGATAGAACGTATAGGTCTAGAAGACACAACAAATTTAAAGTTGGTGATGAATTGATGATTCATTTGAAGAAAGGGAGGTTTCATTTTGTAATGTACATCAAGTTAAGGATGAAGAGGTTTGGACCTTCCAAACTACTGAAGAAATTTGAGAGTGGTAATGCATATAAAGTTGAGTTACCAGTTCATATAGATATATCTCATATCTTCAACATTTTAGATTTATATGAGTACCATGAGTCAAATGAAGAGGTAGATGTGCAAAAAATATACCCTGAGAAGTAGACAGAAGAAATTGAGAATATTCTATATAGAAGAATTGATAGAAGTACAAGAGGTAAAGACTGCATGGAATATTTGGTGAAGTGGAAGGACAGGCCAATTGAGGATTCTACATGGAATTCTCAATCTAAGTTGGATCATTTTGTTTCAGCTTGTGTTGCATAATATTCCTTATTCAGGAGAATCATTTTATTCACCCTAGGTGTCTGATGCAGGAGCATCTTGGTTTCTTGTCAATCTTGCATCAACCAAAATAGTTATTTCATCCTTAGAGAGTGAAGCAACAATCTTTCATCTTTGATATATTTTGGTTGAAGTTTGAACATGTTAATTAGAACTCTTTTTAGTTCTTATCTTCCAAATCAAACCTCATTTGGTTTAGTACTATTTGAGTTACTCAATTTTTCCTTCCTCTATGGCTCATGCTCTATTCCTTTGGTTATTTTTTTATAGTGATCCTATTCGTGATCATGTGTTTATGTGTTTCTTCAGCTACAATCATTATTTATCAATGTGTACCTATATGGGATCCTTTATCTTTGATCACTTCATGTTTGGATTGAAGACCTTCATGTTTGGATTATTTTTCTTTCTTTAGGTAGCATGTTCCTTTCCTTCCTAGTTTGACCTTTGAGTTTGTGTGTATGATCATTTCTCATTGATTGTTAACATCTATGATCGTGGTGCATTATTTCAGGGTCACGCGTGGACCTAAATCTATGATCATTCCTTCTCTCTTTTCTAATGGTGTTCTTGTGATCTATTGTGGGACAAACTCTTATTTCTTTATACATGTTTTATTTTGAAATGTAATTCTTGGTCGACCCCAATTATGTGGTTGGGTATATGTACTCAATTTTATGTAATTTGATAGGTAGAACTCTTAGAGTAATAGCTTAGAAGACCATGAAGCATTGAGATTTCATGTTTTAATTGATTTGAATATGGCCTAAACTGAGAAGGCCTTATATCCCAACATGTATGATGTATCTAATTGAATAAATAATTGATCTTGCATTCTCTCTCTCAATTTATGTGTATTTCTTCCATGTGTGTTTAGTTGTGAGGTTGGACATCTCATCTTGGGGTTATCCACCTTGGTACTGCATCATTATAGTTTAGTTGTATTTGGATATTCTTTTATGAGATGATATACTTTAGTTTGAATATGTGGATGATGTGAATGATTATTGTACTTAATAGATTAATTTATATTTATGTAATTCTACGTTAAGGAGCCCGTGAGATTTGTAAGTTATAAATGAATTATGTAAATTAGTATGTGTTACTCTTAAATTCATTTAGTGTTGTCATTAGTGAAGAAAAGATGAGTTATGATGAGTGAAGAATTTGAATAGTGAAGAGAAAATCAGTCGGTAAAGACAAAGCAAAACAATTATCGAGAAAAAACAAAAGAATTTACCTAACATTGTGTATATCAAGAAGAATGGACATCGAATAAATAAACTTAAATGAGCACAATGGTTACTGAGAAGGAAGATTACCAAGTACGTTAACCAAGGAAGAGTATTATCGAGCAGGAACAACATCATAACTGAGCAGATTAGGAAAGACTACCAAGAGATACATGATGAATATATAAGTTTGTGAAGATTCTACTGAGAAAGAAAATGGTTTATGAAGATCAAGGTAAACGTGAGGTAAGAGTTATTAGGATAGAAACATGATTATAAATGATCTGAAGGAAAAGATTGAACCAATGAAAATAAAGTAAATATTTCTTGGAAAGTGGAAATGAATATGGATCATTGATCTAATTGTCCAAGATTTTGAGAAGAATCCAAACCCTAATTAGGTCAAGTAATTAGGAATCTATAGGATTAATATATGAGGATGTTTTGGGAAAAGATAGAAATATAGAGAAGAGTGTGAAGCAGAGAGAACAGACAAGAGATAAAGTAGATAAGGCTACCGAGGAGAGGAAGTTGATGATTTTTGTGAAATCACTTAGAGAAAAATGATGAGACTATAGAGAGCATAAAGGATCTGACCTAGCATACAGGTAGATGCATTATTATAGATCATTTATTAAAGGATTACAATGTTGTTTTTGTATTCTCAAATCATGCATATTGGGTAGGGTTTAACAAAAAAATTATAATGTAAATCTCTTAATAGAGTGCACACTTAATGAGTGTTGCAAAATCCTTTTACTAGGTAGACTTTAGTAGGTCTTTTTATTACTCCTAAGAAGGTAAATCACCAGAAGTGGTACTATTGTATGCTCTAACTGAGCAACCTTTATGTTGTAGTAGTGAAGGATTGTGGGTGTCATCCCGACCATAGTTTTCCCCTCTAACTAAGGGTTTCTACCTGACCAAAATCATGTTTCAAATGATTTCATGTGTGTTATGTGTTTATGGTTGAAAGAGTTTACTTTAATTTACTTTCATTCAGTAATAAGTTATTAAGTTTTACATGCAAAGAAAGATCTAAGGTTCAAAAGGTAAAATAGTTATTAAGGGTTAATGTTTTATAAGGAACTGATTCACCACCCCTCTCAACACCTTAAATTTCCAACAATTGGTATCAGATCACAGTCTCTTATTTAGAAGTTTAACCACTTGAGAGGAAAGATCTAAAGAGATGGAAATCTATAGGTATGAAAAGGTGATTGAGAAGATAAACATGGAATGGAAATTTGCAAATGATCAGATTGATGAACTAAGAAGGAAATTGAAGCATTTACTAAGAAAGGGAAATTAGTTATCCCATCAATTGAAAGATACTCAAGATCAGGTTGAAGAACTTGAAGAACATTAAGAAAGAACCTTGTCTTTCGAATCTAAAGCTTCTATATCAAATTTAACTGAAAAGAACAAAACTATAATCGAGTAGGAAAAATCATTGAAGAGGGAATAAGAACCTCAATCGGTACGAATGTGTGAAGTCCTAGAAAAAAAGAGAAAATTTGAAGATGATAAGAGAATAATAGAAGATGAGAAAAAGAAAATGAGTGCAATACTGGATGAGAAATATATTGAAATATAGAGGTAAATCACTATAACATGACATATCAATTACTTAGTGTTATTCATGAGATTGCAAGGAAAGTTGAAGAGATTGTTCTCTTGGCATCATTTAACTTCTCACTGAAATAAGCAATAGGTTTACATTCTTGGCTCATAATAGCTCCTATTGCAGTACCACTAGCATCACAATCTACTTGAAACACCTTATTAAAATTTGGAAGTGCTAAAATAGGTTATTCTATAACCTTTTGTTTCAATAGTTTAAAACTCTTATCTACCCCATTAGTCCACTTGAACTCTTTTCTATCCCCTCTCATTGTTTTAGTCAAGGGTCCACAAATACTGCTAAATTTTTTGATAAACTTTATGTAAAACCTAGCCAAACCATGAAAATATCTTACCTTAGTAGCACTCCTTGGAGTAGGCCATTCAAGGATAGCATGTACTTTCTTTGGATCCATTTTCAGACCTTCTGCTGAA
The DNA here is from genome assembly GCA_027943335.1 of Chamaecyparis obtusa. Classification (NCBI taxonomy): domain Eukaryota; kingdom Viridiplantae; phylum Streptophyta; class Pinopsida; order Cupressales; family Cupressaceae; genus Chamaecyparis; species Chamaecyparis obtusa. The sequence continues at coordinate 299,888 of BSBK01000583.1, forward strand.
ACTACAAATCCCAAATACACTAATTCCTTCTTCACAAAACTGCACTTCTTCAAATTAATCAACAATTTCTCATCTCTTAACTTCTCAAACACCATATGAATATGCATCATATGCTCTTCCAATGTCTTACTAAAGATCAAAATATCATCTAGGTAAACAATGACAAACTTACCCAGAAATTATTTCAAAACCTCATTCATGAGCTGCATGAAAGTGCTCGGTGCATTGGTTAGCCCAAAAGGCATGACTAACCACTCATAGAGTCCTTCCTTTATCTTGAAGGTAGTCTTCCATTCATCTCCTTCTCTGATCTAAATCTAGTGATATCCACTATTTAGATCTATCTTTGAGAAATACACAGCTCCACTCAAATAGTCCATAATATCATCCATTCGTGGCAATGGAAACATGTACTTGATTGTAATCTTATTTATTGCTTTGGAATCTATACACATCCTCCACTCTCCATTCTTCTTTGGTGCTAATACCACTGGTACAACACATGGGCTCAGACTCTCTCGAATCAACCCCTTCTGCAATAACTCATGTACTTGTCTATTCAACTCTTCACTTTCTGCTAGTGTCATTTTGTGTGCTGTCTTGTTTGCAAAATTGGCTCTTGGAATCAAATCCATCTAATGACTGATCTTCCTTACTGATGGTAATCCATCAGGTACATTATTAGATACAATATCCTGAAACTCATTCAATAAATCTGCAACCTCTACAGGTACATCCTCTTCTTCCTCTTTACCAGCTTTTGGAATTAAAGCAAAACACACATGCTCATGCCTCGTACCATCTAGGAATTTTCTTCCATCAACAAATGTTATTCTTGCATTACCACATACCTTTTCTTCAGTCTCCTTCAATGGATTTAGCTTATGTCACACTCCATCCTTTGTCAGGGAATAGGTATTCGCATGACCATCGTGTATAGCACATCTATCAAATTGCCATGGTCTACCCAACAACATATGAAATGCATCCATAGATATGATATCACATAGTACATCATCTTGGTACCCACCGATCTTGAACTTTACCAGGCACTGCTCACTAACCATGACCTTGTGGTCATCCTGCACCCAGGCAATCCGATATGGATGTGGGTGTTTTTGTCTCATGAGCTTCAACTTTGTCACCATCTCTTTTGACACCAAATTGTTAGTGCTTCCACTATCAATAATCACATCATAGAATTTACCCTCACACTTGCATCTAGTGCAAAACAGGATCCTCCTTTGTTCAGGTTCATTCTCACCACTCAGCGGGACTCTTTTGTTAATCAACGTTTCTCCTCTTTCAGCATCTTCTAAATTTGATGATTTGACATCTTCATCTACATGTGCAACTCTAGCCTAGCCTTCATTCCTCCTATTTTTCCTTCCTTGTCATTGAGGACATTCAAATGCCCTATGCACTTCTTCTCCATAGTAAAAACATGTTCCACAGAAGCCTCCTCTTCCTGAACCTTGTCCTCTTCCTCTTCCTCTCTAATCTCTATTATTCTGATCTTGAAAATGATTGGAATTGTTTTGTCTTTGATTTTGATTGCTACTGGCCTCATCCTCCTTTTTCAGATCTTCATTTTGGCCTCCATATGACCATCCACCAGATCATCCACCACGACCTCTTCCATTTTGTCTGCTCTTGAACTTCTTGTTCAGCTTTTCCTCCACTTTTAGGGCAAACTGGTATGTCTCTTCAATACTATTCATTCGAACAAGATTTAGCTCCTCCTGAATGTTTGACCACAACCCATTAAGGTAACAAGCAACTTTCTCCTTATCAGCTTCCGCATGGCCTGTTCTGATGAGGATTCGATAGAACTCCTCTGTATATTCTTGAACAGATCTTCCTGCTTGCTTCAAACTTTGCATCTTCTTCAGTAGGTCAAGCTCATAATCAATAGGAATGAACTATCACTTCAATGTATCCACCATCTGATCCCATCTTGTGATTTTATCTTTCCCTCTTCTATTTTTCTCCAATTGAATCTCTTGCCACCAGATCTTTGCATGACCTTTCAGTCTAGCCTTCATGAATTTGACCCTATCAGGATCCTCATTATCTTCATACTCAAAATATTCTTCACATTCATTGATCTAGTTGATCAATTTTTCTAGGTTAAGATTTCCTAAAAATGCAAAAACCTTGATCTTAGGTCTTTTTCTGATCTTGGAAATGGCCCAAAAAAGCCTTTCTTCTTCTCGATTCAAAATTTTGCCTTCTTCTTCTTGATCATCATTTCCTTCTTCAGCTTCATCCTCACTTTCATCTCTGACATTAAGATTCATTCCTCTGCGAATCTCTTCTTGCAATGCTCGCACTTGTCTCTAGATCACTCTAACCTCAGGTGTTACAACACCAACTCTTCTTCCACATTCCCTTCATGGAGGCATTTTTGTGATGCGTGCTGAAACCCTAACCATGTTCCTGGTGCAAACTGCCTCACAGTCAGTGATCTATTTACACAGAAACCCTAACCACGGTCCTAGTGCAAACTGCCTCACAATCGCTGATTTGTTTACACACTCAAGAACTCATGCTCTAATACCACCTGATGAAGGGTGCTCCCCTTAATACCACAAACACAATAGAAATATAGAAATAACAACAATATGCAAGAACATAAAATTGGCTTCTTATTATCTCCACAAATGTGGAATTACAAACTTTTAGAATTACAAAATGCAAAGCCACATGGGCATTCCCTTACAATATTCTATAGGACAAAGCCTCGAATCAATACCTAGACAACACTACGAGCCTTTTTGTATAGGCATTGATTCAAGGCTTTGTCCTATAAAATATTGTCCAAGACAACACTATGAGCCTTCTTTGTATAGGCATTTTCCACCACCTGAGAAGGTTCTAGAAATTTAGCCCTTAGGGCCGAACAAACATAGAATTATTTTATTTTTCAATTTATTACATCAAAGTTGACTCAAAATAACTTTTGAAACCTAAACAAAAATTTTGAAGGAAAATTGTTTTCTGCCATTTCAGGTGACCCAACTTCCAGAGACCATAAGTCATCACTAGTTGACCTGATTGACTATTATAACCCCATTTCAGAAAGGCCATGAAGCGCTATATAGGCTTGACACATGAAAGCGCCTATCACCCAAATTTTTTACCTCATTCGGGGCCTCTAAAGCCTTCAAAACTGAGTTCAAAGTTTCTGTACCCTGCTGCCAATACCAAAAATCTTCAATATCTTCAAAACTAGACCTGATCTAGCCATGAAACTTTACTGGTAGGCCGATATGACTGGGATGAACCTCCACATGTAAAATTAGAACATTCTGAGATTATGACCAACTTACTAAAAATAGCAATTTCCATAAATAGCAGCTCTACACAAGATAGCCCTTATTGAATACAAAAATAGAAATATTTTTGGGTGATGCAAGATTGCTCTTACACCCAGGATGCTCCCACATCGTTATCATACATCAATTCCTCACAATCATGAATTAATATCCAAATTAGCATATGGTAAGATGAAATAGTATGACTCTTTTAATTATAGAAGTTAGTATGGTTGGTAAGCATAATGTTAGGAATGAATGCAAAGTATTTTGGCAGTCATTCTGTAGCAGTTGTTGTTGCATTCATGACTTGGATTGTCATTGATGTCAACACAGTGATATTCTAGATATTAGCAGGAAAGTAGGTACAGTTTTGTTTTGTGCACATGTTGTATTGTAGATTGGCTTTTGTGTAGTTGATGGTATGTTCTTTGGTGTGTTATTAACCTATGGTTAACAACGCAAAAATAAATTCATTCATTTGTGAGAGTTATGAGCATTTTGGTGAAAGTAGTGTTTAGACAGTGTTTCTATGAAGCGATGTTTGGAAATCAAAGGATATCTCTTAGTTGGGATGGAATCTAATTTTGTGCAGTTAAAGGCATGTTGGAGACTCATTAATGATGATGTGGTTCACAGTGCAAACTTCAAGGATATGTTTGGAGAAAGTTACAGTATCTGGAAGCCGACAGTTTTATGTGAATTCTCTGTGTAGCGTATAGAATTTATTATTTTGTAGTTGAGGATCGACTCATTTGTAATTATTTGAGTTTGGTATATAAGAAGGAATTTTTTCCTTGTTGTAATCTGTACTATGAATATTGAGATGTGAATATATGCATGAAGTGAAGAAAAGAGCTAATTCAGTGATGAAGGAAGACTTGTGAGTATAGAGATCTAGAATTGTGATCTTGTGTAGCAGAGAGTGCGGTTTTTGCATAGTGTGAAGGAGGTAATATATTTCATATTATTCTATTGAATAATTCTAAGATCTTTTGGACAGTGGGTTCAGAGATCTTGCCTTGAAGCTGTTTGGGCAGTGGGTCCTTCTGTCTTCCATAAACTCTTAACCGGGTTAGAATCTTTTGACAGGGATTCAAAATCTCCTAATAGGGATTTATATGTACTGAATGTATTTCATAAGACTCCTAATAGGGTCCATCCTCTAACAAGGAACTTTCATATTAGTGCATCATTTTGTGGGCATCATTCCCACCGGGGTTTACTCTTTTCAAGAGGTTCCCTAGTCAACATATCTTGTGTTATTGTGCAATTGTGTATGATTATCTTTCGATGGCTGATCAGTACATTGATTACATTGTTTAAAGTAGTTGAATGGATAAATTATCTGATAACTGATTCACCCCCCCCCCCTCAGTTATCTTTGGGATCTTTACTTTCTAACAATTGGTATTAGAGTAGCAAGTCCTTGAAAGAAAAGTTTAACAACTTAAGGAGATCCATGGCGAATTTTAGAAAAGAAAGCCCTAAGTTTGATGGAGTAAATTTTGATAGCTAGAAAGAAAAGATGAAGACACATCTATTGTGTTTAGGACCAAGTTATTGGTTGATTACAAAGAATGAGAAGACTATCATTGAGGAAGACAATCTAGAGGCAGGAACTAAAGATGAACTAGATCTATTCATGTGTAACATACTTGCAAGAGAAGCACTTTTGTCAGCACTATCAAAGAATGAATATAGTTAGGTAAGATGTTTGAAAACATCTCATGCAATTTGGAAAGCTTTACATTCTACTTTTGAAGGTGATGAACATGCAAAGAAGGCTAGATTACATAATTGGATTTGTGCATTTGAAGATATTAGAATGATGGAAGATGAATCTATTAGAAGCTATATTGGTAGGATGTCTGAGATTGTAACAGGAATAAAGTCTTGTGGAGGTGATAAGATAGAGAATGAAGTGATATGGAAAATTATGATAAATTTGACACCAGTATTCAAGTAGACAATGCAGATGATTGAACAAGTGATACCTTGTACATCAAACTTTTCAAGAGAGACTCTTCTTGGAAGATTAGAAACAACAGAGATGAACTTGAGATTATCAGGAGAGCTACCTAGAATGGAAACAACATTCAATGCTCTTAACATTAGACCTACAAGAAGTACTAGTGTGAATGGAGATTATGCCAGCAGTAGCAGATCTGAGGAAGATAAGAAGATTGAAGAAGGTATTGCATTACTTGTAAAAACAAAACCAGATGGTAAGAAAATCTTTAAATGTTGGACTTGTCAAGAATATGGTCATTTTGCATCTAAATGTCCTAAAAGAGTTAAGAAGTATATAAGCAACTTTAAACCTAGGAGATCTAAAGAATGTTATTATGAAAATGATGAAGATCTTGAAGCAGGAATTGAAAAACATTCAAGTGATAGTGATAATGATAACTTTGAGGAAATAGGATTTGTAGCAATTAAAGAAGAAAGTTCTAAATCTGATAAAAGGGAAGAAAAAGCATTAGTTTCACAAGTTGAAAAGAAATCTGATTGGATTATAGACAATGGTTGTTCACATCATATGACTGGAGATAAAAGAAAGTTTGTTAAGTTAGATAATTATGATGGAGGAATTGTTAGAGTTGGTAACAATGCATCTTGTTTAATTAAGGGTATAGGATCTATTACTCTTGATGGAAAGACTAACACTGATGATGATTACTTTGTTGATGGATTGAGACATAATCTACTAAGCGTTGGACAATTGGCTGATAAGGGTTATCAAGTTTGGTTTTCTGAGAAAACTTGTGTGATAAAAGATAAAGATGGAAATCTGATTAGAAAAGGATCCAGAACCAGATGTAATGTATTTCAGTTGAATCCTACTGAGATGACATGTTTGATAACTAGGATTGATGACAGTTGGTTATGGCATAAAAATTTTTGTCATATAAACTTTGATAATATTGTCAAGGTGAGCACTACACTTGCGGTAAGAGATTTACCTAGAATTATGAAACCTACTAACATGATTTGCAAAGAATGTATGATGGCAAAGCAGAAAAGGAGTTCATTTCCCAACAAGAAGTTCACATTGATAGAGAAGCTGGAGATTGTTCATACAGACTTGAGTGGTCTTACTAGGACTAGAGGATTCTATGGAGAAAGGTATTTTATGATTCTTGTTGATGATTTTACAAGAATGATGTGGATTGCATTTTTGAAAGAAAAATCTGAAGCATTTGATAAATTTAAGATCATGAAAAGAAAAATTGAGAATGAATCTGGAATGAAGATTAAGTGTCTAAGATTTGATAGAGGTGGTGAATTTACATCTAGAGAGTTTAACACCTTTTGTGAAATGAATGGTATTAAGAGACAATTTTCAGCCCCTAGAACACCAGAACAAAATGGTATTGCAGAAAGAAGGAACAGGTCAATAACTGAAGCAGCAAGAGCTATGTTGTTTGAAAATGATTTGGCTAAGACTTTTTGGAGAGAAGCAGTGAACACAACAGTATACACTACGAACATAGTACAAATCAGGGCAGATACAAACAAGACACCTTATGAATTATGGTTTGGACATACACCCTCAGTTAAGTATTTTAGAATTTTTGGAAGTAAATGTTATATAAAGAGAGATGATGATATAGGAAAGTTTGATCCTAAAAGTGATGAAGTAATATTTCTTGGATATTCTTTAAAAAGAAAAGCATATAGATGTTATAACAAAAGAACTAAGACTATTGTTGAAAGTGCAAATGTAAAAGTTGATGAGAAATTTAAAATTCAGGAAAGAATGCTTGATTATGAATCTGATGGAGAAGCACAACCTCAGCCTAACATTGAAAATGCAAAATTATTTTTTGAAACTAACAGTGATTTGCTGAATGAAAGTCATACTGAACAAAAAAGAGAAGAAAATAGAGAAGAAAGCAGAGAAGAATCTACAGTCAGAACAAGATCAGTAACTATGACACCTAACAGGTATACTTCAAGACATCACCCTGTTGAGCAAGTTATTGGAAGTTTAGATAGAGGAGCTTTGACTCGAAATAAGGTACATTTATGTTTGATTTCTCAAATTGAACCTAAGACTACTAATGAAGCTTGTGAAGATGAACATTAGATTAATGCTATGAAAGAAGAACTAGAGCAGATTGAAAAAAACAAGACATGGGAATTGGTCCCTAGACCTAAAGACAAGAATGTGATTGGAACAAAATGGGTATTCAAAAACAAGATGAATGAACAAGGAGAAGTGATAAGAAACAAAGCAAGATTGGTATGTAAAGGATATTCACAACAAGAAGGAATTGACTATGAAGAAACTTTTGCACCTGTGGCCAGACTTGAAGCAGTGAGAATGTTTCTAGCATATGCAACTTACAAGAAATTCAGAGTGTATCAGATGGATGTGAAGTTAGCATTTTTGAATGGTGAATTGGAAGAAGAAGTCTACATTGAGAAGTTTGAAGATTTTCCTTTGACACAAGAAGGAGATATGGTATGTAAGTTAAAGAAAGCTCTATATGGATTAAAACAAGCACCTAGAACCTGGTATGCAAGATTGGATAAGTATTTATTGAAATTGGGATTTATAAAAGGAACAGTAGATAGTAACTTATACACAAAAGAAATTGAGAATGGTTTGTTGGTTATAGTTATATTTGTTGATGATATTATCTTTGGAGGAGAAGATGAAGCTAGTGACAAATTTGCAGATGAAATGAAGACTGAATTTGAGATGAGCATGATTGGAGAAATGAAATATTTTTTGGGATTACAGATAACACAAAGCAAGGAAGGTATATTTGTAAGTCAGACTAAGTATTTGAATGACTTAATGAAAATATTTGGAATGGAAGATTATAAACCTGTTGGAACACCTATGGTAACCGGACATAAGTTATCTAGTAAAGATGAGACACCAGTAGTTGAGCAAAAAAAGTACAGATCTATGATTGGAGGATTGCAGTACTTGACACATACAAGACCTGATATAGCACATTCAGTGGGGATTATAGCAAGATTTCAAGCAGAACCTAGAGAATCACATTATGCAATAGTAAAGAGGATACTGAGATATCTGAAAGGAACAATGGATTATGGATTATGGTATGAGAATTATGATGATTTTACTTTATGTGCCTATACTAATGCAGATTGGGGAGGCAGCGTTGATGACAAGAAAAGCACCAATGGTGGAGCCTTTTTTCTTGGAGGAAAATTGGTCTCTTGGCTAAGTAAGAAGAAGAATTGTACTTCACAAAGCACAACAGAAGTAGAATATGTTGCAGCAGCAAATAATTGTAATCAGATTATTTGGATGAAGCAGATGTTGAAGGATATTGGAATAAAGTTTGATGAGCCTATTGTTATACATTGTGATAACACCAATATAGTGAGTATGTCAAAAAATATTATTTTACATTCTAAGACTAAACATATTGAGATCAAGTATCATGTTGTAAGAGAGAAAGTTGCAGAAAAAGAAGTAAGATTGGAGTACATAAGTACAAAGGAGTAGATAGCAGATATATTTACAAAGCCTTTACCTAAGGATACATTTGTGTATCTGAGAGGTATGCTTGGGGTTATGCCCCAACCTATTTTTGAGAATTGATGTAGATGATTGCATCTGTCTAGTGGTATATGAGCCCTATCTTTCTTCTCGATTGGATGTTGGAACTTCCTCTATGGGGGAGTTTATGAGCTAAGTCATGAGGACTCTTGTTATTGTATTTTATTTTTTTCCTGAAAAGTGTCTTTTGACATTAAGTTGTTGTTGGCTTACTGATGGAATTTATTTCATTGATGTCAATGGGGGAGAGATATACATGAAAAATATTGTGGATTGTATGAGAGAGCTGAATAGGAAAATGAAGCAAGATTTAATTTGATATTTTGCACTGATGTTGCAGTATTGTATTTTTGGAACATTGGATATTTTTCATCTATGTTGCCATCAATGCCAATGGGGGAGATTGTTAGGAATGAATGCAAAGTATTTTGGTAGTCATTCTATAGCAGTTGTTGTTGCATTCATGACTTGGATTGTCATTGATGTCAACACAGTGATATTCTGGATATTAGCAAAAAAGTAGGTACAGTTTTGTTTTGTGCACATGTTGTATTATAGATTGGATTTTGTGTAGTTGATGGTATGTTCTTTGGTGTGTTATTAACCTATGGTTAATAGCGCAAAAAGAAATTCATTCATTTGTGAGAGTTATGAGCATTTTGGTGAAAGCAGTGTTTAGACAGTGTTTCTGTGAAGCGATGTTCAGAAATCGGAGGATATCTCTTAGCTGGGATGGAATCTAATTTTGCACAATTAAAGGGATGTTGGAGACTCATTAATGATGATGTGGTTCATAGTGCAAACTTTGAGGATATGTTTGGAGAAAGTTACAGTATCTGGAAGCCGACAGTTTTATGTGAATTCTGTGTGTAGCGTGTAGAATTTATTATTTTGTAATTGAGGACTGACTCATTTGTAATTATTTGAGTTTGGTATATAAGAAGGAATTTTTTCCTTGTTTTAATGTGTACTATGAATATTGAGATGCGAATATATGCATGAAGTGAAGAAAAGAGCTAATTCAGTGATGAAGGAAGACTTGTGACTACAGAGATCTGGAATTGTGATCTTGTGTAGCAGAGAGTGTGGTTTTGGCACAATGTGAAGGAGGTAATATATTTCATATTATTCTTTTGAATAATTCTAAGATCTTTTAGATAATGGGTTCATAGATCTTGCCTTGAAGTTGTTTGGGCAGTGGGTCCTTCTGTCTTCCATAAACTCTTAACCGGGTTAGAATCTTTTAACAGGGATTCAAAATCTCCTAACAGGGATTTATATGTACTGAATGTATTTCATAAGACTCCTAATAGGGTCTATCCTCTAACAAGGAAATTTCATATTAGTGCATCATTTTGTGGGCATCATTCCCACCGGGGTTTACTCTTTTCAAGAGGTTCCCTAGTCAACATATCTTGTGTTATTATGCAATTGAGTATGATTATCTTTCTATAGTTGATCAGTACATTGATTACATTGTTTAAAGTAGTTGAATGGATAAGTTATCTAATAACTGATTCACCCCCCCCGCTCTCATTTATCTTGGGGATCTTTACTTTCTAACACATAACCCAATGAAATGGATGGTTAGTAGAGAAGTATTGAGTAACTGAGTGAAGATTGGTGGTCAGTATGACTATTAGCTAGTAGGTCAAAAAAAGAGAATTTATTGTACATTACTGCACCCTAAATGTACTTTTCACTATAAATAATAAACATTTTATTTGATACACTACATTCAAAGAGAATTATGGAGAGACTTGAGAGAATTGAATGAGCATTTGGATTTTGAGCTAAAATAAGTGAATTTGAGTAAGCCCCAGTCGTTTAACTATTACTTGATGAAACCCTAGTCAATCAACTCAAAATGAAATCTAGTGTAGCACAACCCAAGGCACCCAAGGTTACAAAACCTATTTTTATTAAGAGCATAGACTATGAAGAACCGAATTACAAGTTATATCATGAAATTGCTACAAAGATTGATGAGACTAGAGCACTTTCATTATTACCTCTTAGGGTTTTTTTGGTTCAAGATATCAGATCCTACATTCACTACAAGATTTTTTAAATATGTTAAAATGAAATTCAAGATGCATACAAGACATTATGTATGGATGGATAACTGAAAGATGAACATAAACATTTAGAAACAAAGGTTTTGACTCATGCCCTCCATTTAGCGAAGGTTTTCAAGAATGAATGGATAATAATATTTATTAGCTGAGTGGATGAACAATCAATGTGACTCAAAGGTCCAATCAAGATCACAAAGGATGTAATGCATTTGGTTACCGAATATCCAATTGCTGAGAAAGAAAAAGAAGTAAGAGTGGCACCGAAGGAAAAAATAGAGAAGCATACTGGAGCAACATGGGACAGTCGAGGTCTTTGAGTGTCTACAATAAATTATGTAGAAACTAAGTTTTCTACATGTGTCATTGCATACAAAATATATCAATCTAGCAAACCAAATAGTGTACTATGTGGAGCTATTGACTTAGAATACAAAATTGTGAAGAAATGATTCAAAGTTGACCTAGCTGAGATACTGTTGAAGAAACGGGAAGACAAAATGAATACTATCCAAGTTTCTAAGGCCAATACACTAAATATGGATCATTATTGGTATGTATTTTCTTCTACTTGCAAATTATTTCCTACAATCGGTGATGTGAACTGGAATATAGATAGGCCTGTTATTTATCAGATTAGTGATTATATCAATGGTCTAGGTGAAAATTTTGATAAAGTAATGAGTGAATATTTTCAAAAATTTAAGGCCTAAATTCATTAAAGATATAAGATTCGCCCACAGATAGTCGAGAACTACAAAGATAGAGTTTATTTCCTATCTTATACAGACACATGTCTAATTAAATCTATAGAATTGAGAACTTCATGGCTGAAACTGATGGGTTATGAAATTGATATTGACTGAGCTACACTTGCAATTGAAACCTTGTTGAAACAACCATTAGACATGACAAAAAAATGATATGTAATATTTGAAGAAGATAAGAAGAGGATAAGGCTTGAAATCCTAGGTCCCAAAATACAAAATAAATCATAAAACATGTTAAACACATTAGAAGAAAAATTTGGTGAAGAAATGGATAAGTCGGTTGATGAAGAAACTAAGGCAGAAGATGCTGAGGGAGAAGAAATAGAAGTGTAAAAATATAAAACTAAAAGGGGTAGGAAGGCCCTAGTAGAGTAAAATGTTAGTCTGAAGGCTACTAGGTCAAGGAATAAAGCTGCATCAACCCCCGCACCACCTACAAAAATAGGTAGAGGTAAAACTGGTATACTTGAGGATAAGCAGACTAAAGAAAAGACATATTAGAAAAGGAAGTACACATTGAAGAAACAAAATATTATGAAGAATGATGATAGTGAGAAGATCAAGTCACTTAATGAAGATCAATTCAGAGTTTGTAAGAATTTTGTACCAAAAATAATTGATGAGCATGCTAAAGTATTGAGAGCATTTGGAAGTTTTGGTTCCATGCACATAGTAAAATTTCATAAGCTAAATGATGAAGACAAGTTGAAAGTTGATGAAGAAACTATTGATGCAATGTATACATTTAGAATTGTACCTATAGAACTTATAGGAAAGATACCTAAAGAATTATATGATGGAATAAGTGCAAGATGGAGATATGCACTAGACTCTGAAAGAAAAATAAGGGAGAGATCAGTTTTCTTATCAGTCCCAAAATTATCAGTGCAAGACATTGATGAAGCCCTAATTAATTACAAGAAGAGATTCATGATTAAAAAGAGATCATTGTGTTACAAGTAGTAATTTTCATTGCACCAAAAGATTGACCTTGTTAATGCCTGATACAACCATTAGACTTATAGAAGACACAGGAGGCTGTTAAACCATGTCACGAATCCCGAGGGGAGCGCTAACCATTTTTCCAACAATCTCCCCCTCAGTGTTACCTAAGGGGATTTGAACCTGTGACCAAGCTCTAATACAACTTGTTACAAGTAGTAATTGTCTTTGCACCAAAAGATCAACCTTGTTAATGCCTGATACAACCACTAGACTTATAGAAGACACATGAGGCTGTTAAACCATGTCACGAATCCCGAGGGGAGCACTGACAATTTTTCCAACACATTGAGCATGTTGACACAAAGGACACGGGGAGTGGAAGAATAAAGTAATAAAGAATGGAAAGATATATTCCAAATGGATGAACTTGAAAAGATAGATATATTTGATACTGAGTTGCCAACTGATGCACAAGTGGAAAATATGGAAGCAGACCTCAAGGATACTATAAATAAAGTAATTGATGATATTCCTCACATGGTCAAAGATGCATAAGAAGAGGTTATAATAGAAGACATCACTGAATAGGATCTAGATGAAACTTTAAATAAGGATCAAGATGTCATGGATGTTACCGAGGAACCTCTTGAAGATACATCATTTACTAAGACATCTATGGCACAACTGATGAAGGATGCAACTATTTTGTAACAAGTGCATGCATATGCATCTCTTACACCTAGTTTTATTTCACCTATTGTGGTAGTACTTAACACAAATAATATTGTTCACACTAATGTTCCTAAAGATACTGAGGAAACAACTAAAGAACCTAAGAATCAAAAGGAAACAGATAAGGGTGATGAACCCACAACCACCGGGAAAGGAAAAGAGACTACTACTGCATAGACAAAAAATACTTCTCCTACACACATGAAGTCAGATGCATGGGAACAAGGAGTATAAAAGGTACTAAAAAGGAAGTTGAGAAAGAAAAGGTTGAAGAACCCACTAAGTAGCATATGAAGGCTCCTTTTCCTCCAACTATTTCACCTAGTGGAAGTGTACTCAGTTCCCCTAATAATAACAATAAGAAGAAGATGATGATGATAGGGATACTCCTCCAAGAACTATCCTAGTTATTCATTAAGTCTATTTTTAAACTCCTTAGGGCTTCCTCACTCTTAGGACCCTACTACTATAGGAGGTTCACCTTTCTATCCTCCTACACCCATATTTTCCCTACCAATTCAAGTTCTCTCTTCTTTCACGAACTCACAATTGTAAGTTCATATATCCCCTACTCGTCCCTCTTCCAATAATCTTGCAGGAGATGAGGGATCCTCTCCATTATGTTCACTCACTAAATATTTCTTCTTGACTGGTCTGGCAGTCATCTTCCTTCACTCTAGCATCATGATCTCATGCAAGTGTATTTCTATTACTCTTCCCTAGTTGGACTAAGGCCAAGCTCTCCTAAGGTAAGATATTTATAGCTTCCTACATTCCTACCAAGAAAATAACAAAAAGAGAAACAATATACAAAGGCTCCATTTGTTCTATGTACAATACTAAGTATGTTTCATTAATTCCACTAAATAGCATCTAGAAATAGGAATTTTGTATTACTTTCAACTGATCATTACACACAGGAATAACACTAAGTATGTTTCACTAATTCCACTAAATAGCATCTAGAAATAGGAATTTTGTATTACTTTCAACTGATCATTACACACAGGAATAACACTAAGTATGTTTCACTAATTCCACTAAATAGCATCTAACCTTACAACCAAAAATTTTGAGGTCTTATATCGGCCTCTAATCTGTTACTAAAATAACTAGAATAGAAAAACAAAAATATCATAACTTCCATTATGTGTGCAGATTCAAACTGTCACGTTGATGTAGTCGATTTTGATAGTGTGATCAAGTATCGGTTTAATATTTTCCCTTTTTCTCTACTAATCGGTCATCAATTGACATGACATGTACCGATGCTTCCCTATGGATTGGTCACCCATTGGCATGATTCCCACTCACGACATCATCGGTCTTCAGTGTAACCTTTTTTACACTCCTCTGCTATTGAAAGTTTGTCGATAAACTTTTCAGCATGGCTCTTACCGATGACCCCATTACGGCTTGATGTACCCTGATACAACCATCAACTATCAGCCAAAAAATTATCTCCCAACACCGAAATACTTAGTTAAACTGATCGTGGTGTCGAGGAGACTGCTTCCAATGCCCGCATCAGTATAACCTACACATAATTTTACATCAGTGAATGGCCTAATGGAAACTGCATCTCACCACTCACCAATACTAACATTGGTCTAACTTATCCTGATGTTCATTTTAGTATGCCTTCTAGCAATGTTTTCATCAGTCATCTTCTAGACTTAGAATGAACTCCATCGTTGGTGCCTAGATGATCGATGTCTTATATGTCGATTCTTCTATTGGTCGGACCTTTCCCGATATGACCATTGGCCTTTACTCTATCTAAAAATAAAGTTTGTAGCTAGAGAAAATTAACCTAATGACTATGATCAAGATGTGCTATGTTGACCCTATTATCGATCTATTCTATACCGATAAGCCAAAATTAAACACACTATGCACATTTTGCTACTAATCAAAAAAATTCTAACCAAAATTTGTGGGGCAACTTGGCTAACCAAAATTTTCAATTCCTAACTTCTGAAACTTTGTCTCATGCACCCAGGTAGCCTTTTCATCTTGGGTATTTTTACTGACTCTTGTTAGGAATGGGAACACTAAGAGGGGGGGGGGGGTGAATCAGTGTTCACTGTATTTTAACTTTTCACTTTAATCTTTATTCTGAACATAAATGCTTAAGTACTGAAATAAACATTCACATAAACATGAAACATGAAATAAACACATGACACCAATATGATTATAGGGAAACCCAAATAGGTAAAACCCTGATGGGAATTGACACCCACTAATATTTTGCACTAATGTTTTTTGATCCTTGCTAGAAGATCATTTTCCATATTAGGAGTAGCTTTACAATGCTTTAAGTAGAGTAGACCTTGTTAAGGGTCGAACCCTGTTAGGATTCTTTTACAATCATCCATATTAGGGGAGAGGACGCACTATCCAAGAGCTCACTACTCAAGTGGTGAAGGTTACAACCTTCTAATATCAGATACACACTATATCTACTAGGTGAACTATTACTGTGACACTGCTTGTCAGATCAGTTCCTTTGATGCGATGATGCTTTGACCTCTTGCAAAGATCTAATACATCTTCTAGTGTCTTCACACACTTCTTCTTTTCTTATCACAACTCTATTTCTACTTCCATACCAAATACAATGGGCGCACCTTATATTTATGCACTCATACAAAATACACAATTAGGTCGGCCCTATAACTAATTACAAACAACGCTTCCAAATGAATTGTCTTAAGCATGCTTACAATTATACATATAAACATGTCAGAAACCTAAATACAATGGGTGCATAGCCTTTACAACATTATATTATAATCACAAACCAAAATGCTAACTACCAGCTCCATGCTCTGTTCTTTGCTGGCACACACTAGCTGTGCAACTTCAACTGACTGTAACTTTCTCATCCTTGCACATCTAATTATGCGCTCATAGACTAAGCAAGAATATATTCTAACCAACTTAACTTCTAGGGTGCATATCATAATTCTTAGGTACACACGTGTGCTGATGCTCTGAGCTATCAGAACTCTGTATAATATCCAGTCTTTAACACTTAACCGAATTTTGATCTTTACATCAAGTGCGCTAACTCCAAACTACTATATGACTATGTTTCCATAATGACAACACTATATCTAGTCATATACTTTAGTATAGACAAATTTCCAACAATCTCCCCCTTTTTCATTGATGGCAACAAAGGAATATGGCCAAGTTGCTAACTGTCCCTTAACACAAATTTTTTTTGTCTTCTATACATTTTTTATACATAATCTTATATCTCCCTATACATATTATACTCCATATTCTATACACAACTCCCCCTTTGATATTAATGACAAAGGTGTACCAAAAAATTATATCTGCACATACTTACTTAGGGAAAACATCCGAATATGGTATCTTGAGGTTTTGGATCTCCTTCTTCCAAAAAGTTATCAAGGAGTTAACTATCTGGAGATGGGCACATAATGCATATTGAAGTTTCTCCATCTTCTTCAAATCTATGCTCAGACCTTGATCATAAGTTATCATTGTAGCATCAATCTCCTTTATGTTCTAATTTAGAATGTCTAGTGAGGGCACAAGAGCATTCCTCAACTAAGTCTATCTAGACCTTATTTTTGTCATCTCTTTCTCTGCCTTCTCAATTTTGTCCAGTTGACCCTGGTAAACATTATTACACATGTTCACATCATTGGATGAGTCTTTCACTAAAATCTTCACCTGTTCAATCATAGCTTCTACATATTGTATTGTCTTATGATGGACATCAGTAAGCTTATCTTGATTCATGCAATCTGCAATGAATTTCCTTCCTTGATCAGCAAATTCTTTCAGGGATGCTTGTCTTGTCTTGAGTGAATTCAGATCTAGAGCAAAGTTGCTTATCAACTCATTCAATCTTTTCTTCAGGTACTTCTCTTCTAAAATCTTGGATGTAGATTCTTCAAGGCTAGAAAAATTACTTTTAAACTATGAGATAACTGTACTCACATCATCAACTGAGTGTACCTTATCCACTTTCATGTCTGTAGGCAACAAACTGTTCAATATGTTCACTAATTCCACAAGGAGAGGATTTCTCATGACTTGTTTCTCCTTTGCCTTCTCCATAGCTAAGACACTGAACTTAATTAGGTCTTCTTCTCTCCATGAGTCCAAACTAGATGTGTCAGGTGTCAAACTTGACAACAATACTAAGGAGGGGGTGATGGGAGTGCTATCCATCACTTCTAGCTTTATCTTGGGTAGATCACTAGAAGTTTCATTTTTCTCTTGTTCTTTTTCTTCTGTCTTATCTTCTTCTTCCTTTTTCTCTTCTTCTGTCTCATCTGATATATTTTCAATCAATACCTCTTCTTGATGAGTGGGAGGTGTGCTGCTGTATAGGATCTTAGCTTCTTGTGTGCTCACAAAAGCTTCCTCAAACTTATCTAAGTCTGTGTCCGTGGCCGCCATGGCTATCTCCACATTATCAATGATAATGGTGTTGTCCTTGAGTGAATCTGATATGGGCACAGACTTATCTACCTTTTTTTGTACTTCCATTGCAGGCGCTGAATCCTAAGGACCTGTAGACTATTCCTTTATAGTCTCTACTTCTTTGTCTTGCTTACTAGGTGCTGGAGAGATGGGTACAAACATAGGTTTCATGCATTGTTCTAAGAATACCTTCTCAAAGGCCTTCTTTGTTTCCTTAGAGATCAGCTCATAGTCTTTTTTCATGAGATGTAATGTTCTCATCTTTGACCTTAGGTGTGGCTTCACCAAATTCAACAATAGTGACTTTTCTTCAACAGAAAAAATTGGAAGAGTGGAATCAAGAATTTGTTCCCTTATTCTGAAGTCTTCTTCAGTGGCTTGTCTCTTCAAGGTATCCATTATCTCCCACACTTTATTAGGAATTGTTGTTTTTAATTCAAGAACTATCTTCTTGAACTTTATCATATGTTTTACAATCATATCATGTATTTTTGATTTATTAATCTCACTGTATGATTCATAAAACTTCCCTACTTGATCAATTCTACCCTCATAAACAATTCTTGTGCTTAATACTTTGAGGCTTGGTCTAAATATTGCCTTAGGAGGTGGTTGAATTTTTTTCTTACTCCTTATAGCTCATGAGGATGGATGACTAGTGTTGGTTTCTTTCTTCCTTTTGGATATTGGCTTATACTCCGGAAGAGCATTAGAATCATTGGTTTCTTTGGGCGCAGAAGGAGTGTCATTAGGTATATCCTTCTAACTGTCATCTTTTTCAATTTTTATCTTCTTCATCTTAGGATCTTCTTGATCTTCTCTCGCTACTATGCTTTTCAATTCCAAAGAAATCTTCTCTTACCTTGCCTTGTCAAGGTCTACTTGGGATACACCATGAATCCTTAAGAGCTCTAATGTTACTTTGGCAACCTTTTTTTGTTGCTGCGCTGTTAAGCTTTGCATCTACTTCCCTTGTCTTCTCCTCATATGTTCTCCATCTAGGTTCATTATGATCTTTGTCTTGTCATTTTTGATAGCCTTGATGTTATTAATCAACTATGCGGGAAAGATCTCACACAAGTTGAATTCACCATCTTCCTTTACTAGTCTGATGGCTACTAGAATAGTGCTCGCAGACACACTATTTACCCTACTGGTGTGATGAAATCTGTACCGTAGTATCATTGACATAAATTTGATTTCATCTTTCTCAATAGGCTCGATATTCATACCGCACCTATCACTTCTTGACTTACATGTTTGTTCAACCATATTTTTGACATCCTTTCCCACAGGAAGGACAATGCCTGTTCTAGAAAAGCCTGTCATCTCATGTATCAAGTCATTTGTGATTCTAACTGGTACATCACCAATCCAAAACAAATAATCATGAATCCTTCTTAATAAGATCTTTATCCATTCTGTCTCATAGAATACATATGCCATAGCATACTCAATAATTAGGTGATCATTCCATTTAGCATATTCATCCAAGAATGTTTTATCTGGTTTCAGCATGGTGTCCATGTACACTCTTAGCCTATCTAGTCCAACTGGTTCCTTCTTATAGTAGATATATGCTCTAATGCCTTCCACATGCATGACGCCCATAGGCGTGCAGGAGAAAGGTCCCTCTAAATCATCTAGGGTTGATTTGAATGGATGTTTCTTGAAAACATATCTCTTCTTTTTAGCGACATCATAAACAATGGGAGTGGCCATGACTTACTTGTAAACACTTTCCAACTGAGCTCCAAGATAATTTGAAGGCTTCCGAATCGGCGCAATGAGCTTAGGGTTTCTACAACCGACCAAATGCACTGCAAACACTAATAAATCAATCTCCAAGACTTAACACCTTCCAAGACTTTTTATGCTCTCCTATTGCTCTGAATTTGAATGCAATGAGAAATCAAATGACTTATGTGCACTTTAAAGTGAAAAATCCACCATTAATGCAAGTAGCATAAACTAGGTTGTCACTTCAGAATTTGCAACTCAAGTTCTGCTAACAATCAGCATGTGCACTCTTGCACATAGGTACCTTGATACTCCAAAAGCTTAAGTCCAAAGGTTCATACTCTGAGGATGAGTATACTAGCCACGCAGGGGTCTAGAGCTAAATTAGCTCCCCCTATGACCCTGAGGGCTATTCACTTAGATGTAGAGGGTGTGTCCACTTGGGATGCATCCAATACACTCTCATCAGTCTTGTCCTTCTTCTTCTCTAATCAAATCATACTTGCATCATCTGAGGCTTTGACAAAACTAACTTCTCCTATGGGATCCAAAACTGGTTCTCTGAGCTTTTTAGGGCTTCCGTGACCTTGTGTCCTTGATCTACAGAATCTTGAGATATGTCCAGCCCTTTTACAAGAGTGACAAATGACTGGAGGTCTTACATTCCTTGGCGCATTGACATGAGTCACCATTCTGCATTGTTTTTTTGTGTGACCATTGTAGTTACATATCTAGCATGTAACATTCTGAACACTTCTTACATTTGTCTGATTCTGATTTCTTTGATCTTGTTGAATTCTATTCTTCTTTCTAGTCTTGCAATTCATAGCTCTATGACCAAATTTATTGCATGAATAACAATAACCATTAAAAGGTTTTACCTTTGTACAGTTCCTTGCAATGTGTCCATGCTTGTTACAAGAAAAACAAGTGCATTCTACTTGCTTACGCTCAATCTTAGGTGGTCCACCATTATCTATGGTTTGATCTTCAATCTTTTTAGCATCAATAGAGTCCTTTTGTGAATCCTTTCTTGCTCGCATATTGTCAATCTGATTTTGTGCTTCATAGACAACTGGTGTCTCCTTTGGCTCTTCTTTCATACAATTGAGATTCTATCAAATCAAAACTGGTGTGTAATTTGTCAATATGATTCTTTGCTTCTTTCAATTCAGACTCCAAGCTTTCTTTTTTGTTCCTTAGCTCTAAGATTTCCATGTTCGCTTGCCTTAGTTCTTCATTTAGCTGAAGGTTCTCTTTGATCTGTTCATCATAGACTTGTTGATTATTAGTCAGCTTATCATCAACCTCTTCAAGTTGTTCTTTTAAGGATTTTTTTTCTTCATTTTGCTTCTTGACCATTGTTCCTAGATCACTGGTGGAGAATTCTTTCAAATCTTTCCTTAGCTTTTTGATGACTAATTGAGCATCACTAAGTTTATCCTTTAGTTTTTTAGATTATCTTTCTGACTTGTCCAGATCTTCAAGAGCAACTTCAAGATTTCTTTTCAGATGTTTTATTTCAGCTTTTTCCATGATCTCCTCAAGTGGTTACACTTTTATGCTAAGGACCAGAGCTCTAATACCAATTGTTAGGAATGGGAACACTGACAGGTGGGGGGTGAATCAGTGTTCACTATATTTTAACTTTTCACTTTAATCTTTATTCTGAACATAAATGCTTAAGTACTGAAATAAACATTCACATAAACATGAAACATGAAATCAACACATGCCACCAATATGATTACAGGGAAACCCAAATAGGTAAAACCCCGGTGGGAATTGACACCCACTAATATTCTACACTAGTATTTTGTGATCCTTGCTAGAAGATCCTTTACCCTGTTAGGAGTAGCTTTACAATGGTTTAAGTATAGTAGACCTTTTTAAGGGTCAAACCCTGTTAGGAGTCTTTTACAATCATCCCTATTAGGGTAGAGGACACACTATCCAAGAGCTCACTACTCAAGTGGTGAAGGCTACAACCTTTTGATCTCAGATACACACTATATCTACTAGATGAACTATTACTGTGACACTGCTTGTCAGATCAGTTCCTTTGATGTGATGATGCTTTGACCTCTTGCAAAGCTCTAATACATCTTCTAGTGTCTTCACACACTTCTAATCTGCTTATCACAACTCTATTTCTACTTCCACTCCAAATACAATGGGCACACCTTATATTTATGCACTCATACAAAATACACAATCAGGTCGGCCCTATAACTAATTACAAACAATGCTTCCAAATGAATTGGCTTAAGCATGCTTACAATTATACATATAAACATGTCGGCAACCTAAATAAAATGGGTGCACCTTATATTTATGCACTCATACAAAATACACAATTAGGTCTGCCCTATAACTAATTACAAACAATGCTTCCAAATGAATTGTCTTAAGCGTGCTTACAATTATACATATAAACATGTTAGAAACCTAAATACAATGGGTGCATAGCCTTTACAAAATTATATTATAATCACAAACCAAAATGCTAACTGTCGGCTCCATGCTTTGTTCTCTGTTGGCACACACTGGCTATACAACTTCAACTAACTGTAACTTTCTCATCCTTGCACATCTACTTATGCGCTCATAGACTAAGCAAGAATATATTCTAACCAACTTAAATTCTAGGGCGCATATCATAATTCTTCTGTCCACATGTGCGTTGATGCTCCGAGCTGTCAAAACTCTGTATACTATCTAGTCTTCAACACTTAACTGAATTTTGATCTTTACATCAAGTGCACTGACTCCAAACTTCTATATGACTTTGTTTCCATAATAAAAACACTATATCTAGTCATATACTTCAGTATAGACAACTTGCCAACAACTCTTGAATGAAATATTTTGTTAGCCTTGAGCTTTGTTGTGGATGGTAAATAAAGTGCTTCTACTTCACTGATTACCTCTATGAGACTTTGATCTCCATTGGGAACTGATCCCTTATAGAGAACTAGGTTTGGTACATTGAATATAGGAGACAGTCCTATGTTTTTAGGGAGCTCTACTTTGTACTCATTGTTTCCATACTTACCCAAAATAACACAAGGTCCCAAATTTCTCATTTTGAACTTGTTGGGTACTCCCTTCTGTAACCTTTGCTTATTCAAATGAACCATCACAAGATCTCCCACTTGGAACTGAAGATCTTTCTAAACTTCTCATTAGCTTTATGCTTGATTTTGGTAGTATTCATTGTCAGTGACATTTTGACTGAATCATGGACTTCTTTCATTGAAAGGGAAAATTATTCTCCATATCCACTTCTTGAAGACCCTTCACTCAACTCTCTTAGCTCCAGAACACCCCTTGGATGCATTCCATAGACTACTTCAAATAGGCTTATGCTAGTGGTCTGGTTGACTATGTCATTATAACCATATTCACCTTGTGCTTGGACTTGTTCTGAAGTCTGTCCATATTCTTTAGTGAGGCACCTTAGAAGGTTACCTAGGCTCCTATTAACTACTTCAGTTTGGCCATCAATTTGAGGATGGTATGCAAACCCAAAAGATAGATTGGTACCAAGCTTGTGCCATAGGTTCTTCCAAAAATGATTGAGAAATTTAGAGTCTCTGTTTGATACTATGCTAAGGGGTATTCCATGAATCCGCACCACTTCCTTAAAAAATAATCAATCAATTTGAGTAGCATCATGGATGGTCTTACAAGGTACAAAATGTTCCATTTTACTAAATCTATCCTCTATAACATAGATTCTATCATACCCCTATTTTGTCTTGGGTAAGCCAACCAAAAAATCCATACTAAGACACTATCACAGTCTGCTAGGAATAGGGAGAGGTTGATAGATTCCAACGTTGGAGGATGTGCCTTTGGATTTTTGGAAAACAATACAACACTCCACATATTTCCTAAAATCTTGATTCATTCTAGACCAATAATAGTACCTTTGAAGTAACTCTTGAGTCTTATTGACTCCAAAATATCCACTAAGAGCTCCATTATGTTTTTCTTAAATCAAATTCTCCCTCATTGACCCTCTAGGCACACAAAGATGACCTCCTTTAGACAACAGTTCATTTTACAATGTATAATCAGAAAATCCACCATAAAAATGATTTTTTTGATCCTTACATACCTTTTAGGCATCTGTAAAGTCTCCATCCTCTGAGTATAATTCCTTGAAGCTATCAATCCCTATGCTTTTCAATTGCGCCTCTTGTACTATCATGAGTCTCTTTCTTAGTGCATCAACAACCTTGTTTTGTTTCCCCTTCTTGTGATTAATGGTGAACATATAGGATTGCATATACTCCACCCATCCAATATGTTTATGACTGAGTTTGTCTTGTGAATTTAGGAAATTGAGATCTTGGTTGTCTGCATAGACAAAAAATTCCTTAGGAAGGATATAATGTCTCCACTTCATTAGGAGTTGGACTAGAGAATATAACTCTAAGTCATAGGAAGAGTACTTCCTCTTTGCATCACTGAGCTTCTCATTGTGGAAAGCAACTGGTCTTCCCTCCTGGATTAAGACAACCCCTATAGAAATGTTACTGGCATCACACTCGACAGTGAAGAGTTTTTCAAAACTTGAGAGAACTAAGATGGGATAAGTGGCTATCCTTTCCTTCAAATTTTCAAACCCCTAATTTTCTTGGTCATTCCACTAGAACTTGGTTTTCATACCACCCTTTATAGTGTCTAACATAGGTGCACATATAGCACTGAATTGTTTAATGAAATTTCTATAATATTGAGCCAAGCCATGAAATCTCCTCACCTCTATAGCAGTCTTAGGAGTATGTCAGTTTATGATTGCCTCCACCTTTCCTTGGTCCATTTTGAGATTTCCATGTCACAACACAAAACCAAGGGACACTAGTTCCTATTTCATAAACTCACACTTGTCCAAGTTTATCATTAGCTTTTCTTCATGCAATTTCTTGAATGTAAATTTCAAATGCTTAAGATGTTATTCCTTAGTATTTCTATAAATCAATATATCATCCAAGTATACTACCACAAGCTTACCAATGAAGTCCTTCAATAGTTGATTCATTAGCCTCATAAAGGTTCTAGGGGAATTAGATATCCCAAATGGCATGCCAATACAATCCTTTAGTGGTCTTAAAGGTGATCTTCCACTCATCCCCCTCCTTGATTCTGATTTTATGGTATCTGCTCTTGAGATCAATTTTGGTGAAGTACTTGGCTTCCCCTAAATAGTCCATTAGGTCTTCTATTCTTGGAATAGGGAATATATACCTAATGGTAATTTTGTTGATGGCCCTAGAGTCAATGCACAACCTCCAATTACCACCCTTCTTAGATGCTAAGATAGTAGGAATAGCACATGGGATAATACTTTTCCTAATCAGTCCTTGGTCTATGAGTTCTTGGATTTTCTTAGGAATATCCTCATTTTATAAGTAGCCTTGTTGGGAACTATAGCTCCTGGGATGAAATCTATTTGATGGATAATATCTCTTTTAGGGGGTAAGGTAGCTATTTGTCCTTCACTTACCATGTCCTTGATGGCTAATGGCTCTTTTAGGGGGTAAGGTAGAATTATTTTTCACCCACCAATATAACATTAGGTCATGTTGACCTTGCTTCCCCTTCTTCAAACAAGGACTATATATTTAATGTAACTCCATCTTTCTTGAATGAATAGACATTCTTATCCCCATCATGTATGGATTTCCTATAAAAATGACAAGGCCTTCCTAATAAAAGGTGATATGTGTCCATTGGTTTATTTGTCCTTATACCTCCCAATGGTGAAGTCTATCCATGCTTGCTCATTAACTAGGAAATGTTGTCCCTTGTTCAACAAAGTGACTCTATAGGGATTTTTATGAGGAATCCTTGGCATCTTGAGTTTACTAACTACCTCTTCTAACACAATATTTTCAGTTGACCTTGAGTCAATAATGACTTTACAAAATTTCCCCAATATTTTTCTTTTTGTTATAAACAACGCCCTTCTCTTACTCGGTTCTTCCCTGACAGACTCTTTGATGAGTGTTCTTCTTATCATAATATTTTCTCCTTCTTCTAATTCTAAGGGAACCTCTGCATGTTTGTTACTACTTGTCTCTTCTTGGACATAGCTCACACTCTTTTCAATTCCTTGTGATGTACACCCCTCCTCTGGACATCTATAGGATAGATGTCCTAACTAGTTACAGTGGTAGCACTTCATAGTTGAAAAGTATGATCCTTTTCCTTGACAACTATTTATTCCTCTCTAATTTGTATTTGAGCTTCTACCTCTGTTGTAACCTCCTTTTTTTGGGCTGCTTTCATGTTGCTCTGTAAACTTTGTCTCCTCTTGGGTCTTTGATACTGAACTCCTACCTCCAAAGCCTCCTCTATGGCATCAACCATCTCTACCTCTTCATCTTCCTTTATTGATGTTGGATTCTTGCTTCTTCCTTAATTTTTCTTCCACTTTAATAGCTAATTGATGACATCTCTGCACTATGGTAGGAGTCAAGAGACTAAGCTCATCTTGAATGTTCCACCTGAATCCATTTAAATATTTATCTACCTTCACACTCTCATCTTTGACCACTCTAGACCTCATGCACAACCTTTGGAACTCCTCGGTATATGAGTTGACATCTAGCTCTTTTTGTCTAATGCTTTTTCTTCTCTTATGCAGTTGGATTTCATAATCCTCAAGTACATATACTTCTCTGATTTTAGCTACCATAGCTTTCCATGTGGCTATAGGATTATTTCCTTCTTTCTCTCTCTCATCTTGGATGAACTTCCACCAAGTGAGGGAAGATACCCTAAGCCTTTAATTTTCTACTTTCACCATTTGGGCTTCATTTATCCCATCACACTCAAAGTGATTCTCAAGCCCCTCAATCCAATCCATCACCACCTCTGGTTCTATTTTCCCACTGAATATAGGTACCCCCTCCAAAGATTTCCCACTTAGGGATTTCAATGATTTAAGGAATGGCTCCTCGGTAAGGATAGGGTCTAGTTCAGAGACCTCATCATCTAGGGGTACTTAAAAGGCTCATATGAGGTATAGTGAGGGTTTAAGTTCTTTAGTGTTAGGAATTAGTCCTAAAAGGCCTTTTAAAGGATGTTTGAAATGATATTAAGATAAAGGGATAAAGAGTTGTTGAGTTGACAACTATGTTGTCAACTTGACAACAATTAACTAAATGTAATAGTCATATAGCTGGCTGACTATCGGTTGTAGGGAAGTTTCAAACTATTAAATTGACTTGGCAAGGCTATTTTGGATTGTGTGAGCATGAATGAGAGTAAGGGAGGAGTTTAGGGAGTTTGATATAGTGTTTTTATATTGAAGGAAGCAATGTAATGAAGTTTAAATCAATAAACTTTTAATTCCTTGCAAATTGTCTATTCTCTACTGCAAGGACACAGTCCTCATCTTGGTGTTCTAAAACTCTTCATTCAATGGATGGTTGAATAGGAAATGTAGTAGTTTGAAGGTGGATTAAGTTACTTTATTTCCATGCATGTTTTGTATTTCTTTAGTACACTCTATCATGTTCATTTAACTTATAAATACAACTTTTAGATCAAAATGGATTAAGTCTCCAAGTCACTGTGTCAATGTGATAGTCTACACCGACCTCTGTAAATGCATTGGCATAACCCTTAGATTATTTTCTCAGACTCAGAAAATAATTTAGACACCTTCATACCTTGTTAGGCTCTGCTAAGAGGTGGACCCCTACTATTATATAAGGGGGAGATTTCATATTATATATGTAGTAGGAGCACTCCCATCCTTCCAGCTGGTATCAAGTTAGTTAGCCCCACCTATCCGATTAGTAAGTAGGAGCCCAACCAAGGGCTTTGGTTCTCTCTACCTGAACAATTTATACGGGTTATAGTCATGTTTTTATGCATGTAGAGGATCGATCCAAATTTTATATCATGTGGGAAGGTAGTTAACTCTTTCCTTCTTTTTTCATTGGCCAAACATTCATTAAGAATTGATCGAGTAGCCCCTACTATTTTAAGGGCTTATTTTAGCTAATAATATTAGTGACGGATGAAGCACTATTTTAATTTCAATCTATTGCATCTATTTGAAAACCAATTTAAATCTTCAACAATCATTTGAAATAAAGGATTGTATTTAGTTAGGGGGCACTTACAAGTGGTCGATTCAAGCATTTGTGGCCCTCCTTCAGCTCTGCTTTGGTGCGTAATGGCACTTCTCTACTCTAATGTACAACATAATGAATTGAAATGAAACCTTTTTTTAAGTTATGTCTGTGTTCATCTAAATTTTGAAAAATCGCCCTAGTCATAGAAATTTAGATGAACATGGGCATGGATTAAAAAAAACAAAGTGTTCCTTCTACATTCTGACTAAGCAAAATGATTTTGCAAGTTCGTCGAAAATGTTGGTCAAAAACTAGGGTCAAATATACTAGTGTATCTTTGGATGCAATGATCAAGCAAGTGAGAGATTTTCAAATGAAATGAAAGATGAATTTGAAATGAGCATGATTGGTGAGATGAAATACTTTTTGGGATTGCAGATTATGCAAAACAAGGATTGCATTTTCATATCACAAACAAAATATCTTAAGGACTTATTGACAAAGTTTGTAATGGAGAATTGGTAACTAGTTGGAACTCTTATGGTAACTAGATATAAATTGTCAAGAAAGGATGAATCACCAAGTATAGCACAAAAAAGATACAGATCTATGATAGGAAGACTAAAATACTTAACACACACAAGACTTGATATAACTAATACAATTGGGATTGTAGCTAGATTTCAAGCAGAACCTAAAGAGACACATGTTGTAGCAGTAAAGAGGATTTTTAGATATTTAAAGGGCATGCCAGATTATGGGCTATGGTATGATAGATAACATGATTTCACATTATGTGTATACACTGATGTAGATTGGGGAGGAAATTTTGATGACAAAAAGAGTACAAGTGGTGGAGCTTTCTTCTTGGGAGGAAGATTAGTCTCCTGGTTGAGAAAGAAATAGAATTGTATATCACAAAGTACAACAGAATCAAAGTATGTTGCAACTACAAATAATTGTAATCAAATCACTTGGATGAAGGAAATGTTGATGGATATTGGCATTGAATTTACTAATTAGGTATTATCATATATTGTGATAATACAAGTATAATCAGCATGCCAAATAATCTGGTATTACATTCAAAGACCAAACATATTGCAATAAAGTATCATGTTGTAAGACAAAAGGTTGTAGAAAAAGAAATCAGATTGGAGTATATTAGCACAAAGGAGAAGATAGAAGATATATTCACAAAACCTTGGCTAAGGATACTTTTGAGTATCTGAGAG
The DNA here is from genome assembly GCA_027943335.1 of Chamaecyparis obtusa. Classification (NCBI taxonomy): domain Eukaryota; kingdom Viridiplantae; phylum Streptophyta; class Pinopsida; order Cupressales; family Cupressaceae; genus Chamaecyparis; species Chamaecyparis obtusa. The sequence continues at coordinate 328,822 of BSBK01000583.1, forward strand.
GTATGCTTGGGGTCATTCCCTAACCCTCTTCAGAGTAATGGATGCAGGAATGCATCAGTCCAATATGATCAAAGCACTATACTTATCTAGACTAGATGCTTGATGCTTCTCCTATGAGGGAGAATCTTTGCTTGAGTTGATTCATTAAGGACTCTTAGACATGAGTTGTCTACAGTATCTTTTGATACTTAGGTACTTTTTTAGAGTGTATTGGACATAATTGAACTCTGAGAATTGACATATTGACACCTTTGTCATTGATGTGAATGGGAGAGAGATATACATGAAAATATTGAGCACAAAACCTTAAGAGTAGATTGAATGAGGGAGACATGAATATGAGAGTGAGTACATGCAGATGAGGAAGAAATATATTGATAAATATCAATGAGAGAGATTACTTAACTATAATCACAAGATGGGACTAGATTTTTTTTCATCTATGGTGCCATCAATGCCAAAGGAGGATATTTTTATCATGAATGCTAATGAATGTTGTTAGTAGGGAAGATTGGATGTTGATTAGAGATGATTGAGTTCCTATATGTTACATTCATGACTAGGTTTGTCATTGATGTCAACATATATGATTTGTGGATAGAGTTAACAAAGTTACATGCACATATTCATTTGCCAAGGTTTTATACTGATGAATTGAGTTCTGCAAAGATTTATTAGAATTCAGGAATATGTTTTGATGATATGGTTGCAAGCGCATAAAAATTTATGAATATATATTCGAGTTATGTGAAGTTTACTGAAGACTATTCACAGTGAAAGATGCCAGGAACTAGTGACAGTTTATGAATATATATTCGAGTTATGTGAAGTTTACTGAAGACTATTCACAGTGAAAGATGCCAGGAACTAGTGACAGTTATTCAAGATTTATTGTTTCGGCGAGGTTGAAGCTAGTTCAGCGAGGTTGGTATGTTATTGAAGACATGTTCAATATTATTGGAAAAATATGGCAAAATCTACTTTGTATTTCGTGAAGACTTGTAGATGATGTGAAGCGTGTTACTTCTTTGGGAGCTGAGTACAGATTAATATTCTTATGGAAGTGTTTAGATGTAATGAAACGTGTATTGTAAATTCTTATTGATGTCCTATATTATTACTTGTAAATTGAGAAATCCTTTTGGAAGACACAATAATTATTAGGACTTGGTATAACGGAAAGGGTATCATGAAGGTATCATGCGATCATCAAATATTGTGTGATCTTTGAATGCTAAATCTTTATGATCAGAGAAGAAGATGATGTTGTTGGTATGTTGAGGACTTAAAAGGAACTATACAAGAAAAGAGAGTTTTTTTTTTAGTCAGTTTAATCCTGTATGTTATATATCCTGAAGATTGTTTAGTGAAGATAGTCTTGAAGAAATTTGGACATTGGGTTCGGTTGTCTTCGTTGTGTTTCTCATCAACTCCTCATAGGGTTAGGATCTTTTAGCAGGGATCCAAAGTCTCCTCACATGGTCTTATATGCACTAATTGCATTGTAATAGACTTCTAACAGGGTCTATCCTTTCACAAGGAAATTTCATATTAGTACAACATCTTGTGGGCATCATTCCCATCGGGGTTTTCCCTCTGATCAAGAGTCTCCCTAGTTAACAAATCTGGTGTTATTATGTATGTTTATTATCTTGTGGTTATTGATTTTATTGATTACAAGTTGAAAATTTTATAGAGTTGAATTTAAGTTAATTAAGCTCACAACTGATTCACCCCCCCCCCCCCCCCCCCCCTCTCAGTTGTGTCAGTGGACTTTTCTTTCTAACATAAACTCTTCCTCCTTAGTATCAGTGTAATCTTCCCCTTTCGACTCATGGGTAGTTTTACCCACACTAACTACCCTCCCCCTTTGAAATAGGAATAAAATTTGAAGGAGCAGGGAGATCCTTGAAATGGTCATCAATTAACAACAGAAAGCCCTCATGTAAAATAGCATATTTTTTGGGCTCTCCCTATAGTCATTATTACTTGTTGTAAGAGAAGACAATAGATAATAGGGTAGAGAAATGCTAGTAGGGTGCCTAAAATTATTCAAAAAGACAAAGTGGTGGCTAAAGGTCCTATTGAAATAACCATTGAGGGTTCGATACTCCATACTTACATTCAACACTTGCCTCCAAATGAGATTGATGATCTCAATACTGTAGTAGCTCTATGATTTTTACTCAAACTTCTCTCTCTCCCTCTCCCTTTGGCTTAGGAAATTTTTGCGTCATGATATTATAGTACTTACGGTCCCTATAAAACTTCATACCATCCAAAGAAAGACTCGTCACCTCCACAGTGATGAAACCCTCATTCCAATGATCAAAAAATATTGTCACTTTCTTATTTTAGCCATGCAACTTTTTAAGGTATGGGTCAAGCCCACCCCTCTTCACAATACGCCTAATGGTGGGCTTCCTTCTCAGTTTTTTGCAATCCAAGGGCTAGGCTCTGCATATTTTTTCACTCATTTTCAAATCAACTACATTGTAGAGCTTCGAGATAGTAGATGAGATAAGGAAATAAACAAGGAGAAAAAGCTTGATAGTGACCCAAATACCCACAAAGTGTGCGAATGATAATGACACCATGTTTTCTTCACATCCTCAACATTCAATAAAATTATGATCACATCGTACTTCCAAAGGGGAAATCTACCACATGGTATTATGATGGACAATCTCATCATTACTTGGTAATGCCTCTTAAATATACCCCATGACTTATCCCATGACGAAGGAGGGCTATGATGTTAGCCCCCAACTTGTACCCAAGCTTCCACATAAGACTCTCATTGCTGATGACACCTTTAATGGTAGAATAGTCAGCAACCATATTCACCTCCCTATAAGCATGGGAGATCATACATTTATCAAATGAGGTAATTATGTCCATGGAAAAATTAATCCATTTTTATATGGTCCATATGGGTGATGCTTTCCCTTAAGGCATTGAATTATATTCTTAAAGTCCCCCTCCAACCACGACAACTTGAAATTGTGTTGTCAGGCCAAATTAAGACCTTGGAAAATATCTATGGCTTCAACTATGTGGCTAATCTGGCTACCCAAATAATACTTTAGTTGTTACACTTTTAATTCATATTATATTTCCCTCAAATCCAAATCTTATATGATAATTTTAAAAGTCACAAAAATTCATATAGTTCATAATTTCCATATTATTGGCTCATGTCTAATTTATTAAACAATTAGTCTTAGGTTTTTGAAAGCATTAAAGCCGACCCAATTGATTTAACCAAAGAAATGATGCTTGAATAAATTACTAATACTAAACCTATTATGTATGAAACTTTTGGTATCCATCTTCTTGACAATTGTGACAAGTGTGCTACAACTGCTCGGCCACTAAAAATAATGAATTCCTGTGTTCTGGAGCTAGAATGAAAAGTTGGTAGAATTTTTAGGTTCTCCTTGAGGGTGATGCATAGTTCTACAATACTCCTCTATTTGTTGTAGAAAAAGATGTTGGGTGAAGATGGTGACAATGAAGGAAACTATAAGAACACTTTCAATTCTTTATAGAGGATTGGTAGTGGCTTTGTAGCAATTTCAATGTAGTTACAATGCCACCCATTAGGGACAGTGTCCCTTCTTTTGGTTTTGTTTGATAGGTGTCATCTTGAGCACCATATGGACAATGTTTATATTCTCTCTATTTTAAGTTGGAACAAATGCTATTATAATTAATGGGATAGCCTTTGTTGGCTTTGTTATCAGTCTATTAGTAGATTAGATAAGTTGTTGGGTGATAGATTTAGAGGTTTTAACTCATTTTTTAAGACTATGGATATTACTTAGCTGTTGTTGTTTTTTATATTAGTTTTGTTGCTAATATGTTGTGACCGTTAATCTACTATTTGTACAACGTTTGTGCTCTTGCTCTAAAGGGACGACACCCTAATTTCTTTCTGTGTTTAAAATAAAAAATAATTAAATTGAAGTAAAATATATAAACTTTAGTTATGAAAAAAAAAAGTTAATATGAAAATAAAAATTATAATGTATGATTGGTTGAAAAGATTATTTTTAATAACTAGATACAAATAAAATGTTTAAATAATGAAGGGACTTGTTGACTCCATATTAACAAGAATTATAAACAAAAAATTAAAATCTTATTTTTTCAAACAAACTTTGTTTTCAAGTGGCATGTCCCCGCACAACTGCTTTAAGTGCAATTTATGCCAAATCCAAATCTTGAGGACCACGCCATTCATAGTCTCTTCGAGCCCACCAGATGGATACAGAATATTCGGGGGGGACAAAAGCAGTGGATATTCCTCTGATGACACAAATGGATATTCCTAAAATCACTAAGGTATTTCAGAATGCTCTTGAATCCCTTAACCTGGATTTTCAGAATGCCAATCTCACGTCATTTGACGGCCAGATTATCAAAACAGCCATTATTAAGGTACTGAAAATCCTGACATCTCTAGTATGTTTTTTAATTTGACGGGCTATTTGTGAGTTACTTACCGCTTGGTTTTTTGGTAAAGCGAAGCAGTGAAACGAATTATTTTGGAATCTCCAGCAAACTACGGCTTTGAAGCAGCATTAAACACATGATGTTCAAAAGCAAGGATTGTCTTTGATTTTGTTACTAAATGTTGAAAACAATTCATATAGAAAAAGACTTAATAAATAAAAAGAAAACATTTCAATGGTTGTGATAGAAGTTGTTGATTTAATACTCACTTGTTAATTTAATATCTATATTGTTGATTTAATGTTTTTTTTTTTTGACAACATTGTTCCAATAGTTGTCATTTAAAGTTGATATTGCTATGATTACTAGCCATAATTGAAAGAAATGTACCATTAGTGGCAAAATGTAACAAATCATGTGATGGCACATCAGTTGTACAAGTATGGATGTCCCTTTTGAATGGTCATTGGTCTCATTTTTGGGGGGGTTGTTTTGGATACTTTGGCAAAAATGCATGGTGATGTGGCATCATATGTGATGATGTGACCTTGAAACCTTAGTTATAAGTAGGGGGCTTGCCCAATAAAGTATTGTAAACATCTTGGGAGTGATTTGAAATTTCTATGTAGGATTTTGAAAAGTGCAAAATTAGTGCTCAACTATTAGGTCCTCTACCCTATTCCTATTTCTTCAACAAAGAAATTGTGACCATAGTCATCACATGGCTAACTTTATCAATATGTAGTCATTGCATGGAATATCATAAGACTTCCATTTTTTTAAAGAAATGTATAATGGACACTTAACTACCTACAACTAAGGTTTGAAGGTGTGACTCATCGTGCAAGTTGTTAAAATAGCACATCTAGCAAAACGTGTCCAAAAAATGACTTTTAAAGATTTAACCGAAACTTAATCTAAAAATATCTAGTAGTTCAATTAAAATATATCATGTGTTATTAGGAGAATATTGTATTTATATGTAAAATATAGCATATATATACAACTTAAATGGACCAAATACCTATTAATTATCATAAATGTTTGTTATCTCTATCTTTTGTCTCATTTTTTGGAGGGTTGGTTTGGACACTTTGGCAAAAACCATGTTGATGTGGTATCATATGCGATTGTGTGGCCTTGAAACCTTAGTTATAAGTAGGGGACTTGCCAAGTAAGCACCTATTAAAATTTGTGAGCGTTTTAATTTTTTTATGTAGGATTCTTGAGAAGCACCAAGTTATGGTACTCAACTATTGGATCCTCTTCCCTAGTCCTATTTCCTCAATAAGAAAATTGTGAAAATGTAAAAGTATATGGTCTTATATTTTATTTAAGTTATGAATTTAATTAAAAGAAATGATAAATAATATTGTTGTCCATGTTTTATATTAAAAAATTAAGGATAGATATATTAATAGCATTGGTTCAAATATTCATTCAATTTAAATGTTTTTATTTCACCAATAATAAATGAATAACTAAATAAGGTACATGAAAAATAAAGTCACTTAACAATCATAAAGATATGTTATATTTAAAAAAATGATGATATATTTGAAAAATTTCTTAAATCCAAACTTATTCTTCAGATATTTATTGAAATGGTCCTTCTTCACACATACACATCCTTTTAAGGGAATGATATGTTTTATAGTTAATACACATCTATGTTAATATTTTCAAATAATTTTAGTCTCATTTCCTCAACTTCACATCTATAAAAAAAACTTATGTAAAAGATAGCAAGAGATGCCCCCTTTTTATGTATTTTCAAAGTGACATCTCTAAGATCTTCTACATAGATTTTTTTAAAATATAGATATATTAGTAGCTTCATTAACATGGAAAATGCTTTACAACTATTTTAATAAATCAATTTTGTCATTTCCCTAATAAAAGATAAATAACTTTACAGAAGTTACAAAGAAAATTTTTATATCATTTAACATTCATCCAAATGTATCATACCTAAAAAGTGATGTTATATTTGAGAATTTCCTACACCCGAATATCTATAATTAAACGATGGAGAAATTCGGTCTACTTTTTTTTTGTCTGCATGCGTAATTACCAATCGACAGTGGCGTCAGCGATCTGGGCGTGAGGTGGAGGAGAGTCTCTCTCCTCCACGTGGTTTGATCTCTTCCCCTGCTTGTTACTGCATTTATTTTCTTTTCCGTTCCTGCTTTTAAGTCTGGTTCACTTGATCAGTGCGAATGTCCTCCTCTGCATTAATGGACGCCATCCCCAAAGCCCCTGATATTAACCCTAACCCTTTTCCAGTTGCTAATGATTTTCCATCTTCTTGTGAGGGTGCTAGCTCTGCTCAAACCCTGAAGAAATCTTTCGCAGAGATTGTTGCCCCCGCCTCTAATCGCGTCTCACCTTTGGCTAGATTTACTAAGGACATTGGAAGTAAGGAACCGGAAGAGCAAGGTAAGTCTTCTATTTTTGCCCTGGCTGATGCTTATTTTTTGCCAAATGATGAGATGCTAAAGGAAATAGCCATGGAAAAGGATAGATTATCAAACACGGCTATATTTTTTGCTTGCATCGATGTCGAAAAGTGCCCTCCGTGCAAGTTTTTAGATGATTGGTTTAATAGTCTCTGGAATATCAAACTGGGGTTAAAGATTTCTTTTTGCAGGCAAATACAAAGAGGTCTGTTTATTATTTTCTTTCAAAATCACAAATCCCAGTTGCAAGCCCTAAACTGACATTACTGGTCGGTGGGAAAAACTTCTTTTAGAGCTCTTCCATGGTCGCAGGAGGTTGTTGAGGATGAAATCCTAGCCCTCTCATGCCCTAGATGGCTAATCTTGCAAAGTGTCCCTCCCTTTCTGTGGAAATTTGTGCCTCAGTTGTTGGAGGAATTCGGCAAGATCATTCGTATTGATCAAACCGCTAGGCTGGTTCCTAACTTAGATGCGAGGGTCTTAATATCTATTAAACCAGGTATTGATATTCCTCCGAGCTTGAAGGTTAATATAGATGGTCAGTTTTTCGTTTGCCCCATTGAAATTCTAGGGGGTTTAAATTCTTGCTTCCTTTGTAAACATGAGGGCCATGAAAGAAAAGATTGCCCTATCATTTCTAACAAGAAAAAACCTACTACTACCACTGAGAAGCCCACCTCTGAGAATTCTAACCCTAGCCCTAAACCTGGCACCATCCCCACTTTGGACACCCAATCAATAAACCCTAGATCACAGACTAATCATAATGCTCCCTTAAAACCCTCTGTCTCCCATCCTTCGAACCCAACCCAGACTCCTCCATCCATTCCTTTTGTCTCTCAGCAAATTGTTAACCCTTTCTCTGATGCGAAATTTACTGGCAACTCGACACCAGATTGCCCTATGTTTGCCTCTAATAATGTTGAAATTAACAAACCGGCTTTCCTTGATGACTTTCAGATTGTTTCACATCATAAAAACAAAAGAAGGAAAAATGCTCAATAGTTAGCTCTAGATCAGATTCGACCAAGAAGGGCAAAAAATAATCTTGTTGAAATATTTAAACCCAGTCCTATTCCTTTACTGGATAATACCCCACATGTTGATATAGAGAAGCCTGATGATGCTATGGCAGATACTCATTTCTATCTACCCCTGGACCCAGGATTAGCTCCTTGCACTAATCCCTATGCTTTGATTGTGGATAATACTAAGGATCTTTCTACCAAAAATTCCTTCTCTGCTTTAAATGAAATTGAGGATACCTCTATGATAGAGGTGGTGTATGCCAATCCTCTGTTTAATTGTAGTCACCCCTCTTCTGGTGTGGATCTTTCCTTGACAACGGATTGTGAGGGAAACTACGAAGATGAGGATGAAAACATGAAAGACCCCCCCTCCAAGAAGAAAGGTAGACCTCTTGGGTCGAAAAACAAAATTAAGATTGGAGACAATGCTGGTCTCCCTACTAGAAATAACAACAGTAGTTCATCATGAAGGTTGTTTCTTGGAATGTGAGAGGCCTTGAGTCTCCTGATCACAAGTTTATTGTTAAGAATTTTGTTAATATGCATAATAATCTTGATGTTTTGATGTTGTAAGAAATTAAATCTGTTGGATTTACCCTTGATGTTTCCCTTGATTGCATTTGGAAAGATGCTTTTAAGATCTTCTCCAGCCATCCCAAAGGAAAAGGAGGAGTTGCCATTCTGATTCATCTGAAATGGGCCAATCGTGTTATCAAGTCTGGTGTTTCTCCCTGTAACAGAGTGGTTTGGATTGTTATTAAAGTCGACACTGATGGTTGTTTTGCTATCTGCTCTTTGTATGCTTCCAACGATTATCGTGAACGATCCCAACTTTGGGATTGGATGATCACCCTACCCAATATACCCTAGATATTTGGGGGAGATTTCAATATGATTGAAACTGATCTTGATAAATCTGGAGGTGTTCCCCTTGAGTGGAAAGGATCAAAAAAAGGCTTTTGGGATAAATTTAAAAGACATTTCAATCTTTTTGATCCTTTTTATGATCAAAATAGTGATGTCTCTACTCTTAGATTTACTTGGTGCAATTATCAATAAGGAGCCAATCGTGTTTACTCGAGGTTGGACAGATTTTACGCTAACCTTGACTTTTTCTCTTTCTTTTCTTCTGACTCCTCACCTGCTATAGTTGTTCACCCTGCTACGCTTTCTGATCACTCCCCCATATCTGCTTCCATCAATTTTAGAAATGCTATCCCTCATTTTGCCCCCCGTTCCAAGAAATTCATTCTTAACACTTCCCTGCTTGCGGATACTAATGTTATGATTGCTATTAAAATGGTTAGACTCTTTAATCAGAATAATAATAATCTTTCTCATATTGATAGATGGAACACCAATGTCAAGTCTTGGTAGAAGGTCTTTCAGACCTTTGGACAGAAGAACGCCAAAGATTATAGAAAAGTTGAGGGATTCTTATCTAAAAATCTTCTATCTTTGGAAGGAAAACTTCAAACCCAACCTTCTTCTTTGATTATGGCAAAGAAAGTTTCTCTTGCCAGAAGCAAACTTAGAAAACATCAGCAAAATAAAACTAAAGGAGCCTACATCAGATCCCGAAACTAATGGCTTCAATTTGGGGATAAAGGGTCAAAATTTTTCTTTAATTACTTGAAGCAGAAGCATGTGAAAGAAAGAGTCGATAGAGTGGTTGTGGAAGACAAAGAGCTTCTATCCCTTTCAGATATTACCAATGCTTTTCGTGATTTTTACTCTGACCTCTTCTCCTCTGAGAATTCCCCCACTTCTGTTGATCTCAGGAACCATTGTATGAGCCTCATTCCTACCAAGATTTATGAGGAAGATTTTGTTCAGCTTCAAAATACTATCTGCCTTCAAGAAATCATTGATTCCATCCGTAAGCTTAAGGATGATAAAACCCCAGGTCTTGATAGGCTTCCTACTGAATTTTACAAGGCCAATATTGACTGGATTGCTAAAGATCTCTATAATTTTTATTTTGAAGCTTTTGTTAATGGATCTTTAGGATCCTCTATTAATACTAGTATTATTAAACTCATCCCCAAGTCTGGTGATAAGGCCCTTATCAAGAAATGGAGACCTATTACGCTGCTAAATGCTTCTTACAAGATTCTTGCTAAGGTCCTTGCCACCAGACTTGAAAAAGTTCTTCCAAAATTTATCTGCCCCACTCAAACAGGTTTCATTAAGGGCAGATACATTTTGGACAACCTGATTACTACCCAGGAAACTATGAATTGGGCTAAGATCTCTAATCAGAACAGTTCTATGCTTCTTGTTGATTTTGAAAAGGCCTATGAAAGAATTGAGTGGGATTTCATTATTAAAATGCTCAATGCTTTTGGTTTTCCGCCTGCCTTCTGTAGCTATGTTAAAATTTTGCTTGCTGATGCTACTGCTATTGTTGAAGTTAATGGTCTTTTTTCTCAGCCTATTACCCTATCTCGCTCTATTAGACAAGGATGCCCCCTTGCTCCTGCTCTCTTTGTCATTGCTTCTGATGCTTTGTTCTACCTTCTTCATGATGATTCGCTCTCTCCTAGAGTCCATGGGATCACTCTCCCTGACAGCTCTGAAATTTTAAATATTCAATTTGCCGATGATACCTCCCTATTTTTGGAACTCTCACAGAATAATACCTTCTCTCTTAATCAAAAGTTTGAGATCTTTGGGAAAGCCTCAGGAGCTCATGTTTCCAGTCCTAAGTCCATTATGCTTGGTTGGAAAGATTCTCCTCCAGACTGGTTGAATCAGTTTCTTACTCCTAGGGTGGTCCTCATAAGATTGTTAGATACCTTGGCATCCCTTTTTCTATTGATCCTTCTCTCAAGGATATGTGGCAATGGGTTAAAAATAAGATCATGAATAAATTGAATAACTGGAATCATAGAGCCCTGTCTCTTGCTGGAAGGGTTCAAGTGTGTCAAAAAATCCTTTCTTCTTACACTATTTACTACTCTTCTACCTGGATGTTTAGTAATTATTAGATCTTTTAAATTCAAAAATTTATTCGCAATTTCCTTTGGTCGGATGGTAAAGGAAAAAGAAAAACTCATATGGTGAAATGGAATTGGTGTCATATGGATAGAAAAATTGGTGGTCTTGGCTTAAAGGATCTAAGATTACAAGGTATCTCCCTAGCCTCCAAGTGGATCTTCCAGGCCCTTGAAGGTAATGAGCCTTGGAAAGTTCTTATTAGAAATAATATTCAGTGTGGTGTTCCTAAATTTGCCAAATCTTGGAAAAGCCTTCCCTTTTGCGATCTAATGGCTGGTCATTTTGCTATCTTTGTTCAGGGGACCTGGGTCTTTAGATCCATTTGGAAGGTTTGGGAGTTGGTCAGAGGTTACATTGATAATTCTAGCTTTGATTACCATACTACTATTCATGGAGAACATTCCATATGGTGGAACTTTACTAATGATGGCAAGCCTCTTGCCCTCATTAAAGGCTGCTCTGCTAGATCTTGGAATTCCAAGGGCATTAAATGTATTATGGATATCATGGAGCATAATACCCTTATTACTTGGAACAATCTATCCAGAATGTATGATCTCCCTAATTCTCAAATCAGAACTTACAATTTAATTAAAAAAGCTTGTGCTAGTTTAAATCTGCCTAGAAATACTAATGTGGACTCTCATCGATATCTTTGCTTTAGATGGAGAGATGGCTCCTTGCTTACTAAAGTTAAAGCTAAAGATGTCTATAAGTTTCTTAACCATGACACTAAAGTTACTGATCATATTAATAACATCTGGTATTGTAATCTCAACTCTAATGAGTGGCAAAAGTCCTTTGACATGCTCTGGAAGTCTCCTCTTCCTCCTAAAATTAAATGTTTCAAATGGCAACTTCTTCTTGAAAAAATTCCTATTAGAAATCATGCTACTGGCTTTGATATCTATTCCTTATGCAGAGTTCCTAAAACTATGAGGCATATCTTTTTTGATTGTGTTTTTGCTAAAGAAATCTAGTTAATGTTCAGAATTTATATAACTAAAAATGTGTATACTTTTGAAATTGCTACTGGTGCTATACAAGGATTGAGAAAAGATGCTAACCTTTTCTGGCACATTCTTTCGTCTCTCATTCTTTGCTTTATTTGGAAATTTAGAAATGAAGCCAAATTTCAAGGTAGTGATAGAAGTCTTACTGGGTTTTATAGAAAGCTCACCAAATTTAAGATTGTGTCGCAAGTCTGTTGCATTATGTACCTTGAACGTGATAAGCTCTTGAGATTTCTTAAAGATGGTCACGCATCTATGTTCTTATATGAAATGAAGCATGGTTATGAATGGGCCACCATCATAGAGGACAAGAACACCTTTGATAAAGTTTTGGATAAGCTGATTGAAGATATTAAGAAGAATAATGCTACACCTTCCTATGAAAAGTTGGACATGTATGCACAGATTTTGGAAAGAAAGAAGGTCGTTTGGATGGAAGGGCCTCAGGGGTGGACAACCTGGCTAGAGAACCGGTATGATATTATCTCTTAATTTCTTTTTGTGGGGGATCTCTTTTTGTTCTCTTGCTCATTACACTATGTAATCTCTGACTCTCTGTCATGTTCTCTTGGGCCTGCTGCCTGCCCTTGAGACTCAGATGTTTTTTTGTATTTTCTTGAACTCTCGATCTTTAATATAAAAAATTTCCTACACCTAAATGTATCCCTTGAACGCTTATTGAAATGGTCTTACAAATGCTTCATAGCTTATTTCATAACAATTTTAGTCTCTCTTACTCAACTTCACATTTTGAAAGTTGGTTTCTTTTATTTATCTTTTCATAATCATGAGATATAGTTACAAGTATCACTGGTAACATTTGTTGTATAATTTTTTTATTATTATAATACATCATTTTGAAAAGATAAATTTTATATGTGTAAATCTTACAAAAATGATGATATATCTTAAGAAATCTTACCAGGCTATTTGTAAGTTACTTAGCTACTTTGTTTAATTTGATGGGCTATTTGTAAGTTACTTACCGCTTGGATTTTTTTATTTTTTTTTGTAAAGCGAAGCAGTGAAATGAACTATTTTGGAAGCTCCAGCAAACTACGGCTTTGAATCAGCATTAAATACAGGATGTTCAAAAGCCAAAAGGATTGTCTTTGATTTTGTTACTAAAAGTTGAAAACAATTCATATAGAAAAAGACTTAATATTTGAACACATTTCAATGGTTGTGATAGAAATTGTTGATTTAATACTCACTTGTTAATTTAATATCTATATTTGTTGATTTAATGTAATTTTTTTACAGCATTGTACCAATAGTTGTCATTTAAAGTTGATATTGCTATGATGACTAGTCATAATTGAAAGAAATGTACTATTAGTGGCAAAATGCAACAAATCATGTGATGCCACATCAGTTGTACAAGTATGGATGTCCCTTTTGAATGGTCATTGGTCTCATTTTTTCGGGGTTGTTTTGGATACTTTGGCAAAAATGCATGTTGATGTGGCATCATATGTGATGATGTGACCTTGAAACCTTAGTTATAATTAGTAGGGGACTTGCCGAGTAAGCTATTGTAAAAATCTAGGAGTGATTTGAAATTTCTATGTAGGATTTTGAAAAGTGCAAAATTAGTGCTCAACTATTAGGTCCTCTACCCTAGTCCTATTTCTTCAACAAAGAAATTGTGACCATAGTCATCACATGGCTAACTTTATCAATATGTAGTCATTACATGGAATATCATAAGACCTCCATTTTTCTAAAGAAATGTATAATGGACACTTAACTACCTACAACTAAGGTTTGAAGGTATGACTCATCATGCAAGTTGTTAAAATAGCACATCTAGCAAAACGTGTCCAAAAAATGACTTTTAAAGATTTGACCAAAACTTAATCTAAAAATATCTAGTAGTTCAATTAAAATATGTCATGTGTTATTAGGAGAATATTGTATTTCTATGTAAAATATAGCATATATATACAACTTAAATGGACCAAATACCTATTAATTATCATAAATGTTTGTTATCTCTATCTTTTGTCTCATTTTTTGGAAGGTTCATTTGGACACTTTGGCAAAAACCATGTTGATGTGGTATCATATGTGATTGTGTGGCCTTGAAACCTTAGTTATAAGTAGGGCACTTGCCAAGTAAGCACCTATTAAAATTTATGACTGATTTAAATTTTTCATGTAGAATTCTTGAGAAGCACCAAGTTATGGTGCTCAGCTATTGGATCCTCTTCCCTAGTCCTATTTCCTCAATAAGAAAATTGTGAAAATGTAAAAGTATATGGTCTTATATTTTATTTAAGTTATAAATTTAATTAAAAGAAATGATAAATAATATTGTTGTGCATGTTTTATATTAAAAAAATTAAGGATAGATATATTAATAGCATTGGTTAAAATATTAATTCAATTTAAATATTTTTATTTCACCAATAATAAATGAATAACTAAATAAGTTATGTGAAAAATAAAGTCACTTAACAATCATAAAGATATGTTATATTTTAAAAAATGATGATATATTTGGAAAATTTCTTATATCCAAACTTATTCTTTAGATATTTATTGAAATGGTCTTTCTCCACACACACACATCCTTTTAAGGGAATGATATGTTTTATAGTTAATACACATCTATGCTAATATTTTCAAATAATTTTAGTCTCCTTTCCTCAACTTCGCATCTATAAAAAAGAAAACTTATGTAAAAGATAGCAAGAGATTCCCCCTTTTTATGTATTTTCAAAGTGACATCTCCAAGATCTTTTACATAGATTTTTTTTAAATATAGATATATTAGTAGCTTCATTAAAATGGAAAATTCTTTACAACTATTTTAATAAATAAATTTTGTCATTTCCCTAATAAAAGCTAAATAACTTTACAGAAGTTACAAAGAAAATTTTTATATCATTTAACATTCATCCCAATGTATCATACCTAAAAAGTGATGTTATATTTGAGAATTTCCTACACCCAAATGTATCGCTTGAATTCTTATTGAAATGATCTTACAAATGCTTCATAGCTTATTTCATAACAATTTTAGTCTCTCTTACTCAACTTCACATTTTGAAAGTTGCTTTCTTTTATTTATCTTTTCATAATCATGAGCTTTAGTTACAAGTATCATTGGTAACATTTTATTATTATTATGATACATCATTTTGAAAAGATAAACTTTATATGTGTAAATCTTACAAAAATGATGATATATCCTAAGAAATCTTTGTACCAATTTTATTTGTCTTATTAAAATATTTACAGTAAATAAATCTACAAATGTCAACTGTATTTTTTCATTTTATGATATGTCAATTTTAACTTTTGAAAAAATCAACTTTATAATTTTTGTATTGTTAATGTCCAAATTAAATATAAGAGTAGTTGGTTTGTGCCTTCTTTATATTGATATTATTAGAATTATATATAGAATGCCATTTTCAGATAACATCTTTCACTATCTATCAAACACAACCATAACATATATTAGTGATGGTGTTGGAACACTCCTACATTAATATATTATATATTAAATATATTCTTAATTTTTATTTACAAAACACACTTCAATCCAAAAATAAAAGATTAAATCATCAAATTAATAGCTCCACTCTAAATTTATCATTTCAACTCCTCTAAATATATTGACAACATTGTCTACTTTAAATAATATATCCTAATAAGCTAATTTTGAACATATTTAGGAATTATTTGTGAAATCAGTTTTCCCATTAATATCATTTTTTCCCTACTTATTAAACATAGAAAAATTCTATCCATCCATGACATCTTTTTAAACACGAATGAATGTAAAGAAAACTTAAGTTCATATCTAGAGATAGACAAACTTATAAATGTAAATAATTAAGAATTGTTAGGACTATGCAATACATAACATAGTGTCTCGTGTATACATAAAAAAAAGTCATAGTTAGATTTAGTACTATGAAAATTATTTTTGTGGAGAGATACTTAAAAGTGAGATCTAGAAGTTGTTTTTTTTTATAATTTTTTGATGAGTATTTCTTTTGATAATTTTTAAAGTGGGCACATCTTGAAGCTCAAACACTTGTTCATGTGCAAAACATAACTTGCATAAAAATAATAAAAAATGAAAATTTATTTTCTTTAAAGTGTATATAATCAACTGCACATCAATAATATATTATTGACCAAATTTAAAATAAATTATATATTATTGTTGTGCAGTTGATTATATACACTTTAAAGAAAAGAAATTTTCATTTTTGATTATTTTTATGCAAGTTATGTTTTACACTTGAACAAGCATTTGAGCTTCAAGATGTGCCCACTTTAAAAATTATCAAAACAAATACTCATCAAAAAATAATAAAAAATAAACAACTTCTAGATCTCACTTTTAAGTATCTTTCTACAAAAATAATTTTCATAGCACTAAATCTAACTATGACTTCTTTTATGCATACACAAGACACTATGTTATAGTTTTAAAAAAAAAACATCAAGATCAATTTTATGTGCACATAGGATTTGACCCTCTTAATCTTATCCATTTTTAAAAAAACATTGGTTGTTGAGAAACTAGATTTGGAGTACTATAGTTCTTATTGTTTTCACATCTTCTATTTTTTAATGCATGACTCTCAAATTTCTCTTCCAATTTTAAGTTTACCTAATTTCAGAAAAAAAAAGTGGCCACTTATACCCTCTTTTTTGCTCACCATATTGGTGCACTTAGATAATCAAGACGGATCAATCATGTTTCCTATTGTACATTAGGAAGGAGGATGACCCACTAGGCTTGAATAGGATCAAGAACTTAATGGATATTGCTAAGATCCTTCACTAATATGAAAGGTTGATTAGTATGAGTGAAATGAGTTGATTTGTGAAGATAAGATATGATGATACAATATAGAAGGATAAGTAATTAAAAATGGCACATTTAAACATATATAGACTAACAGAGAAAAAAAATTAGTAACATGTAAGTACCTAAAACAACAACTGGGTGAATATACTAACATGTGGTTTTTGTTTGAAGTATATTTGCGGGGAAGAGGTTACCATAGCCATCCTATTCCTGTGAAGAGGTTGCAAAAACCACTAGGTTCCTTGTAATTTTATCTGAATTTAGTTACAGTCCTTTTTATCAGATCTTGTACTTCCTAGATTAAGTCTCAATAGTTTCACCACTTATTCCTGCATAGAAAAAAAATAGGGCAGATGATTGTATAGATAGATTTTCTTTGATCAAACCCCTTTTTGGAATCAGCCTTGGAATTAAATAAAGTAAATGAAAGTGTTTTCTCATATAAAAGAGGCTAGATCTAAAAAAATAAAGTATATCATAACTTGGCATTGCAAATTCTTCTTTAAATGTAATCAAGTATTTTTATGCAATAGCAAAAACCCAAAAGAAAATCATGAAAGATAAAACCTTGTGTAATGGATGTTGTAGTTTTCCACAATGCTTGATTGGAGAGAGAGTAATATTGCTTGAAGACTTTCAAAGGTCCTTTAATGCTTTAATGAATGTGGATGTTTGGATTGTGATCTTCTTCCTTGAGGGTAGACTCCTTTTCTTGGCCTTCAATGAGAGAAAGAAGCTAGTTCCATGGAGAAGATTGTCTTAAAAACACTTTAGAATGCTTATGATCTTGCTTGAGAATGCTTGGATATAAAATTGTAGAAGAGCTCTTGAAATCTTGTTTGTGGTTACCAAAATGAGGAGAGTTAGGTTGTTTTTATACCTCTCACAATATTTCAAAGCTCAAAAATTAAAGGGGGCCAACAAAGATCAACATAGATCAACAAATATCACCAATTCCACAAGATAGACCACTAGTTTAATTTTGGGGGAAAACCTTAGGAAGAGGACACGTCCTCCTACTGAAAGAGGATCAAATTTAAATTGGAAGCCAAAATGGGGAAAGGATGTTGGATTTCGAGACAGCTAATTATGAGGTCAGGAAGAAGAACAATGGCCACAAATGGTAAGATAGGGACTATGTAATTACATAAATGATTGAATTGGTGAAAAAATAAAGGAGCACACATAGATTTTTGGTGAAAATCAATTAATAGAGAAAACAAAATATCATTTTAAGTATTGATTTAAATTAATTAAGGATTGATGAGTGTTAGGAGAGTGTGAAATCAATGTCAGAACTCACACATGCTAAGATTGGGGTAAATTAAGCATCTAATTATTGAATCTTACAAATTAGGATGGTACAATAATATATATTTTTTTACTTAATTATTTTAATATATAATTAAGATAAGAATAAAAATAATGCTAAAATATAATATAACAATATATTATAATAATAAAATATAATAATATGTGATAATAAATTTCTTCTCAATACAAAATATATATTATAATATTTATATATAATATAAAAATTATAATATAATATAATTATTATTATATAATACTCACGTTATTTTTTAATATGGAAAAATAGGTTTTGAAGAGACCTGAAACCATATATACAAAAGATTCTTACATAATTAATTAAACCATTAAAGAACTAGTACATAACCAAAGACAAAAAGGTTGCATCAGAAAGACACATAGAGAGAGAGTGTGACAACCAAAGACTAGCAAAAAATACCAGAGGCAGAAGAAAAAAATAGAAAACTGAAAGAAAGGGGCATAGCTAAGTCAGCTTCTTGAGGGTCTCTGGCACCTCAGCTTCCAAAGCTCATGTTCAGAGACACATTCTTCAAATCCTATAGATCAAGAGAGGGGATCTCGACTTTTTTCTTAAGATTACTGTTGGTCCTCTTTCTAGGCCCAGACTCCCCCTAGCCTTTTCCATTCAGCATCCAAGTCTACGATCATCTTCTATTGTTGCATCTTATTTAGGTTTTCCACCATAAGCTTCATAGTTTCATCAATATTATTTATAATCTTGTGGCTATGATTTGTAATAGTCTGGAAAGAAACCTGGGTTTTCTTGGCATCCTCCTTAATTTAGCAAATCTAGCCCCATAATTATCCTTAATCTTATCAAAGACCTCTAAGGTTATTTCAAGGAAATCAATAACCAAATTCTTCTTAGCCTCTTTCCACTGAGAAAAGCCAGCTTGTTGGCTTGTAGCAGAAGGAACCTCCTCAATATTCATTGTCTACATATAAGACTCCATCACTTCCATCTTATAACCCAAAGCTGTCTATTTAACTTGTAATTCCTTCAACTCATGAAAGAAATATTTCATTATACTAAAGGAATCTAAAGCATTCCCTCTAGCCATACCAAGGGCATCCGACAGTAGCTCACACTCATAACCAAGGAGCTTAGCATTAAGGTTCTCTAGACACTAGGCATCAGCCACACCTTCTTCCCCCAAAAAGTCTTGCTAGAAGTGGGGGAAGAGGTTGGAATTTGATGACCAGGGCTAAGAGGGGGCGTAGAACAATCTCAAGATTATTTACAACACACTTACCTTTACCCTTCACTTTTATCCGAGACTCCAAAGGTGGGGGGAGGCAACTTACCCTTATCCTTTGTATCAACAATAGAAGTAGAAAGGGAAGAAACCACATTTTTCCCCTTACCCCTTCCTTTAGTGGCACAACTTTTATAAACCTTCTTCAATTTTACCTCCCTCTTTGGGTTTTTTGAAGGGGTAAACTCTTCCTCCTTAGTATCAGTGTAATATTTCCCTTTCGACTCATGACTAGTTTTACCCACACTAGTAACCATAGTTACTTTCAACACTTGCCTCCAAATGAGCTTAATAATCCTAGTACTATAGCAGCTCTGTGATTTTTTCTCAAACTTTTCTCTCTCTTCCAATGACTAAGGAAATTTCTACACTACGATCTCAGAATACTTACGGTCCCTATAAAACTTCATACTGTCTAAAGAAAGACATGTCACCTCCACAATCAACTTCTCATCTACCATAACCTTCATCCCATGCAAGGTGATGCAACCCTCATTCCAATGCTCAAAAAAATACTATGTAACTTTTTTTATTTGAGCCATACAACCTATCAAGGTATGGATCAAGCACACCCCTCTTCACAATATGCCAAATGGTGAGCTTCCTTCTCCATTTTTCGCAATCCAAGGGCTAGAATTTGTCTTTTTCCACCCATTTTTAAATCAACTGCACTGTACAACTTAGAGATAATAGAGGAAATAAGGAAACAAACAAGGAGAAAAATCTAGCCAGGGACCCAAAATTCCCACAAAGCACATGAATGATAATGACACTGCACTTTCTTTAAATCCTTAACATTCAATAGAATTATTAACATGGCATACCTACAAAGGGGAAATATACCACATTTCCTTATGATGGACAATCTCATCATTACTTGGTAATGCCTCTTAAATATCCCCCACGGGTTATGCCATAACAAAAGAGAGCTATGATGTTAGCCTCTAACTTGTACTCAACCTTCCACATAAGACTCTCATTACATTGATGATACCTTTTCTGACATAATAGTCAGCAACCATATTCACCTCCCTATTAGCATAGGGGGTCATACATTTATCAAATGAGTCAATTATATCCATGGAAACATTAATCCATTTTTCTATGGTCCATGCGGGTTGATTCTTTCCCTTAAGACATTAAATTATATTCTTAGAGTCCCCCTCCAACCACACCAACATGAAATTATGTGGTTGGGCCAAATTAAGACCTTGGAAAACATATATGGCTTTGACTACGTGGTTAGTCTAGATACCCAAATAATACTTTAGTTGTTACACTTTTAATTCATATTATATATCCCTCAAATTTAAAGGTTATGCTAAATGTAAATATCATAAAATTTATATAGTTCATAATTTCCATATTATTAGTTCATGTCCAATTTATTAAAAAATTAGATTTAAGTTTTTGAAAGCATTAAAGTCGGTCCAATTGATAACCAAATAAATGATGCTTGAAGAAATTGCTAATACTAAACCTATTATTATTGAAACTTCTCGTATCCATCTTCTTGACAATTGTGACATGTGTGCTACAACTGTTCGGGAGCTAAAAAAATGAATGCCCATGTTTCGGATCTAGAATGAAAAGTTGGTAGAATTTTTAGGTTCTCCCTAAGGGCGATGCATAGTTACAAAACCACTCATTAAGGATGGCATCCCTTTTTTTGGTTTTCTTTGATAGGTGTCATCTTGAGCACCATATGGACAATGTTTATAATCTCTCGGTTTTAAGGTGGAACAAATGCTATTATAGTTACCGGGATAGCCTTTGATGGCTTTGTTATTAGTCTATTAGTAGATTAGATAGTTTGTTGGGTGATAGACTTAGAGATTTTAAGTCATTTTTTAAGACTATGGATCTATTACTTAGTTGTTATTTTTTATATTAGTTTTGTGGCTAATATGTTGTGACTGTTAATCCACTATTTGTACACCCTTTGAGATCTTTCTCTAAAGGGATGACACCCTAGTTTTTCATCGCTTTTAATATAAAAAAATAATTATATTTAAGTAAAATATGTGAACTTTAGTCATAGAAAAAAAGTTAATATGAAAAAAAATTTCTAATGTATGATTGGTTGAAAAGATGATTTATAATAACTAGTTACAAATAATAATATTGCAACTTGCCTATAATTAGAACTGATAAATTATTTAAATAATGACAATTAGCCAAAATAAACTAAAAGTAATAGGAGAAGTTGTTATAATATATATAAATACAATATGATGAAATATTGATGTTAATATTATTGATTTAAATAATATGTTTATGCATAGAGGCAACCATCTTGGCTGTATCTATTTATTGTTCCTTGATACGCTGGAGGGACTTGGTGACTCCATGTTAACAAGAATTATAAACAAAAAACTAAATCTTATGTTTTTCAAACAAGCTTTGTTTTCTTAGAAACGAAGTTAAGACAATAACCCCACATCCCCACGGGGCTTATTAAGTGCAATTTATGCTTAATTTTGAACAAGTGAAGTGTTCCCATGCAATTTTATAAATATAGGAAAATGATAATTTGGAATCTTTGCTATTTTTGTGGAGGAACTACTACTTAAAATTTGAAAATAACCTCATGTTCCCATGCAAATGCTTAACTCTAATTCCCCCTTAAATTTAAGCACCCAAAGTGTTCTCATGGATATTTTAAATGACAATAAAAGGATAAAAGAGAACCTTCTCCTATTTTTGTGGAGCAACAATGCTTAAAAAATGAAAATAAGAATTGAAAAAAGGGGGGTTGGAAATAAGCAACAATTGCTTATTGGGGAAAACAACACATGGCTCCACAAATTATTTTCCTTTTTCTTATTTGTCTCCTATTTTTTCTGTAAATACTTTTTTATTAATGACTTTATTTACAAATAGTTTTTAACATAATTGCTCAAAAAATAAGCAATGAAATTTCATAACTATGGGGCCATCAGCTCCACAAATTAGCTACTAGCCAAAATAAGCATTGCAACTACATGCTACCTTCCCTAAGCTTTGAAATAATATTTATCAAGACTGCTTAAAAATAAGATGTTTCATCCATCCATGGCTCCACAAATTGTGCCTCAAAAAATTAAGGAGTTGCTCCTAGCAAAATAAGTGCCACTTGGCTAGTACTTGCCTTTAGCTTTGTAATTAATTTTAAATTTAGGTTTTAATATAAATATAAATTTTAATAAATTTATTATAGTGTATGAGATGTTTTAATTAATTATATAATTATAATTTTTTATATAATGATAATTATAGCAATAAATAATTTTTTTAATTATAATTATATCGACAATTATTATTGATTGTAAATTATAATTAATTTAAACCTTAATCTTAATTTTATTTGTAAATATAACAATAGTGTTAATTTTATTTTATTGATATATTTTTTATTACATATGATTAATATTATTGTATATATAATATAGTAATATTATATTATGCATAAATTATATTTATAATATAATATATTTTAGAATGTATAATAATTAAAAATATAATAATATAATTATAATTTATTTTATAATCTATATTAAAATAATAATATATAATAATTTATCTTAGAATATTATATAATATAAATATATATTATTTTTATTTAACATTTACAATTGAATGACAAAAAATACATTATAACAAATATACTACTTAAAATATAAATTTTCATATAATTGAACTTAAAAGTTTTTACTAATTTTATCTAAAGCAATATGGAAGAGAAATAGAATTCCTGAAATTTCGTATATAAGAGCTCAAATGATTAAACCAATCAAATTATTAATAAATAATATTTACATATTACAAACTTAAAAAATTCTCAATTTCACTATACAAAATATAAAATATATAACAAAATAATAAATATCCTAATTTCTAACTGGTCCATACACATTATTTTAATCACTAGTTAAACCAAGAAATCCAAAAGTGAGTGCAATAGTACTGACTTAGCGTACCGGCAAGTACTAACAAGTGCCACGTAGTGGCTAAGTACTTGCCTTTAGTTATAGTTTTAATTATATTAGAATATAATTTTTAAAAATTTAAACTAAATAATTATTTAAATTTATTTAATATATTATTAGGTTAGGTTAAATATTTAGTTTATAGTTATGTACTTCAATTAGAAATATAATTAATTCAAACTTTAATTTATATGTAAAATAATTTTTTCACCTTTCTAGTTTTGGCATAATAAATCTCCAAATGAAAGGTGGTGGAACTAATACGCACAAAAATCCCCTCCACTCTCCCCATAGCCATGGAAGAACGCTCAACTTCTTTTGTCACAAAATCATCTACAACCATTATTATCCCCAATCCAAAAGTTGAAGAAGACCCATTCACTCCTACAATTGTGACGAACGTAGCATTTGGTCCTCCAGTAGTTTCTTGCACATAAAACACCAACTGATTTTCCTCATTGGCCGAAGAAGAAGATATCAGGAGAAAGATGGGTATTAGAAAAAAGAGCAAAATTGATGGTTTTCAAGCCATTGAGGAAATAAAGGGAATGGTTGATGATTATGAACTATGAGCTTCAACTTTTTCAAAACGACATCTTAGTATTACAATGGGCTAAAGTTGAATAGAGGGTGAACCCATAATAGTGGGTTACACTTTTTTACCTGAATGGACACTAAACTCTATATTTTGAAAAAAACTTTCAGATTCAGATGCATATTGTCGTTAAACCGTTTGAAATTAGAAGATGAAGTAAATTAGAGTCTTTTAGAAATTTTTTTTGAGATTCTATATATATATATATATATATATATATATATATATATATATATATATATATATATATATATATATATATATATATATATATATATATATATATATATATATATATATATATATATATTTGAATTGATTTGAATGGTTTTTTCTTTCTCCCAAAAAAACTGGTATGTTGCTGAAAATGTCATTTTCAAAGAGTTACAATGTTTTTATAGAGTATAACTTTTTTTCTAAAATAGATATCAATGTGATTATTTTGAAATTAGTTTTGTAATATCTATATAGAGGGAAAGCAATTGATTTGATGACATTATCATAATCATTTCATATTTTATTAATGTTTGAAGTTGATTAAACTGTAATTTTGACATACCTTGACTACATAACTTATAACATGTCATGAATCTGTGTAATTTCATTTTTATTTTTTTTAATAAAAAGAGAGCTTAAATACCTAGGGCATAGATATTTTAAAAAATTTTTTTTCTCTCATTTACTATTTTTCCATAAGCGTCAAACATAAAGGAATACATACGATGAAATATCTATGTTTAGTAAAACTAAAAATACAAAGTCATTATAAACTTATTATATATTAACATTATAATCATTTGAAAGACTTTTCTCAGTATTACCTTACTACATAGATAGGTTTGTAAAATAGATTTGTTTGATCTCCCAAAGATAAAGTCAAAGTGTTTTTTGTTAGCATTTTAATAGGTGTGAAGGAGACTCCATTGCAGGTATGAATGAGGAGTATAGATGTTATATCAATATTTTTTTATCTAAGAGGCTTTGAGATAACCATTTGTAATTGATTCTTTCAAATGGAACCTCTCAAGGCTAAAATAATCATATTTTATTAAAAATTTGTTATTTCAGCAAAAATTAGCATGTCTAAAAAAGTGTAACCCACTATTGTGGGGTCACCCTAGAATTACAAACAACTTTTAGAGGGTTGAATTTGATATAGTTTTGATCATAGAGGAAAAAAAAGCAAGCCTAATGTATCATATGTCAAGTCTTCTGCAACATCGAAGAGTGTAGGCAAAGTAAGTAATACATTTTTTCATAGCTCTTTATATTGGAAGGGATCATAATTGTTTGCACATATTCTCTTCCCTTGTATTTCCTCAGCTTGTTCTCTTCAATGGCTTCAAAAGAATCAATTTTGATCTTCTTTCATATACTCATCTTTCTCATAATATCTTCTTCCTTTGTTGATGAGGAAAAACAATTGGTGTTTTACGTCCAAGAGACCAATGTTGCACTGGTTACAGTTGTAGGTATTAATGTTGAATCGAATAATTCTATGAAATACAAGTTCCCTATTGAATTGAATAAATACTATAATTTTGTTAATTATGGTACAACTTTTATTATAATTTATCTGTCAAAATAGAACATAAAATAATTCTTGTTTTGTAATTTTTTTTAAATCAAAAGGTTTAGGGTTTAGATCTATAATTCAAGTTTTAGAATATTTTTGTACTTTATATTTATTTTTACATGATAACATAATTGTACTTTTATTGTTTAATAAAATGGTAAATTATTCAATGATACAAATATATCAAACATATACAATTTAATATATAATTATGAATTAACTAAACTAATAATCTAATAGAACTATAATCAATTCGTAAGTTGTGTTGTAAATCTAGTAGGATTAAAATAATTGTAAATGTATATTAATATTTACTAATATATGTTGAATTTTAAATTGTAAAAAGTAAAAAACTTAAAAAATACAACGAAAATAAATAAGCTATCATTATGTTGTCATGATCAATTCTAAGAATGTTAATGCACTAGGGAGTATAAATATCTAATCCATTGTTAGAAATATTTCATCTATTATCCATTATGTTATAAGATTTGGCTTCCAATCTCAATCCTTCAATTCATTCTATATATTGTTTGGAATATTTATACATAATTAATTATTTACTTATGGTTTAAAAAGAAATCTATTATATTATATACATGGCACAACCCTTTTCACCACACTATAAAAATTAAACAAACTTTTTACAATCTATTAAATAGTTTTTATAAGATGGAGAGGCTAGATTATTATAAACTAGTATATTTTTATGTCTTCAATTGTTTAATATATTGTGCATTGAAAGTATTAAATTTTTTTATTGAAATAAAGAAATCATGAGTATGATTTTGGCATACTCAACTATTATGGTAAGTTTAGAAATCTTTAAATCTTAAATTAGCTCTAGTTTAGATGTTACTTAAATATTAATTTGTGTAATAGTAAATTTATATTTGTCTATATAATTTGATAAATAATTAAATCTTATTTTTACAAGTAAATTTTATTTTAAATTTTAAGTTATTTTTATAAATATCTTGAGATATTATCATGTACTTACATTTGAATAATACACTAGATATATTCTTGTCAAGGCACCTAATATCAGATTGAGTATGATTTGAAATAGGAATCTATAAGTTAGTGTATTGAACATTTGAATAATTGATATTATATATCTATAAAACTTAAAATCTTTCAAAAATATATTTTTAATAACAATACAATTATATGTTAATGGTCTCTTACTCTACTGGTGAAATTGATATATTCTTAATGATATATGTACATACATTGCATGACAAGAAAATGGGGAAGAAGAAGGAGAGATGAAAGCCAATGTTAATAGTTCTTCAATTTCTCTTTTGCATAATTCATTCTCCTAGGGACTCGTTAGAAAATAATCTTCAAATCTTTTGTCATCGCTATGTCAGCAAATATCCTAGGTTCAATATCCTTTGCTTGCTTCGTAATCCATTTCGTATATTTTTTTTTTTGTTTTTTGATGACTTGGATTATCTTTCATATATTTTGTGGTAAAATTTTTGCATAAAGGTTAAGTGGTCCTGGTTAGAGGTAATACCAAGGTGATCCCCTTGGTCAGTATCTGTATGTTTAGTGGCAAATTGGTCAGTACTGCATTTCTCTAATGGTTTGGTATAAGATCTTCAAATATTGTTATGTTGATATGTATTCAGGAGATACCTTGCAAGCTGTCAAAAAAAAATTTCATTATAACCAAGTTCTACCATTCAAAATAAAATTTTAATCTCTAGTTTTAATAAATTTTATAAATTATTTCACTTTAATATCTTATTTAAAATTATTGATAAAATATTTTATACTTAATTTTAACTAGATTTAATTTTTTTTAGAAATCATTTATTATTATAAAATAAAATATTTATTTACTATATTTAATTTAAATTATAATATTTTGTAAGGCAAAATATATCACACATTTGTTTACCTAAATATTTATTAATGCATAATAAATTTTCAAATATTTTTAAAATATATAAATGCGAATAAATATATATTATATTATATCATATATTTACAATATTTTTATTTACATTAGAAAAAGTGAGTTATATACTAAAATAAACTCATGTCATATAATTTAAATTTTTTAATATACAATTAATATATAAAAAAAATATTAATGAAAATCTTAATTAAAGATAAATAAATAAATAAAAAACATGGTAAATTTTAATTGGTTCACTTGTGTAATAAGACTTCAAATGCATTCATCCAATGAGATGATAAAAAATTAATTTCTAGATATTATAAAGTAAAATAATTTGCATCTATATTTTACAAATGAAAAAACTTATAATGAAATATAAAAAAGAATTTATTTTCATTGGTGAAGAATAGTTCATTTAATCACTCAAAAAGTGATATAGTCGTGCCTTAATTGCACCTATTATAAATAGGTTAAAATAGGAAAGATTTAGTCGTGCCTTAATTGCATCTATTATAAATAGGTTAAAATAGGAAAGATCTAATCGTGTCCTAATTGAAGTTATTATAAATAGGTTAAAATAGGAAAGATCTAGTCTTGTCCTAATTGAGCTTATTATAAATAGGTTAAAATATGAAAGATCTAGGCCTGTCCTAATAGTATAAACTAAAGTAGAAGTAATAGTATACTAATTTTTTAATTATTATGTTTTATATAGTTATAGTAGAAGTAATAATTTTTATAATTAATAGTAATAAAAGTAATAAATATAAAGATTGAGAATAATTATTTTAATTAAGAAAATTATTTAATTATAAATTTAAAGTTAACCTATAGTTTAAAAATAGAAATTTGGTTAGTAAATAAATTATTTCTAAAATATTAATTTAAGAAGAAGGAATAGTTTTAATAATATTTTATATAGTTCATATAACTTATGTCAAATCATATTATTTAGTATTGAGGCAAAAATTTTAAGTCAATAAAAGAGCTATAAATTAATTTTGTTGAATTATAAACATAAAAAATATGCATGTATACTATACAAATTTTTTATTTTTTTTTATTTTTTGATCGGTAAAAGGCCAAAGCCCAGAAAGTTTTTTATTAATATAAAAGTTATTTTACAATGTGACCCCGCTCACTGCAGGCGCTGGTAGGAAAGAGCGGGGTTGAGAAAACCTCCAGCCTTGCCCGGGACCAAAGTCCTGTACTTATACAGAATTTACATGGGCATACCCATGACTCGACAAATGTTGAGATTTGTAAATATACATAGCTACTGTAGGCATACCCACGGTTCGATATCTATCGAGATTTATACATAATTTCGTGGGCATACCCAAGTCTCAATAAGTTCGAGATATGTTTTTTCTTTTAAAATCATAATTTAGTTGATATACATTGGCTGGTGTTTTGACCAGAATAGGTCCTTTATACAATTAAATATCATTATCTGATCCTCTTCATGTCGATAACGATTTTTTCATCCGGATATGAAAAATACTTGAAATATAAGACATCTTCCAAAACCAGGGGTTAACCAACATATATATATAAAACCTTCATCTTGATTTCATTACCTGTCTAAAAATAGTGGGTATTATTAGAAAATATGTTATAATTAGAATTAAAGTGTCAACATAACCTTAGTTTTTACCTTTCCAAGCCCCTTCTCCTCCATTGCTATTAAAATCTTCTTACCTTTATTTAATCAAATACCTTACTAAAATGATAGTGATAGAGACCAAATGCGCCTAAAATTTCGTAGCCCTTTCCAATTACCGTTGTAATTTCTTGTAACTTATAATCATTAATAGTGATTGCCAAAGGACTGAGCCTACTCTACTTTATTATGTTAATACTCTGCCTTATAACAAGTTAGGCCTAGCATGTTATCAAGAAGAAGTGCTGGACTAAGGTATATTGCAGGTCTCTATACATTAAATCAAAGGAAATTCCAACTGTGGGGATAACATCTCTTTAAAGAGATTAGCCAAAATTTAGATTACCAATACACATGGTTGTATATATTACCCTAAATATATATAACCAGATGTACAATCTATTATCAATGCTGTGAAGCCAACCAAAGATAATCCTAATATTCAAAATTCATATATTGAAGCTGATCAATTATATATAAATATAGATATACATTTATCAGCATATCTATATTTATATATATTAAACTATACAAAGTAAAAAGATTGAAGAAATCCTGATACTGAACTTTGTAAATCTATAAAACTTAGCAATCGGCATCTGTACGAATCTGGTCGCATGATCGCAAGAGTGGAAGGGACGCTTTGTGATCATGCGGCAACGCATATGCACTAAGTGCAGTGGTTGGGGCAGATGAGCGGTTGCAGCAAGGACTGGTCACATGATCTCAAGGAAGGAAAGGATGCCTTGCGATCATGCGACAAGGCATAGAGAGCAGGCCGTAGTAGGTGGGGAGGGTCCACAACAAGACAGGTAAGATTAAAGATGCCCTACTGGCATCCACGTGCACCAACAGAACTAAGATATATTGCATATCTTAATTTAGTCATTATCTATAGTATATTGTTATTTCCTTATAGCCACAAGTCTAGTACAGATTAAAGAATTTCCTATAACTATTTGCGTAAGAATATGCGTATAAATGTGTTTGTATGCATGAAAAAATAACTGAGAGTACCCATATGTATGGACTTTCCAGACCTTGGATCAGCTCTGTCATTTGCAAAGTAGAGGGAAATTATCTTACCTCATCGATCTTTTAATAAAAACTGATAAATCAATCAACTAGAAAGGAGAGAGGATGAAACACACATCCACAATTTTATTCATTCATTGATAGAGCATCATAATTTACATTAAGATGTCTTCTTGGAAATGGGATGTCTATGTTGATATTGAGTTCTGAATCATTTTCCCAATTGCCAACCTTATCTTCTAGAATGAAGGAATTTATCCGGTCTGCTCCTTCCGGCATTTTAACATGAAAGAAATTATATAAAAAGTTTAAGTTTCTTCTGATAGTAGGAGTCCATGCTACGTAGAGTTCCAGATCGTCAACTTGAAATACTGGATAAGCTGGTACAGGTCGACCTCCTACCATTGAGATTTTGTAAAAGCATGGTTTAGGTATTGTTAAATCCTCCTTGATGTTTGCCAAAACCTTATCTAAGTTCCCTAAGTAGGATTTTTTGAACAATCTTCTGCATAGGATCCCTAATGGGATTTTATCAGTGCCAGCAAAGATGGCCAAGGCTATGAAAAGAGTGGGGATATCAGAATTAACCCAGTGTTTTTCCAGATTATTGATGCTTTCTCTGCCTAAGACTCTCAATATTGCCCTGATAACTAGATTGTGAGACGAGAGAGATACTTTTTTCACCCTGAATCCTGAAATTGGTGAATCAAAAGCAATTTGAACCTTTGGGCCTTTGAGTTTAATGGGCATCATCATTCTGGATTTAGGTTTAAAAGGCCCCCTTACCTAGATCAATTCCGGACCAGGCTTAATGTAGGGTAATTTTAGAATTTTGTTCATGTTATACGGAGATGAATCGATCCAAATTCTTTATGTTGGGAGTTTAAAATGAAAGGTCAGCAGGTTTAATCTTTATATCTAGTTTTTAAAATAGGTTGAGTGTGAATTAAAATTTTATTGTCATGACAAATTAATTGGTAAGGGCCGAGATTGTCTAAGAGTGATTGCTATGAAAAACTACCCAAGGATAAGAATCTATTTGCGCATGAATAGCTTAATCTATAGTTAAAAGTATGGAATTAAGTTGATTATTGTAACGAACCAAGACATTTAGAATGTTATACCATATGAGTCATAAAGACTATTAATTTACTGGGTATGCAACATTTAAATATCCTATTTCTTCGCTAGTTATCTGCACTTTCTCTTCAGGGCCAAAGGCTTTATAACCAAAAATAGTTAGTTACCCAAATGCATTAATCATCCTGCACCTCCATTGATTCAAAACTTTGGCAGGCGAGGGAGATTTGAAACTGAATACCATGAAAATCTAATATCTTGCCTATGCAATATCTCTGCAACTTATCTAACAACTGATAACTATTCTAGATAAAAGTAAAATATGAGCTTTGAGTCAAATGTTACTCTAAATTAGGCTAAAACTCATGTCTTAGTGAAAGAGCTTGGATGCGGAGGACATGTCAAAAAGTCCCGTTCAAATTAAAAACCACACAAAAAACATTTTTTTTTGGCATATCATCCGCACCTACCCCCGGTTTCACGTTATGCCTTGTTGCATGATCGCAAGGCAGCTTTCCTAGTCTTGCGATCATGCGACCACTCAACTTGCCCTACACTTTATTTCTTGGTCTTTGTATTAGCAATGACCATAATTGTGATACTTGGATAATTTCCTGCTTGTCTTCTACATCACTGCTTGATGCTGCTGAGTTAATGCAACCTCGACAGTCCTTTGTATCATGATGAGAAACCTCTATTTGTTGGCTTACGTGGTTTCCAGCCTGGCAAAGCTAATCTTCCCTATCCTTTCCGCATATCATCCACACCTACCCCTGGTTTTCACGTTATGCCTTGTCGCATGATCGCAAGGCAATTTTCCTAGTCTTGCGATCATGCAACCACTCAACTTGCTCAACAGTTTATTTCTTGGTCTTTGTTTGAGCAATGACCATCATTGTGATACTTGGATAATTTCCTGCTTATCTTATACATCACTACTTGGTTCTGATGAGTTAATGCAACCTTAAGAGTCCTTCGTATCATGATGAGAAACCTCTATTTGTTGGCATACATGGTTTCTAGCCTGGCAATGCTAATCTTCCCTGTCCTTTTTGCATATCATCCGCACCTACCCCTGGTTTCACGTTATGCCTTGTCGCATGATCACAAGGCAGTTTTCCTAGTCTTTCGATCATGCAACCACTCAACTTTCCCAACACTTTAATTTTTGACTTTGTCGCATGAACTCAAGGTTGTTATCTTATTCATGCGATCATGTGACTAGTCCATTTTTCAACTGCAACTACCACATTAAATATAGTTTTATTTAATATTTTTCTTTCTCTGACGTTGCTTCTTGTCGGTTTAAATGCAGGCTGTTCTAGATGTTTTTGGAGTTGAATATTTTTGTAAAAGGGGAATGTTTTTCTTTGTTTTGTGTGCTGGAAAATACTCTCTGGCTTTACAAAAAGATATACGGTTGTGTGAGCATTTGGTAGCTCTTTGTGAAATCTGAAATCAAGGCATTAATATAAGAGATTTTTAATTTTAAAAGTTCTGAGAGTCAATCTACTTTGTTTCTACTCTATTTTGTTTAACATTTGCAACATTGTATGATTGGTATTCTCTCTTCCTCCATCACTATGAAGAAATGTTGAAGCCGGTCTTAAAGATTATTCCCTACCAATAGTACCTTTAAATCCTTGCTCTGTTGCAATGTTTTTAATGTGATCCTTATAGTACTGAGATTAAGACCTATGCGGTGCCATGTCCTACACTCATTGCTTTTAAATCTTAAGAATGTTGTAAGTCCTAGTCTAAGTACTGTAATAATTACATGTTACCAGGGCATAGATACTTAAAGGTACTATTGGTTAGTGATGCTATATTAGGCATCGTACATCGATTATTACTGATAAAGGCTATCTATTCCTATTCTATTATCCATAAAGTATTCTCAATGGAAAATTTGATAACTACTTGCTATATCTAATACTTTATTAGTATCTAAACCTTTTGATTATTAAACAGTGATCCAAGAGCACATACAATTTATTATTAGGGCATAGATACTTAAAGGCACTACTGGTTACTCATGCTATATTAAGCATCATACATAGATTATTTATGACATAAGCTTTCTATTACTATTCTCTTATCCATAGAGGATTCTAAATTACATATTTAATACTTAATTGATGTTTTAACCTTTTGATTATTATTCAGTTATCCATGTAATATTCTAAATTCCATACAAATAGAATTTTAATCCTTAATTATTAAAATCTCCTTCATTACAAATCGAAAGGATACTAGATTATGTTGAAGATAACAATATCCAATACATTCTGATCAGGGTGAATATCAATAAATCTAAAGGGTTAATGTACAATAAGCTTGTAGAATATCAATAAATACCTTCATTTGAAAGCCCTCTGTGTTTTCTGCCTATTGGTCTGCGAAAGGCTTGGTTGTTTACGATCTTCATGCTAAGTGTCAAAAACCCTCTGTGTTTATGACTTATGGTCCTAAAGCCCAGGATGTTTTCAACCTTTGCTTCTTCACAGTTATTCTACTCTGGTGTTAGCATTTTCCATGTACGCAACTTCGACCAGGTGGGTCCCAGCTTTTCAAAGTTGTGCCAGTGCAGTGAAGATTGACGGCTGTCGCATGATCTCATGGGATCTTTCGACCCCATGAGATCATATGACAACCATTGATGCGAAATCAGAAAAGATCAGCGGTGGATCCAAGGTGAAGGTCGAGTTAAGGTTAAAAAAAGGTCTTGCAGGCCCAAATGTCTAGCGGTTAGCTCCAAGTAGTCAATGGGTAGCAACTTTCGGCTGGTCGCATGATCGCATGTGGATCTTCCGATCCCATGCAACCATGCAACAAGCCATAAGTGGTCACGATGAGGTTCAAGGCAGGTGATTAGTGTAACAGTTTCAAGCTTGCTACATGATCGCATGGGATCTTCTGATCCCATGCACCCATGCGAGAAACCGTCTGTGGTTACGGGGGTTAATTGCTGGTCAACAGTCTTGAGGCAAGGTAATGAAAAAGCTTGCAATTGCATGCTGGTCACATGATCGCATGTGGCAAGCCTCTAGCGGTCAAGTAAAATAGGATTCAGTGATGGAGCAAGGGCCCCGTAGATGCAAGATCTACGGGGTCGCATGTTCGCATGGGGTCTTCCGATCCCATGCGATCATGTGACCACTGTTGGATTTTGAGGGCATTTCCTATGGTGTTGTCGTACGTTGGACTGAGTTGGCAGATCTTGTGAACTAGGTGTCCTACGAGGCAAGGATGGAATTTTCAAAAGCCAGTCACATGATCGCATGAAGGCTTTGAGCTCTTATGATCATGCGATGAGTCTAGCTAGGATGGTGAAAAGAGATCTTAAACACTAAAGCGAGAAGAACCATAAACTAACCCTGCCTAAACATCATGCTTTCCTCAAGAGGGATGGCTAAGAGAACAGGAGGGGATAAGTAGGCTAATAATAAGATAACCAAGTGGCCAGTATTCTATTAATAAATTATATACAATATTAACCACTAGTCTTTCACATAGAATGCACTAGGAATGGGGAGAGCTGAATAGTAAATATTTGTTGAATTTGTCCTAGAAAAGTTCCTAATCTGACCAAACCTGTTTAGGAATAAATGTTGATTAATTTTATATGCACCAACTCTAAGCCACTGCATTTCTAACAGTCAATTGGTATTTTAATTGAAAATCCTTATTAAAATTAAATCACATTTGCCTAATCTTGTCCATTGACTAATATATATTTATTCTTCCATGTTGTCTCAGCATGATAAATCTAGGTTATGACTCCATCAGCTCCAAGATTAGCTAACATATCTACCTCTGTATTACCTTCTCTATATATATGCCTAATTTCATGTTTGGTGAAGCTTTCCATTACTAGATCAATCTCCTCTATTTTAGAGTTTAAGATCCAATTGGGTGTTTTTTTGGTACGAATGGCATTTACTATAATTTCAGAGTCACATTCAATTATTAATTTGGAGATGTTAAGATTCTTACATAGCTTTAGACCCTCTAGTGCCGCTATGCATTCAGCCATGTTGTTAGTGGTGGGATTGATAGGCCTTGAGAACTTAGCAATAACTTCCGACTTCCCATTTCGAATTATCCCCCCAATGTCAGCAACTCTAGGGTTCCCTCTAGATGCCCCATCAAAGTTGAGTTTATACCATCCTTCTTTCGGAGGGATCCACTTGCAGGAGGCTCTATCACTCTTTCTTTTGGATCCCCCTTTGCCATAAAGGGGGGGAATATCTAATTTAGGCCACTTGCTTCTAATTTTGTTATCCCAGATTTTAAAGGACTCCTCATAACTCAATTTGTCTCTGACCTTACTGTTAATGATTTCTACTATTGAAGCTTCTATCTTGTTGGTGATTGTATTCCATGATAATTTCTGATCTGTGAAGATCCTTCTATTTCTTTCTTTCCAAATTTCCCATGCTACTATGGATGGAGAAATGAGCCATATATCCTTATATATCAATTGTCTTTAAAGAGAGAAGGCCAAGATTTGAGGTGGCTAACTAAATTAGATTGAAGAGCTGACTTCCGGCCTAGGCTTTGATGGAACCAATTCCAGCAGCTCTGAGTATAAGGACAATTAAGGAGAATGTGATTAACATCCTCAGAATGATTCTCACATAGGGGGCACCTAGATGGCCCTTCAAAACCCAGTTTATTAAGTCTATCCGCTGTAAGAATTATGTCTTGCAGAGCTACCCAAAGAAAAATGCCAGCTTTGGGAAGGCAAGATTTGTGCCAGCATAGATTTAGTGGGATATCTAAGCTATCCATATTCATCTCCTGAATAATAGAATTGTAACCCTCTTTAACTGTATAGTTGCCTTTATTTGATTTAGCCCAGATTAAGATATCTGGTCTACTTTTGAGTGAAGCTTCTCTATCTTTCAAAATTGTGAAAAGGAATTGTTTTTCATGCCATGCAGGACCAATTTCTTCTAAATTACTCCATTCATAGCCATCTTTATTACATAGATTTAAGATAAATTCCTTTAACCCTTTTACATTCTTCCATAAACTCTAGTGAAATTCCTAGAGTGTCTAGGGGGGGATGACCTGCCCATGAATCATCCCAGAAAAGTGCTTGATCCCCTAAACCTATATCCCATGTTAGACCTTTGCTAATAATGCCTCTGCATTCTTTAATAAAGTTCCAAATCCGAGAGCCTTTGACAAGAGTGTGAGATCTAAAGATATTAATGGGGTTCACATCAAGGATATATTTATGAAGTAGTATAGACGCCCATTTGCTACTAGATTCCTTATACATTCTCCATATAAGTTTAGCTCCAAGAGCTTGATTTTTCCATAGGAGATTTTTGATGCCTAGACCCCCCTTCGAGATTGGTTTACATAAGGTATCCCATTTAATGAGGGCAAGTTTTTTGTCTTCTGATGGACCTTGCCAGTAAAAGTCTCTAAGCATTTTATCTAAGTTCTTTTTGATACTAATAGGGAGGGGGAGTACAGACATATGATACGTAGGTATGGCAGAGAGGATTGATTTTATCATAGTCACCCTACCTGATTTCGTTAACCATCTTCCTTTCCAAGAACTCTTCTTAATTTGTACTTTAGTGATAAAATGCGGCCATAGTTTGGAAGATTGGATGCCTTTATCCAGGTCAATACCAAGATATTTGCATCGGAATTTCCCAATCTTGTATCCCATAATATTACATATCTCTGATTCTACCTTCGGGGGGTTATTAATAAAGAAGATTTCTGATTTGGAGGGATTGACCCCTTGTCCTGAAGCTTCCATATACATGTTTAAGATGTCCTTAAATGCTCTAGCTTCTTTCCTGTTAGCTTGGCCAGATAGGATTGTATCATCCGCAAACTGCTGGTGTGTAATATTTGGAATGTTTTCCGAAGCCTTCAATCCTATGATTTTGCCTTCCATCTATTTCTTAGTGATGGATCTACCTAACGCTTCTGCCATAATGATGTAGAGGAAGGGGGATATTGGATCTCCTTGTCTTATGCCTCTAGATATACTAAAAAAACCTTCCGGTGTTCCATTGATTAAAATCAAGATTTTAGGTGTGGAGATACAGTTAAAAATAAGATTAATCTATTGTCTGGAAAATCCAAATGCTTCCATACATTTGCACAGAAATCTCCAGTCTACTTTATCATATGCTTTTTGGATGTCTAGCTTAATAAGCATGCTAGGATCCTTTGTTATTTGGGCCGTATGAACTACTTCCTGTGCTATAAAAATTCCATCCAAGATCGATCTATTTGCTACGAACCCTGTCTGTTCTTCTGATATAATATTGGGAAGGAGAGATTTAAGCCTATTTGCTAAACACTTAGAAAGTATCTTATATATTGTATTACACAAGGATATAGGTCTAAAATCCCCTGGCTCCATGCTCTCATTTTTTTTTGGGATTAATGCAAAGAAGGTATTGTTTATTTCATTTAATAATGATCTTGAATTTCTCATTGCTTCTATTGCTTGCCATACCTCCTCGCCAACAAAGTGCCAGCATTTTTGGAAGAATCCTGCCTGGAACCCATCTGGGCCCGGGGCTTTATCCGGATGTAACTGAAAGACTGCTATTTTAACCTCCTCAAGGGATAGTTTTTCATTAATCATCTTATTATCTGCTTCTGTAAGTACCTTGGGAATAGTTTTAAGCATTTCTTTTTGTGCTCTAAGGTCAGTACCTTCTATGTTGTTAAGAAGGGAATGATAGAATTGCAAGAAAATTTCTGATATTTGTTTAGGCTCCTCAGTGAGCTCTCCCTCTTGATTCTTAATTTTAAAAATTCTATTAATGCTTCTTTTAAAATTGGTGGTGTTATGGAAGAATTTTGTATTACTATCTCCTTCCTGGAGCCAAGTTTCTCTAGATTTTTGTTTCCAAAATATCTCTTCCTTAAGCAGGATGGCATTGTATTTAGAAATTAACTCCTTCTCCTTATAATAACTTTGATCATTCATCCCATGTTCTATTACTAAATTATTAAGGTCAGCGAGCTCTTGTTCTAACTGAATTTTTTCTGCAAAAATGTTGTTAAAATTATTCTTATTCCATTCCAATGCTTTATTTTTAATGATTTTTAATTTAGCTATTAGGCAGTACATTTTGGATCCTTTAACTGATATCTGTTTCCACCAGTCCTCTACTAGATTAATGAATTTTGGGTTTTGGAACCACATAAACTCAAATTTGAATGGATTTCTTGTTGGTTTAGTGTCTTCTATAATAGAAAGCCTAATTGGGAAATGATTCGATCCAGCCTCTGGAAGGATTTTTGCAGAATATAGCTAATTAAAGTTTTCCG
This sequence comes from Chamaecyparis obtusa, assembly GCA_027943335.1. NCBI lineage: Eukaryota > Viridiplantae > Streptophyta > Pinopsida > Cupressales > Cupressaceae > Chamaecyparis > Chamaecyparis obtusa. The sequence goes on from BSBK01000583.1 coordinate 367,354, forward strand.
TATTAGTCCTAGTAAAGAACCTATCCAGCTTTTCAGCAATGTAACTAAAACCTGCTCTTCTATTATTCCATGTATATATTCCGTTATTTGTGTCTATGCTAATTAGATGATTATCCATAACCTAGTTGCGAAAATCCTTGTGAGCTTGAGATACATAATGTGAACCTCCAAATTTTTCTTCAGGAGCTAAGATGGCATTAAAATCTCCTCCAATAAGGAAAGGGAATTCTGATGCATCATTTAAGAAAAGGTGAATCTCATGCCAAACTCTCCTTTTTTCTTTGTTGTGAATTGGTCCATATATATTGATTAGGTAAAATTTCAAGTTAGACTTTAGACTTTTAACTTCTAAGGCCATCCAGTTACTGTTATTAGAAATTGGTATGCCTACAACTTTACGGGGGTCCCACAGTACTGCTAATCCTCCTGAATGTCCTGTAGATGTAACGAATTTTGATTTCTATATGCCAAGTTTCTTACTAATTTTAGTACTTTCCTCTTTGTTGAGTTTGGTTTCCTGTAATAATCTTATTTCAAACTCAAATTTTTTTAGATATCTCTTAATTAATCTCTATTTGTTAGGGGCATTTAATCCCCTAACATTCCAAGTAGTGACTTTCATTTCTGCTAGGGAAGGTACTTCCCCTTCCCTGTGTGCAAAATTTCAGCTATCTTTTTTTGGCTGCCCGCATTACCATCCATTGTTCTTAATTCAACTGCTGATTTCCTACCTCTTTTTTTCTTAATTCTGTTAATATTAGGGGAACTTAGGCTTCCTCTATTCATTTCTATTCCCAATTGCCTCTCTTTATTAGTAATTCCAAGGAGACCCTCAATAGAGTCCTTAACCAATGTAAAGTTTTGATTTGAATTAATGATGGGGTTATCCTGCTTGTCTGAACTATTATGTTCTAGTTCAATCTGAACTTGAGTTGTTTCCTTATCTATAAGCTCCTTTCCATATGATTCAAATATATTTTCTGAAAGGTCCAGGTTTAGTGTTTCCAACTCTAATGGGATAGAGAATGCATGGTTCTCCCCATTTTTATGGGTATTCTTAATTGTCATGCAAGGGGCCACAGTCCTGGAATTGCTAATATCCTTACTTTCCTCTTGGACTATAGTTGAATTTCCTGGAACAGGTTTGTCCTCTTTCTGCACTATATTTTCTACATCTAATTGGTTTGATACCATGCCAAGGTGGCCGGGGGGGTATAGTTTGAGAATTCCTTTACAGGGATAGTGAGATAAGTATGTTGAGTGGCAATAGAATCCACTTTCTCATTATCTTCTTGGGTAATATTCTGTATTAGATTGATTAAAGTATCTTTTTGATATTTCAATTCCTTGTGATTGCAAATCTCATCCATGAACATATCCAAAAGTTCATCTGTAAGAGTTTCTCCTAGCTTATTATTCTGATTATCTTCTACTTTACTTTTTTCTTCATTCTCTTTAGAGGCTATTGAGTCTAAACATAAATGTTTCAGATGCTGGACATTACTAAAATCTTCCTCTGTTTCTTTGTTGATATCATTGTCCAGCTTCTTAATAGGTGAAGGAGATAGTAGATTATCATAATAATAGCTAGGCTCTATCGGGGTGGATATTACATTTAAATGAGAGTATGGCACTTCTATGCTTTCCTTTGAAATGTTCCTAAGAAGAAAACCTCCTTTATCCTTTAAGAAATTTACCTTTATATTATTATCTGGATATAACAGTATTTCTTTACTATGCTTTTGATTATAAGTATACAATCTGTTATCTATCTTTGGATTTTCTACAAAGTCTTCCAGCATCATTGGATTTATAAATATGGAATTCGAGTTGAAACTAAGGTTAAGGGGGGGATATACTTCTTGTGATAATCTAAATTAATTATTAGGATAGCCTCTACTTGATTATGTTTAGTTTTAGCAATTCTTTTAAAATCACCAATCTTATTTCCTATGCTTTTAAGAATCTCAATATGATTACATTCTAGTGGTTAATTTCTTAGTAAAATTGTTTTTTCTACCATGAAATCTGTTACATTTATAGGGTTAAACAAAGGACACCAATTGCAAACGTAAAAGGGTATGTTTCTGTATTTCAAGGAACCTACTTCTAATATTTTGTCTTTAAGGCTGTTGGATAAGCAATCTACAAAAAGGAAGTTATCAGCCATGATAGTAATACTTACCTCAAATGGGATTGTAGATGTCAGACCTTCTATTATGTCTTCAACGTGAGCCCCTATTCCGGTCCATTTGCAAAGGAAGCCTCTGTCTGCAAAAGCATTCTGGTTTTGCAAAATACAACTTTCATCCACTGTCATTCTAATATGATTTTGGTCATAATTTCCACTTTCTAGTGGAAGCTTTTTCTCATCTTTTACAAAACGTCTGTGAGGCGGAGAGTACACCTTCTCAGAAGACTTTGACAGAGTAGGGATAATATCTTTATTACTTTTAGTCGGGATAAGGAATTTCCTTTTCCTTGATTTCTCATTGCTCCTCCTACGATGAGGAGGGTTGTAGGCATTCGTAGATTTGTGTATAGATTCGCAATTGAAAAATCCCTTCGACTGTTTATGCCCTATGGTTTTTACAGGGGGAAAAGATGAATTTTCCATATTTGGTTGTGATGACTCATAATTCATCTGCGGTTCCTTCCATACACCCCTTTCCCCTTCCAAAACCCTATTAGTATGTTGTATCATTTTGCATGGGGTCTGGTCCTTATTTAACAATTCAAAGGGATTTTCCAAAGTTAAAAAATTGTTGTTGCGCTTCTTATGGTTAGATTTCTCCGGATACCTACCTTTCACCACCTGCCATTCTGCATTACTCACTTCTTCCACCCTGGAGGACAACCTAGCTCCTGGAAATCCCCCCCCCCCATCGTAGATAGAGGATCATCGGAGTTCTTAGCCGGAGTAATCCTAGATGCCAAAGCCTTTGTATCCCTGGTGATCCCTCCTTCTTACTTCTGACCATGAGGCTGCTTGATTCAATATGCAAGCTGAAGGTGCTTGAAAAGGTACCAATCCAATTTTCCTCTGCTCTTGATTGCAATGATGCGGAACATACTCAGCTCTTGTAGATCCATCTCTAAACTTCCCCATTTTAGCATATTTGGTCTTTGCAAATAGGGCAAATTGTTCATTAATTGACTTGACAGAGAATACCTTATACTCTGATTTCTTGTTGCAGATCACAAACCCTTTACCTTTTGGATTTACAGAGTCCGAAACCCTAGCTATATGAGTATCATATGGTAGAGACTTCCTCAGGTTTTTATACTTGTTATCAAACTCTTCATTTTGAGGCTCCGAAATTTTATAGGGGGTCGAGGCCGCTTCTTCAGCCACAGGATGATCCTTCTAAGATTCCGCAAGGCTTTTAGCCCGCTGTTTAGCGATAAAACCATCGAGATGCTCATATGTGGGATGCAAATGACGCACATTCGGCCTCCTACACTCCTTATGTTTATGGCCATAGGTCTAGCAATTAAAACAATAGCTGGAAAACTCCTCTTTCGCGCTGTTGGGTTTCGGATCAGGGTTTCTAGAGGAGCGCGCATTACTGTGGGCATGAGCACTTGCAAAAATTTGCTGGTGATGAGCAAGCCCTACTTGCATCTGCCTTCTCTACAAAGCACACTTTCACCAACGGTCAAAGTCAACAACTCTCAATTAACAACCAAAGTAGAGAGTGACCCTGTGGAGACTTGAACCTTGGTTGTAGGCACTATGGGCAAGAAGCCCCACCATTTCACCAAAGGCACAAGCCTATATACTATACAAATTATTAATTTTGTAACGAATTTAATAAAAATAATAATTTTAATTGGTAAAAATGAAATTTTTTAATCACTGATTAATGGAAGAAATCCAAAAAGGGATGCAATAGTACTTGCCTAGTCTATCGGCAAATACTAATAAGACAAGTTGAAGCCCGCATTGCTGAGTTTAATAAATATAAATATTGATTTGTTGCAGAGGAGAAAAATAAATATCGATTTGTTGCCAACGAGAAATTGATTGAATTTTTTATGCTCAAATCAAACGGTAAAAAGCGTGCAAGCCCGTGGGCAAAGAATCAAAATATCTTCTTGGTGAATTGTATTAAATCATTTACTTTCCATTTTCAAAATCGCGTCAATGGAGTTTCACAGATCATTTCTGGATTTCAATGGAATGGTCGAATCCATGGAAGAAGACGATGGATTTCTCTTCACAGATCTCGACTGTGTAGCAGAGCACGCTTGGACCTATTTTCCCACCGATTTGCCTGCAAAGCCAAATCTTGAGGACCACGCCATTGATAGTCCCTTCGAGCTTGCTCAATCGCAGCAGACCTATAATGGCTTCGGTTCGAGTCCTCAGGTAGACAAAAGCAGTGGAGATATGGTCAAATATGGATATTCCTCTGATGACACAGAAAATTTGAATGATTATGTCTAGTTTTATAGGTTGAGATTTTAATCATGATGTTCATTTGTTGTCTCATATGACAGTAGAATCATTGCTAAACTTGGTAAAGTTATACAAATAAACCTCAGAGTAAGGTTTTGAACCTTTATAAATGATTTAGTTAAAAATATTCTTTAGAAGATGAACTAATATAAAATAAAAACTGTTCATTTCCTTTACACTCATTTTTCCAAAACAGGTAATAAGTACCTCCTACTGTAAACCTGCCGGATAAATAGGACCAGAAGAATGATCACAGAGAATGATGTCAAATGTAAAACATTTAAATACAATTTTATCCTAAAGGTTTACAGATTTAGTTTGATGTACTTCATTTTCACAGAAAAAGATTTTAAATTTTAAAAGTTAAAATACAAGTTTTTCGCTTTACAGATCTATTTTGTTGCATTTCATTTTCGTGAAATTTTGGAAATATCAAATCGAGAAATCTAATTTAAGTTGATTTTTGTGCTTAAATGGAGAAGGCGTCAATAGTAGGGGACGCAATCAGCTATGTGCGAGACTTGCAGAAACAATTGAAGGACATTCAGGCCGAGATCTCACAGCTTGAATCTGGACGCTATGCATTAAGATTCCCCGTTTGTTGACTGAAATTCTGTGGTCACTGAAGTTAACCTTGAATTTGCCTCATTTGAAATGAGTAGCAGTAGTAGCCCCGTAAACAAACCAGGGTGAAAAATAATTCACAAAGTAAGCGGACTTTTCTTTTTCCCCCTTTTACTTTCTCATTTTTCATATTTGTGTTCTTCGATGAACAAAAGGATCCATTTCCAGTGCATTATCTATAATATGTATGATTTCAGCTGGATGTTGCCAAGGTGGAGGAAAGCATATTTCACATACGCATTTACTGCAAGAAAGGGCGAGGCGTGCTTATTGATCTGACGAAAGTTCTTGAATCCCTTCACCTGGATTTTCAGAATGCCAATCTCACGTCATTTGACGGCCAGATTATCAAAACAGCCATTATTAAGGTACTGAAAATCCTGAGATCTCTAGTATGTTGTTTAATTTGATGGGCTATTTCTGAGTTACTTACCGCTTGGATTTTAATTTTATTGTGTAGATGAAGAAATTTGGGGCAGAAATGGAAAGCGAAGCAGTGAAACGAAGTATTTTGGAAGCTGCAGCAAACTACGGTTTTGAAGCGGCATTAAACACAGGATGTTCAAATAAGGATTCTCTTTAATTTCCTTACCAAAAGCTGAAAACAATTTGTACTGGGAAAAGATCTAATATTTAAGTACATTTGAATGGTTGTGATAGGAGTTGTTGATTTAATATTCACACTTGTTAATGTAATATTTACATTTGTTGATTTAATGTGTTTTTTGACAGCATGCACCAATAGTTATCATTTAAAGTTGATATTGCTATGATAACTAGTAATAATTGAAAGAAATGTACCCTTAGTTGCAAAAATGCAACCAATCATGTGATGCCACATCAGTTGTACAAGTATGGTCTCATTTTTTGGGGGGTTATTTTGGATACTTTGACAAAAAGTATGTTGATGTGGCATCATATATGATGATGTGGCTTCAAAACCTTACTTAAACTAGGGGACTTGCCAAGTAAGCTATTGTAAAAATTTGGGAGTGATTTGAAATTTCTATGTAGGATTTTGAGAAGTGAGAAATTAGTGCTCAACTATTAGGTCCTCTCCCCTACTCCTATTTCTTCAATAAGGAAATTGTGACTAGTAGTCGTGAGGGCTAACTTCCTCAATATGTAGCCATTGCATAATATCATAAGACCTCCATTTTTTTAAAGAAATGTAAATGGAGACTTAACTAATTAGAACTAAGGTTTGAAGGTGTGACTCATCATTCAACTCATTAAAATAGCACATCTAGCAAAATGTGTCTAAAAAATAACTTTTAAAGATTCAACCAAAGCTTAATTTAAAAAGTCATAGTAGTTGAATTAAACTATATCATGTGTTAGTAGAATATTGCATTTCTATATAAAATATAGCATATATACAACTTAAATGCACCAAATACCTATAAATTATGTAAATGTTTGTTATCTCTAACTTTTGTCTCATTTTTTGGAGGTTGTTTTGGATACTTTGGTAAGAAATATGTTGATGTGGCATAACGTGTGATGATGTGGTCTTGAAACCTTAGTTATAAGTAGGAGACTTGGCAAGTAAGCTCCTGTAAATATATATATATATATATATATATATATATATATATATATATATATATATATATATATATATATATATATATATATATATATATTTCATTTAAGTTATAAATAATTTTAAAAAAATGAAATTGAAATTGTTGTGCATGTATTATATTAAGAAAATTAATGGTAGATATATTAATAGCATTGGTTAAAATGTTGATTCAATTTAAACATTTTTATTTCACCAACAATAAATGAATAACTTTAAATAAGTTACAATGAAAAATAAAGTCATTTAACAATCATAAAGATATGTTATACTTAAAAAATTGATGATATATTTAGAAAATTTCTTAAATCCAAACTTATTCTTCAAATATTTATTGAAATGGCCCCTCTCCACACAAACACGTCCTTTTAAGGGAATCAAATGTTTCATAGTTAATACATGTCTATGGTAATGATAACCATTTATTTATTTTTAAATAATTTTAATCTCCTTTCCTCAACTTCACATTTATAAAAAAAACTTATGTAAAAGATAGTTAGTTTGTTTCCTCTTTGTATTGATAATATTATAATTCTATATAGATCTCATTTTCAAATAAAATCTTTCACTATCTATCAAACACGACCATAACATATATTAGTGGTGTTGTTGGAACACTCCTACATTACTAGCAGTTCCACGCTTTTGTACATGCAATGATGAGCGGGTAGGAGTTTGATATGTAGAACTTAGAAGGAATTTTATAATAATTATTAGGTAGTGAGGTTATCTTGCAAGCTATGTTTGTTCAAATCAATGTCAAATTTATTCACAACCACACCTACCATCATTAACCAATCAAACTATTGGTACTTTCAATTATTAAGTCACTATCACCCCTGCCTCACCAACAATAATCTATAAAAATTAATGACAATAATCTCTCCTACTTTATATGTATATCTCTATTTATTTCCACTTATCTCTTTCTCACTTCCCCTTTTATCTCTTTCTATGCATATTTTGTCTACCTCAATTTTCTTATCTCTTTATCTTTGTTCCTACTCTCTATCTCTTTCCCTATTCCTCCTAATTATCCCTCTACATCACTCTATATTTATATTTCTCCCTCTCTAAATATTTATTTATCTTCCTCCTTTTACTCTACATTCATCTCATTTTCTCTCTCTTCCCATATATTTTTATCTCTCTTTCTCTTCATATCTTTGTCTCTCCCTTATTCACTTTCACACTCTCCATCTAATATTTATTTATCTCTTCTATTTCTCTTTGTATTCTTACAAATATTTGTTTATTAATATTAATTTAAATCTAGTGTCTAATAGTTTTATGTAATGATGATTTGTTTCAAACATTAAAATAATGTCAAATAATTGAATCATAATTTTGTTTACATTTTATGTATACTAAAGAATAAACTCTAATTTCATGTACTTTTTTACATTATAATATAAATTTTATATTTAATTTTTTTTTAGCTATTGTAATTTAGGGCTAATGAATTTCACACTTTAAAAGAATTTTGGATGAACAAATGAACTATTAATATTAAATCCATAAATGAAATAATATATTTTACTTTTTTCAACTTTATTTTTATTTTTATATTTTATTTTAAGAATGATTTTAAAAATATATTTTATATTACTCTTTTATATGTAATTAAGGAAAATGAAGTAATTTCTTAGATTTTTAGATTAACAAATGAACTATTAATGTTAAATCCATGCATGAAATAATATTCTTTACTATTTTTAATTTTAACTTTATTTGTATATCTTTTTATCTTTTTTATTTGTCAAACTAGTAAGAAAATATATTGATGTTGTTTTAGAGACACACATTAAACCAAAAGAAATGAGTATTCTGTACCATTTAAAATTTGAAACAATTATTAAAATTTGAATAATTTGGTATTTATTCTCAACAAAGAAACTAATTTATGTTTTGCATATCTTATATGAGATAGATCTTTATTGTTTGTATTTATAAATAATCTTTGTAAGTTTTCTAAATGAAAAGTAATTTTAACGGTTAGGATTTGATTATTAGTAAACATGGATGTAAAGTGGTTTTAACTTTTAGAATGCCTAGTCAATATGATTCATGGCAAGTTGAATCAAATAAGAAACTGTTCATCAAACTTTAAAAGTACAAATCTAGAAATAATAGATAACTTAGTAAGAATGACAAAATCTAACATAGTAAGAGCCACAAACCTGAAAGATTCAACTTACAAATTTATGTGCTAAGAAATATACCTCAATATTGTATGTTTTGATCAAAGATGAACTGCTCACATTGATCACCAACAACAAAGTTTGAATGTCATGGATTAACATACTGTGGTTTGCCTATTTCTAATTTAATAATCTTTACTAAATTTAACGAAAAAGAGGGAAAAAACAAAAGTGTTATCTACAGTTGAAAAATAAAAATATCGGGAAGAGGGCTTACAATTTTTCGATAGAAAATTACTTTCTCACAAAGCAAAGCTCCCATAAAGAACCTATTGACTAAAATGTATTATATCTTAATTATACTCTTAAAAGATTAAATCATTCAATTAATAGCTCCACACTAAAATTTATCATTTCAACTGTTCCAAACATATTAACATTATCTACTTCAAATAATCTTTATATCCTAATTTTGAACATATTTAGAAATTATTTATAAAATCGATTTTCCCATGAATATAATTTTTTTCCTACTTATTTTTAAACTGTAACATAGAAAAATTCTATTCATCTATGACATCTTTTTAAACACGAATGAATGTAAAGAAAACTTAAGTTAATTATAAATGTAAATAATTAAGCATTGTTAGGACTGTGCAAACTCGATTAAAAACAGACACAACTCAAAAATTGGTACACGTTTGTTTTTAAACTGCAACATGGTATGAGAAATCAATTCTGTGATAGATTGCAAATGAGGAAAACATTCTTCATGAGAAATGACATTTGAATTGCTCTCAAGATTTTCAATGTGATCAACGTGCCCCACGTTTTCAAAGTGTTCCACGCGCTAACCAGCAAAACATTTCCAACGTGATCAATGTGCTATAAAACACTCATTTTTAAAAATAAATGAATGTTTATAAGGGATCAAATTCGTGTGACAAATTTTACACATTTGGAATGTGCATTTTACTCCCATTATTTGATTCCATGAATGTTGGTAGGTAATATAATTGGATTAGAAATTGAATTATATATAGAGAGAGAGTGTGTGTGTTTGTATTGGATAATGAGTGGATTTTCAGTTTTGGTTAAAAAAATTTAATTATAATCATTATGATGTTTGACTATGTTAAATTTTATGCGAAAGTTTATTTAATTGTTGGGAGATTTACATTGATCTAAAATAAAAGATACATTTCGACCAAAGTATTATTGGAATATATAGAATCTCTAGATATGTTCATTAAAAAAATTAAGGACCATGTGCAATACTGAGAGGAGTTTTCACCTTTAGTAAGCACATATTATTGATAAAGTACTGTAGCAAACAACATAAACAAACTAACAACAGAGTAACATTTTCAACACAAGGACAACCTCAACAGATTAGCATGATCAGATCATTAACCATCTAATGGTAAATATTGGTAAGCACCCTCACATCACTATAAAAAATCAGAAGAAGGAACAAAGAAGAAACAACTAAACTATAACAAGCGTAATGCATGAAAACCAAAATAGTAGAAATACCCCTAATAACATTGATCCAAAATATAACAGAGTCCATCATAATGTTCATCACAACAATTAAATGAGTTTTAAACAATGACCTCTTAGCATCATAACCATCTGTAAAAAGAGTATAAGTCCAAAGTAAACTAGTGAAGCCTAAGTAAACATCCACAAGGCCTAGAAGGCCAAGATAAACCAAAATGAAAAAACCAGAGGAAGGGCCAAACTCTAGTTCTTTGTCTTCTTCCATTCACTGGTAATATCATCGCCACCTATTCTTCCATAAGGAACTAGAAGAATTTCTTACGATCTTCAACATCCTTAGTATCTTTGTCAATGTCAACTTGCATCAATCATAGACTGGTAGCCAAGCAGTGCATCACCTTTAGTACAAAATGACAGACATTATATAGTTTGGCATCCATCTCTACAAGTTTCCCATCCACCAACACAAACTTTTTCCTACCTTCACAAGTCTCTTCTTCAACAAATCAACCTCCCCTGAAGCTGAGCCAATATTGCATTTGTCATCTTTTACCAAGGCCTTTCCTTTAACATCATCCACACGAACTACTTTAGTCACTTCCTTGTCATGGGAAGGCTCTCTAGGGTCCGAATTGAAGTTGGCCAAAACATGGGTTGGGTTGCCATCTGAAGAAATATTGGAAACCTCATCCCCACCAACATCTGCGCAATCTACATTATCCAAGTCTAAGACCTCTTTCATAGTTTATTTTTCTAGTTTTCCCTTCATATGGGTGGACCTATGGAAGGTATTGGTCTCCTTAGTAATCTTAATATCTGAATAAATTTTCTATTTGAATCTTTTAGAAGACTTTTGATTGGTTTTAATTGGAGTAGACACCCTCTTGTTACTTTTTTCCTTCTTACTCTTTGAGGAGTCAGCAGAGGTTTCTTACTAGTTTTTATGAGTAGGGTTTTTTTGTTTACCAGTAGGGCTAGGAGTGTCAATAGGGTTATCAAAGGGTGAGGTAGAAGAGTCATGCACCTCTTCAACAATGATTTGACAGGGAGAATAAAGGGCCAAGTGAAAGTGGTAAATGTAGAATATAAGGCCCTGGTAGAGTCGATGGTAAAGTTATTCCCATGGCTCTTAGCCTCAACCACATCTTTCACTGTATTTTCAAAGAATGAAAAAAGTTTTAAAAAAATGGAAATAACAATGTGGTTCTTAAAAACATTTAAGAAAGGGAGGTGGCAATAGTAATACACACCATATCTATTGTCTAGTGGGAAATACCTCATAACCACAAGGTAGATGCAGTCTCAAGGCGCGGGAACTTGTTCATGATCAAGGCCCCCTCTAAGCTTAAGAGGTTGTTTTCCAATATAGAAGAATTGGTTTAGGCTCATAATATCAGAGACCTTAGTAGTTTTTTCCATATGTGGCCCTCAGTGGAAAGGCCCGTAGCCTACACAATCACATCTTCTTTGGCACTGAATGAAATTCTACCCATGGTAACCCTTTTGGAATCCCAACACCTAACAAACTGCTTGGAAATACTTTTTTCACGGCCCTTAATAAGTTCCATAAATTGGGAAATTCCACCCTCATAGATATGCCAAACTATTCCATCATTTTTCCACTCATCGCATTTATCAAGCTCCACGCGCACATGGTCACTACCCATATTGAAGCAAAGTAAATTGAACAGATTGTAGAGAATAGGGCTCACAAAAATTGTAGAGAATTTGTGTAAACAAAACCCAAGAAAGGACTTTTGAAGTGACTGGTCATAACAAGGTGGAGAAAATGAAAATAATAAAGGCAATTAGTCCAAATACAACCCATATCAAGTCTGAGACCAATTCTATCAACTTGCTCGTGCGAAAGGTCTCCGAAATAGAAATTATTGGAGGAGATAATATTTTTTAGAATGAAAAGGGCTTATTGGCAATTTGGTTGAGTTGGTTACATAGATGTTGTCATTATGGAAACATATGATCTACATGAAGATTGCATGGGTCAGAGAGCTAGTATGTCAGAGTGCAATGCAAAATTGTCTAAGTATGAGACAGTGTGTTTTTGCCAGTGAACCCGAAGATAGTTTTGATTGGCGATGTTGATTGGAGTAAGTTTAATACTTGTGCACTTGAACATAGACTCTATGGTGACTATTGAAGACTCCCCTCAGAGCGCAAGTCAGTACGGCATGTACGAAAGAAGTTATGACAGTTTTACTAGAGATAGTGTTAAGCCGACAGGACAGAACATGAAGACATAATTGATAAAGAGTTAAGGGATTATTTTGTTTATCAAAATAATGAATTAACAATATAAAGGGACAACATCCTAGATGTTAACTCTTGGATAAAGATATTTTTTAATATGATAGCTGACTGGAAAGTTATTAATCTTAATAACTTGTATAAAGATATGTAAAGATGTAATTGTAAATAGATGTAATGAACATGCGAATGTAATAGCGAAAGTGAAAGAGAAGCAAAGAGATATTGATGCAAGTAGTATAAGGTTATGTACCTTGACCTATTTTTAGAATCATTGAATATTGTATATTACTTGTTTGGGCAGTGGGCTCATCTGAAAATCACATTTTGTACTGCCAACTCCTAACAGGGTTGAGGCTTCTAACAAGACCTATAGTCCCTTAATCAAGATTGAGACACTATATGCATGTAATAGACTCCTAACAGGGTCAACATCCTTAGCAGGATACTTTTGATTAGTGGATATTTTTGGGTTCCATCCCCACCAGGGTTTCCTCGAGAACAAATAATTTGTTATGAGTTCTTTAGTTTTATTGTTATGCATGTTCTTTAGCTTTCTATGTGATGCATGTGTTAAGATAATCTGTTATATCCATAATTGGGAAAAATTTAAAGTTTGTAGAACACTGATTCACCCCCCCTCTCAATATTCCCTATTTCTAACAATTGATATCAGAGCTTAGTTACTTAGAAAGGAATCACTCAAGGAAAGCCTAGTAGCTTGAGTAAGATCTGTATGGATATGGATCAGCTACAGAAGAATCTTGAAGAAGCTCTTGAACAGATTGATATGCTTACTAAAGAAAGAGATACTTTGAAAGGAAAATATGATGATGCAAAGAACCTCATTGAGTAACTAAAAAAAAAAGTTGGAAGATCTGAAATCTGAAAAGGAATCTGAAATTTACATTGAAGATTGTGATGACAACTTAGAAAAAGAAAATGAGATCCTTAAACATGAACTGAAGATAGAAAATCTGAAGCTAAGTCTGAAAGATGGAAATGGAAGGAATGAAGCAAATCTGAAATCTGAGAATGAAAATCTTAAGCTTGAAAATGAAGGGCTAAATCTAAACTTGGTAAAGTAACATCTGAACTTGAGAAAGTCAATTTGCAGTATGATGAACTTGAGAAATACAATACAATTGTGAAAGGAGAACTGACTCAATCTAAGAAGCAACTTTAAAGACTATATTCAACTAATTCGAAGATTGATGAAAAAATATCTTGTCAAAAACCATTCTATGATAAAATTGGTCTTGGATTCAACACTTTTAAAGAAAATGAAGAAAGAATGGAACCAGATCTGAAAATATCTGAAAGCATAGATGAGAAGAAGTCTGATGAGATTAACAAATCTGAAGATACACCTAAGGAAGAAGAACCACCTAAGCAAGAGGAATCACCTAAAGGTATGCAAAGAGAATTCAAAGGTAGATGTTTTGCTTGTAATATTGTTGGTCATATGAAGAGAGATTGCACAGGTAAGTAATTTAAACCTCTTAATGGTTATTGTTATAATTGTCATGGTTTTGGACATAGAGCTATTGAATGCAGAAAACCTAAATTTGTTGAAAATAACAATAATAGTAGAATGTTTAGAAACACTAACCATGCAAATAAGAAACGTATTGAAGATATGAACAAAAGAAATGGAATAGTATGTTATAGATGCAACAAGGTTAGACACATTGCTACATATTGCAGATCACAGATCAATTAGCCTAGACCAAGATATGGAAACAATGGAATAGTTTGTCAGATATGTAACAAGATTGGACATAAAGCAAGGTTTTGCAGAATGAAAAATAGAGTTTCTCATACCAATCCTAACCCTAAAAGTCATGCAAGAAGAAATGAAGATGCAAGCAATAGTCAGAAAGGATGTTGTAGTAATTCAGATGAAGTGAAGTTTGTTAAAAGCACAGATCAAGGAGACATATTTAGCACTGAAGCCATTTAGAAAGGTGAAGTATTAAATGGTAAGAATGAATCTTTACTTGACCCATCTTAAAGTACTTAATTCATGTAAATTACAGTAAAATAGGAACTTAGATTAGTGTAGAAATTGATATATGATTAATTGAGTCTTGTGCAGTTAATGCGAGGTATTATATGATGTTCTAATGCTATGGTTAAGAGTGCAAAGAAAAATATTATGTTTTGCGAGATCGCGAGAGGTTTTAAGTTGTGCAAGTTAACAAAATTAACTTTTTGGAAAGAAGCGGCAAAAGAATTGAATGTGATGTCAGATCTAAGTGAGATTGAAGTGACAGAAGGTCACAATCGGTATTATTTGATCATCAAAGAGAATAAAAGTGTTAAGGAGATAAAAGAGTAGTGATTAGAAGCATTTGCAAGGATTTGGTGAAGAATTTTTGTGCCGAATCTACGCAAGCCCTAAATCATGGAATCAAGGTATTTTACTTGGCAGATCTTTAAATCAGTTAAGGAATCAGAGGAAATCATGGATATTTCTTTGATTCACAATGTCAGAGATAAGAATAGACCTAAATTGAAAAGGGAACCAGTAGAACCCTTGGAAGATGATCCTAGGTTAGCTTTATCATCCGTACCAGATGAAGTTTTACATCTAGAGAATGTTAGAAGTTATCTGGGATGTAAACTAGAGACTATCAGTGATAGTGATTTCACTAAGGAATATTTGAAGATCTATAATCATGATATGTCATTGAAGGTAGGGTTTGAGCATTTGAAAGATAATTTGATCATTAAGTATGCTTTACAATATGAATTTGACAATGAAGAATGTACCAAGATAATCCTAAGAAAAGTTCACAATGGAAAGTTTTGGTTAGATGACAGAGTGATAGATATCACAATTGACTTAATTGATGAGGTAACTAGACTATCTAAAATAGGATCCATTCCTTTGAATGAGAAAAACATGACGAAAATAGTCATAGACAACATAAATTCATCCTACAATGGCAGAGGAATAGTAATTAGCAAGATATAGCAAGATGATGTCAGATACTTGTGTAAGATCCTAACAACTAAGTTTTGTGCTAACTCGAGAAAGGATGACATGGCAGCTAGAGTGGTACATGCGGCTTATTTGATGTGTGTTGATAAATTACAAGTTGACATGTGTGAGATTATGAGAATTTGGAAAAGATAAAGAAGACTAAGTATACACAATTTAGATTCTCATCTTTAATCACTTATATGTTTTTTCATTTATTAAGAAGATTTCCATACACCATTGGAAATGACTAGAATGATGGCCAAACTAAAATGGAAAGGATTAACCAAGTGTATAGGAGGCATATTATTGATAAAGTAAATGAAACTACAGTGTTGGTAATTAAATCATTTCAGAATTTGATGTTTAGCAGATCAAGGATCCCACAGTCTCTTGTGGAGAAGTATAAAAATGAGATATGTTTCATGGTTGATACTGACTTAACTTACATTGATGCAATAGAACCTAGAATAGAGTTCATAGATCCTCTTGGATATGAAATATCTAAGATTGAAACATAAGAATATGTGAGTAGACTACTTAAGTGCAAGATGGATATTCACAGTAACAGGTTTGGAACCTTTGAGGAGAACTTCAACTCCACAAAGACCATCCTTGAAGAGAAACAATCAAAGAAAAGAGTTGAGAGTACAATCAAGAAAATTCTAAAAGATACAGGGATGACTGAACATGAGTTCTTGGTAGCCAAGAAAATAGCAGCAGTAGTTAGAGAAATTGGACAAAAAGAAGTTTTGTCTGTACCACCTGTATCATCAATTGCAGTACAACAAGGGGAAACACAAGTTAAGGTGAAAGTGGAAGAAATAGAGAAGGATCAAGAAACAAGAAAATCCACTAGATCAACCTCCTCCACACCTAGAAAAAGAATAAAAGAGATTGCTACTGGACCAGGTAAGAAGAAGAAGACATTGGTACCACCAGTTCAAAGGGAAATTGTAGAAGTCAAAGTTGATGAAGACACTTTTGTTAAGAAGAAAACTTGGAAACCTAGAATTGAGAAGGTTAATGAATAGATTATTCAAGACGAAGAATTTACAAAGATGAACAAATATAATGATCTCTATGATTATGCAAAAAGATTGAATCTAGAAAACGCAGTGGTGAAGTATATGATTTTATCTGATAAGAAATTTGATACAATTTGGGGTAAGATACCTGATGACTTGTACAAGAAACTTGTAAATAGAAAGAAGAGAGCATTAGAGGAAGACATAACTATTACAAAAAATCTTGTAAGAAAACTTTGTGTTGTAAGAGATGAAGAACACTTCAATTAGATTATGAAGGATCTAAACACCCATTTGAGAACCAAGAAGAGAACTATTCAGATTATGGGAGGTAGATATGAAGAAATTAACATAGAAACATAACAAGAAATCACTAAGGTTATGATAGAGAATGTTGGAGAATCATCAGTTGCAGCAGAATCTAAAGATCAAGTAGAAGAAGTAGAACTAGAGCACATTCCCTCTCCACTAGCCATAAATATTAAGGATGAAGCCATGAATGTTGAAGGAACAAAGATCACCTTGGATAGTGATGATAACTTATTTAAGAATCTTGAAAACATTGTTGACAATTTGGATTTTGAAGAGTAGGATAGTATTAAAGGAGAAGAGAAGACAAAAACCACAATTGTAGAACCTAAAGTGGTAGAGAAACAAGTACCTATTCCCACTCAAGAAGAAATCAGTCTTACACCTGAGACTGGCAAGAAAACTCAAATTGGTTCTATGATTGAGAACTTGGGAAAGGAAGTAGATGATGATGATCAGATGGAATTTATCACATCTTCGAACAAGATCATCGAAAAGAACAAGAAAGTAAAGAGTCTTGAAGGATGCTTGAAGGAGCTTACTGAGAAGTTACAAGGCATTATTACTACACAAATTGCAGAAGATGACCCTCTGGTAAGGGCAAAGAAAGTGATGAATACTTTTGATGATGAGTTTACAAATCTATCTAATATAGCAAAGATGAAAGCTCAAGCAGCTTATGAGGCCAAAACACTTTTGGACATTAGTCAAAATATCAGGAATGATATCAATAACCTTCATATCTATATAAAGGACTTGAGAAAGAATTTAGAAAGAGGAAAATCCTTGTACATTCAGTTTACAAAATTAGAGAACTTGGTAGCAGAGGAAGTTTAGAAGATGAAGATGAAGTAGAAATTCAGAATGAGGTAAACCTTCTTTCGAGCCTGAATGTGAAGATATTTGATATTGAGCAGAAAATTCACAAGATTTATGATGAAATAAGAGTTTTGCAAGATGACAAGGATAGGAAGCTGAAGAGATTCACACTTTTAAGAGAGCACATTTCTATAAACTTGAGCACTATTGAATGGCAACTGGAAGAATGTCTTTCAGCCAAGACATCTTTTTAGAAGTTTAGTTATGAAAATCTCCAAGCATGTCAGATTGCATCTTATGGAGTGTAATGTATATGTGCATGTAATAGCGAAAGTGAAGAGCAGCGAAGAGATATTGATGTAAGAAGTATAAGGTTATGTACCTTGACCTATTTTTGTAATCAATGAATATTGTATATTACTTGTTTAGGCAATGGGGTCATCTGGTAATCACATTTTGTACTGCCAACTCCTAATAGGGTTGAGGCTTCTAACAAGGGCTATAGTCCCTTAATCGGGACTAAGACACTATATGCATGTAATAGACTCCTAACAAGGTCAACATCCTTAACAAGATACTTTTGATTAGTGGATCTTTCTGGGTACCTTCCCCACCGGGGTTTCCTCAAGAACAAATAATGTGTTATGAGTTCTTTATTTTTACTGCTATGCATGTTGTTTAGCTTTCTATGTTATGCATGTGTTAAGATAATCCGCTATATCCATAATTGGGAAAAAGTTAAAGTTTGTAGAATATTGATTCACCCCCCCTCTTAGTATTCCCTATTTCTAACAATACTGATTCACCCCCCCCTCTCATTATTCCCTATTTCTAACAATACTATATACTGCTTGGCAAGTTATTAATCTTAATAACTTGTATAAAGATATGTAAAAATGTAATGTAATGAAGAGTAATGTATGTGTGCATGTAACGAAAGTGAAGAGTAGCGAAGAGATATTGATGCAAGCAGTATAAGGTTAACTACCTTGATCTATTTTTGTAATCAGTGAATATTGTATATTACTTGTTTGGGCAGTGGGCTCATCTGGTAATCACATTTTGTACTACCAACTCCTAACAGGGTTGATGCTTCTAACAAGGCCTATAGTCCCTTAATCAGGACTGAGATACTATATGCATGTAATAGACTCCTAACAGGGTCAACATCCTTAACCTGATAGTTTTGATTAGTGGATCTTTGTAGGTACCATCCCCACCAGGGTTTTCCCTTGGCTAGGGTTTCCTTGAGAAAAAATAATGTGTTATGGTTCTTTAGTTTTATTTCTATGCATGTTGTTTAGCTTCTTATGTTATGCATGTGTTAAGATAATATGTTATATCCATAATTGAGAAAAAGTTAAATTTTGTAGAATACTGATTCAACCCCCCCCCCCTCCCCTCTCAGTATTCCCTATTTCTAATAATTGGTATCTGAGCTTAGTTACTCAGAAAAGAATCATTCAAGGAAAGCCTAGCAGCTTGAGTAAGATCTCTATGGATATGGATCAGCTACAGAAGAATCTTGAAGAAGCTCTTGAATAGATTAATATTCTTACTGAAGAAAGAGACACTATGAAAGGAAAATATGACAATGCAAAGAACCTCATTGAGAAACTAAAAAACAAATTGGAAGATTCAAAATCTGAAAAAGGAATCCAAAATTCACATTGAAGATTGTGATGACAACTTAGAAAAAGAAAGTGAGATCCTTAAACATGAACTGAATATAGAAAATTTGATGCTGAGTTTGAAAGATGGAAATGGAAAGAATGAAGCAAATCTGAAATCTGAGAATGAAAATCTTAAGCTTGAAAATGAAGGGTTAAAATCTAAACTTGGTAAAGTAACATCTGAACTTGAGAAAGTCAATTTGCAGTATGTTGAACTTGAGAAATACAATATAATTGTGAAAGGAGAACTAACTCAATCTAAGCAGCAACTTGAAAGACTATATTCAACTAGTGAGAAGATTGATGAACAAATATCTTATCAAAAACCATTCTATGATAAGAATGGTCTTGGATTCAACACTTTTAAAGCAAATGAAGAAAGCAAGGAACCGGATTTGAAAATATCTAAAAGCATAGATGAGAAGAAGTCTAATGAGATTAACAAATCTAAAGATACACCTAAGGAAGAAGAACCACCTAAGCAAGAGGAATCACCTAAAGGTATGCAAAGAGAGTTCAAAGGTAGATGTTTTTCTTGTACTACTGTTGGTCATATGAAGAGAGATTGCATAGGTAAGAAATTTAAACATCTTAATCGTTATTGTTATAATTGTCATGGTTTTGGAATAGAGCTATTGAATGTAGAAAACCTAAATTTGTTGAGAACAACAAAAGTAGTAGAATGTTTAGAAATACTAACCATGCAGATAAGAAACCTATTAAAGATATGAACAGAAGAAATGGAATAGTATGTTATAGCTGCAACAAGGTTGGACACACTGCTAGAAATTGCAAATCATAGATCAATCAGCTTGGACAAAGATATGGAAACAATGAAACTGTTTTTCAGATATGTAACAAGATTGGACATACAACAATGTTTTGCAGAATGAACAATAGAGTTTTTCATACCAATCCTAACCCTAGAAGTCATGTAAGAAGAAATGAAGATGCAAGCAACAGTCAGAAAGGATGTTCTAGAGATTCAGATGAAGTGAAGTTTGTTAAAAGCACAGATCAAGGAGACATATTCAGCACTAAAGGAAGTCAGAAAGGTGAAGTATTAAATCATAAGAATGAATCTTTACCTGACCCATCTCAAAGTACTTAATTCATCTAAGTTACAGTAAAAATAGGAACTTAGATTAGTGTAGAAATTGATATATGATGAATTGAGTCTTGTGTAGTTAATGCAAGGTATTATATGATGTTCTAATGCTATGGTTAAGAGCACAAAGAAAAATATTATGTTTTACAAGATTGCAAGAAGTTTTAAGCTTTGCAAGTTAACAAAATCAACTTTTTGGAAAGAAGCGAAAAAAGAATTGAATGCGATGTCAAATCTAAGTGAGATTGAAATGATAAAAGGTCATGAATAGTGTTATTTGATCATCAAAGCATATACAAGTGTTAAGGAGATCAAAGAGAAGTGGTTGGAAGCATTTTGCAAGGATTTGGTGAAGCATTTTGTGTCGAATCTATGCAAGCCCTAAATCATGAAATCGAGGTATTTTAATTGGCAGATCTTTAAATCAGTTAAGGAATCAGAGGAAATCATGGATATTTATTTGATTCAAAATGTCAGAGATACGAATAGACCTAAAATGAAAAGGGAACCAGTAGAACCCTTGGAAGATGATCCTAGGTTAGCATTATCATCCGTACCAGATAAAGTTTTACATCAAGAGAATGTCAAAAGTTATCTAGGATGTAATCTAGATACTATCAGTTATAGTAATTTCACTAAGGAATATCAAAAAATCTATAATCAGGACATGTCATTGAAAGTAGGGTTTGAGCATTTGCAAGATAATGAGATCATAGAGTATGCTTTAAAATATGAATTTGACAATGAAGAATGTACCAAGATAATCCTCAGCAGAATTCACAATGGAAAGTTTTGGTTAGATGACAGAGTGATAAACATCACAGCTGACTTAAGTCATCAGGTAACTGGACTATCTAAAATTGGAGCCATTCCTTTGAATGAAAAAAACATGAGGAAAATAGTCATAGACAACACAAATTCATCCTACAATGGCAGAGGAATAGTAATTAGCAAGATATAGAAAGATAATGTCAAATACTTGTGTAAGCTCCTAACAACTAAGTTTTGTGCTAACTCGAGAGAGGATGACATGGCAACTAGAATGATACATGTAGCTTATTTGATGTGTGTTGATAAAGTATAAGTTGACATGTGTGAGATTTTGAGGATAGAGTTGTTTGAGAATTTGGAAAAGATAAAGAAGACTAAGTATTCACAGTTTAGATTCTCATCTTTAATCACTTATATGTTTTTTTCATTTATTGAGAAGATTTCCATTCACCATTGGAAATGACTGGAATGATGGCCAAACTACAATGGAAAGGATTAACCAAGTGTATAGGAGGCATGTTATTGATAATGTAAATGAAACTGCAGTACTGGTAATTAAATCATTTAAGAATTTGATGTCTAGCAGATCAAGGATTCCACAGTCTCTTGTGGAGAAGTATAAAAATGAGATATGTTTCATGGTTGATACTGACTTTACTTACATTGAAGCAGTAGAACCTAGAATAGAGTTCATAGACCCTCTTGGCTATAAGATATCTGAGGTTGAGACAGAAGAATATGTGAGCAGATTACTTAAGTGCAAGTTGGATATTCATTGTAACAGGTTTGGAACCTTTGAGGAGAACTTCAACTTCGCAAAGACCATCCTTGAAGAGAAACAATCAAAGAAAAGAGTTGAGAGTACAATCAAGAAAATTCTAAAATATAAAGGGATGACTAAACATGAGTTCTTGGTAGCCAAGAAAACAGCAGCAACAGTTAGAGATATTGGACAAAAAGAAGTTTTGTCTGTACCACCTCTATCATCAATTGTAGTACAACAAGGGGAAACACTAGTTAAGGTGAAAGTGGAAGAAATAGAGAAGGATCAAGAAACAAAAATATCCACTAAATCAAACTCCTCCACACGTAGCAAAAGAATAAAAGAGATTTCTCCTGGTCTGGGTAAGAGGCAAAAGACTTTGGTTCCACCAGTTCAAAGGAAAATTGTAGAAATCAAAGGTGATGAAGACACTCTTGTTAAGAAGAGAACTTCGAAACCTAAAATTGAGAAGGCTAATGAATAGATTATTCAAGATGGAGAATTTACAAAGATGAACAAATATTATCATCTCTATGATTATGTAGAAAGATTGAATCTAGAAAATGCAGTAGTGAAGTATATGATTTTATCTAATAAGAAATTTGATACAATTTAGGGTAAGATACTTGATGACTTGTACAAGAAACTTGTAAATAGAAAGAAGAGAGCATAAGAAGAGGACATAGCTATTAGAGAAAAGCTTGAAAGAAAAATCTTTGTTGTCAGAGATGAACTACACTTCAATCAGATTATGAAGGATCTAAGCACCCATTTGAGAACCAAGAAGAGAACTATTTAGATTATGGGAGGCAGATATGAAGAAGTTAACATAGAAACAGAGCAAGAAATCGTTAAGGTTATGACAGAGAATGTTGGATAATCATTAGTTGTAGTAGAATCTAAAGATCAAGCAGAACAAGATGACATTCCCTCTCCACCAGACACAAATATTGAGGATGAAGAAATGAATATTGAAGTAACTAAGATCACCTTGGATAGTGATGATAACTTATTCAAGAATCTTGAAAACATTGTTGACAATTCAGATTTTGAAGAGCAGGATAGTATCAAAGGAGAAGAGAAGATAGAAACCACAATTGTAGAACCTAAAGTTGTAAAGAAACAAGTACCTATTCCCACTCAAGAAGAAATTAGTCTTACACCTGAGATTGGCAAGAAAACTCAAATTGGTTCTATGATTGAGAACTTGGGAAAGGAAGTAGATGATGATGATCAGATGGAATTGATCACATCTTTGAACAAGATCATCGGAAAGAACAAGAAAGTAAAGAGTCTTGAAGGATGCCTGAAGGATCTTACTGAGAAGTTACAAGGCATTATTACTACAAAAATTGCAAAAGATGACCCTCTGGTAAGAGCAAAGAAAGTGATGAATAGTTTTGATGATGAGTTTACAAATCTATGTGATATAGAAAAGATGAAAGCTCAAGCAGGTTATGAACACTTTTGTACATTAGTCAAAATATCAGGACTAATATCAATAACCTTGATATCTATATAAAGGACTTGAGAATGAATTTAGAAAGAGGCAAATCCTTGTACATTTAGTGTACAAAATTAGAGAACTTGGTAGCAGAGGAAGCTCAGAAGATGAAGTTGAAGGAAGTAGAAATTTAGAATGAGACAAACCTTATTTCGAGCCCCAATGTGAAGATATTTGATATTGAGCAGAAAATTTGCAAGATTTACGATGAAATAAGAGTTTTACAAGATGACAAGGACAGGAAGCTGAAGAGATTCACTCTTTTAAGAGAGCACATTTCTATAAACTTGAGCACTATTGAAGGGAAATGGAAAGAATGTCTTTTAGCCAATACATCTTTTCAGAAGTTTAGTTATGAAAATCTCCAAGCATATGAGATTTCATCTTATGGATTGTGCACACTACTCAGTGTGGTAGATTCAATTAAGAAATCATGGGAGAAAGAGTTAGAGGCCTTGAAGATTAACTTTGCAGATTGTGTTGCAAGCTTACCAGCTTTGCAATATTGAATTAAGGTATAACTTTTTGTGAACACAGTTTTGTAACCCTCCTTACCTTTTTTTTGTCATTGTTGTCAAAGGGGGAGAGATATATAGCAGAAAATTAATAAGGATTAATACTCTTAGGGGGAATACAGTATATAGAGAGGATTCATGAAGTCATAAGGACAATATATATATATATATATATATATATATATATATATATATATATATATGTATATATATATATGTATATATATATATGTATATATATATATGTATATATATATATGTATATATATATATGTATATATATATATGTATATATATATATGTATATATATATATGTATATATATATATGTATATATATATATGTATATATATATATGTATATATATATATGTATATATATATATGTATATATATATATGTATATATATATGTATATATATATATGTATATATATATGTATATATATATATGTATATATATATATATATATATATATATATATATATATATATATATATATTGTATTATGGCCACAATTTTGAATTTTTAGAGTCTAAGACTTATCCAATTTTCTCATATGTTGCCACCAATGACAAAGGGGGAGATTTTCAGCAATTTGGTTGAGTTGGTTACATAGATGTTGTTATTATGGAAACATATGATCTACATGAAGATCGCACAGGTCAGAGAGCTATTATGTCAGAGCGAAATGCAAAATTGTCCAAGTATGAGACAGTGTGTTTGTGCCAGTGAACCCAAAGATACTTTTGACTTGCGATGTTGATTGGAGTAAGTTCAGTTCTTGCACACTTGAAAATTGACTCTATGGTGACTATTGAAGACTCACCTTAGAGCGCAAGTCAATACAACATGTACAAAAGAAGTTATGACAGTTTTACTTAAGACAGTATTAAGCTGATAGGATAGAATATGAAGAAAAAAATTGATAAAGAGTTAAGGGATTATTTTGTTTATCAAAATAATGAATTAACAATATAAAGGGATGACATCCTAGATGTTAACCCTTGGATAAAGATATTTGTAATATGATAGCCGACTGGAAAGTTATTAATCTTAATAACTTGTATAAAGATATGTAAGAATGTAATGTAATGAAGAGTAATGTATATGTGCATGTAATAGCGAAAGTGAAGAGAAACGAAGAGATATTCATGCAAGTAGTATAAGGTTATGTACCTTGACCTATTTTTGTAATCATTGAATATTGTATATTACTTGTTTGGGCAATGGGCTCATCTAGTAATCACATTTTGTACTGCCAACTCTTAACAGGGTTGAGGCTTCTAACAAGGCCTATAGTCCCTTAATCAAGACTGAGACACTATATGCATGTAATAGACTCCTAACAAGGTCAACATCCTTAACATGATACTTTTTATTAGTGGATCTTTGTGGGAACCATCCCCACCAGGGTTTTCCCTTGGCCAGGGTTTCCTCAAGAACAAATAATGTGCTATTCAAGTTCTTTAGTTTTATTGCTATACATGTTGTTTAGCTTCTTATGTTATGCATGTGTTAAGATACTTTGTTATATCCATAATTGGGAAAAAGTTAAAGTTTTTAGAATACTAAATCACCCCCCCTCTCAGTATTCCCTATTTCTAACAATTTTTCCAGTGAACTTGATGATAGTTTTCCTATCTCAAAGTACTTAATTCATGTAAATTACAGTAAAAATAGGAACTTAGATTAGTGTAGAAATTGATATATGATTAATTGAGTCTTTCCTATTTAATGCAAGGTATTATATGATGTTCTAATGCTATGGTTAAGAGCGCAAAGAAAAATATTATGTTTTGTGAGATCGCAAGAAGTTTTAAGTTTTGCAGGTTAACAGAATCAACTTTTTGGAAAGAAGCGGCAAAAGAATTGAATGTGATGTCATATCTAAGTGAGATTGAAATGATAAAAGGTCATGAATGGTGTTATTTGATCATCAAAGAGGATACAAGTGTTAAGGAGATCAAAGACCAGTGATTGGAAGCATTTTGCAAGGATTTGGTGAAAAAAAATTGTGTTGAATCTACACAAGCCCTAAATCATGAAATCAAGGTATTTTACTTGGTAGATCTTTAAATTAGTTAAGGAATTAGAGGAAATAATTGATATTTATTTGATTCACAATGTCAAAGATAAGAATAGACCTAAAATGAAAAGGCAACTAGTAGAACCCTTGTAAGATGATCCTAGGTTAGATTTATCATCCTTACCAGATGGAGTTTTACATCTAGAGAATGTCAGAAGTTATCTGGGATGTAAACTAGAGACTATCACTGATAGTGATTTCACTAAGGAATATCAGAAGATCTATAATCATGACATGTCATTGAAAGTAGAGTTTGAGCATTTGAAAGATAATTTGATCATTAAGTATGCTTTACAATATGAAATTGCCAATGAAGAATGTACCAAGATAATCCTAAGCAGAATTCACAATGGAAAGTTTTGGTTAGATGACAAAGTGATAGATATCACAGCTGACTTAATTGATGAGGTAACTGGACTATCTAAAACTAGAGCCATTCCTTTGAATGAGAAAAACATGAGGAAAATAGTCATAGACAACACAAATTCATCCTACAATGGTAGAGGAATAGTAATTAGCAAGATATAGCAAGATGATGTCAGATACTTGTGTAAGATCCTAACAACTAAGTTTTGTGTTAACTTGAGAGAGGATGATATGGCAGCTAGAATGATTTTTGCAGCTTATTTGATGTGTGTTGATAAAGTACAAGTTGACATGTCTGAGATTTTGAGGATAGAGTTGTTAGAGAATTTGGAAAAAATAAAGAAGACTAAGTATTCATAGTTTAGATTCTCATTTTTAATCACTTATATGTTTTTTCATTTATTGAGAAGATTTTCATTCACCATTGGAAATGGATGGAATGATGGCCAAACTATAATGGAAAGGATTAACCAAGTGTATAGGAGGCATGTTATTGATAAAGTAAATGAAACTGCAGTATTGGTAATTAAATCATTTCAAAATTTGACATGTAGTAGATCAAGGATCCAACAGTCTCTTGTGGAGAACTACAAAAATGAGATATGTTTCATGGTTGATACTGACTTTACTTACATTGAAGCAGTAGAACCTAGAATAGAGTTCATAGACCCTCTTGGCTATGAGATATCTAAGATTGAGATAGAAGAATATGTGAGAAGATTACATAAGTGCAAGTTGGATATTCATTGTAATAGGTTTGGAATCTTTCAATAGAACTTCAACTCCGTAAAGACCATCCTTGAAGAGAAACAGTCAAAGAAAAGAGTTGAGAGTACAATCAAGAAAATTCTAAAAGATACAGGGATGACTGAACATGAGTTCTTGGTAGCCAAGAAAACAATAGCAACAGTTAGAGATATTGGACAAAAATAAGTTTTGTCTGTACCACCTCTATCATCAATTGCAGTACAACAAGCGGAAACACTAGTTAAGGTGAAAGTCGAAGAAATAGAGAAGGATCAAGAAATAAGAATATCCACTAGATCAACCTCCTCCACACCTAGCAAAAGAATAAAATAGATTGCTACTAGACCGTGTAAGAGGTAGAAGACATTGGTGCCACCAATTCAAAGGAAAATTGTAGAAATCAAAGATGATGAAGACACTCCTGTTAAGAAAAAAACTTGGAAACCTAGAATTGAGAAGGTTAATGAATAGATTATTCAAGATGGAGACTTTAAAAAGATGAACAAATATTATGATCTCTATGATTATGGGAAAAGATTGAATCTAGAAAATGCAGTAGTGAAGTATATGATTTTATCTGATAAGAAATTTGATACAATTTAGGGTAAGATACCTGATGACTTGTACAAGAAACTTGTAAATAGAAAGAAGAGAGCATCAGAAGAGGACATATCTATTAGAGAAAAGCTTGTAATAAAACTCTATTTTGTGAGAGATGAAGTAAACTTCAATCAGATTATGAAGGATCTAAGCACCCATCCGAGAACCAAGAAGAGAACTATTCAGATTATGGGAGGCAGATATGAAGAAGTTAACATAGAAATAGAGCAAGCAATCATTAAGGTTATGACAGAGAATGCTGGAGAATCATCAGTTGTAGCATAATCTAAAGATCAAGAAGAAGAAGCAGAACCAGAGGACATTCCCTCTCCACCAGCCATAAATATTGAGGATGAAGCCATGAATGTTGAAGGAACAAAGATCACCTTGGATAGTGATGATAACTTATTCAAGAATCTTGAAAACATTGTTGACAATTCGGCTTTTGAAGAGTTGGATAGTACCAAAGGAGAGGAGAAGACAAAAATCAAAATTGTAGAACCTAAAGGGACAAAGAAATAAGTACCTGTTCCCACTCAAGAAGAAATCAGTCTTACACCTGAGACTGGCAAGAAAACTTAGATTGGTTCTATGATTGAGAATTTTTTCAAAGGAAGTAGACGATGATGATCAGATGGAATTCATCACATCTTTGAAAAAGATCATCGAAGAGAACAAGAGAGTAAAGAGTCTTGAAGGATTCCTAAAGGAGATTACTAAGAAGTTACAAGGCATTATTACTACACAAATTGTTGAAGATGACCCTCTGGAAAGAGCAAAGAAAGTGATGAATACTTTTGATGATGAGTTTACAAATCTATCTGATATAGCAAAGATGAAAGCTCAAGCAGCTTATGAGGCCAAAATACTTTTGGACATTAGTCAAAATATCAGGAATGATATCAATAACCTTGATATCTATATAAAGGACTTGAGAAAGAATTTAGAAAGAGGAAAATCCTTGTACATTCAGTGTACAAAATTAGAGAACTTGGTATCAGAGGAAGTTCAGAAGATGAAGATGAAGGAAGCAAAAATTTAGAATGAGACAAACCTTCTTTCGAGCCCCAATGTGAAGATATTTGATATTGAGCAGAAAATCTGCAAGATTTATCATGAAATAAGAGTTTTGCAAGATGAAAAGGATAGGAAACTAAAGAGATTCACTCTTTTAAGAGAGCACATTTCTATAAACTTGAGCACTATTGAAGGGCAACTGGAAGAATGTCATTCAGCCAAGACATATTTTCAGAACTTTAGTTATGAGAATCTCCAAGTGTGTGAGATTGTATCTTATGGATTGTGTGCACTACTCAGTGTGGTAGATTTAATTAAGAAATCATGGGAGAAATAGTTAGAGGCCATGAAGATTATCTTTGTAGATTGTGTTGCAAGACTACCAACTTTGCAATATAGAATCCAGGTATAACTTTTTGTGAGCATAGTTTTGTAACCCTCCTTACCTTTTTTTTAGTCATCATTGTCAAAGGGGGTGAGATATATAGTAGAAAATTGATAAGGATACATACTCTTAGGGGGATTATAGTATATAGAGAGGATTCATGAAGTCATAAGGACACTATATATATATTTTGTATTATGGCCACAATTTTGAATTTTTGGAGCCTAAGACTTAGACAATTTTCTCATATGTTGCCACCAATGACAAAGGGGGAGATTGTTGGAAATTTGGCTAAGTTGGTTACATAGATATTTTTATTATGGAAACATATGATCTACATGAAGATCGCATAGGTCAAAGAGCTAGTATGTCAGAGCGCAATGCAAAATTGTCTAAGTATGAGACTGTGTGTTTTTGCCAGTGAACTTGAAGATAGTTTTTATTGGTGATGTTGATTGGAGAAAGTTCAATTCTTGTGCACTTGAACATAGACTCTATGGTCACTATTGAAGACTCACCTTTGAGTGAAAGTCAGTACGGCATGTACCAAAGAAGTTAT
The DNA here is from genome assembly GCA_027943335.1 of Chamaecyparis obtusa. NCBI lineage: Eukaryota > Viridiplantae > Streptophyta > Pinopsida > Cupressales > Cupressaceae > Chamaecyparis > Chamaecyparis obtusa. Next base: position 397,172 of record BSBK01000583.1, read on the forward strand.
GATAGTTTTACTAAAGATAGTGTTAAGCCGACAAGACAGAATATGAAGATAGAATTGATAAAGAGTTAAGGGATTATTTTGTTTATCAAAATAATGACTTAACAATATAAAAGGATGAAATCCTAGATGTTAACCCTTGGATATAGATATTTTGTGATATGATAGCCGACTGAAAAGTTATTAATCTTAATAACTTGTATAAAGATATGTAAAGATGTAATTGTAAATAGATGTAATGAACATGCAAATGTAATAGCGAAAGTGAAAGAGCAGTGAAGAGATATTGAAGCAAGAAGTATAAGTTTATGTACCTTGACCTATTTTTGTAATCAATGAATATTGTATATTACTTTTTTGGGTAGTGGGCTCATCTAGTAATCACATTTTGTACTGCCAACTCCTAACAGGGTTGAGGCTTCTAACAATGCCTATAGTCCCTTAATCAGGACTGAGACACTATATGCATGTAATAGACTCCTAACAGGGTCAACATCCTTAACAAGATAATTTTGATTAGTGGATCTTTGTGGGTTCCATCCCCACCGGGGTTTTCTCTTGGCTAGGGTTTCCTCGGGAACAAATAATGTGTTGAGTTCTTTTTGTTTTATTGCTATGCATGTTGTTTAGCTTTCTATCTTATGCATGCATTAAGATAATCTGTTATATCCATAATTGGGCAAAATTTAAAGTTTGTAGAATATTGATTCACCCCCCACTCTCAGTATTCCCTATTTCTAACAGGGTTTTAGCACGTTTCTCCAGCTTGTCCCCAATCTCATCTAAACTAGACTGGTGTAGAAAATTATGAATCAAGTGCCTCAAAAAATCATGATGATAAATATCAGTGACACATAAGCCCAAAAACTACCCACGTGGGCAATTTTAATAGACCTAAGGAAAAAGAACAATGGATAGTAAACCAATAGCCCACCAAGATGCTCTAACAGGGCCTGAAGGATAGACCAACACATCAACATAGCCAGAGAAGGGATTCCTTTCTCATGAAAGTGAGAGTCCTAAGAGAGAGGGAAGTCTCCTTTTATCAACATTTAATTCGAGTAGTATCTAACACAATGGAGGAAAGATGGCCAACAATAGCATTACCATATTTGTAGATGTGTTGTAGGTTGAAATCACCAAAACCATTGAGAAGGCCACATATGTCATTTATAATACTTTTAATAGACTTGCAATAGGAGAAATTCACTTTAGTAAATTAGTAGCATTATCAATTGATTGAGAATACCCCTCAATCAGAAGAGTGTGAATGCCAATAGAGAGGGAAAACTTGATATGCTAGATCAGAGCCATACCTTCAACCTAGTTGGTGGTAAAGTCATGTAAGTGACCCTTATAGGTAGCAATGAGAGAACCAATGTGATTTATAATGATACCACCTGTAGTAGCTAGACCAATCCTAGAAACATCATCAAAATTAAGCTTGCACAAAGAGAAGATAGGGGGTTTCCAAAAATTATTGTCATGTGCAATTTTTGGGGAATTGTCAAACTTTGAAGTCCTCCAGGAGCTTCCAGGATGAAGCCAGCAAGGAGTCCCACTATGAAGGAGGTTTAGAGGGAATTTTCCATTTACTAATAGAGATATTTTCCTGAAGGAGTTTGTGAAGGACAAATAATACTTCATCAATAGATTTCTCCTTATCATGAAACACCTTGTTGCTCCTTTCTTTTTGCAGACACAAACAAACATGAGGGGGATATTGGAGCCACATCTTTTTGATAAGGGGGTGGTGGGAAGGTCTTTTCCAATCCATAATAAATTACTATATTTTTTATTGTAGTAATAGACTAAAAATCACTCCTACAGTCCCATAAATTTAGTGATCTGGTATTTTAAAAGAAGAAATTATTAGAAGCATCTTTGGAAGTTTTTTATTTATTTTTAAATTGAACAATGAATATAAAATGCAAAAACTTAAACTATGATTTTATTAAACTAAAACTAAATCTAGCTGAGAAAGACTATCTTATTTTGGTGAAGTGATTATTGTAAGAAGAGAATACAATTTATTTTTCATTATTATGTACAATGAATAGCCTTAATTTCTATCTTATATCTATGGAATGAGCTAAAGGGCATTCTTATTTAATAGTTCTCTAAGTTTGGAGAGTCTTTGACAATACTTTATTTTTTATTAAGTTCAACAGTATAACAAGGGTGTTGACCCTTACATAACCACAACCCAAAGGAGTCAAAATATAAATAATACATTAATAAGGGTATTAGATAGTACAAATTGAATCCATCAATGACACATTGTTAGTAGAGCTACCATTCCTTCTTGAAAAATCCATTTAGAGAACAAGAGGCCACAAATGATCAGTTATAGCATTGAGGTCAGAAAATGTCATTAACAAAACACAACCAACAACCCATAAAGTGAAGACTTGAAAAGGGATTTTGAAAGGCTCCCCACTTATTCACATTAGGTAACAACATGGTATCCATAATTATTTTGTAGTAAAAAACATCACCCCAACAACAAAATCATACCCATCTACAAATATCCTATCCACCTCAATAGAATAGAAGTCCATCTCTATAGAAGTAGAAAATGAAGAGACCACCAAAATGGAGAGCCAACCTCAATTTCATCTCATATCCAAGAAACCACAAAAAAGAGAAAATTGCATAAATTTAAAAACATCCTCTTTTATGAAGAAGGTCTCCACCTCCATAGAGGATTCTTCCATCTCTATAGGAACCACGATAGAGGAAGAAATAGACAAAAGAGTGCCAAGCGATCACCATGACCATCGAAACACACCCCACCTTAGCAATGACGATTGGCCTTTGAAAACTACCAGCAAATGAATAGCCACCAAAAAACAAGATCACTATCCTTACCAGCTAAAATAGAAAGTCCAATTGGAAAGAATTAATGTAACTAAAAATGTAAATTCCCAACCCCAAAGGGAAAAAAGCTGTAACATAAAAAATTAGAATAGGAAACATCTTCAAACTCACCAGAAGGAGAAGAAAATTACTAGAAGTGAAGATATACCTAGAAGGTACCAACATTGAAGACAAAAAAACCCCTACAGAATAATGAATAAGCACACACGCATGCTACAAGGTCTTATTATAATGTGTTAACACCATTCTCCAACACTTAGTAAGGGAAAAGAGAGTAATGCCTATAAACAAGGTACAAGAAACAAAAAAAATTATATGCCCCTCTAACAGTTGGAGCATCATAGTCCCAATGACCAAAAGAATCTTGGTAATAGCCTTCAAAGAAAACATAAGATTCATAGCCATCAATGAAGATAGGGAGTACCCCTACATTATCCAACAAACATAAAGTTTAAGCATATACCTCAGTGACCACCATAGAAGGGTAGGAGCACTAAAATACATACCACTCCCCAACCACCATAGTCACACTAGAACTTTCCTCCCTTTTAGGGCCTAATAGGTGTCATGAAGAATATGCCACCACCATAATCCACCACACCTCTAGCCACAAAACCATGATTTCTCAAGCAAAATCTCTAAAAAAATTACCAAAGGAGACCTCAAAATAGAAATTTTAAGTTTTTAAAGGCTTTCCCCAAAAAGAAAGCTTGATCAAGCCAACAACTACTCATTCCTGAAACCAACAAGGGGAGAAAAACATTGAATCATCATTGTCAGAAAATGGAAGCACACCCCACACTATAGGCTATTGCAAACATCATAAACAATGAACATCCTATGAATCTTGACCATTCTCAACCCAAGGGAATCTTTTTGCCAAAGTAAAAGAGAGACACCTAATATGGGGGAATTTAAACCAAAAAATGCTAGAAGAGACATCAAATAATGAAACCACACAACAATGGAAAGCGGTAGATAAATCACAAAGAAACTTCCCATTAAACAAGAAGCCCCTTGAAAGTAGATAAATCAAAAAACAAGCCTATGTTTGATATAAGTAAATCCTTTGATAGAAAAAACACCCAAACCCATAATAATACATGGAAAAAAATAATCTCCATCAACCGAACCATCAACAATAGAAAATTTCATAGGAAGAGAACACTTACAATAATCAATAGGCATAGGGAAAGAAACCCTATCCCAACAAATATGACCAAACTGACCCTTGTGCATCCCCCTTTGCATCTCAATTTGAATCCCCTTGGCTCTCTTTCCCACTCGCAAATATTTTTCCCCCAATCCTCGAGTACTTTCTTTTATATTTTACTTTGAAAATACTTTTTTTAGTATTGACCTATGTTTAAATTTTATTTATACAAAATACCAACCATTCTATATTTATGTTAATACATTTTTTTCTCATTGATTTTCAAGGTGTATGTTAAGGAGCTAATTGTGTTGTCAATGATGTCAATCTATTTAGGTTTTTGTTGAAATTTTAATTATTTTGTCATAATATGAAAAGTATTTTAAGGATAGGGTCAGGTGTGTTTTATATCTCTCTTAATGATATGATTATACTTGAATATCAGTTGTTCATAATTTTTTAGTGGGTATATTATTTTTTAGAAGTGTTTGTGGTAGGTTATGAGGTTTTTTTGTGTTGTGAAAATGGGTGTTTTCTACTTTGCATAATAATGCATATTATTGTAATATGTTATTTTACTATGTAAATTTTGCACCTAGGAGCACCTAGATAGATGTGCAACATGTATAAATCCTTTTCAATTATTTTCAGGGATACATTTTGTATTGTAGCATTACAATTTCATGTTTGAAGTAATTATTTAATATTGGTGAAATAAATTAATAAAGTACACAATATCAAATGTGGGGTCATGGGTTAGGTACCACATGTTTAATGTAATATCACTTGGTAGTTTTGTGGTAGCTTATTCTTGTAAAATCAACCATAGGGTAGTTGTTGAGGTAAGCCAAGTTTAGCATTTTTAGAGGTTGGAAACATGGCATGGATTTACCTCAATATTGCTTTATGATTTAGCTATGATGTCCCAAACTTATAAAGTCAATACAAATATTGTGTTTAGTAGTTTTCCTTGGTTTTCATGGATTTTCCAATGTAGATAATGATTTTTTTTACCCAAAATTGATGAAACAAAAAGAGTTTTTTAAGGAAATTGTCAACTTTCCACTAATAAAAATTATGTATTTTAAATTTAATAAATCATTAATATTATATTTCTACATGCATTACAACTAAATTCTTGCTTGGTAGGTTGATTTAAAAACATTTATAACTTTCTTCCAGTTTCACATTTTTCAAATTCAAAAGATGCGTCACTACACTTTACATAATCTAGGATTTAAAGAAATCGAATTTCATAAACTTTTGACCAATTTATAGCCACTAGACATATAAGTGTTTATATTTTCAAAAATTTGTAGTAAAAAGTTCATAACTAATTATTTACTTGGAAAAAAAATACTAAAAAATATTCCTTATATGTAGATTATGTGTCTTGTATTTATGTTTAAAGTCTCATAAAATTTTTTTTATTTATTAATTGTTCTTGGGGTGGTCAAACATACACCCACTTCTTATCTTTTTCTTGAAAATTTAGTACGACGGCATTAAAATTTTTAATTTCAACCAAATGGAATTTTTTTTTCAAAATAAAAACTCTAGTAGATTAAAAACTATATTCAATTTTCTACAACTTCTATTTATACATATATTTAAAATAATATTGTTAACCTATTCAAATTTTCATGTAAAGATATGTAACCCTATTTTACTAAATTTTTATCATCACTTAAGGGCCTAGTTTGGCACAACATTATCTTGAACATACCCTATCATAATTATAGAGAAAATTTTTAATTTTACATATAGTAATTCTCACTATAGACATTCATTTCAGACAATGATGAGCTTCCTCTACACCAAGGGGTCATTCTTAGATTGTATAAATTTCATTTAGCCCTCTACCCTGTTTCATGCCCTAACCACTCTTTCTCTATGATTCTAAAATTTTTTTGTTGATATAACTAATCAAAAATATTCTAAAAGAGCCTCATCCTCTAGCCTTAATACTTCACCCCTTATTTCTTCAAGAAGGATTAATTCTCAGAGAGGCCAAAATGAGAAACATGACCAATGATAAGAATGTGATCATCAAGGAAACTCTCATGGTTTATGAGGTTTCTTCCACCTCTTTATCTACTAAGCTTGACTGGACGGTGATTAATTCCCCACAAAATGGAAAAAAATGTAGTTCTTACGCCTCCATCCCCTTCTAAAGTTTCTTCCTCCAATTCTCATGTTCCTTCTCATGAGGTTACATTGCCTAGCTATCCTAAGATTGTAGACAAGGTTGATAGCATATGTGTGCTATATAACAGGAAGAATAAAATTATTAAATAGTTGTTGGGACAACTCCACACTTCTAAAAATAAGATAAATAGTTTAGGATCCATAGGTAATGTTGATGCCAAGGAAGGGGATAAGTCTCAAGATGTCCAATAGTAGAGAATTTAGGAAGCATTAGACAATATTTCTATTAGACTTTACGTTCATTCTAGTATTGAGGAACGCATTACAAAACTCCAAGATCCACTGCCCTTATAAGAAGAAAAGGAGGAGATTCTATATGTCATTGTGAATGAAAAATAACTAAGATGATCTCAAGATAAAGTTGAAAGAGATTGTTGATTTCTATGAGGACACTATGGATAGGACTTCCATCTATGTCTAGATTATACAAGAAGAACTTGAGTATAGAAAGGATAAAAGGAATAAGAAAGAGTCCTTCTACGTTGGTCTTAGCACATGGAAGAAAAAACAAGGTTCTTTATCGAACCTTCTCAAGGAGATGAGTCATACAACACTTAGAAAAAAATTACATACAAAAAATCACAAACAAATTACAACAATTAATTTTTAATCTCAACAAAAAACATAAACTTGACCTAGAACCTATGAAACATGAAAAATTATTTTTCCTCCCAAAACAACTCAACATTTTGCCTCCAAAAATAATTAGAACAATAACAAATAAATCTCCCTAAAAAGAATCCCCCTTCATTTGAATTCACACACACACACACACACACACACAACCAACAACTCTTGATTCATTTGGATTACTCCTGATGGATCCTAATAGCTTCAAATAATATAGCTCTGAAAGTACACTAGATTATATCTAGATAACTAACTCCCGATAACTCCTAACAGTTCTACAACAACTTATTTACCCTTGACGGCTCTTGATTTCTATTGAAAATTGAATTCAAATAAAACCAAAATTCTAACTACCCTAATGGATCCTAATAGCTTCTGATTCCTTCCAATTACTCTTGATGGATCCTAATTAGTCCAAACAATTGATTTCACACAAACCATTACTTTTTTTATGATGATTTCCCATACACCCTGGGTAGAGAAATAGTTCACGAGAATGAACTCATGATCATTTGGGACAATTTGGGATTAGAATCGTATACTTAGCCAGCCCATTTTCCTTCAACCATGATGCTTCCTTAGCTTTTTATCCATCCATCAAACCATATACTCCATGTATTCCTTTGCTCAATTTTTATTTGAAACTTAATAATCAACAATAACCTCCACATTATCAACATTATTTTTAGGCAATTGATCAATCCATGATACTTTGTGATATGCCTCTACAGGTAGATTGATTTTTGTACTAGTCTCTCCCTCTTAATATCTATATACAAATCACTAACATGGAATATAAGTGAGATATCAATATCCTCTATAAGTTCAACTTCATAGGCATTAGTTGCAAACTTCCTCAAGATATGACATGAGCCTATCTTCTTCCATTTTAATTTACGATAGATTCCCTATTGAAACCTTTCATTTATTATATGAACCCATATAATCTCTCCGACATGAGATTACTTCTCTCTTCTATGCACATCAACATAGTTTCGATAATTGGTAGTACTCTTCTCCAATTTCTCCTTTACCTCTTTGCACAAATCTCTCATATGCTCAGAACAATCCTCAGACACAATACTCTTCCTCACTGGATATACACTATCTTTGAGCTCATCCACTCCCCTTGGGATATATCCATAAACTAAATTAAATAGAATACTTCCCATACTTCCATTAATTGAGTTATTATAGGAAAACTTGGCATGTGGAAATGTCAAATCCCAATAATTTGGTTTTCACCAATGAAACATCGTAGCAAATTACCCAAAGTTGTATTCACAACTTCAGTCTAGCCATCAATTTTTGAATTCTATGTTGAATTGAAACTCAATTATTGATGAAGGGTGCTCCCCTTAATACCACAAACATATAACAGAAATAGAGAAACAAAAACAATATGCAAGAGCAGAAAATGGGCTTCTTATTATCTCCACAAATGTGGAATTACAAACTTTTAGAATTACAATATGCAAAGCCACATGGGAATTCCCTTACAATATTCTATTGGAAAAAGCCTCAAATCATTACCTAGACCTACATAGAACTACTCCCAAACTACCTAAGACAACACTACAACCTTCCTTAAATAGGCAATTTTCCACCGCCCGGGAAGGTTCTAGAATTTTAGCCAACAAGGCCGACCAAACTTAGAATTATTTCATTTTAAAATTTATTACATCAAAGTCGGCTCAAAATAACTTTTGAAACCCAAACAAAAATTTTGAAGGAAAATCATTTTCTGCCATTTCAGGTGACCCAACTTCTGAAGACCATAAATCATCGTGAGTTGACCCGATTGACTATTATAACCCCATTTCGGAAAGGCCACAAAGTGCTCTATAGGCCTAACTTGCACAAGCGCCTGTCACCCAAATTTTTGACCTCATCCAGGGCCTCTAAAGCCTTCAAAGCTGAGTTCAAAGTTTTTGTACCCTATTGCCAATACCAAAAATCTTCAATATCTACAAAGCTAGACTTGATCTGTCAATGAAACTTTACTGGCAAGCTTATATGAGCAAAATGAAACTCTAGGGAAGAAATGAGAACATTTCAAGATCGGATGACCAACTTACTAAAAATAGAAAGTTTACATAAATAGAAGCTTTGCACAAGATAGCCCTTATTGAATACAAAAACAAAAATATTTTTGGGTGATGCAAGATTTCTCTTACCACCAGGATGATCCTGCATCAGACACCCAGGGTAATTTGAGAAGTGACCTTGTCATGACTCTGGTGTGCAGAGAAAAACCAAGGTGGTTAACCTCCTCTTTTGTTAGCCATGATGAATCTTCAACAAGTCATCCTTTCCATTTGACCAGATATTCCTCATATGTCCTATTTCTTGTACTTCTGCCAACATGACTATCCAGTATGTCCTCAATCTCTTTGGTATCTGAACTAGTTGCTAGAATACTCCACTGTGCTACTGTGATCTCATCTTCAACACTTCCTTCATGATACTCTATCAAATCTAAACTGTTAAACACTGGTGAAATATTCAGCTTAGTAGGCAATTCTACCTCATATGCATTTCCTGCATCATGCTTCTTTAGTATCCTGCATGGCCCAAACTTCTTCATTTTCAACTTGTTATATGTACCAACTAGAAATCTTTCCTTCTACAAATGAACCATGACTTCATCCCCAACCTAAAATTCCTTATGCCTTCTATTCTCATCTACCTTAGCCTTATACTACACATTCATCTTGGTAATATGCTTCCTTACCTCCTCATGGATGTTCTTCAAATGTTTTGCAAAATCCTCAGCTTCAGCACTACTTATTTCTCCTCTATCTATCTTTCTCAACTCAGATGCATTTTTGGGACTACTTCCATATATAATCTGTGGATGATGTGATAAACAAAACTTCCAATCTATCTTCAACTCTTCACTTTCCACTAGTGTCATTCTGTTCACTATCTTATTTGGAAAACTAGCTCTTGGAATCAAGTCCATCTGATGACTGATCTTTCTTACTGGTGGTAATCCATCAGGTACAATATCCTAAAACTCATTCAATAATTTTGCTACTTCTATAGGTACATCTTCTACTTCCTCTTTCCCATCCTTTGGAATTAAGGTAAAACACATATGCTCATGCCGCATACCATCTAAGAAATTTCCTCTATCAACAAAAGTTATTCTTGCATTACCACATAACTTTTCTTCTATTTCCTTCAATGGTTTTAGCTTATGTCACACTCCATCCTTTATCAAGGAATAGGTATTCACATGACCATCATGTATGGCATGTTTGTCAAACTGCCAAGGTCTACCCAACAACATATGACATGAATCCATAGATATGATATCACATAGTACCTCATCTTGGTACCCGCTAATCTTGAACTTCACTAGGCACTGTTCACTGACCATGACCTTGTGGTCATCTTACACCCAGGTAACCTGATATGGATGTGGATGTTTCTATCCCTTGAGCTTCAACTTTGTCACCGTCTCTTCTAACACTAAATTATCAGTACTACCACTATCAATAATCACATCACAATACTTACCCTCACACTTGCACCAGTTGTGAAATAGGCTCCTCATTTGTTCATGTTCATTCTCAGCACTCAATAGGACTCTTCTGTTAATCAATGTTTCTCCTCTTTCAGCATCTTCAGAATTTGAGGATCTGACATCTTCATCTACATTTGTCACTCTAGCATGACCTTCATTCCTCCTATCCATCATTCCTTGGTGTTGAGGACATTCAAATGCCCTATGACCTTCTTCTCCATAGTGAAAACATGTTCCACGGAAGCCTCCTCTTCTTGAACCTTGTCCTCTTCCTCTTCCTCTCTGATCTCTATTATTCTGATCTTGGAAATGATTAGAGTTGTTTCCTCTCTAATTTTGACTGCTACTAGCCTCATTCTTCTTTTTTAGATCTTCATTTCAGCCTCCATATGACCGTCCACCAGATCATCCACCACAACCTCTTCCATCTTGTCTGCTCTTGAACTTCTTATTTAGCTTTTCCTCTACTTTTAGGGAAAACTAGTATGCCTCTTAGATACTGTTCATTCAAACTAGATTCAACTCCTCTTGAATGCTTGGCCTTAACCCATTAAGGTAATGGGAAACTTTCTCCTTATCAGCTTCCACATGTCCTCTTCTAATGAGGATTTGATAGAACTCCTCTGTATACTCCTGAATAGATCATCTTGCTTGCTTCAAACTTTGCATTTTCTTCAGTAGGTCAAGCTCATAATCAACATGGATGAACTGTCACTTCAATTTATCCACCATCTGATCCCATCTTGTGATTTTATCTTTCCCTCTTCTATTTCGCTCCAATTCAATCTCTTGCCACCAGATCTTCACATGACCTTTCAGTCTGGCCTTCGCGAATTTGACCCTGTCAGGATCCTCAATATCTTCATACTCAAAATATTCTTCACATTCATTGATCCAGTCAATCAACTCCTCTAGGTTAAGATTTCTTAAAAATGCAGGCACCTCAATCTTAGGTCTTTTCCTGATCTTGGAAATGGCCCGAAAAAGTCTTTCTTCCTCTTGGTTCACAATTTTGACTTCTCCTTCTTGATCTTCTTCTTCAACTTCATCCTCACTTTTGTCTCTGACATTAAGATTCATTCCTCTCTGAATATATTCTTGCAATGCTCACACTAATCTCTAGAGCACTCTAACCTCAGGTGTTACAACACAAGCTCTTCCACCACATTCCCTTAATCGAGGCATTTTCCCGATGCGCGTTGAAACCCTAACTACGGGCCTAGTGCAAACTACCTCACAGTCAGCAATCTATTTACATGCTTAGGAACTCTTGCTCTAATACCACTTAATGAAGGGTGCTCCATTTAATACCACAAACATATAATAGAAATAGAGAAACAACAACAATATGCAAGAACAGAAAATGGGCTTCATATTATCTCCACAAATGTGGAATTTCAAACTTTCAAAATTACAATATACAAAGCCACATGGGCATTCCCTTACAATATTCTGTAGGACAAAGCCTTGAATCATTATCCAGATCTACCCAGAACTGTCCTTGAACTGCCTAAGACAACACTATAGCCTTCCTTATATAGGCAATTTTCCACAGCCTGGGAAGGTTCCAGAATTTTAGCCAACAAGGCTGACCAAACTTAGAATTATTTCATTTTACAATTTATTACATCAAAGTTGACTCAAAATAACTTTTGAAACCCAAATAGAAATTTTGAAGGAAAATCATTTTCTTCCATTTCAGGTGACCCAACTTTCAAAGACCATAAGTCATCACGAGTTGACCTGATTGACTATTATAACCCCATTTCAGAAAGGCCACAAAGTGCTCTACAGGCTTGACTCATGCAAGCGCCTGTCACCCAAATTTTTGACCTCATCCCGGGCCTCTAAAGCCTTCAAAACTAAGTTCAAAGTTTTTGTACCCTATTGCCAATACCAAAAATCTTCAATATCTACAAAGCTAGACTAGATCAGTCAATGAAACTTTACTGGCAGGCTGATATGACCAAAATGAACCTCTAGGGAAGAAATCAGAACATTTTAAGATCATATGACCAACTTACTAAAAATAGAAAGTTTCCATAAATGGCTCTACACAAGATAGCCCTTACTGAATACAAAAAAAGAAATATTTTTGGGTGATGCAAGATTGCTCTTACACCCAAGATGCTCCTACATCAGACACCCGAGGTAATTTGAGAAGTGACCCTGTCACGACTCAGGTGTATAGAGGAAAACCAAGATGGTTAACCTCCTTTTTCAGCCATGATGAATCTTCAACAGGTCATCCTTTCCATTTGACCAGATATTCCTCATATGTCCTATTCCTTGTGCTTCTACCAACACGACTATCCAGTATGTCCTCAATCTCTTTGGTATCTGAACTAGTTGCTGGAATACTCCATTGTGCTATTGTGATCTCATCTTCAACACCTCCTTCGTGATACTCTGTCAAATCTAAAATGTTAAACATTGGTGAAATATTTAGCTCAGTAGGTAATTCTACCTCATATGCATTTCCTGAATCATGCTTCTTCAGTATCCTGCATGGCCCAAACTTCTTCATTTTCAACTTGTTATATGTACCAACTGAAAATATTTCCTTCCGCAAATGAACCATGACTTCATCTCCAACCTAAAATTCTTTATGCCTTCTTTTCTCATCTTCCTTACCCTTATACTGTGCAATCATCTTGGTAATATGCTTCCTCACCTCCTCATGGATGTTCTTCAAATGTTCTACAAAATCCTCAGCTTCAGCACTACTTATTTCTCCTTTATCTATCTTTCTCAACTCAGATGCATTTTTGGGACTACTTCCATATATAATCTATGGATGATGTGACGAACTAAACTTCCAATTTATCTTCAACTCTTCACTTTCCACTAGTGTCATTCTGTGTGCTACCTTATTTGGCAAACTAGCTCTTGGAATCAAGTCCATCTGATGACTGATCTTTCTTACTAGTGGTAATCCATCAGGAACATTATCGGATACAATATCCTAAAACTCATTCAATAATTCTACTACTTCTACAGGTACATCTTCTACTTCCTCTTTCACAGCCTTTGGAATTAAGGTAAAACACATATGCTCATGCCACATACCATCTAAGAAATTTCCTCTATCAACAAAAGTTATTCTTGCATTACCACATACCTTTTCTTTTGTTACCTTCAATGGTTTTAGCTTATGTCGCACTCCATCCTTTATCAGGGAATAGGTATTTGCATTACTATCATGTACAACACACCTGTCAAACTACCAAGGTCTACCTAACAACATATGACATGCATCCATAGATATGATATCACATAGTACCTCATCTTGGTACCCGTTGATCTTGAACTTGATTAGGCACCATTCACTGACCATGACCTTGTGGTCATCCTGCACCCACGCAACCCGATATGGATGTGGATGTTTTTGTCTCTTGAGCTTCAACTTTGTCACCATCTCTTTTGACAAAAAATTATCAGTACTTCCACTATCAATAATCACATCACAACACTTACTCTCACACTTGCACCAGGTACGAAATAGGCTCCTCCTTTGTTCAGGTTCATTCTCACCACTCAGCAAGACTCTTTTGTTAATCAACATTTCTCCTATTTCAACATCTTTGGAATTTGAGGATCTGTCATCTTCATCTACATGTGCCACTTTGGCTTGGCCTTCATTCCTTCTATGCATTCTTCCTTGGAATTGAGGACATTAAAATGCCCTATGACCTTCTTCTCCATAGTGAAAACATGTTCCAGGGAAGCCTCCTCTTCTTGAACCTTGTCCTCTTCCTCTTCCTCTTCCTCTCTAATCTCTATTGTTCTAATCTTGGAAATGATTGGAGTTGTTTCCTCTCTAATTTTGACTACTACTAGCCTCATCCTTCTTTTTCGGATCTTCATTTTGACCTCCATATGACCATCCACTAGATCGTCCACTGCGACCTCTTCCATTTTATTTTCTCTCGAACTTCTTGTTCAGTTTTTCCTCTACTTTTAGGGAAAACTGGTATGCCTCTTCAATACTATTCATTCAAACTAGATTTAGCTCCTCCTGAATGCTTGGCCTCAACCCATTAAGGTAACAGGAAAATTTCTCCTTATCAGCTTCCACATGGCCTACTCTAATGAGGATTCAATAGAACTCCTCTGTATACTCCTGAATAGATTGTCCCGCTTGCTTCAAACTTTGCATTTTCTTTAGTAGGTCAAGCTCATAATCAACAGGGATGAATTGTTGATTCAATTTATCCACCATCCAATCCCATCTTGTGATTTTATCTTTCCCTCTTCTATTTCACTCCAATTGAATCTCTTGCCACCAGATCTTCACATGACCTTTCAGTTTGGCCTTCATGAATTTGACCCTGTCAGCATCCTCAAAATATTCATACTCAAAATATTCTTCACATTCATTGATCTAGTTGATCAACTCGTCTGGGTTAATATTTCCTAAAAATGCAGGAACCTCAATCTTAGGTCTTTTCCCGATCTTGGAAATGGCCTGATAAAGTCTTTCTTCCTCCTGGTTCACAATTTCAACTTCTCCTTCTTGATATTTTTCTTCAGCTTCATCCTCTCTTTGATCTCTGACATTAAGATTCATTCCTCTATAAATCTCTTCTTGCAATGCTCACACTTGTCTTTGGAGTGCTCTTACCTTAGGTGTTACAACACCAGCTCTTCCCCCACATTCCCTTTGTGAAGGCATTTTTGCAATGCATGTTGAAACCCTAACCACGATCCTGGTGCAAACTGCCTCATAGTCAGTGATGTGTTTACATGTTGAGGAACTCTTGTTTTGATACCACTTAATGAAGGGTGTTCCCCTTAATACTACAAACATATAATAGAAAGAGAGAAACAACAACAATATGCAAGAACAGAAAATGGGCTTCTTATTATCTCCACAAATGTGGAATTACAAACTTTCAGAATTACAATATGCAAAGCCACATGGGCATTCCCTTACAATATTTTGTAGGACAAAGCCTTGAATCATTACCTAGATCTACCCAAAACTGCCCCTAAACTACCTAAGACAACACTACAACCTTCCTTATATAGGCAATTTTCCACCACCTAGGAAGGTTCCAAAATTTTAGCCAACAAGGCTGACCAAACATAGAATTATTTCATTTTACAATTTATTACATTAAATTCAGCTCAAAATAACTTTTGAAACCCAAACAGAAATTTTGAAGGAAAATATTTTTTCACCATTTCAGGTGACCCAACTTTCGAAGACCATAAGTCATCGCCAGTTGACCCGATTGACTATTATAACCCCATTCTAAAAAGGCCAAAAAGCGCTCTACAGGCCCGAGTTGTGCAAGTGCTTGTCACCCAAATTTTTGACCTCATCTGGGGCCTCTAAAGCCTTCAAAATTAAGTTCAATTTTTTTGTACCCAGTTGCCAATACCGAAAATCTTCAATATTGACAAAGCTAGACTTGATCTGTCAATGAGACTTTACTGGTAGGCTAGTATGACCAAAATGAACCTCCAGGGAAGAAATCAAAACATTCCGAGATCACATGACCAACTTACTAAAAATAGCAAGTTTCCATAAATAGAAGCTCTACACAAGATAGCCCTTATTGAATACAAAAATAGAAATATTTTTGGGTGATGCAAGATTACTCTTACACCCAGGATGCTCCTGCATCAATTGTGTGCCTAACTTCATCCACAATGTATGCATAAAATTTCCAATAAACTTTGTATCCTGATCTAAAACAATACTTTAGACAAACCATGCAACCAAACTACATCTTTGAAAAAATAAATTGGCAATATGGGAAGCATCACTACTCTTTTGACATGGAATAAAATGAGCCATTTTAGAAAATCTATCAATTACAAGAAAAATGAATTATTACCTCTATGTGTTCAAGGAAACCCAAAAATAAAATCCATACTAATATGTTCTCATGGCCTCTATGGTGTTGGTAGTAGGTGATACAGCCTAGTATTTTCTTTCACCCACTTTGCTTGCTGACATATTCTACATCTATAAACCATATTATTCACATCATCCTTCATCCCTTTCTAGTAATAACTTTCAATAAAAAAGATATTATTATATCCATGCTAAAATGTCCACCCAATCGACCATTGTGATTCTCTCTTATCAAATTATCCCTCATGGAACCTTGAGGTATGGAAAACCTCTTTCCTTTGAAAAATAAATTCTCATAAATAAAATATTGTATCATTGGGCTTTGATCCACTCCAAATAAATTATTACATGTATACCATGCTTATTTAAAATCATGGTCTTGCTCATACAACTCACTCAAAGAATCAAATCCAACAACATTCACTTTCAACTCATTTAACAACAAACTCCTTCTACTTAGTGCCTCAACAACTCTTTTGAATTTACAATTATTTTTTAAAATAGTATAATACAAAATGATGAGAAATGTTAAGATGTAGATAACTCACCAAGATCCTATGATATACATTAGAATGCAAAGACTCGCACAAAATAAAACCGATTAGCACAACCAAAAGGAGGATGGGTGCCAATGCAAGATCTATGATTTGTGAGGTTTGATTCCTAATAGGGATAACAAAGAAATGAAATGTAACTGATAGATCTAACATAATAAAGTAAATGCAAGGGAAAAAATTTAATACCCCTCCCATAGTTGTCTTTTCGTTTATATGGACAAACTCTTTTAGACCACTCTTCATGTTGATTATCTGCATATGATAATGTTATTTATATTCATATTTTTACTAACCCCATACTTACATGTGTATGGTTACCATGTATGTTATACTTTTCTATTTTTTTTTATGCCTGATGTGGTTGAGGTACGTATTCGTAGTTACTTTCTTGTGAGATCCACACAATCAGTTGATCCCCACCATTGTCTGTTATATATTTATACCTGTATGTACATGCTCATATTTTATGTAGGATATTAGGTATCAGGCATCAACTTCTTTGAATTACTAGGATGAGTGTGTCCTATCGCAATATCTCAATGGTAAGAGAGCAGAAATAACAAATAGTTCCAAATCTTAACCTAAGCCATTTATTATCCTAAAATAGTGGACAAGAATCTTATTTGTTACCCTTTGAATTTATCAAGGTGATGTGAACCCATAAACCCTACCTTTGTGTTTGATTTAGCATTTTTGGTGTAGCCGATTTCTTCTGGTTTGCATGCCTCTAGGTTTGATTTTTTTTTGTCTTAAAATAGATAAAAGATTCAATTAAAGCTAATTCTATGATTGATTACTTATATCTTATAATATATTGGAATGTTAAAATATAAGGTTATTTAATTAATGAGAATTAATTAAATACCTATGTTTATTAAAAAGAATTAATTAAAAAGTCTAGTTCTAGAAAGTGGAGAGTAAATTAAATACTAAGTCTAAATTAGAACTTAAATGCATAATTAAAATATAAATAATATTTATTATTAAATTTTATATTTTAAATATGCTAGGAATTTTAATTTAATTAAAAATAATTGATATCTAAATGCAAAAAGGAGTTAAGTGATTTTAATGTTGAGTTGCATATCTAGAAAATACTTTATAAATAAATTAGAACTTTACCTTTTAAAATAAAAGTTGAGTTAAAGTGACTTAAGGGGAGGGAAAAAAAATAAAAGTGTTGTTTTTTTAAATTTCAGAGTTGAGTTTGTCTTGTTTTTGGAGTTGCATATTTTGAAACCCTAGCTTGGCAGGTATTCTACTTTAGAGGGTTTTGGTCATTATTAGGGACACATTTATTAGGTTGTGGAAGATGATTGTGGTGCTTGAAAGTAGAGAATGGTTTTCAAAGATTGGATTTTGGAGTGTTTCAATTTCATCTTATTTATTGTTCAAATTCATTTTCGGATTCCAAGTAGGGTTTGAAACCCTCGTAGATTCAATTTTCTTTTAAAAGATTGTATACTTGTGCTTGCTAGATTTTGTTGATGGTAGTTTTGTAATTCTTCTTTTGTATGAATTTTTCTTTTGATAGTTTTTTGGTTGAAGAAATCGTGTGATTGTGGAATTGTGAATACTAGGTATTTTTGTTAGAAAAACATTGAGGAAAAGCCTTGTATTAAATCAATTAGGGTTTGTTTGTAGTTGTTGTTGAAACTCTAGGAAGTAAATCGAATTAAAATAGATATATAATATTTGCATATGAGCATAATTTTTTTATAGAATTAAAAGAAAGTAGTAAAGAATATGTATGTGGAGAAAAAGATATTAAATCATGAAATTAGAAAAGCAACAGAAAAATAAATGTATATGTATTTGGACTTTTAAAATATATATATTCATATTTATATATTTAAAAAAAATTATAATTATAATTATAATTATTTATAAATTTTTGGATTTATAAACATTATTATTATTATTAGTGTTATTTGTTTATTTTGAAAAAAATTAATCAATAAATATTAATTAATTTTTTCTACATGCAGATTTTAGTATTAATGTTTTCATTTATATTTATATTTAGAAAATTAATTTAACATTATTTTATTATTAAATACATGGTGTTTTGATATGCATGGAGATTTTATTTCAATTCTTATTTAAAAAGTATATATGCATGAGATTTTAAATGTACATTTTCTTAATAAGTCAAACTAGACTTTAATAAAATAAACTGACTATTCCTAAACAAATGAGACTTAAGTTATAGTCTGACTACTTGGTATATTCAATTTCCTTGTTTGATGTTGTTTATTTGGGGACATTACGTTGACTTTTCAAAATTGTATACTAGAGGCTTTGAAGTATTTTTGTGTTGATCTCTGATTTTATATGCAGAATCTTTATAATCATTTTGAAGTCTTTATTGTATCATGTATGATTTTGTGATATCTGTGAGTGATCTCATATGTTGTATTGTGTCTCAATCTTTATTTCATTTGACCAAAAAGGTGACGACCGTTATTATAATTAAGTTTGATTTACTTGGTCACCTTATATTCTCTACTATAATTGTTCTAGGTTATGGATGATTATATTTATGGATTATGTTACTCCATGTTTGGAGATGGATGTCATTTGTGACTATCATTGGCTTGGTGATATGAGACTCTGTGGATTTTTATTATCTTTGAGATATCCATTATGGGATGGATGATCTATGGTAATATCTATATTGAGATGGACAGTTTGATCCTTGCATAGGAAGTGATGTTCTTTGTAATTGTTCATTAGTTTACTTTGGTAATTATCACGATATATGATTTATGAGAATCTTTTTTGGCTTCGGTTTTGTCTTGTCTTTGTTATTGGATTGGCATGAGGGTAGCTTATCTGAGTGTATAGATTAGAAGTGGCTTGTTTGGAGGTGTCGAAGGCCATAAGTTTATACCTGGGTAGCCTTTGCAAGTTTCTTAATAAAGTGATAACTTAAATACATTGAGAGCTTAAAATGAATTAATAAGTGGTGAACCCACAATAGTGGGTTTCATATTTTTTCCTGAATGGAAACTGAACTCTACATTTTGAATAAAACTTTCATATTCAGATGCATATTATCGTTAAACTGTTTGAAATTAGAATATGAAGTAAATTAGAGTCTTTTAGGATTTCTTGTCTAGATTCTAAATATATATATATATATTTTATTTGAATGGTTTTTTATTTCTTCCATGAAAACTGGTATGTTGTTGAAAAGGTCATTTTCAAAGAGTTACATTATTTTCATAGAGCATAAGTTATTAATAAAATAGATATCAATGTGATTCTTTCGAATTTAGTTTTTTAACATCCATAAGTAGGGCATGGAATTGCTTTGATGACATTATCATGATTATTTAATATTTTATTAATGTTTGAAGTTGACTAAACTGTAACTCTGACATACCTTGACTACATAGCTTATAACTTGTCATGTATTTGTCCAATTTCATTTTTATTTTTTTTTATAGAAATATAGCTTTAATACCTAGGGCATAGATATTTTTAGATTTTTTTTCTCTCATTTACTATTTTTTCATAAGCTTCAAACATAGAGGTAGACAAATGGTGAAATATCTATGTTTAGTAAAACTAAAAATACAAAGTCATAATAAACTTAATATATATTACCATTACAATAACTAGAAAGATTTTTCTCAGTAGTACATTACTACATAGATAGGTTTATTAAATGGACTCATTTGATCTACCAAAAGATAAAGTCAAAGTTATTTTTTGTCAGAATTTTAATAGGTGTGAAGGAGACTCCATTGTAGGTATGAATGATGAGAATATATGTTATATCCATTTTTTTATCTAATAGACTTTGAGCTAACCATTTGTAGTTAATTATTTCAAATGGAACCTCTCAAGGCTTAAATCATCATATTTTATTAAAAATGTGTTATTTCAACAAATATTAGCATGTCTAAAAAAGTGTAACCCTGTATTGTGGGGTCACCATAAGATGTTTGTGCTCCTCACCCATGCCTTGAGGGGTAGTATAAGATAGGATGGTTTCCCTGAAGATGTTGGCTACTTGTGTGGATTGGATGAGGAATAATTGGTAGCCCTTTCTAAATGAGAGGTTACTAATACCACATAGAGTCACTAGGGGGTCGGGGTCTAGAGAGACTGCCAAGGTAACTCTAGAGTTGACTCATGTGATCACACTTCCCTTTATGCATCATAGGTTTCCTACATGTGTTGGTTGCCTCTAGTTGACAATGTATTATATTTGTAGTTTTGTTGTACCTTTTGACATAGAGATATTTTAGAATCCATTACTTAGTTTTTACTATGGTTGATTTTGGTTTCTGATATCTAGGTGGAGTCTATTTCTATCTCTTTGGCATGGTGGGAGTGGACCTTTGGTTCCACGTGGTCAAGTAGTATTGATTTATATAACATTTGATATTCTAACACCCTTCTACCAGTGCTGGATTATCCTTGTAGTAGTTGTATCTTTGTGTTTATCATTGGAGACTTACTCTTATCTTTCATTTATTGTATTGTACTATGTACTTACATTATATTTACATACCCTATGATTTGTGGAGTGGATGTGGATTATCATGTATACCTTACGTGATGCAAGAGAATATTTGGTTCTTGCAAATCTTGCATCAACCTAAATAGTTATTTCATTCTAAGAGAGTGAATAAATGATCTTTCATCTTTGAGATATTTTGGTTGTGGTCTTAAAATATTATTCAAGACTCTCTATAGTTCTTATCTTCTAGATAACACCTCATTTGGTTTTGTATTGAGTTATTCATTTTTTCCTTCCTTCGTGGCTCATGCTCTGTTCCTTTGTTTGTCTATTTGTGGTGATCCTATTCTTGGTCATGTGTTCATGTATTTCTTTGGTCATGGTCATCATTTATTAATGTGGACCTATTTGGGATCCTTTCTCTTTGATCACATTGTGTTTGGATTGAAGACCTTCATGTTTGGATTCTTTTGTTTTCTTTGTGTAGCATGTTCCTTCCCTTCTTGGGCTGACCTAGGAGATTGTGTGTGCAATCTTTTCTCATTGATTTTTAACATGTGTGATCATGGTACATGATTTTTGGATCACATGTGGACCTAAATCTATGATCATTCCTTCTCTCTTTTCTTCTGGTGGTCTTGTGATCTCTTTTGGGGCTAAATCTTATTTCTTTATACACGTTTCATGTTGAAATGTAATGCTCGGGTGACCCCAATTGTGAGATTGGGTATATATACTCAATTTGATGTAATTTGGTAGGTAGAACTCTTAGATTAATAGTTTAGCTAGCCATGAATCATGAAGATTTTAAATTTGAATTCACTTGTATATGGCCTAAACTGGGAAGCCCTTATAACTCGATATGTAAGATATATCTAGTTGAATAAATGATTAATCTTGCATTCTCTCTCTCTCTCTCTCTCTCTCTCTCTCTCTCTCTCTCTCAATTTATGTGTATTTCTTTCATCTTTGTTTATCTGTGAGGTTGGACATCTGATGTGAGTGTTCCAAGGCTTGCTTGCACTTCAACTAAGAGACCTAGCTTGTCTCTTCTAGGAACCTAATCTCCTCTTGCTCCTGATTGGCTTAGATGATTAACTAAGTCCAATTATAACTCTTCTCTAAGAGCTCTATACCTTTTGCTTCACCTTGAAATACTAACACCCTTTAGTTAGTTCAATCCTACACCTTCACTTAGAAAGCTCTAAGTGCCAACTCTTCACAATCTTCAAATTTATTTTTAGGGATGTCCATCATCTTGGAAACATTCATAACATTTCCAATTTGATCCATTTAGAAGGATCTTCAATCTTGTCCTTACCTGGTTCAAGGATTCACCATCAAGAGACCTAATTAGGCCTATTTCTTATAGCCTTTTGTAGAGGCCTTTTGCCAATTCTTGATCAAACTTCCCAAAACACTTACAAAAACAATAAAGGATTTGGATACCCTTTTGGATTTTATAAAACATTATACAAGTTTTTCCTTCATAGGTCATCCTTACAATGCCTTCCTACAATCTAGGACAAGTAGGGCTAAAAGACCTAGTTTCTAGGACTGACTGTATCCTAGTATGAATCTTGCTCAAAACTTGGTCTAATGGATTTTTATAAGCTCAATGCTCATAGTATCTTAGGATATAATAAAATCCTACCTGGAACTATACTTGTGCCATACATTACCTGTCTACCCTACAAGAAATCTTCACTTCTTCTATCCTAAACCTCTAACCGGGCACTTGTCTACTCCCCTAGGGCTTAGTAGTAAAAATATATCTCCATCTTTCTATGACTTCTAATCCTAAACATATGTACACTAATGACTCCCCTAACATTTTCATCCATCCTTAGGATATTCCCATGGCTAGATTTCATTGGGGAGCCATGATTCGACTGACTGGTCAAGACAGGACTAGTAAGGACTCTAAATCAAAAACAATTTGAAAAACACAATAGAACTACTCAAATAAACTTTCCTATCTAATGAAAAAGTCTTAGAAAAATATAAATAACACTAAACAACCACTAGTTTCTAACTTTCAATCCATTACATATGACTGTCACATCAAAAGCTCAAGATCTTTACTAAAGCAGAGTTGCGGAGCTCTATTCAATATTCACAAACTATTACAATGCATGACTAGCATCAAGATTTGAGCCTTCCTTAACATAAGATGTCATTTCCATGTTTCTAGGGCCTTTTGGCTGATCTCCCACTTCCTAACTTCTAGGGGATCCAAGGTAACTGAGTTGCATGCAACATTTGCAATAATTGCAAATGTTGTCATGACAACTTCTTAACAACATTTTGGAATCTTTTCTCTATGCCTTCATCCTATTTCTTAGGACCTCTATAATCTCTATATTATAAGGAACCAACTCATTTAATGGCCTTATGTCATCTTTACAACATCATAATGTGCTTAGAACATATTTAAGACTCTAATCTCACCTTAAGCTTCTAACACTAAGAAAAAGAAAAACTACTAACAATGGCTATTTGGGTGACCTTAGTCCTAATGACTAACTCACCTAGCACACTTTGTAATGACCTTCTAAGGTCTTAAAAAAAATCAAAAACCCTGACTTGGCTAAAGTCAAGTACAAGCCAAAATAACTAAATCATGGAGGTTAGCCAAGGTGTGCTCCTGCACCATCCTCTCCAAAACAAAAAGTTCAATCCACCGTTGGATTGAGGATGCTTGGATCAATTCCCATATTCTTTAACTCTAATTCCTTGACCCATTTTGCATCATCATCAATCTAACCATGCTTCTTTATGAGGTGTTCTTTATACTCCTTTGTCCTAGTCTATTTTCTAGACTCTAGAATCCAATACACTGTCAGCTCTTGTGACTGTAGTTGTGGGTAATTGAAGATCTTCCACATCTCTGGTCACTTCATTGAGACTCTGGTCCATATCTTGATGTATTCCTTTGTAATGTACTAGATCTGCAATGTTAAAGATAGGGGATAGTCCACTGTCTTTCTGTAGCTCAACTTTGAATGCATTATCACCATACTTTGCCAAGATAGGACAGGGACCTATCCTTCTCATCTGCAACTTGCGTGGGACTCCCTTTTGAAGTCTAGATTTGTTAAGATGCACCATAACCAAATCTCTGACATTGAACTAAACTATTCTTCTATGCTCATCTACTTTGGTTTTATGTTTCATGGTGTTCTTTGTCAAGGTCTTCCTCAATGTATCATGGATCTCCTGCATAGCATATGCAAAATCATCAACATATCCACTTCCCTTCACTCCATCCTTCAAATCTCTTTGTTCATATACTCCTCTAGGATGTAAGCCATAGAATATTTCAAAGGGACTCTTCCCTATGGATCTATCTATTTAAAGAGTCTTCCAAAAGTGACTCATGAACTTAGTGTCTCTATCTGACACAATGCTGATAGGTAACCCATGGATTCTTACAATCTCTTTGAAGAAGAGAGAGGCTATTTGACTAGCATCATTAGTGGTCTTACATGGCATAAAGTGAGCCATCTTGCTGAATCTATCCACCACCACATAAACACTATCCATACCTTGTCTTGTCTTGGCTAACCCAACTACAAAGTCCATACTCAAGCATTCCCATGGCCTAGTAGTAATAGGTAGTGGTTGGTAAAGGCCTACATTTGAAGAAGTTCCCTTGGCCTTTTGAAATACTACACAACTTTCCACATACCTCCTAACATTAAGATTCATCCTTGGCCAATAATAGGACCTTTGAACAAGCTCTTGAATCTTAGTGATCCCAAAGTGACCACTCAAAGCACCATTATGATTTTCTTGTATCAAGTTCTCTCTAATAGAGCCTCTAGGAACACATAGTTGATTCCCCTTAAAAAAAAGATCACTTTTTAAAGTATACTCAACATATCTACTATGAAAATGATTCTTGTATTCAGCACATACCTTAAAAATATTTGCAAAATCTTCATCTTTATCATATAGATCCTTGAAGTGCTCTATTCCCATGCTCTTCAACTAAATCTCTTGGATAGTGAGAGCTCTTATAGACAATGCATTTTCCACTTTATTGAGGACTCATTTCTTGTACTTGATATTAAAAGTATAATCTTGTAGGTATTCAACCCACTTCATGTGCTTGTGACTCAACTTTTTTTTGTGAATTCAAGAAACTAAGTGCTTGATTGTCTGAATACACAATGAATTCCTTGGAAAGCAAGTAGTGCCTCCATTTCCTTAGAGCTTGGACCAATGCATACATCTCAAGTTCATAAGAAGAGTACTTCTTCTTGGATTCACATAACTTCTTTGAATGAAAAGCCACCAGTCTACCCTCTTGGCTTAGAACAACACCAATAGCCACATTGCTAGCATCACACTTAATGGTGAAAAGCTTCTCAAAACTTGGTAACACTAAAACCGGTTGGGTAGATATATTTTCCTTTAACAAATTAAAGCTCTTGTTAGCATGCTCATTCCATATAAACTTGGTTTTCATTCCTCCTTTGATTGTGTCTAACATAGGAGCACAAATAGCACTAAATTGCCTTATGAATTTCCTACAGTATTGAGAAAGGCCATGAAAATTTCTTACCTCTATTGCTGTCCTTAGAGTAGGCCAATTCATGATAGCCTCCAATTTTATCTTGTCCATTTTCAAATTACCATGTGATATAACAAATCCAAGGTACACTAGCTCTGTTTTGATGAACTTACACTTCTCCAAGTTGATCATCAACTTCTCTTCATGTAGCTTCTTGAAAATAGTCTCAAGATGTTATAGGTGATCTCCTCCTGTCTTGCTATAAATTAGTCTATCATCTAGATACACTATTAAAAACTTTCCAATGTGGTCTTTGAGAACTTCATTCACGAGCCTCATGAATGTGGAGGGGGCATTGGATAATCCAAATGCCATGACAAGCCATTCATACAAACCTTCATTGGTCTTAAAGGTTGTTTTCCACTCATCTCCTTCATGTATTCTTATTTGGTGATATCCACTTTTTAAGTCTATCTTTCTATAGTACTTAGCTTCACCTAGACAATCCATTAGGTCTTCAATCCTAGGGATAGGGAGCCTATACCTTATGGTTATCCTATTAATATCCCTTGAATCAGTACAAAGCCTCCAAATGCCTCCTTTCTTAGGTGCAAGGATAGTGGGTATGGCACATGGACTAATGCTCTCTCTAATGAAACCTTGATTTAGGAGTTCTTGTATTTGCCTAGTAATTTCCTCATTTTGTTGAGGGTTCATCTTGTAAGCTTCCTTATTGGGAAGGGTGGCTCCTAGGATAAGGTCTATCCTATGACTTATGGCTCTTTTAGGGGGTAAGGCTAATGGTTGTCCATCACTCACTATACCTTGGTAAGTCTGCAACATACTTTGAATCTCCTTTGGTAACTCTCTCTTTTTAGTCTCCTTACCTTCATCTCCCTCTCTTGGTCTTAACACCAATGCATAGCCAACTCCTTCACTCTCTTCCATATCTTTTAAGAACTCTTTTTCACCCACCATAAGTACATTTGGACCTATTGTCTTCACCTTAGCATCTTCCAATAGTGACTATATTTTGAAGGTCACATTGTCCTTCTTGAAAGAATAAGAATTCTTTGCTCTATCATGTATGGCTTGAAAATCAAATTGCCATGGTCTACCTAGGAGAAAATGACATGCATCCATAGGTAACACATCACACAAAAAAATTTCTTGTACCTTCCAATTGAGAATTCCACCCATGCTTGTTCATTCACTAACACATGTTGGCCTTTATTGAGCCAAGTGACCTTGTAAGGATTGGTGTGGGGTATCCTTGTCAACTTTATCTTGCTAACTACTCCATCTGACACTATATTGTCAGAAGACCCTAAGTCAATGATGACTCTACATACTTTCCCCATCATCTTGCACTTTATCCTAAACAAAGATTTCTTTTGGCTTGGCTCTTCCTTCACCGACTCCTTGATCAAAGTTCTCCTCATCATGAGGTTCTCTCCTTCCTTTGAATTTAATGGCATGTCAGCATGTTTGTCTGTTGCATTAGTCTTATCATGAACTAGGTTAGTTCTCTTGTCACCTCCTTGTGAAGAACTACCCTTCTCTGGACACCTATAGGTAGGGTGTCCCATTTGATTGCAATGGTAGCATTTAATATTGGAAAAGTAGTTGCCTCTTCCTCCTTGTCCACCATTCCTTCCTCTACAGCTAGATCTTCTTCCTCTACCACCTCTACTAGAACTTCCTTCTTACTGCTCACTAAATTTTATGTCTCCTTGAGTTCTTGATTCAGAACTTCTTCCACCATAGCCACCTCTTTGTTCTCTACTATCTTTGCCTTTACCTCTACCTTGGAGGTTTGCTCTTATTTTCTCTTTCTCTTTTCTTCTATCTTCAAGGCCATTTGATAGCATTGGAGAATGTTTTTGAAGTTCACAAGACTCATTTCCTCTTGAATAGACCATTTGAGGCCATTCAAGTATCTTGCAAGCTTGATGCTTTCATCTTCAACTACCTTTGATCTTAAGCTTAACTTCTGAAACTCCTCAGTGTATGCTTGAGCTTCTAGATCTTTTTGTCTAAGATTGTGTCTCCTCCTATGCATTTGAACTTCATTTTCATCAGGAAGGTAGGTCTGCTTCACTTTAGTTACCATATCCTTCCATGTAACTATAGGGCCTTTTCCATCCTTTTCTCTCTCGGTTTGCACAAACTTCCACCAAGTAAGAGCTCAACCTCTTAGCCTAGACTTGGCCACCATAACTTTTTGTGCCTCTGAGATACCATCTCACTCAAAATGGTTCTCAATGTTGTCTATCTAATCAACAAATGAATCTGAATCCATTTGCCCACTAAATAGTGGTACACCTTCCAAATCTTTACCACTCAATGCCTTTAGTACCTTTAAGAATGGCTCTTCAGGAAGAACAGGGTCAGGTGTTGGTGCCTCCTCCTCCAACTCTAATTCCTTCTCCCTTGCTTCTTTTTCTTCCTTTTGGTCAATTTTGTCTTTGACCTTATCATCTTTATCTTCAACTTCACCCAAGAGCTCCTCCATTTGGGATAATCTTTCTCTTAGCAATCGATTATCCTCCTCTTGTTCTTCTACCTTCTTGGCTAACTCAATGTAAGTCACCATTTCTTTAGCTTCTTTTGATCCCATTGATGTATTCTATCCCATAGATTTAGTAGACTCAACATCCACCACAAGCCTGATCAATTCAAGCTCTGATACCAATATGATGTGAGTGTTCCAAGGCTTCCTTGCACTTCAACCAAGAGACCTAGCTTGTCTCTTCTAGGAACCTAATCTCCTCTAGGTCCTAATTGTCTTAGATGATTAACTAAGTCCAATTCCAACTCTTCTCTAAGAGCTCTATACCTTGTGCTTCACCTTGAAAGACTAACACCCTTTAGTTAGTTCAATCCTTCACCTTCACTTAGAAAGATCTAAGTGCCAACTCTTCACAATATTCAAATTTCTTTGCAGGGATGTCCATCATCTTGGAAACATTCATAACTATTCCAATTTGATCCATTTAGAAGGATCTTCAATCTTATCCTGACCGGGTTCAAGGATTCACCATCAAGAGACCTAATTAGGCCTATTTCTTGTAGCCTTTTGTAGAGGCCTTTTGCCAATTCTTGACCAAACTTCCCAAAACACTTACAAAACCAATTAGGGATTTAGATACCCTTTTGCATTTTATAAAGGATTCTGCAAGCTTTTCCTTCCTAGGTCTTCTGTACAATGCCTTCCTACAATCTAGGACAAGTAGGGCTAAAAGACCTAGTTTCTAGGGCTGACTGTAACCTAGTATGAATCTTGGTCAAAACTTGGTCTAATGGATTGGTATAAGCTAAATGCTCATAGTATGTTAGGATATGATAAAATCCTACTTGGAACTATACTTGTGCCATACAATACCTCTGTACCCTACAAGAAATCTTCACTTCTTCTATCCTAAACCTCTAACCGGGCACTTGTCTGCTCGCTTAGGGCTTAGTAGTAAAAATAGCTCTCCATATTTCTATGACTCCTAATCCTAAACATATGTACACTAATAACTCCCCAAATATTTCCATCCATCCTTAGGAGAGTCCCATGGCTAAATTTCATGGGGGAGCCATGATTTGACTGACTTATCAGGACAGAACCAGTAAGGACTCTAAATCAAAAACAATTTGAAAAACACAATAGAACTACTCAAATCAACTTTCCTATCTAATGAAAAAGTCTTATAATAATCTAAAGAACACTAAAAAACCACTAGTTTTGAACTTTCAATCCATTACATATGACTGTCACATCAAAAGCTTGGGATCTTTACTGAAATAGAGTTGTAGAGCTCTATTCAATATTCACAAACTATTACAATGCATGACTAGCCTTGAGATTCAAGCCTTCCTTAACATAAGATGCCATTTCCACATTTCTAGGGCCTTTTGGATGATCTCCCACTTCCTAACTTCTAGGGGATCCAAGGTAATCGAGTTGCATGCAACATTTGCAATAATTACAAATGTTTTCATGACAACTTCTTAACAACATTTTGGCATCTTTTCTCTATGCCTTCATCTTATTTCTTAGGACCTCTATCCTCTCTAGATTCCAAGGAACCAACTCATTTATGCAGTTAAGGATAGAGAACCCAATTAAGGACTATCTGACATTGCAACCAAACACCAACATAGCAGAAATACACAACAAGAAACTAGATTTGAAAGGAAACAAATATCTTTATTCATCAACTAACTGATTACATGCAATGTGTCAAACTGTAAGGCCTTCCTGATTATGGCCAATTACAATGTAAGAAATAATTCTACAAGATCACAAGGATCCAACACACTTTTCCTTAGCTAGCCCAGGTCTGCAACACACAACACACTGGTAGGAACTCCAAGAAAGATCTAAACTTGTACTCAAACTTCCAAGAAATCTTTCGGTTACCTAAGCCCACAAGATACTAACTCTACTAGATCTAATCTGAACTCTAGATCGATGCCTAAACAACTACCCAAACATCTCCTTAAATACTAATCTGAGCCACAAGTTGGTTGGATGAACCAATTAAATCCCAAAAGCTAGTTGGCTCCCAAATATACAAATATTAAATGCCAAACATTAGTCAGCTAAAAAATAACTTCACAAATATTTAATTCACCAAGTTGGCCTCTAGATCCACATAGGATAATGTAACATGCCAGATCTAGGTCCCCACATGTCCAACGGTCAATCTATAACTCAAGGAATGGGATGCAAATTAAATGCATCAGTCGGCCAAGCCCAATCTCCAAGAACAACTGTCGGTAAGCCAAATTACTGAATGCCAGGAAATCTATCGAACAACCATACCAACCGAGCTCCACAAGCATTACCAAGCACCAACAATGTCGACTGAGCACCATAGAAATTGGTGAGCACTAGAAGTGCCAAGTCTCCTTCAATGACCACCTCCCTTCAGCAACTGAGTCTGCCAGTGACCGAGCCACTTTAGCAATCGAGCAATAGGCATAAACACCGAGACCTCATCGGTAATCAAGCACTGAGCAACAAACCACCAAGTCACCGAGTGACCATCATCTACGGGGATCCATTAGAACTTCCAATTGAGAATCACCACCAAGACCACAGAGCTCCATCGGTGAAGCCTAACAAACTTTGACCAAGAATCACCATCAAAGACTGAGAAATGCCAGTCTTCTATGGAGATTACCAGCCAAGTAACTGAACTCCACCAGATAGTTATCGAGACTGCCAAAATCTTTAGGCACTAAGCAATAAGCCAGGATGCCACTGCATCACTTATTTAATGGCCCTATGGCATCTTTACAACATCATAATATGCTTAGAACACATTTAAGACTCTAATCTCACCTTAAGCTTCTAACACTAAGAAAAAGAAAAACTACTAACAATGGCTATTTGGGTGACCTTAGTCCTAATGACTAACTCACCTAGCCCACTTTGCAATGACCTTCTAAGGTCTTAAAAAAAATCAACAATCCTAACTTGGCTAGAGCCAAGTATAAGCCAAAACAACTAAATCATGGAGGTTAGCCTAGGAGTGCTCCTGCACCAACATCCCATCTTGGGTTTCTCTACCTTGGTATTATATTAGGTGGTGTTAGAGAAGACCTTTCTTTTGTAATCCCTAGTTGATTTGGCTGAATGGTGGTAGGTTGTGATCTAGCTAATGATTGAAGAGGGTTGCAAAGATGGTACATGGTATGAGAAATGTAGATCATGCAATGATGGATATGTTGAGGAAAATTTCTACAAGACTTTCAAACCTTTTGAGACAGCCCAAAGAAGAGGAAGAACTATTGAAGATGATAGTGAAGATGAGGCTGAAGAATTACAATAAGAAGGGGTACCACCAACACATGTTCTGGAACAAGGGGAAGAAGGATTCTTGAGAGCTTTGACAAGCATTAATACTAAACCTTAATTCAATCCTTCTGAGTATAGTGGAAAATTGGATTTAGGTGAGTTGATGGACTGGATCTTTGAGATGGAGAAATATTTTGATTATGAAAACATACCATAAAATAAGAAGGTGAATACTACAAGCACCAATTTTAAGGGACATGCATCCTTGCAGTGGGAGAGTTTCTAAACTTATCAGAAAAAGATAGGAAAGGATAAAGTCAAGGTATCAAAAAATATAATTAAGTTGAAAGTTAAATTTCTATCCAATGAATATTAGATTAGCTTGTTAGGGAGAATGCGAAATGTGAAACAAAAGGATAGTTAGGTGAAGGATTATACTAGGGAATTTAATAGGTTAGATATCAGATCTAGACATGTAGATGATGAAGTTGAAAGGATTTCTAAGTACCTAAATGTTTTAAGGACTTCTATCCAAGATGAAATTAGCTTGGTCAAGATGAACACCATTGAAGAAGCCTATCAATTTTCCCTAAAGGAAAAGGAGAAATTGAACAGGAGGCATGAACAAATGAAGAGAGGTGGAGATGGAAGATCTACTAGAGGTAGAGGGATATCCTATAAAGAAAATCATAAATTAGAGAAGACAAGAATTGGTTCAAGAGAATTTTTTCAAGTGTTGTGAAGAAGGACATAGGGCATTTGAATGTACCAATGGAAATTCAAATAAGAAGATTGGTAGCAGAGTAGAAATTCACTTGTGAAGGAAGATTCACCTGATTCAATGAACAAACCCGAGGATGAATAAAATATGATGATCAAAAGAGAATTATGGAATGAAGGTATTGATGAAGAGCCTTTGAGGAAAGGCTTATTCAAAACCATATATAAGGTTTTAGGAAAGTGTTGCAAAGTGATCATTCATAGTGGAAATTCAAAAATTTGGCATCAGAAGAGTTGGCTACAAAATTGCAATTGTCATTGATGAAACACCTTAAACACTATCAAATCTCATGGATCAAGGATGAGCACAAAATTTTTGTAAGTGACTAATGTCTTGTGAAACTTAAAATTGGGAATTACCATGATGAAGCTCTTTTTGATATTATGCATATGGATTGTTGTCACATCTTTCTTGGTAGACCATGGCAATATGATAGACAAGCTTTACATTATGTAAGGTTGAATAGATATACTATTGTAGCTAATGGAATGAAGAAAGTTTTTTCACCTTTTATTGAAGCATCTAATGGTTAAAATTGTACTTCTATTAGATATTTTTTTATTAAAGGAAGACAGTTCATAAGAGATTTGAAGAAGAATATGTAATACCCCAAAAATGGGCTATAAGTTCATTAACCTTCTATATCTACAAATCGAATGAAATCAACATCAAAGTCCTAACCTAAGGCACATCTAAACATCATTGAATGATGATTGATTATCTTAAATTCTGCATCAGGGAATATTCCTAGCAATATTCCTAATTATCTTAATTATCTTTAATTTAAAGATTATTTGGCAATAAATCACATTTATCCTAAGTTTGATTAATTGAATATTTTCATATTTAATTAATTAGATTTAATATCTTGCCACTTAATTATGTAATTAAATTTAATTCTATCTATTAATTGTATTATTTAATTTTGACAATAAATCCAATATCCTATGAATAATTGATTAAATTTTTATTTAATTAATTAAAGCAAGTTGTCATTATTTAATAATATAATTTTTAAATAAAAGTTTGAAAAATAATTGATTAACCCATAAATCAATTGTTTTATTTTCAAAAATCAGTTAAGTTGAGCATAAATCACTTTATTTATTAAATTAATTCATAAATAAAACATGCACAATCATAAAAGAAGACAACTATCAATTATCAATTAAAGCTAAACTCTATTTTGAGTTAAAACTTAGCTTTTGCATGTTTTTGTGAATTAAATTATCTTTATTATCAAATAACTCAAAAATCAAGCTGAGTTAATCTAAGTGATTTATGGCTTTCTTCCATGCACCTCCAAAGCCCTTGATTTCTATAAAACCAAGGCTCGGCTCTTCAAAAATGGATCCACGAATTTGCATTCTCACACTGTCAAATTGGAGTCTGAAGAATCATCTTTGCGAATCCAAGCTATTGTGAGATCTTTCTAGTTTTGAGCATTGCATATCATTTAGCATAGATTCATATCATTGTTAGATCAATTTCCATATTAGTATAGATTCATATAAGTTTTTCATTATTATTGCATAGAAAATAACAAAAATATAGATTAACTGCATTTAATTCATATCAGATTTGCATTCAAATCCTTCATTTAGGTGTTGTCTAGGTCACTGATCTTGATAACAATCTGAGAACATCAATCTCGCACCTACTAGAAGGCAGTAAATCACTTGGTTAAATTAGATTTCAATTTTGCACGATTTTGATTTTTGCTAACCTCTAATGTTTTACTGAAGTGTTGTGTCTATAGATCAGGTACAATTTTCACACACACATTTCTGGCACCCATCGTGGGCCCTAAAATGGGTTTCCAATTCAATTCTATCAATTTCTATCTTTTTCTCCTCGGTTTCTATGCAAAAATATTATTTTTATTTTTTGTCTGTACAATCTTCATACGAGTTTCTGACAAAAGTCGTATGAGTTTGAACCCACTATCGTAGGACAGTTGATCGAGTATCATTTCATCAAGCACCCACTATCATTTGGAGGCTGGATCATCGTTTCATCAGACACCCAGTGTCATACGAGTTTCTGGACTGTCGGCTGGTAACAAACCCATTGTCGTATGAGTTTTCAAACTGTCGTTTGGTAATAGACCCACTATCGTACGAGTTTCAGCATCAGGTTTCAACTGTCATTTCATTTTTGTAGGCAGTTTGTCAGATTTGATTTTCAAATTTTGACTAACAGCTAATCTTAACTGTTGGAATTCTCTATTTTTGATTGACTCTTGCTGGTTTTGATTGGAAAAGGCATAAAGTTTGCTAAAATCAGGTAAAAATCTACTAAGCACATTGGTAGGATATCAAGTATTCCACTTGTGCTAATAATATTTCGATTTGAGGCTTAAAATAAATCTCTCGTGTGTCTAGCTTGGCTGATTCTTTTCATGCTTTTGTTTTACACACTTGCATAATTGATACTAGGTTGTGACCCCTTAAGGATTCATTAAGTAGTCTCAGATACTTGTGATTGATCTTGATTTCTATCTTGGGTTATTGGACTCGCTAATCCATCGGCCTCTCATTCTGCCCCATGGTTGCAATCTCAGCACCATAAAGGGGAGGGGTCAATAGGACAGAAGTGTTAAGTGTTCCACTTTGCAACCCTTTTGTGCTTTTAGGAACTCACTTGTTTTCTAAGTTGGGGATTCATTTTTAGCTTGTGTGAGGTGTTAAGTGTTCCACCTTGTGGACTCATCTCATATTCACTTTAAGCGTTAAGTGTTCCTCTTTCTGCTTTTTGGATACTTTTGGTAGATTTGCTTTTGGAAACATAAATCTGTGCTCACATAGTAATTAGGCCCTATGAACACTATTCGTGATTCTTGAGAGATTGGATTCCCAGTGAAATCCTTCTTGATGACAGAATCCTTGTAGGTAGGGAGGATACTTAGTGCGTTTCACATTCAACTTGGTTAGTGCATCTTCTCTTATTGATCGATACATTCTCTCCCAGGAGAGGTTGATAGATCACGTGGGGTAGACATCATGAGCTTTGGTGAATCAAAATTGGTTAGTGCATCTTCCCTTATTGATTGATACATTCTCTCTCTGGAGGGGTTGATAGATCACGTGGGGTTGATATCATAGACCTTGGTGAGACAAACTTTTTCTTAGCGTGTCGGATTAATCTGCTTACTTTGTTTGGGTTAAAAATGAAGAGGCATCAAAACCTTGGATCTGGAGCCAAGTCCCCTTGTGGTATCATACTGTGAGTCACCTTTAGAGAGGGTTAACCATAGCGGACAATCCCTTCACAGGGAAAATTATGTTGATGGAACCTCAAGCAGTAATAGCCATTTTCATCGTGGTAGTGATAGCCGCTATATAAATGTCCTTGTGGAAGAAATCTCCATGGGTATGGTTCATTGGTGGGTTGTTAGATCTCCCTGCAGCTCCTGAAGATTAAGTTCTCAGACTGTGTCAAAACCCTAGTGCACCGGGATTGGAGTTCACCCCTTTGGATCATAAAAGTTGCAGAGTCAAACCATTACTAAAAACCCTAGCGAGGCCAAATTTTCATTTTATAGGGTATATGTGCATTATTGAAAAACATTTTTGGAACATACACAATTAGTGCTTCTAAGGATTAGAATGAATAAGTCACTTGATTGTTCATGCGCAAGGTTGCTTTTGCCCTTGTTCATTATTTTCAGACATGCTTGAAATCACTTGCTTGCTATTTTGCATGCTTGTTTATCTATCTGGTTATTGAAAACGGACAAATCTGTTACAATCCTCAAATCTAGACATTGAAATTTGCAAACAATTCAAATCTGAAAACTCAAAATTTACAAAATCTGAGGTAAAATCCTTTTCTAGAGTCAAAAGTCATCTCAGGAGGTTAGAAAGTCATACGAGTTTCCATCAAGTGTCATTTCATTACAACCCATCTGTCATATGATTGAGTACCCAGTGTCATATGATTTTCCATGCCAGCAAATTCTCAAAGTCAAAATCTTGTAACTGTCATATGAGATTTCCAAGTGTCATTTCATTACAACCCATCTGTCATATGATTGAGTACCTAGTGTCGTACAAGTTTCCATGCCACAAATTCTCAAAGTCAAAATCTTGAAACTATCGTATGATATTTTCAACTATCATTTCATTGCTACCCAACTGTCGTACGAGTTTTGCAACTGTCGTTTCATAGCATACCCACTGCCGTACGAGTCTGCAGAGTGTTGTTTGGGAAATTTTTTTGAAAGTTGTCAAAAAAAATAATCAAAATTGCTAGATATTTATCTTTTTCAACCTAATTTTAGAATCTATCGAATGAATCACTGTGTTAGGAATAGATCAGTAGCTATTAAGAGTCCAATCATTTTGCTAAAGTGGCCTTTTGAATTCGATTCAGCCTTCTGTTTAATCAATTTGAGTCCTTATCATCCTGTGTCAAAACCTTGTCATAACTATCAATCTTCGATCAATCATCAAAATGACTAACTGTTGTGATATCTTGTCCACTATCTTTTGGGAACCTACCCATACATCTAGGGCATAGTATCCTTCATCCACATCTAATCAAATCTTCAAATCAATCAAACCTTGACAAGGTTGCGTCATCTAATCATCTTGATTCAATTCATTCTTCAGTTATCTGGATCTGATTCTTTTGTTTCACTTAAGGTGAATGGTGGAGACTAGAGCTTCCTCTCACAAGAAATCTATCACCACTCTCCAAACTCCAACTCTTAAGCAACTCAACAATTCTGGTCTTTACGAGGACGACGTTCTTGGCAACTATTGATTGAAATCCTATTACATACCTCCTCCATCAACTCACGGAGGTACTCAACATATCCCTCATCAATCTAATCTAGGGAGTCCACAAACTCCTACCATGTCTCAAGCAGGGACAAATTTTGGCTCTCAAAGAGCTCAATCTCAACATGGTGCAGATCAGGAACCCACACCTGAAGAAATTGCTCAATATCAAAATGATGATAACTTCAAATGAATGATGAAGCATTTCTTGAAAGAAGATAGAGAAGCATACTTTTACAATTAGCTCATCAAGGAGTTAAACTTCCTCCCAACTTTAATGTTGAAGACATCATTACACATGAGGAAGAGAATCCACTCACAGCTATGATGAAACAGATGCATGCTATACAAGTTGAACTTAACAATCTCAAGAAAGAGAAGGAACATAAAGAGTTCTCCATGGAGGCTCTATGTCCTTTTCCATTTGACAAAGACTTGCATATGCCACCATTTCCAAAAAGAGTGGAGATGCCAAAGTATGACAAGTATGATGGACACTCTAATCCTCAAGATCATGTCAGAGAATTTTGTATGCAATCAATGGAGTTCATGCATGAACCAACCTATCTGATGCGTCTCTTCCCTCGATCTCTAGGGGGAGCAGCCATCCACTGGTTCTCTAGACTGCCTTCTACTATCAAAACTTTTGAGGAGTTGATCAAATTGTTCTACCAGTAATACTCCTACAATATTCAGCACCTAGTCACCATGATCGATATCTGTAATCTTAAGCAATATCCAAGGGAACCATTCCTAACATTTCTCAAGAGATGGAGGAAGAAGTTCTCTCTATATGCCAGACCTATTCTAGAAATAGAAAAATTGGAAATCTTAATCAACAACCTTGTTCCAAAAATCAATTGTCCTCTACAAATGCAAGATCATACATCTTTTGATAAGATGGTGGATAATGCTATCAAAATTGAAAAAGTTCTTGTGAAAAAAGGAGAAATCACACTTCAAAAAGACAAGTACGAATCAGGATCCAGTTCTAAAGACAAGAACAAAAATTGGAACAAGAACAAAGGCATCATCACAGATGGTGTTGTTGACACTGTCCATGCCCCATCAAAGGCACCAACCTACAATCTCACTCTTGGCACTCAAGCCATTAAAGCTTCAGAACAAAAGTCTTCTCCACCATCTCAAAGGAAGCCAGAATACAAAAAATGGGATAAACATAAAAAATTTACTCCTCTAGGAGAGTCTTTAGAATCAATTATGAAAACTCTACTAGCTGAAAACATCATCTCTTTACCACCAATCCGACCAAATGATCAGGACCCCAAACCGAAATGGTGGAGAGAAAATGAATTCTGTGATTTCCATTGGAGTAAAGGTCACAAAACTAGTAGTTTCTACCACTTGAAGCATACCATTCAAGATCTGATCGATAGTGGAGACATCACAATTGACAATCCCAAGAGCAATAATGATCATACAACATTCACAGAACCATTTCTAAAACATGGTCAAGAAGTTTCAACTTCTTAGCCTAATATGGGGGCAAAAGTCAACTATGCCTACCCTAGAAATAATGTTGTCATCAATATGGTTGAACCATGTCTCTCTAAAAGTTGCAATGTCATCACAATTGTATGAAGAGATAGAGATCATTCCTTAGCTAATGCAGTTACTCGATCATAGGCTCCAATGCATCTTAAAGGATAAATCCCAGATTCATCAAATGTCCCTAAGGTGCCCTTCAATCTTTCATCTGCTTCTAAACAAAAGGCTGCTTCCAGATCTTCCAATCCAAAGGATACAAGGCCTATGTCTTATAGCATTGTTCAACAACTCTAGCACACTAATGCAAAAATCTCCATGTTTGAGTTACTTTGAATATCTCCAGCTCATAAAGCCATTCTCGATAAAGCTTTGCTCAGTTCCAATGTTCCTGATGACCTTGATTTAAACAGGTTCCAGACTATGGTTGGACATCTTACATCTCCGCAATATATCTCCTTTTCAGAGGAAGATGACAACTCCTTGAGTCACCCACATAATCAACCTTTTCATATAGAAGTCTTGATCCAGAATCGTAGAGTCAAACATGTGTTGATAGATGGGGGTGCTGGCCTAAACATTTGTTCTTACAGCTTGATCACACAATTGGGATTTTCATAATTGGCTATTGATCCTAGAAAGAAAATAACTATCAAGGCCTATGATGAACAAGAAAGATCTTCTAAAGGCACCATTGTCTTACCTATCAGAGTGGGTCCAGTTATCAAAGATACCATCTGTCAAGTGGTTGATCTACCTTTGGCCTACAACGTCCTTCTAGGGAGACCATGGATACATGAAATGCAAGCTATTCCTTCTACATACCATCAATGTTTGAAGTTTCCTTATGAAGGAGTAGAGGTTACTATCCCTGTAGATCTGAATACAACTTGCAACACCTTGAAGGAAAGTGTGAATTAGCTTGTACCTAATAACAGAGAATCTTCCATTAAACCAACTAAGGAAGCATCCACATCTAAAATGGAAGATCTTGCAAAAGAGGTTAATATCAAAGAAAATGGTATGGGAGAATATACTATCGAGCCAGTCTTATCTTTGACATCTCTCCCTATCTCACCTAAGTCTTATGGGAAATCTTTGAAACAATCCAAACCAGACTCTAAAGAACCTCTTGAAGCATATAAAAAGAATTTTGTAGTAGAACAAGTATCCAAGCAAGAATTTGAAGAGGATGAGGCTATGCTATCATGGCTATACAAAGATGAACCTGAATCTCAAGTTGTTCAAACTGGTGACTCTGTAGTCCCCAAACTCCCTTCCAAGTCATATGGTCCAGGAGATAAATTAATAGCTAAGATGAGATATTTAGGTAAAGGACCTCTAGGAATTAGAGGAAAAGGTCTTGAGGTACCTCTCCCACATACTGGTAGAGAAAATAAAAACAAAGTTGGCTTAGGCTTTAAGAAGAAACCCTATCACCTCAAAGGTAATTGCTCTCATGTCATAGAGCAGATCACACCAGGGGAACCTCTTCTTAAGAAAGAAGAAATAGAACCATCAGATAGTGATTTAGATAGTTCAGAACTCATCCCCTATGAAAAATTTCCTAAAGAGATCAAAGACCTTCTTGATGATAAAGATGATCCTATCAAGAGAATTAATGTAGTAGAAACACAAGAACCTACTATCAATCAAGAGATAGTTGCAACACAAGAACCAGCTAATCTTGAAAACAATCAAGAAGAGGGAAGTGTTAGTGATTCTGAGACAGATTCTCATGAGTATGAATACAAATCAGAATCTGAGGGTAACCCTTCTTGGTGTATTCACCCTGACTTTACTCATGTTCTAAGATTTCCTAGAGATCCTGAGTCAGAAGATGAATCTAATGACTATGAATGGGGAGTCATCCCAAAACCATATGAGCTTATCACAAAGAAACATGTTGATGTTATTCAACAATATGTACCTCAAACCAACGTAAGTCTAGAGTGAAATGATGAACCTATCGAGTCTGATCCACCTATGGCTGAATTGGACTCCCACTATGACATTGAGCCTATTCATGAATTTGATGTCTTAAGTGGTAGTATCACCTTTGAACTTGAGCATCAGGTTAGGACCAATGATGACAGATCCATATTCGTAAACACTATCTCCCAATCTTTCCCTACTTTGACTATCAAATATCCAAAACTTATTGATCAAACCTCCATGAATCTGAGCCATGGTATTTATACCTTCCTGAATGAATATGCCCTTGCTTGCTACCTCAATGTAGTTGAGCCTATGAGTACTTCCATCAGTGAACTGAGCATCAGCATGACCAAGTCGAACATCAAATATCTTAGTCAGAAAAACAAGAGTAAAAAGAAAAAGAAAAAGAGTTCTGAGGGTGAAAACCACTTTGTGGCAATCTCAGAACCTACAAAAGTAAAAATAAAAGACGTACCCAAAGGTGAAAACCTCTCTGAGGTTCCTAAGGATGAGATATTTGATGTCCTTCTGAGTCATTTACAAGACAGATCTCCAGTTCTAATTGAGCCCACTCAATCCATCAATTTGGGTACAACAGAGGAACCACAATTGTTACATGTAGCACAATCATTATCAGAAGAAGAGAAGAAAAAATTTACAACATTCCTAACAAAGAAGAAGATCAACTTTGCATGGAAATATTTAGATATGCCAGGATTGGATCCCAATCTTATAATGCATCATTTATCTATTGCTCCAAATGTTAAACCTGTCAAGAATAAATTGAGAAAGATGCATCCTCATGTTGCACTCTTGGTAAAATCTAAATTAGAGAAGCTCCTAAATGCCAGATTCATCTGAGTTATTGACTATGTAGAGTGGATCTCTAATATTGTACCTATTTCTAAACTAGATGGCTCAATCAGAGTGTGCACAGACTTTCGAGATGTGAATAGAGCATGCCCTAAGGATGATTTTCCACTACCTAACATTGATATGATCATGGACATGACTACAGGTTTCGAGATGTATTCCTTAATGGATGGTTTCTCTGGATATAACCAAATAAAAATTGCTCCAGAGGACCAAGAGAAAATTGCTTTCACATGTGCATGGGGCACCTTCTACTGGAATGTCATGCCATTTGGGCTTAAAAATGCTGGAGCTACATATCAAAGAGAAATGACATCTATTTTCCATGACATGATGCATCGAACTATGGAAGATTATGTTGATGATACTTTAGCAAAATCTATGATCAGAACTGAACATTTAAAGGACTTGAGCATGATCCTAGACAGAATGGAAAAGTTTAGTCTCCGACTAAATCCTAAGAAGTGTGCTTTTGGTGTCACTTCTGGAAAGCTCTTAGGATACATAGTTTCAAAGAAGGGCACTGAAGTTGATCTGGCTAAAGTCAAGGCTATAATAGAGATGCAACCTCCCATGAATATCAATCAAATCAGGATGTTGTAAGGAAGAGTTCAATCTATCAGAAGATTCATATCATAGCTAACGGACATATCACAGCCTTTTACAAAAACATTACATAAAGGTGTGACCTTTGCATGGAATGAAGAATGTGAGAACAACTTTAACCATATCAAGAAGTATCTATCAAATCTGCCTATCTTGATGCCTCCTATTCATGGGAATCCATTGATCTTATATGTCTCCACAACAGCCACATCACTGGGAGCATTGCTAGTGCAACATGAT
Organism: Chamaecyparis obtusa; assembly: GCA_027943335.1. Taxonomy (NCBI): domain Eukaryota; kingdom Viridiplantae; phylum Streptophyta; class Pinopsida; order Cupressales; family Cupressaceae; genus Chamaecyparis; species Chamaecyparis obtusa. Next base: position 439,510 of record BSBK01000583.1, read on the forward strand.
GAAGAGAAAAAGGAAAGAGCCATTTATTATATAAGCAGAACATTGGTGGCATATGAAAAGAACTATTCTATGATTGAGAAAGCTTGTCTCACTGTGATCTTTGCATCATAGAAACTGAGACACTATATGTTAGCTCATACCATGCATCTAGTAGCAAAAATTGATCCACTAAAATACCTACTAAGCAAGGCTGCCCTCATAGGTAGACTGGCTAAATGGGTCATGCTTCTAAGTGAATTTGACATTGAATATGTTGAAAGAAAAGCTATAAAAGGTCAAGTTATTACTGATCAACTAGCAGATGCACCCATGTTTGATGACACACCAATGCAAATGTAATTTCCAGACTCCTTTATTATGCACCTATCTTCTAGAGAATGGCAATTGTTCTTTGATGGCTCCTATACACAGAATGGATCTAGAGCAAGCATATTGTTCATAACTCCTCAAGGATACTCCATCCCAAAAGCATTCAGACTAAAGTTCCCCTGCACAAACAATATTGCAGAATATGAAGCCCTTTTGAACGGTATGAAAATAGAAATTGAATGGAGAGTAACAGAGCTACACATTCATGGAGACTCTCAACTTGTTATTCATCAAGTCAATGATGTGTACCAAACTAAAGATGAAAATCTCATTCCTTACAAGAGAATGGTAGATGATCTTAATAAATATTTCATATCTATCACATTTGAGAAAATTCCTAAAACGGAGAACAAGGTTGTCGATGCAATGGCAACACTATCTACTTTATTACAGCAGCCTGAACATGAGCTATGCTATGAGTTCCTAGTGGAAGCACTATCTTATCCTGGATATGACTCCCCTAAAACCTGCATGATCTGCACTATTGTTGGTCATGATTCATCTAGATACAAAGACCTCTTTTCCTATCTCCAAGACCAAATCATTCCTGATACCTTCAACCACCATGAAAAGAGATACCTTATCTATAATGCCTCCTGATATGTCATCATTGGTCATGATCTATACAAATGAGGTCTAGATGGTATGCTACTTAGATGTTTAGAATGGGAAGAGTCTCAACGTGCATTAGAGGAAGTCCATGATGGTATTTGTGGGTCACACTCAAATGGTTTAACTCTAGCTCAAAAACTTATTAGGGTTGGGTACTATTGGCCTAAAATGGAGAAAGAGGCTATCAAATTTGCTAAGAATTGTCAAAAGTGCCAAGTGCATGGCAACTTAATTCATGCTGCAGGGAGGGATCTAATCCCCTTTACAACACAATGGCCTTTCCATCAATGGGTATTTGATCTTATCAGGATGATTCATCCTCATTCTTCTAACAAACATACCCATATAATCACAGCCACAGATTATTTTACAAAATGGGTAGAGGCAGTCCCTTTGACACAAGCAACAGGGAAATAGATATCTATGTTCATATTGAACTATATCATATGCAGATATGGGATACCTCATTCCATAATCACAGATAATGGTGGGCAATTCAGGAATAAAGACCTAGATGATCTATGTCCCAAATTCAAGATCACCCAACATTGGTCTTCTATCTACTACCCACAAGGGAATGGCCAAGCAGAGGCTTCTAACAAAAATCTATTAAAGATCTTGCACAGAACAGTAAACAAAACTGGCAGAGATTGGCATCTCATGATTAATCCAGCTTTATGGGCCTACAGAACAAGTATCAAAACACCTATAGGGGCTACACCTTTCGCTTTAGTTTATGGGTCTGAAGTGGTACTACCTATTGAGGTTGAAATCCCATCCCTAAGAATTAGAATGCATGGTCTAGTAACTGATGATGACTATAGAGTGTCTAGGTTGCAAGAACTTGAACTACTAGATGAGCGCAGACAAGCAGTGTATGATCATCTCAGAGTATATCAGAAGAGAATGTCTAGAGGCTACAACAAGAAAGTCAGACACAGAGAATTTCAGGTTGGCGATCTAGTCTTGAGAGAAAATCCTAAAAATCAATCCCATCAAGAACGCAAGGGGAAGTTCAAACCCAACTGGCTGGGTCCCTTTGTCATCACTACTACTTTTGGCTCTAGTGCCTATCAACTCTCAACGATTGAAGGAGAACAGCTCTGAGAACCAATCAACGTTCTCCATCTGAAGAAATTCTATGCCTAAGGCATTCAATCTATGGTAAAATGTCTTGAAAAAAATCTTAAAAATTGGAAAATGTCCTGAAAAAAATGAACATCTTGGTGAAAACCTAGCAATAGGCACCTTGATGATTCACAAAAATATCAAAAAATATCAAAAGTACATAAAAATTGAAAAAATGAAAAATACAAAAAAAATGAAAAAGAAAAAAAGTGCCTTGGTGAAAACCTGGAAACAGGCGTCTTGGTAGCAAAAATAGAATCTTTGCCAAGATGGTGAAAACTTGGCAAACAAGCACCACTTGTTTCAAAATGCTCCATCTATCAACACAATCTTGGTCTTACCCAGCTTTTAGTTTTGCTTTAGTTTGTACATATCTCCTGGTTTGTCCACCAATCTGCTCAAGTGTCTGTATCCTATCAATGCTTAAAACTTGGGGGCAATCAATGTCATATCCTATGGTCTCCAGTATATCCTAGATGTATCATATCCAATTAGAGTCCTTTGAAGCTATATCTGAGTCAGTCAGTCAGTCTTGTCTCCAGAAAGGATTTTTTATCTACATCAAACATCAAAACAAACTAAAAACAATCTGTGTTTTTCATGCTTTTCTCTCCTTGTATGCTTACTGATTCGCATTGAGATTTTTTGCGTATTGTGTCCCTTCGAGCTCTTCGATGATGTCCTTTATAGGATTTAGAGAGTGATGACTAGGGGCATAATCTTTTCTTTGTCTTCTGCTTGTATGTGAAAATCTAACATCTTTGGAAATTCTGGATTGAAATGGTGTCCGACTATAAGAGCCTCTATCTCAAATTGGATGGCCATGCGTACCTCGAGCATTGATACCTGAAAAATTCAAGGAAGTTTGATCTAACTATTGTCTTTTTGAGTGAGTTCTTTCTCCTACTGTGAAATGCAATCTTACCTAAGGATGTGAACGATAAAGGGTCACTACGAGTAATTCACAGATTTAGAATAATCTCTTGACTATTTGATGTGTTTGCAATGCAAGGCGTATTCAGGTCATCATGACATTTATGTTTTGATGCTTGTAAAAATTGCTATATCAAAATGGACAAGATATTCAAGTCATCCTGGCGTTTGTACCTTGGTGCTTATATCTAATCCGACATTTCGAAAATAAAATCAATATTCATATATCCATGGTTGTTGACTAGTCGGTGTTGTATTGATTCTTGTGCATAAAAATTGATATTCATATGTCTATGGTTTCATAGCTAGTGGGCATTGTATTGATTTATCCAGTTACCTAAAAGTTCAATGATGATAACAAATTGACACATGATCAGTGAGTAGGTCCTAGGTCCTAGGGTTGCATTATCATCCTGCATGTTTCTTTGCATTTTTGCACTTTGCATGATCTCACAAATTGCTTGTACACTTAAAAGATTCTTCAATCACCTCTTCCAATCTAACAAGAGCTGAATCCCACACGAAGGTTCCTCCAATGAAATAGCAAGTAGAAATCCTTTTTCGGGATCAAAATCAAAATTTGAGATTGTTTATATTATTAACTACTTGCATAATCAACCTTCCATCATCACAGAAATCTAGTATTCAACTTAACTGATTATCTAACATCAAACTATCAAAATTTCAACTTGGTCAACTATGGTCAACTCATGGTTTAACCTAGTCAAACTTGGTCTTTTGGGACCTTCCAATGATGCAGAATGCATTCTTGAACATGTATAACCACTTCTCCAATCAATTAACATGCTTCTGAACTCTCAACGTTGACTTTTCTTGTCAGATTTCAATTTTAATCCCGAAGGGGGCATGGTATTGCACATCATTCAAAGTCTGTAATCAAATTCTATCAATCCTTCCTCAGTAATCAAGACAACAACCACGTCTAGTTATTGATTCATCAAAAAACCTCATCGCTCGGGGCAAATCTATCATCACTTGGGGCATATCAGATTCATCAAGATCCATATCAATCTGGTATTCTCCTAATCTTGTAAACTGTATTAGTTTTTGCAACCATCGGATCATAGTGTTATTTCCTTGGTTCTTCAGCAACTGAAGGATTCGAATGTGATACCTGCTAGCTCTGCTAAGACAATCAAGTCTAGAACTGGTCACTCACTTCTTTGAAATCCTAAGGTTTGGAATCAGGCATTTTGACACTTTTTCACAATCATAGGTTCATCGCTGCTACAGTGAACATTATCTTTGGTCATTCAGGACCTATTATCTCTATATCAAATCAATATCAATCAGCTTCTGTCTTATATCATTTATCAATTTTGAATCAGTTTCATATCTCTATCAAACACAGGCTTTCTTTGAACCACTGCACTTCACATAGTAATTCAAAGAGGGGAAAAATGTAATACCCCAAAAATGAGCTATAAGTTCATTAACCTTCTATATCTACAAATCAAATGAAATCAACATCAAAGTCCTAACCTAAGGCACATCTAAGCATCATCGAATCATAATTGATTATCTTAAATTCTGCATCGGGGAATATTCCTAGCAATATTCCTAATTATCTTAATTATCTTTAATTTAATGATTATTTGGCAATAAATCACATTTATCCTAAGTTTGATTAATTGAATATTTTCATATTTAATTAATTAGATTTAATATCTTGCCACTTAATTATGTAATTAAATTTAATTCTATCCATTAATTGTATTATTTAATTTTGACAATAAATCCAATATCCTATGAATAATTGATTAAATTTTATTTAATTAATTAAAGCAAGTTGTCATTACTTAATAATATAATTTTTAAATAAAAGTTTGAAAAATAATTGATTAACCCATAAATCAATTGTTTTATTTTCAAAAATCAGTTAAGTTGAGCATAAATCACTTTATTTATTAAATTAATTCATAAATAAAACATGCACAATCATAAAAGCAGACAACTATCAATTATCAATTAAAGCTAAACTCTATTTTGAGTTAAAACTTAGCTTTTGCATGTTTTTGTGAATTAAATTATCTTTATTATCAGATAACTCAAAAATCAAGCTGAGTTAATCTGAGTGATTTATGGCTTTCTTCCATGCACCTCCAAAGCCCTGGATTTCTTTAAAACCAAGGCTCGGCTCTTCAAAAATGGATCCACGAATTTGCATTCTCACGCTGTCAAATTGGAGTCTGAAGAATCATCTTTGCAAATCCAAGCTATTGTGAGATCTTTCTAGTTTTGAGCATTGCATATCATTTAGCATAGATTCATATCATTGTTAGATCAATTTCCATATTAGTATAGATTCATATCAGTTTTTCATTATTATTGCATAGAAAATACCAAAAATATAGATTAATTACATTCAATTCATATCAGTTTTGCATTCAAATCCTTCATTTAGGTGTCATCTAGGTTACTGATCTTGATAAAAATCTGAGAACATCAATCTCGCACCTACTAGAAGGCAATAAATCGCTTGGTTAAATTAGATTTCAATTTTGCATGATTTTGATTTTTGCTAACCTCTAATGTTTTACTGAAGTGTTGTGTCTACAGATCAAGTACAATTTTCACACACAGAATAATGTTTGCTATGCTTTAGTTCTTAATAATCTTGTTAATAAATTAGAGAATAAAACACCTTTTGAAGTCAAGAAGTTTCTAACATAGTATCAAGGGATTATTTATGATAATGTACTAAATGGTTTACCACCGGTTATAAGTATTTTTCATTGTATGGATTTATTCTAGGAGTTAGTTTTCCTAACAAAGATCCTCACCGGTTAACACCTGTAGAGAATGAGGAATTGAATAGACAAGTTCAAGAATTATTGCAGAAAGGTCTGATCAAATAAATTTTGAGTCCATGTGTGGTTCCAGTTATTTTAGCACCTAATAAAAGTGGTGAATGGAGAATGCATACTGAGTCTAGAGCTATAAACAAGATCCAAGTAAAGTACTAGTTTTCATTGCCTAGGACGGATGATATCATGGATTGTTTGAGTGGACCAAAATACTTTACCAATATTGATTTAAAGAGTGGCTATCACCATATCATGATTAGAGAAGGAGATGAATGGAATAATTTTTTTAAGACAAAAGAAGGTTTGTAGGAGTGGTTGGTTATGCCTTTTGGTTTAACTAGTGCACCTAGTACTTTTATGATCTTGGTCAATGAATTTTTGAAGAAATTCTTAAGAAAATGTGTGATTGTATATTTTGATGACATTTTTATTTAGTAAGAATACGGAAGATCATTTTTTACATTTGAAATAGGTATTAAAAAGGTTAAAGAGGAGATGCTACTAATTAACTTGAAGAAACATTCTTTCATGAAAGAGGAGATAGTGTATTTGGGATTTTTGATCTTCGTTGATGGTTTGAAGATGGATCCTCAAAAGGTTGAAGCAATATTAGAGTGGCCTACACTTGAAAGTGTTGGAGAGGTGACATATTTTCATGTTTTGGATAGTTTCTATAAAAAATCATCAAGAATTTAAGCTCTATTTGTAATGCTATGACTAAGACAATGAGAGGAGACAAAAAGGATTTCAAGTAGAGTTACATGTTATTTCTTTGCCATATTTCTCTAAGGTATTCCAAGTTGATTATGATGCCAGTGGTAGTACAATAGGAGCCATGATGAGTCAAGAAGGTAGATTGGTTTATTTCTTTAGTGAAAATATGAATGATAATAAGAGGAAATATTTTGTTTATGATCAAGATTTCTATTCTATTATTCAAGCTTTGAAGAAGTGGGGACACTATTTTTTTCCTAAGGAATTTATGTTCCATACTGATCATAAAGCATTGCAATATTTGGGAAGTCAAAGTAAGTTGAATCAAAGATGTATATGAAGTGGGTTGAGTACCTGCAAAACTTTACATTTGTACTGAAACATAGAAGTGGATTGTTAAACACAGTTGTAGATGCATTGAGAAGAAGAAGATCTTTCTTGACTGAGATGAGAGTTGAGGTTATTGGTTTTGATGATTTAAATAATTTGTATGACACTGACCATAAGTTTGTAGAGGCTTGGATAAAATGTAAAACACCTATCACTGATTAACACAACAAGTGGGATGATTACTTAATTGAGGAAGGTATGTTGTTCAAGGGATTTTAGTTGTGTTTACCTAGAGGTTCAATGAGAGAAAATTTAAAGGAGAAACATAGCAGTGGATTAGCAGAGCACTTTGGTAATTATAACACATTGATTTTTCTTAAGGAGAAATACTTTTGGCCATAGTTGTATATGGATATTCAAAAATTTGTGACAAGTTGTATAATTTTTCAAGTTGAAAAAGGATTAAGTCAGAATACTAGATTGTATACACCATTACCTATTCCTAATAAACCTTGGGAAGACATCAGCATGGATTTTTCTCTTGGCTTACCTAAGACTCAAAGAGGTATTGATTTTTTATTTTTTGTGGCGGATAGATTTGTTGGAAAGTTGGCTATACTAGTGTATATGACTTAATATAGTGTGGTCATTATGGAAACAAAGTCATATAGTAGTTTGGAGTCAGCGCACTTGATCAAAAGATCAAAAGTTGGCTAAGTGTTGAAGATTGGATAGTATACAGAGTACCTAAAGCTCAGAGCATCAGCGCACATGTGTATGACCAAGTTATGGTATGCACCATAGAATATAAGGTGGTTAAACTATATTCATGCTTATTCTATGAGCATGTGATCAGATATGCAAGTATGAGAAAGATACAGACAGTTGAAGTTATAGAGCCAGTGTGTGCTAGAGAAGAACAGAGTGAGCAGCCGAATTTTAGCATTTTGAGTTGTGGTTATATTCTAATGATATAAAGGCTATGCACCTATTGTAATTAGGTTTTTGATATGTAAATATGTTTCTTTGTAAACACGCTTGAGCCAATTCAATTGGAAGCATTGTATGTAATAGGTTTAAGGGCCGACCTAGTTATTTGTTTTGTATGCACATATAAATATGAGATGCACCCATTGTAATTAGCATGGAAGTTGATAGAGAGTTTTGATAAGTAGAGAAGAAGTGTGAAAAGAGTCTATAATATTTATTAGAGCTTTGCAAGAGGTCAAAGCATCAGTGCATCAAAGGAACTAATTAGACAAGAAGTGTCACAGTGATAGTTCATCTAGCAGATATAGTGCATGTATCTGAGATTAGAAGGTTGCAGCCTTCACCACTTGAGCAGTGAGCTCTAGGATAGTGCATCCACACCCCTAATAGGGTTTATTTTAAAAGACTCCTAATAGGTTCTGACCCTTGACCAGGTCTATGGTACTAAATATATTGTAAAGAAAATCCTAACAGGGTTAAGGATCTTCTAACAAGGATCATAATACACTAGTGCAGAATATTAGTGGGTGTCAATTCCCACCAAGGTTTTTACCTATTTGGGTTTCCCCGTAACCATACTGGTGTTATGTGTTGATTTCATGTTTCATGTTTATGTAGATGTTTATTTCAGTACTTACACATTTAAGTTCAGTTTAAAGATTAAGTGAAAAGTTAAAATAAAGTGAACACTGATTCACCCCCCCCCCACCTCTTAGTGTTCCCATTCCTAACAATTGGTATCAAAGATCTGGTCCTCAGCAAAGAAGTTTAACCACTTGAGGAGATCATGGACAAAGAAGAAATGAAACATCTGAAAAAAATATTGAGGCTTCTCTTGAAGACCTGGACAAATCTAAAAGAGAAATTGAAGAACTAAAAGAAAAACTCAGTGATGCTCAATTAGTCATCAAAAGGCTAAGGAAGGATTTGAAAGAATGTTCTACTAGTGATCTAGGGGTAATTGTCAAAAAGTTGAATGAAGAAAATGCATCCTTGAAAGAACAACTTGAAGAATTTGATGATAAGATGACTAACAATTAGGAATTCTATGATGAACAGATCAAAGAGAGCATTCAACTGGATGAAGAATTGAGGCAAGAAAACATGGAAATCTTGGAGCTAAGGAACAACAAAGAAAGCTTGGAATCTGAATTGAAAGAAGGAAAGAATCACATTGATAAATTACACACCATTTTTTATTTGATAGAATCTCAGTTGTATGCAAGAAGAGCTAAAGGAGGGTATGTGCAAGATCATGAGGGGCCAAACTTTGCCCTTAAGTGGCAATGAAAAATCAGCAAATCAGGGTTAGTCAACTTGACGTGAAAATTTCAACTAGCTATGAAACTAATATCAAAAAGTTGTAACAATAGAATCTATAGAAAATTGAATGTAGTTTCTAAACTACTAGGCCTTTTTTTAGAAAAAGTTAGTTTGATTGGTGAAAAGTATAGATTTCAATGCAGTAGTACAAAAATTTTAGGAAAAAAATAAGTTGGTGTATGTCTGACCACCTTAATCATAATCAAATGATAATATTTTATTATAAGATTTTATATATAAGTAGTAGAATCATGCCCGGATGTGATGCATATTTTTTTGTAATTTTATTGCAAAAAAATAATTAATTATGAATTTTTTGGTACAACATTTTTAGAATAAAAAAACTCTCGTGTCTGACTACCTTAACTCATTCAAAACTTTTTCTTTTTTCCTTATAGTAGGTGAAGCATAAAATGTGACGCATTTTTTGGATTTCAAAAATGTTATATTGTCTGAAAGTTATAGTCATTTTTTATTTAGTATATAAATTAGCACTTTAGAGGTAGCTCAATTAGAAAATAACTAATAATTACTTACCGAATTCAAAATTTGATAGCAATTATATCGATAGAAAGCTGATAATATCCTTAAGATACCCTTTTCATTTTATCAAATTTGGGTGAAAAAAAATCATCAGCTACATTGTCAAAGTTTTGAACTGACATCACCACTTTTTGGCCCCTCATGATCTTGCACATACCTAGGAGATACTAGCTACATTGGATACAATGAAGCACAAAATCATATGGACAACATGTGAGAAAGAATGAAAGCACCAGAAGACACCTTAGATACTAAAGAGACTAGAAGATAGACTAAGGATCATATTGAACCACCTAAGAATGAGCGCAAGCTAGTAGACCACACTTTTTATGCATGTAACAAGCATGCACACATAGCAAGGAACTTTACAGAGGTAAGACCATTCAATGGTTACTATTATTCATGTAATAAATTTGGTCATAGAGCTATAAATTGCAAGATAAGTCAAAAGAATAGGACTCAGTACAATCAAAGAAATCAGAATCAATTAAATGTAAGAAGTTCTCTGAATATTACATGTCAGATATGTAACTATAATGGTCACTCAGCTAAATAATGTCAAATGGTGACTCATGTCAATGCACCAAGGAATATAAGGCCTCTAGTCATTTTTCACTCTTGTAACAAGGCTAGACACATCTAAAAATTTTGCAAATCAAGGACGCAATGTCAAGAAAGCCCTAAAAAGCCCGAAGAACTAGTTTTGGATCTTGAAGGAGAAGTTAATTTTGTGAAATCTTCAGAGGATGTGATCTTGATTTGGTCAAAAGAAAAGAAGGACAAGGTTGATGAGTATGTATTGGATGCATCCATAGTGGATGTACCCTCTACATTTGGATGAATGACCCTCAGGGTCATAGGAGGAGCTAATTTAGCTCTAGACCCATGCGCGGCTAGTATATTCACTCTTAGTGTATGTGCCTTTGGACTTAAGCTTTTGGAGACTAGAGGAACCTTCGTGAAAGAGCGCACTAGCTGATTATTTTCGGAATGAAAGTTATAAATTTCCATATGACAACCTAGTTTATGCGACAAGCATTAATGGAAGAATTTCTACTTTAAAGTACACAAAAGTTAGATGATCTCTCATTGCATTCAAATTAAGAGAAATTTGAGAGCAGAAGATCCCTAACAATTGATTGAGAAAGATTATAGTTTGATTCATCAAGTGACTTGCTGTGCATTTGATCGGTTATGAAACCCCTAGTTCATCATGCTGATTTAGAATCTCTTGGAAACCTTTGAGAAAGTGTTATAAAAGTAAGTGATGGCTACTCCTATAGTATTTGATGTTGTAGAAAATAAAAGATATGTGTTTAAGAGGCATCCATTTAAATCAACACTAGATGACCAAGAAGGGGCATTCTCCCACATGCCTATGGGCGTTATGCATGTCGAGGACATTAGGGCATACATTTAATGTAAGAAAGAACCAGTAGGATTGGATAGATTAAGGGAACACATGGAAGCTATGTTAAAACTAGACAAAACCTTCATGGATGAGTATGTGCGATGGGATAATCACCCTATAGTGGATTATGCTATGGCATATGAGTTTTATGAATTAGAATGGATCAAGATTCTACTGAGCATAATTCATGATGACCTATTTTGGATAGGTGAAGTGTCGGTCAGAATTACTGGTGACCTAATTCATGAGATAACAGGCCTATCAAAGTCAGGCGTCATTCTTCCATTCGGAAAAGATGTGAGGAAACTTCTTGAAAAAACATGCAAGTCAAGAAGTGATTGGCGTAGAATGACCATAGAGCCTATTGAGATAAATTACATCAAATTGATGTCTATGATACCTGGATACAGGTTTCAACACACAAGCAAGGTAAACAGTGTGTCTATGGCCACAATTCTTGCAGCCATAAGAATTGTAAATGAAAATGGAGAGTTCAACCTATGTGAAATCTTGCGCACACAACTAGTTGATAACATTAAGGCAATCAAGCATGATAAGACCAAGATATTTAGATTTGGGTCTCTTATCATTTATATGTACTTCCATATTATTGGAAAGGTGTCAAACCTATACCTTGATAGGACAATTCCTACCATGCCACAGATATCCTTCAAGGCATCTACTGAGAGCACTCTAAGAGACTACATGATACTAGAGTTAAACAAATTCAGGGCTAAGATCCAAATGAGGTACAGGATACTAGAGAAGATAGTTGAAAAGTATAATGATACTATTTTTTTTATGGTTGAGATAGACACAACATGCATGGAGGCAGTTGAACCAAGAATAAAGTGGATTCATCCACTAGGATATGAAGTGGAAGAGACTATTCTAGAGACCTATTCTCAAGTTCTATTGTCAGAACCTAAAGACCCCAATGAGCCAAGATGGGGAACCTATGAGGAGAAGACAAGAGAGATAGATGCTAAACTCAACATCGCAGCAACAAAGAGGAAGGTTGCCAAGGTTACCTTTGAGATCTTGAGAATTCATGGAGTTTCTCAAGAAGACCTAGACAAAGCAAGGGAAGAGAAGATTGCTTTGAAAATTGAGAGTGCAGCAATAGAAAATACTGAATCAGATGATCCTAAGTTAAAGAAGGTGAAGATAGATAAATCTAATGATCAGAAGGATAAAACTGATATTACTCCTTTTGTGCCCAAAGAAACCATTGACCTTATTCATTCTCCTAAGTATAAGGCAATGCATAAGAGGAAGAAAGAAATCAGCATTGGTCATCAATCCTTGAGAGTAACAAGGAATGGAAGAAACAATCAAGCACCTCTTGAAGTAAGTTTCAAACCTAGTCTCAGTGTGCTAAATGCAAGAATAATTGATGAAGGCATAATTGATCAAGTAGGAACATTTTATGAAAGATATAGTGAGATTGATAAATCAGAGATACATGGAATGATAGTCAAACACATTTTTAAGTTCAAGAAGATAGTTTTAGAACTTAAGACTACGATCCCTAATAATGTGTGGAACATCCTAGAATTTCAAAAAGAGACAGGCCATTGAAGAAGATCTAAGGATAAGGGAAAAGATTCTAGATGATACTCTTACAGTAAGTTCCTTAGAAGAGAAATCCTTTTTGTTAGACTTAGTGAAGCCTCATCTTAGAACTAAGTCAAGGACTTTTCACATTATGGACAAGCATTATGATCTTGTTGATAAGGAAACAAAGAAATCCTTTGAGAAGGTATTTATGAATAGGCACATGTATCCAGCCACTGTGCCTACAACACAAGTACCCACTATGGTTTCCAAAGAGTTAGAGACCATCAATGTACCATCTACAGGTCCATAGGATTTAGTGCATATAGTTGTTACATCCACAGAGGTAGAGAAGACTACGCCCATGAGAGAGTCACTAAAGGATAGCACCATTATCATTGATAATGTAGAGATAGCCATGACAGCCACTGACACTGAGTTGGACAAGTTTGAAAATTCTTTTGTGAGCACACAAGAAGCTAAAAATTTATGTGGTAACAATTCTCCCAATCCACAAGAAGTGATGATTGAAGATATGATAAAAGTGAAAATAGAAAAAGAAGAAGAAAAGAAAGAAAAAGAAAAGATGGAAGAAAAGAAAGAAGAAGGAAAAGAAAAAGAAATAGAAAAAGAAGTAGAGAGAAATGAACCATCAACTAAAGTGATCAACTTAAAATAAGAAGTTATGGACAGTACTCCTATCACTCCACTTCCCTCAACAGCATTGTTGTCAAGTTTGACACCTGACACAACTAGTTTGGATTCACAGGGAGAAGAAGACCTGATTAAGTTTAGTGTCTTAGCTATGGAAAAGGCCAAGGAGAAAAAATTGATGAGGAATCCCCTCCTTGTAGAGTCATTGAACATCCTAAATAGCTTGTTACCAGTGGACAAGAAAGTGTCCAAGGTTTACTCCGTTGATGATGTAAGTATAGTCATTTCATAGTTCAAAAGCAATTTATCTAGCCTGGAAGAATCTACATCTCAATTTGTAGAAGAGAAGTACATGAAAAAAAGGCTAAGTGAATTGATCAGAAACTTCTCACTTGACCTTAGTTCACTCAAAGTTGGACAAGAAACTTTGAAAGAGGTTGCAAAAAAAGGAACGAAAATCATTGCTAACTGCATGGATTAGGACAAGTTAACTGATGCCCATTTCAAGAAGGTTCAAGAGGCAGAAGAAATGTTAGAACAAGTAAATAAATTAGTGAAAGATCCATCTACTAATGTAAATATGTGTAATAATGTGTATCAAGGTCAAATTGACAAGATTGAGAAGGCAGAAAAGGAGATGTCCAAGATAAGGGCTAGGCAGACTCACCTAAGGAATGGTCTTGTGCCCTCATTAGACATACTTAATTAGAATATCAAAGAGATAGATGCCACCATGATAACTTATGATCATGGTCCCAGCACATATTTGGAGAAGATGGAGAAGATGCAGTATGCACTATGCGCCCATCTCCAGATTGTAAACTCATTGATCACATTTTGGAAGAAGGAGATCCAAAACTTGCAGATTGCATATCCGGATGTTCTATCATAGTAAGTAGTTGTGTATAAAGTTTTGAAGCACCTTTGTCATTAATTTAAAAGGGGGAGTATGTATAGAATATGGTTATAGATATGTAAAAGGAGATATAAGATAGAAATTATGTATAAGGGAGATATAAGACAAACATTTTTTGGATTAAGGAACAGTTAGCAACTTGGCCACATTCCTTTATTTCCAGCAATGACAAAGGGGGAGATTGTTGGAAAGTTGGCTATACTGGCATATATGACTTAATATAGTGTTTTCATTATGGAAACAAAGTCATATAGTAGTTTGGAGTCAGCGCACTTGATGAGAAGATCAGAAATCGGCTAAGTGTTGAAGACTGGACAGTATACAAAGTACCTGAAGCTCAGAGCATCAGCGCATGTGTGTATGACCAAGTTATGGTATGTGCCCTAGAAGATAAGGTGGTTAGACTATATTGATGCTTAGCCTATGACCACATGATCAGATATGCAAGTATGAGAAAGATACAGACAATTGAAGTTACAGAGCCAGTGTGTGCCTGAGAAGAACAGAGTAAGCAACCGACTGTTAGCATTTTGAGTTGCAGTTATATTCTAATGGCATAAAGGATATTTGCCTATTGTAATTAGGTTTCTAAAATGTAAATATGTTTCTTTGTAAACATGCTTGAGCCAATTCAATTGGAAGCATTGTATGTAATAGGTTTAAGGGCCGACCTAGTTGATTGTTTTGTATGTGCATATAAATATGAGATGTGCCCATTGAAATTGGCATGGAAGTTGACAGAGAGTTGTGACAAGTAGAGAAGAAGTGTGTGAAGAGTTTATAAGATGTATTAGAGCTTTGCAAGAGGTCAAAGCATCAACGCATCAAAGGAACTGATCAGACAAGCAATGTCACAGTGACAGTTCATCCAACAGATATAGTGTGTATCTAAGGTCAGAAGGTTGCAACCTTCACCACTTGAGCAGTGAGCTCTAGGATAGTGCATCCACACCCCTAATAGGGTTTATTGTAAAATTATCCTAATAGGGTCTGACCCTTGACCAAGTCTACTATACTAAATATATTGTAAAGAAACTCCTAGCATGGCTAAGGATCTTCTAACAAGGATCATAATACACTAGTGCAGACTATTAGTGGGTGTCAATTCCCACCGGGGTTTTTACCTATTTGGGTTTTCCTATAACCATATTAGTGTTATGTGTTGATTTCATGTTTCATGTTTATGTGGATTTTCATTTCAATACTTACACATTTAAGTTCAGTTTAAAGATTAAGTGAAAAGATAAAATACAGTGAACACTGATTCACCCCCCCCCCCCCCCCTCTCAGTGTTCCCATTCCTAACAAGATTTTCAAAAATGTCACATTTTATTCCCTATAAGAAGACATCAGATGAAGTTCATGTGGAAAACCTTTTCTTTAAGGAAATTGTGAGATCGCATTAGTTACTGAAGAGTATTATGTCTAACCAAGATACAAAATTTGTTGGATACTTTTGGAGAACACTTTGGAAGAAGTTGGGTATAGATTTGAAGTTGAGTCCCACCTTTCACTGACATACAGATGGACAAATAGAGGTTGTGAATAGAATTTTGGGAAATTTATTGGGATGCTTTGTTTAATTTGCATACAATAATTTAGTGAATTGGAGTACCAGTAAGACACCTTTTCAGATTATAATAGGCATGCATCCTAAAGGTATATCAGATTTGAGGAAACTTGGTTCAAAAGAGAAAAGAAGTGTTCAAGGAGAATAATATGGAGATTTCATGAAGACTTTGCGTGATGAAGTGAAACATAATTTGGAGAAGAATAATTAGAAATAAATGGATACAACAGATAGGTCTAGAAGACACAAAAAATTTAAAGTTGGTGATGAATTGATGATTCATTTAAAGAAAGGAATGTTTGATTTTGTAACATACATCAAGTTGAGGATGAAGAAGTTTGGACCTTGCAAGATACTGAAGAAATTTGAGAGTGGTAATGCATATAAATTTGAGTTATCAGTTCATATAGATATATCTCTAATCTTCAACATTTTTTATTTATATTAGTACCATGAGTCAAATAAAGAGTTTTATGTGGAGAAAACTTATCCTAAGAAGTAGACAAAAGAAATTGATAATATTCTACATAGAAGAATTAATAGAAGTACAAGAGGTAAAGACTGCATGGAATATTTGGTGAAGTGGAAGGACAGACTAGTTAAGGATTCTACATGGATTTCTCAATCTAAGTTAGATCATTTTGATTCAGCTTTTATTGCACAATATTCCTAATTCAAGAGAATTATTTTATTCACCCTAGGTATCTGATGCAGGAGCATCTTGGTTTCTTAGCAATCTTGCATCAACCAAAATAGTTATTTCATCCTTAGAGAGTGAAGAAATGATCTTTCATCTTTGAGATATTTTGGTTGAATTCTTGACATGTTAATCAGGACTCTTTGTAGTTCATATCTTCCAAATCAAACCTTATTTGGTTAAGTTTTATTTCAGTTACTCAATTTTTCCTTCCTTTGTAGCTCATGCTCTATTCCTTTAGTTATTTGTTCATGGTGATCTTGTTCGTGATCACGTGTTTGAATATTTTTTAGCTCCAATCATCATTTATTAATGTGTATCTATATGGGATCCTTTCCCTTTGATCGCTTCATTTTTAGATTGAAGACCTTCATGTTTGGATTCTTTTGGTTTCTTCAGGTACCATGTTCCTTTCCTTCCTAGGCCAAACTTTGAGTTTTTGTGTACAATCATTTCTCATTGATTGTTAATTTGTGCGATCATGGTGCATGATTTTTGGGTCACACATAGACCTAAATATATGATTTTTCCTTATCTCTTTTCTTATGGTGGTCTTGTGATCTATTGTGGGACCAACTCTTATTTCTTTATACATGTTTTATTTTGAAATATAATATTTGGTTGGCCCCAATTATGTGGTTGGTATACGTACTCAATTTGATGTAATTCAATAGGTAGAAATCTTAGAGTAATAGCTTAGATGACCATGAAGCATTGATATTTCATATTTAAATTCATTTGTATATGACCTAAACCGAGAAGGCCTTATATCCCAACATGTATGATGTATCTAATTGAATAAATTATTGATCATGCATTCTTCCTCTTAATTTCTGCGTATTGCTTCCATGTGTGTTCAATTGTGAGGTTAGACATCCCATATTGGGGTTATCCACCTTGGTACTGCATCATTATGGTTTAGTTGTATTTGGATATTCTTTTATGAGATGATATACTTTAGTTTGATTATGTGGATTATGTGAATCATTATTGTACTTAATAGATTAATTTATATTTATGTAATTCTACATTAAGGAGCCCTTAAGATTTGTAAGTTGTAAATGAATTATGTAAATTAGTATGTCTTACTCCTAAATTCATTTAGTGTTGTCATTAGTGAAGAAAACATGAGTTATGATGAGTGAAGAATTAGGATAGTGAAGAGAAAATCAGTCAGTAAAGACAAGGAAGAATAATTATCGAGCAAAAAGAAAAGCATTTACCTAACATTGTGTATACCGATAAGAATGTACATCGAACAAATAAACTTAAATGAGCACAATAGTTACTGAGAAGGAAGATTACTGTAATCACCTAAAAATGGACAAAGACAATTTAAAGATCAAATTCAAAGCAAATTGAGTCAAATCAAAGAAAATCAAGGATATAATTGAATCACAAAGTATAATTAGCCAATCAAAATGAAAATCAAATCTTAATTCAATATCAATCAAAATTGAGAGCATTTTAATCAAGTGCAATCAAATCAAAATACAATTAATTCAATTAATTGTATAGTCTTGGATTAAATTAAATTTAACCCATTCAAGGGGTACATGGCTAAAATAAATTAATTAAATCAATTAATAAATCTCAATTACTCTCAACAAACCAAAAGGAGAGGAAATCAATCAACCAATGAGATTTGAGGAATGCAATGCACATGGATCAAGCCAAATTGAATCTCAATCACTCAAAGTGAGAGAGAATCTTAACCATCCATCTTATCTACTTGTCCCAAGCTTTGAGGACACAAGATTTGATTTGTCTTCAAAGGGTGGAACCAAAGACTTAACCCCAACTCAACCATGATTAAACACAACTACACCCCCTACCATAGGGAAAATCTATAAAGGGAAGGCTAAAATCCTTCATAATTCATAACCACCTATCTGAGAATTGCATCAAACCTCTTGCAATTTGATTTTAGAAAGTGTTTAAGAGAAATTTTAGTATTTATCTTGATAATTTTTAGCTTTAGCATTGTTTTATCTCTATTATTCTCATACTAGGATTGTCATCAATGAGAGCTTGCTGAGAGCTCACTCATTAACATCTTAGTTAGAGAGCCATACGATGCTCAATTAGTCATTGATTTTGTTAAATAGTTTCTCAATTGTGGTTGTATTTAGTTCTTATTTCACTTATTGTTGATGATTAACACTAATTCTATGAAGATACTTTTATTAGTATACAAAATGGCACCCACAATGGGGTAGTAAGCCTCATTTTATCAATTTCATCATTTGGATTATCTTTTGTATGCTTGTATTTTCTATTTTCCATGGAAATTTTGTAGGAAAGAGGTCAAATCACGCCTACAGTCAATTCAGTCATGCCTATAATCATTTGGATGACACCTAGAAGCTTTGTCTTGACGTGTATTTGCTGAACGTTTGTGCCTCGTTGATAATTTGTAGTTTGTCTTAAATTCTTTGATGTCACCTGTAATTGAAGAAATCACACGTATGCAATAAAGTCATATTTCCTTTGCCCAAAGAAGTCATGCCTGCAAGTTAAGAAGTGTCACTTGTCAATAATTCATTGTCACTTGTGATCAAACTTTGCGAAGCATTTGAGAGAATAAGTCACACCTAGTATCATCCTCTTACACTTGCTATTCTTAAAGTGTCACTTTGACTTAATTCATTTACATAAATTTAAATATTAATTGCACTTAGCAGTAAATTGTTTACGTTTGATCAACTTTCTGTGTCATCTGTTACACTTTTAAGTGTCACCTGCTAACAATAAAGTTACTCATGTAAACAATTTAATATTGCATATTTGCTGGACAATGTCGCTTTTGGTTTTCTATCATAATTTTCTTTCAGTTGATAAATTCATTTATCTAACTCTTTGTTTGTACATTTTGACTGTAAATCAATAGGCATCGAAAAGTACAGAAGCCAGAAACCAGGTTTAATCAAGAAGGGAAAGCACTAGCTAAGAAGATAAAGAAGGAAAACATAGCACATATCAAGGCTATTCTTGAGTCAACACAAGAGGAGGACAATCAGGTATATCAGAAATACCTTACTGTGATTGAAGCATATAAAAAGAAATTTGTGTCTCTTAATTGGATCTTTAGTCCTTAGTTCAAGTTTGTTTGAAAAAATTTCAAATAAGGTACTTAAAATTCATTACATAAATCTTTGCTAATTTGTCAATTTCAATTTTAGTTTCCCCTCATTGTGATTGGTAGTGTTGACTAACTTGCTGGAGGAAAAACACACTTGGAAGGAGCTATTGCCAAGGTGAGATGAAAATAATGAAATCCTTTAAAAATGCCCCTAGCTTAGGCTAGCTACAAGGAAAGGTATTTCTCTATTCAAGCTTGCATTTGGTTAAATTGTGGCATTCTTTTGATATAAGCTTGAGATAAAATAGGAAATGAATTACACACTTCAATTTTAAGAATCTCCTTATCAAGAGATTGGGAAAGAACAAATGTGTCTCTAAGTGTGTGGAACAAAGAAAGACAATAGGGATATGCTCTTCACTCTTTGAGTGAAACAAACTCCCAAACTTGTCGGCCTAAGTTCATTTCTTGTTTTTCATATACGTGCTAGAACTTTAGTGGGCTCACCTCCTGAGTTTTCCTTAAAGAGGCCGGTGAGAGGGACATCCCAAAGTGGGATACACTCACTTTTTTCTATGGGAATCCAACCCACTATAAAATGAAATGCATACATCCTTAATGGGGTCTATGACAAACAGATTTTAATTTTTTGAACTTCCTCTAGTAGTCCTCATGGATTGCACAAAATTGTAACTCGATGTGTATGGGAAGCCCCTTAACATACTTGGGGGATGAGAGATTAAAGTCTATTTGAACAGAATCCATACTAAAACCTTGATAAAGTAGCAAAGACCACCTTTTAGAGCCATGTTTACGAACCAAATCTTGTGCTAAGGTAGGTGCTTGAAGTGTTTTCTTGTGAAAAACCCATGACAATGTTCTACAAATCAAACATTTTGTGTCTAAATGGGTAAAAGAGACAAGTGAATGTGTGGTTGTTGTGTTTTAAATACATAAACAAGTGAGAGATATCCATTGAAAATCATCTTATATTTTTAAATCTCCTCAATAATAAAATCAACTCTCATATCAAGGATTAATTTCAAAATGAACCCTTGTTAGATGTTGGTTTCCACATGGTCACAAACATATAGGGGATCATTACTAGGAGATAGCACTATCTTTGCAAACCCAAGGCAAGAAGTGGAGTACCAAAGTGTATTCAAAGATCCTAATCAAAAACAAATTGTCACGAACCTATTTGAACCAAGACTTGAAGAGATGGGTGATATGAATTCAGCTCATCACAATATCAATAATGCCAACTATAATCCTAAGGAGACACTTGAGGAAAGGGTTGAGAAAGTTTCCCAAGGTAATGATTTCCTAGAGGTTATGGAGAGATTAATAGACAAAGATAGGGAGAACTTCTTCCTAAGCCTAGCACAAAAGGGGGTAAAGCTGCCCTATGACTTTGATATTGACCAACTTAAGAAAGACCAACACCAAGATGATCCTATGAATGTGATGGCAGATTAAAGCCTTTCAAGAGCAAATCAATACCATGAAGAAGGCAGCCGAACCTAAGGCCTTTTCCATAGAAGCTTTGTGTCCTTTTCCTTTCGAAATTTTTTTAGCAATGGTATCTTTACCTTTTAATACCATCTTTCCTAAATATGATAAGTACATGGGTAAAATAGACCCACATGACCATTTAAGGGAATTTTGTACCCTAAGTATAGAGTTCATGCACAGTGATACTTATCTAATGAGACTCTTTCCTATAAGCTTAGGAGGTCCCGCAATGGAGTGGTTTTCAAAACTAACCCCCAGAATAAAGTCTTTTGAGGAGTTAGCCTCCAAGTTCATAACCCATTACTCTTACAACATTAAGCATGAAATTACTATGCTCAAGTTATGTGATACCAAATAGAAAGATGGGGAGTCCTTCTTAGGATTCCTACAAAGGTGGAGGACCATTTTCACAAGGTATCCATGAAGTATCCCAGAGAAAGAGAAGATGGAGATCTTCACCAACAATCTGACCTTAGAAATGAATTATAGATTACAACTTCAATCTCCCCCAAAATTTGAGAAACTCATCGAAAATGGGATAAAGATTGAAGATGTCTTGGTTAAAAGAGGTGAAGTTAAATTATTTAAAAACAATAAATCCAACAACAACAACAGCAATAACAATACTTATGTTCCTAAATATTTTAATCAAGGATCAAAAAATCACAATGATAAATCAAAATCATGGAATAAAAGTAACAATAAAAATATTGTGAATGATGGGGTTGTGGAGTCACACAACCTGAAGTCTACCCCTTTTATTCTACCCTATGGAGTGAATTCTTCAAACAATGTTAATCAAGCAAGTAAAGCTGCATATAATTCCAACAATTATAACAACAAGAATTCCAATATTTCGAACAATAAGACTTGGGATATGTCAAAATTGAACTCCAATTATAACAAAATGAAATTCACCTACTTAGGTGAACCTTTGGAGAATGTATTAAGAACCTTGTTGGCCAATCAAGTTATCACGTTACCCGACGTATCAAATTATGAGCCTGAAGTCAAACCTCATTGGTGGAATTCATCTCATCATTGTGAATACCATCGAAAAAGAGGTCATCCAACCAATGAGTACATGAAATTGAAGTACTTAGTGCAAGATTTAATTAATAATGACACCATCCAAATTGAAGGGCCTCAAAACAATAAGGATCACATGACCTACAAGAATCCCTTTTTGAATCATGAAAAGGGTGAGTCATCAAATCAAAATCATAAAAAGGGTAATGAGAAAGTGAACTTTTCTCACACTTATGATAACACTATAAATACCCTAAGGGAAGAAGATCAAAGCATAAATGTTGTTATAATAAAAGGCAAATCAAGAGAAGCATCAGCAAGTGTGGTCACTAGGGGGAAAGCATCAAAAAAATTTATACCTAATAATGCTCCAAAAGTAGTGATATCAAACCAAACTTCCACATCATCATCAAAACAATACAACTTGGTTGACCAATTGCAAAGAACTCCCACTCAAATCTCCATTCTTGAGCTGCTCAAACTATCACCAATCCATAAGGATATCTTGGAAAAAGTCTTGTTGGAAACAAATGTGCCTCTAAATTTGGAGGTAGACAAGTTCCAAAACATGATAGGGCATTTAATTTCACCTCATTGCCTATCATTCTCTGAACAAGATGATATGTCTCTTAATCATCCCCAAAATCTGCCCTTGCACATAGAACTATTGATCCATAAGCATAGGGTGAAAAGAGTCCCTATAGATGGAGGTGCTGGCCTAAATATTTGTACCCTTAGATTGGTGAAAGCCTTAGTATTTTTTGAGGAGGCTATTGACCCAAAGAAAAAGATAACCATAAAAGCCTACAATGATGAAGAAAGAGCATAAAGAGGAGTCATAGTCTTGCCCATAAGAGTTGGTCCTATGCAAAAAGAGACCATATGCCAGGTATTGGATCTAAAATTAACTTACAATATTTTGTTAGGAAGGCCATGGATCCATGAAATGTAGGTTGTTCCTTCAACTTATCATCAATGCCTAAAGTTCCCATATCAAGGGCAAGAAATAATGGTAAGTGGAGACCTCAATCCCTTCCAATATTGTAATAACGTCAAGCCTATAAATGACTCATTGGTTCCACACAATGCTGAAGGGTCTATACTCAATCAAATGAAACAAGGCCAAAGTTACATCCCTTTGCTGAAAGGAAAAGAAAAGATGGAAGAAGAAGTTGTTATTAAAGAAACTCCAAAACTCATTAACCAAACTACATCGACTAAGGGAAAAGAGAAGGTTAATGAGGATGATATTATGGAAGAAACAAAAGAAGACTCTATCAAAGCTGTCCAAAGAAATACTAAAGAAGCACATTATCAAAAGATGGATAAAATGATAAAAAAAATTTGCTAAACAATACAAAATTAATCAACAAGGAGTAGGTGAATACTCCTTATCCATGATGGACCTACCCTTATCACCAAAGTCCTTTGGGAAACCCCCAATTCTACCTCATAAATATAATGATAATTTTGTAAGAGCAAGTACATCATCATCCATGGATCAAGAGGATAATGAAATTCTGAATTGGTTATACAAGGATGAAGAATCAAGTGCTCACGTCAAGAACATTCAAAATATAACCATCCCTACTCATAAATATGGTAAGGGGTTTGCAATCATGCAAAATATGGGTTACAAAGTTCAAGGACCTTTAGGCACAAGAAATGAAGGGCTAATTGAACCCCTAGAATCCACATGGTGAGATTCCAAGGAGAAAATAGGTTTAGGGTATCTTGAAGAAGGATACACTCAAAAACATTATCCCAAACTATATGATCAAATACTACAATTGGAATCTCATAGTGATGAGGATTCTAATGAATGGGAATGGGAGACCCTATCAGATGAGTCATGCCAAGACAAGGGTATTGATGTCATTCATACCTATGCTTCTACCAAAAATAAAGGACTAATGGTGGAATCAACTTCAAATCAAACATGTAGTTCTAGTCAAGCGATTCAAAATGACGTGCCAAGCATAGAAATTGAGATAAATCAATGGGTAGGCAAGCCATATGTTCCTTCATGGAGACCTACTATGGAAGAATCAAATGCTAGGTTTAATCTGCATGATTTTTATCCAACAGAAACCATAGTGGAGTCTAGTGAGGAGGATTTTGATCCTTCTTCTTTAGAGCATTTAGAGGAAGCCCATGTATGAGATCTTCAAGATACAATGTATGAACCCTCAAACAATGAGATATACACTTTAAGCCCAATTGAGACAAACCTAAGTGTTGACCCTTTAACTCTCATTCGGCCGGACCTAATTGAATGGAATGCCATGGAACCCAATACCTTGCCAATTTTCTTGAATGACAACACTCTATCCCAATACCTCAACACCGTTGAAGATTCTTCTACCAAAGAATATCAAGAAGAAATTATCAAAGGGAGCATCCAAACTCTTAATCTGAGAAAAATGAAAATGAAAAAAAAAATATGAAAGGAAAATAATCAAGTGTTGAAAACCACTTTGTGGCAACATTAGATCCAAAAGAAAGAAAAAAAGAAATAAAGGATGTTTCTAAAGGTGAAAACCCAATTGAGGCACCTATAGAAGAGAGTTTGGATGTTCTACCAGATCACTATGAAGAAAGGTCTCCAATTCTAATCGAGCCAACATAAAAGATAAACATTGGATCGGAAACAGAGCCGAAGATCATCCACTTAGCATCATCCCTATCAAGTAAAGAAAGAACATAATTCACCAAGTTCTTTAAAGAAGGGAAAGTTAACTTCACATGGTCTTATGATGATATGCTAGGGTTAGACCCAAATTTGATAATGCATCATCTCAATATAAAGGAAGGAGCCAAACCGGTCAAGCAAAAACTAAGGAAAATGCATCCTCATATAGCCCTACTTGTCAAAGTGGAGTTAGAAAAGCTATTAAAGGTGGGGTTTATAAGAGCCATTGAGTATGCACAATGGATCTCCAATATAGTTTTGGTATCAAAACTAGATAAATCTATTAGAATCTACACGGATTTTAGAGATTTAAACTTGGCATGTCCTAAAGATGACTTCCCATTACCAAGCATTGATGCTATTGTAGACTTGACAGTAGGACACTCCATATTTTCACTCATGGATGGATTTGGTGGCTATAATCAGATCAAGATAGCACCCAAAGACCAAGATAAAATTTCCTTTACATGTGCATGGGGTACATTTTGTTGGAATGTCATGCCTTTTGGCTTGAAAAATGCCAGAGCAACCTATCAAAGAGAAATGACTACAATATTCCATGATATGATGCATAAGTTCATAGAAGATTATGTGGATGAAATACTAGCTAAGTCACATTCAAGAAAAGAACATCTACCTATCTTGGTGAAATTTTTTGAAAGGTTAGAGGAGTTCAAAGTAAGACTTAACCCAAAGAAATGTTCTTTTGGAGTCCAATCTGGCAAACTTCTAGGTTACATTGTATCTGCAAAAGGAATAGAGGTTGACCCCACTAAAGTGAAGGCCATAATGGAAATGGAAGCACCTAAAACCATTAGTCAAATGAGATCTTTACAAGGAAGGATACAATCCATTAGAAGATTCATCTCTCAATTAGCAGAAAAATGCCACAATTTCACCCAACTTTTGCATAAAGACACAATCTTCAAGTGGGATGCAAAGTGTGAAAAGGATTTCAATCTACCAAAGAAATACCTCATGAATCCACCAATATTGATGCCACCTATTAGAGGCAAGCCCTTAATCTTTTACATTTTAGCAACAGAGAATTCATTGGGGGCACTTCTAGCACAAGAAGATGAAAATGGAAAAGAGAAAGCAATCTACTACATTAGTAGAACCTTAGTCAAATATGAACTAAACTATACCTTCATGGAAAGGGCATGCTTGGCTATAGTTTTTTCTTTCCAAAAATTATGCTATTATATGCTAGCCCACAAGATAAGGCTCATTGCCAAAATTGACCCTTTGAAGTATCTATTAAGCAAAACATCATTAAATGGAAGATTAGCAAAGTGGGTGATGATATTAAGTGAATTTAATATAGAATGTTTTGATAGAAAAGAAATTAAAGGGAAATTCATTGTAGATCAATTAGCAGAAGCACCACTTCATGATGATCATCCTATACAAGTTGAATTCCCAGATGCAGAGATTTTGAATGTTGAAGCAAAAACATGACAGCTTTATTTTGATGGTTCCTACACTCACCATGGATCAGGAGCAGACATACTTTTAATCACACCTCAAGGCTCCACTATCCCTAAGTCATACAAATTTCTATTTCCATGTAAAAACAATATAGTAGAATATGAAGCCTTGGTTATGGTAATCAAGTTGGCATTAGAGTGGAAAGTGATAGAATTAAAGGTATATGGAGATTCACGATTAGTCATAAATCAAGTCAATGAAGAATATCAGACAAAAGATGACAAATTAGTACCTTACAAAACCATGGTGGATAATCTCAAGAAGTATTTCATAATCATCACATTTGAACAAGTGCCGAGAGAAAAGAACAAAGCAGGAGATGCCATGGCAACCTTAGCATCACTTTTGTAGATGCCTAATTAGAGTGATAGATATGAGTTCTTGGTAGAAGAAGTGATTCAACCCATGTATGACCCAACCCATCCTTATACCATTTTCCTACTTAATACAACTGACTCACCTTGGTATGGACCAATTTACACCTATTTGAAAGACCAAATCCTTCCTATCAACCAAACCAAAAACCAAAAGAAGAGCTTCATTAGGCAAGCCGCCAAATATACTATAATTTCTGAAACATTGTATCGAAAAAGTCTTGACGAAATGCTCCTTAGGTGTTTAGAAGAGGAAGAATCAAACTTAGCCTTATGAGAAATTCATGAAGGAATTTGTGGATCACACTCAAATGGATTATCTTTAGCTAAGAAACTTCTTAGGATAGGATATTTTTGGCCTACCATGGAAAAAGATTCTTGTAACTTTGCAAAAACTTGTAAGAAGTTTCAATTCCATGGAAATTTGATACATGTGCTAGTGCAAGAACTTCATCCTATGACAACACCTTGGCCATTTTATCAGTGGGGTCTAGATCTAATAGGAATGATTCATCCACCATCTTTGAATGGGCATAATTTCATCATAATGGCCACAAAATACTTTACTAAGTGGGTGGAAGCTATACCCCTATCAACTTCAACAGGCAAATAGATATCCTTGTTTATCCTAAATCATATAATTTCTAGATATGGCATACCTCATGCCATCATAATGGATAACATAAGGCATTTCAAGAACAAAGACATAACAAAATTGTGCACCAAATTTCACATGATACATCATTCATCTTCAATCTATTACCCTCAAGGTAATGGACAAGCCGAAGCAACAAATAGAAACATATTGAAAATCTTGAAGAGAACAGTGGATAACTCTGGTAGAGATTGGCATATCAAGATAAACCCGACCTTGTGGGCTTATAGAACAAGCATAAGGATGCCAATAGGGGCTACACCCTTCTCCTTAGTGTTTGGAATAGAAGCAATTTTTCCTTTGGAGGTAGAAATTCCATCCTTAAGGATATCAATGCATGGATTGATAAATGAGGAAGACTATAGGGTTGCTAGGCTACAAGAATTAGAACTCTTGGATGAAAAATAGAAAGAATCCTTTGATCACTTAAAGGTGTACCAGAATAGAATGTCAAGATCTTACAATAAACACATCAAGCCAAGGACATTCCAAATAGGTGATCTAGTATTGCGAGAAAATCCCAAGAACCAAGCACAAAGAGAGAAAAAAGGAAAGTGGGAAGCAAACTGGTTAGGACCATTTCTCATTGTTGAAGATTTTGGGACCGGCACATACAAGCTATCAGATTGTGATGGTGAAGAGCTACAAGAACCTATAATAGCATACATGTCAAAAGGTTCTATACATGAGGTAGATGAAAGAGTATAAAGAGTATCAGTTGAAGAGCATCATATTTATTATACATAGTTCAAAAGAGATCTTGAAAATACCAAAAACATTGGAAAAGTTGAAAATATCAAAAACATTTGAAAAAGCACAAAAGATCAAAAACAGTGAAAAATTGAGCATGAAGAAAGAAAAAACATTCAAATATGATACTCAAAAAGATGTTGTCTTGGTGAAAACCTAGCAAATAGGCACCTTGATGATTAAAAAAAAAAGTGAAAAATGAAAAATACAAAAAAATAAAAAAAGAAGAAAAGTGCCTTGGTGAAAACCTAGCAAATAGGCACCTTGGTAGCAAAAAAAAGAGAAAATCTTTAAAAAACAAAAAAAGAGAACTTGATCCATTCAATCGGTGAAAACCTGGTAAATAGGCACCATTGAAAGTCCAAGTCAATTGTATATTATAAGGTCACCTTGTCAATATTGCATTCACCAGCATTTATATATATATATTACATAATAAAACCCCATAGTTACATTTGCAAGTACCTTAAGATTTTGGTCACCTAATCGAAAAATTGTCCTAAGTCCCATAAATGAAATCAATATCAAACTAGGGGAAATCTGCTCTCAAGGAGCAAAGATTCATCAACAAGCTTTATTCAATCAGAGAATCAACTCATCATACTCAAAAGTGGAACACTTAATCAAATTTGCATCCCAATCCAATGTGAGCCTAAAATGAAAATTTGATCCAAGAACTTAAATGATTTTACTCTTTATCAAGATTAAAAGTATGAAATGGATGGAACTACACTTGAACTATGGATTTGAAAAACATGGCAAAAATTTTCTTCTAAGTGTTGACTTATTTGATGAAATCATTTCTTTCTAGCGAATCGATGAAAGTTTTAGACTAGACAAGCTATGATGAAAGGATGATATTTTCTTGATTTCTGAATGACTTTCTTAAAATCAAAGTTGAAATCATGTATTATTTGTCTAAGGATGTGATCATCAAAGAATCATCGAGGACTTGTACATGGGATAAAATGGATATTTCTACTTGTTTACACAAATGGATATCTTGGCTATTTTGATCTTCAATATCATAATGCCAACATGCACTTGCAACATAGAATCTGACAAAATTGGTATTCATACTCTCATGATTGGCTTCAATCAGGGATAGTCATACCAAAGAGACCAATGGGAAAGCAAAGGAAAAAAGAAAAAGTATTCATATCATCATAGTTGAACTAGTGATGATTGTACTCAAAAATGGAATTCCAAAAATGCTCAATGATGATTATAAGTTCTAAATCTTGAATAATGACAATTAGTTGCATACATGTTAGATTAAGTGCATTGTATATATTTGTTTGCCTTTCTTACCTTAAATTGCAAGGGGAAAAAATGAAATATGGGGGAGGTTCAATTCAAACATCATTATTCTTCATTCCAAACAATGAAGATGAGATTATCTTTTGCATTCATGCATAGCATTAATCATTAGTCATTATACATAAATAGGAAAAACAAAAAAAAATAGAAAAAGAATCATTACTCATACATCATTTGCATACATGTAGTTATGAATAGAATTGCATACATTTGAAAATACAAAAACATAGGATCATTCATATCCATATGACCATAAAACAATTTGCATCCATACATTGAAAAAAAAAAAGTATCTCATAATATTCCTACATCAATGCATCCATCTATCTATATCATAAAACAAGATACATTGCATCCATAGCATAATCAAAAGTAAATGCATTATAAACATCATATAGCTGCATATAAAGATAATCTCATAAATCAACTCATCAAGGAGAATGAAGGAATAGATCATCATATATCATCAAGAGAGTGTTCATTAAAGTATATCCAGATACAATATCATGAAAGTGGTACATCAAAAGTTTTGACCAATCAAATAACATGAAAAGTACAAAAGAGGACATCAATGATGAATGAATCTGTCAATAATCAATCATGATCTTGTAGCACCAGATCCACCTAGATCTCTATCATCCTATGGAGGAGGAGCCTGAGAAGTGCTCACTCTGCTTGGTCTCTGAACAACCACTGTTGAAATGAACTATTGCATCAAGGTAGCAACCTGATCTAAATGCCCAACCACAGTGGACATATTTTTCCTCATAGACTACATATCTTAGGCTAGAGAACCAATAGTGGGAGCAGCCTATGAATCCTGTCCCTGATCCTATGCCTGCTAAACTGGTGGAGGAACCTATTGTGTCGAAACCTGCTGGCCCTAAACTTGCTGAGCATCATCAACCTGTTGTGCCAAGGAAACTCTCTGTAGCTACACAAAAGGATCTAAACCCCCAAGAACCTGCCTAGCAGCCTCAACATGAGCTTGTCTCTAAGCTCTCTTTCGTCGATGAACTCTAAGCTCTTTGTTGTCGATGAACTCTATCCTATCTAACTGCTGCTCTAGGATGAACTACCTGGACTGCATTAGCCTATCTATCTCTGGCTCTATCTCAACCATGACCATCCCTCACCCATCCTCTACATCCTTGATGCCTCTTATGTCTACCACCACCATGCCCATCATCACCACCACCACCACCATGTCGAGCTGGAATAGGCTCCGTTGGATCTATGAAATGAATAAACCTATTCCAAGACCACCAGTCTTGATACTCATGGGACATCCCTGCATCAGACATACCTGTCAACATCTCCCATCTGCAAAAAGGCATACCAGCAATCTGAGTCACGGTGAGCTGATAATCAATACAAGGGCCCCATAAAGATCTCTCAGCCTGTACTCATGCATATAACGCATTGCTTAGAGGCATGTCCTATATCCTACCATACTATCTAGAAACTTGACCAAAACAAAACTGCTCAATAACAATATTAGATCGGCCAATCATCCAATGAGGAGTAAACATATATGGCAACTCATCATCATCCTCTCACCAGAGATCACAATCAAGATATGGATGCCATGTAACCTAATCAATATCATCTATCTGACATCTCCAATAATCCAAATGACCTAAATGATGTTGAATCACCATACCCATATATAGAAAAGCATAGGGATATCCACGGGGCCATCTCCTATCATAAATAGGCTTGGTAATAGGAAGATGCTCCCAAATCCAGAACTGAAGAATAATAGCACCGACAAATAAAGAAGAACTCTCTCTATACACCACCTCATGGAGATCTCAATATAATTGAGCTAGTACACAAGAACCCCAATCAAAATGTCAAGGCTGTGCTAGTAAATCCTCTAGAATCCTACCCCAACTGATGGAAAAACTATGACCTCGTCGGTTAGGAAGGAGTAGACCACCAATCAATGTGCCTAGAACTACAAGAAATGTAGGGAAGGAAGCCAACTATGGCCAGGTGATCATATCATCATTAATCAGATTGTCCCCAAACACTCATCGACAGATAGTAGTATCATACACATAATCATAATAAACAATCTCTCCTTGATAGGGAATCTGTAGCAAATGATACACATCCTTGGGCATGATTGTCATCTCACCATGAGGAAGATGGAAATTATTGTGGTTAGAGTGCCAATGCTCCACCACAGCTATCAATAATCCACAGTTTAGCTTGAACTGAGGAAGATCGAGAAGGAAGCTCAAACCACAAAGCTCTATAACACAAAACTCGGCATCATTCAATGTTTGCCCAAGGTCAATAACCCATGATGGAACTGATCGGATGTATAATACAAGGAAGATAGCCTGTTTGGCAAAGAACAAAAGAATCATATCAGTATATTATATCAAGGAACATCTAAAGTTGATCAAGTTATTCTAAAATCCATTTTCTCATCATGAGCGCATCAAAACTCCTAACTCTATATCTTGAGGAAGGAAAATCATTGTTTTATCTCTCTAGATCTTGAGGGTAAAATATCAAACCATCACCCTATCATAACAGATTGATAAATCAACTTCATTGGTATTACTATACGAATATCCTAATCAATTATTTAGTTCAAAAGGTACCTAACCTAATCATATCATTCTAATCAGTCATCTTGACGTATTAAATTTTTCACAGAAAAACCAAGTACAAGTAAAAAATTTTTAGAAAAATGCTGCAGGCATGATTGTATTCATCGCAAGCAACATTTCCTTAAGCAGTGCACAATTCTTGTCAAGCGACATTACTTTTCTCTCAGGCGAAAAAAATTTTGTAAGCAACACTGAATTGACCTAGATGAAAGTAAAACCTTCCTAGGTGACATCAAAATGCTAGGGTTTCCCAGGCGTAAAAAGTTATGAAATTTAGTTTTTAAAACCTAAGCTTACGAGTGAATCATTTAATCTTAAGCGACAATGAAAATTTGATAAACGACATTAAAATATTTGTGAGCGACACTAAAAACCATGGATGCGACACTTAATAGTGTTAGGCGACATTGAAATTGGTCTAAGTGTGACTTAACTATTTCAAAGTAGCGACGGAATGGAAAAATGCAATAAATGCTAACTAATGAGCAATAAATGCAATACCAAGTTTCAAAAAGCACTTACCAAAGGTCCATAGTCAGGTGGCCTCGTGTATCTTTGACATCACTCAAATCGATACTCTTGAATAGGCACAACCATCTTAGAAAGAAAAGGAGAACCAGAGCAAAATCACAGAAGAGAAAAGTAAAAATGAATAGTAAATATAGGTTTTTTAACCTATTTAAGCTATTTTTTACCTAATTTTGAGGTGGAAATTAACCTTGACCTATATTAACCTATTGCATTAGCCGGGGAAAATTGAGAAGTGTGGCATATCATAAAGTGTTTTTAAAAAATGAAATCATATCATATCAATCAATCATTTAAATCAATCTATCGAAAACAACTATATGTTTCATTTCTGAGGGGGCATACCATCAAATAATCAAATCAACATCATCAGTAACATCATCAAAAATTAGAGACTGATCATCAAATCAAAGTGAAAGATGTTATCAAAAAAAAATTTGTAATCAAATGAAAGGGGCATCATATTAAGGATCAATCATCCAATCAACCATCATATCAAGAACGATCATCAAAACCATATCAATCAGGAGACTTTCATATCAATCATACCGGCATCAATTTCATATCAGAAATCAAGATCGACCATCAAACAAACATCAGAGATCAACCATCATTGAATCAAGACCTATCAATCAAGCAAGATCAGAGTATTCTTTGAATCGACATGCTTCACACGTCAACTCAAAGAGGGGCATTTGTAATCACCTAAAAATGGACAAAGACAATTTAAA
Organism: Chamaecyparis obtusa; assembly: GCA_027943335.1. Taxonomy (NCBI): domain Eukaryota; kingdom Viridiplantae; phylum Streptophyta; class Pinopsida; order Cupressales; family Cupressaceae; genus Chamaecyparis; species Chamaecyparis obtusa. Next base: position 472,879 of record BSBK01000583.1, read on the forward strand.
GATCAAATTCAAAGAAAATTGAGTCAAATCAAAGAAAATCAAGGATATAATTGAATCAATTGATTCACAAAGCATAATTATCCAATCAAAATGAAAATCAAGTCTTAATTCAATATCAATCAAAATTGAGAGCATTTTAATCAAGTGCAATCAAATCAAAATACAATTAATTCAATTAATTGTACAGTCTTGGATTAAATTAAATTCAACCCATTCAACGGGTATATGGCTAAAATAAATCAATTAAATCAATTAATAAATCTCAATTACTCTCAACAAACCAATAGGAGAGGAAATCAATCAACCAATGAGATTTGAGGAATGGCATGCACATGGATCAAACCAAATTGAATCTCAATCACTCAAAGTGAGAGAGAATCTTAACCATCCATCTTGTCTACTTGTCCCAAGCTTTGAGGACACAAGCTTTGCTTTGTCCTCAAAGGGTGGAACCAAACACTTAACCCCAACTCAACCATGATTAAACAAAACTACACCCCCTACCATTGGGAAAATCTATAAAAGGAAGGCTAAAATCCTTCATAATTCATAACCACCTATCTAAGAATTGCATCAAACCTCTTGCAATTTGAGTTTAGAAAGCATTTAAGAGCAATTTTAGCATTTATCTTGATAATTGTTAGCTTTAGCATTGTTTTATCTCTATCATTCTCATACTAGGACTATCATTAATGAGAGCTTGCTGAGAGCTCACTCATTAACATCTTAGTTAGAGAGCCATAGGATGCTAAATTAGTCATTGATTTTGTTAAATAGTTTCTCAATTGTGGTTGTATTTAGTTCTTATTTCAATTATTGTTGATGATTAACACTAATTCTATGAAGATACTTTTATTAGTATACAATTACCAAGTAAGTATGTTAACCGAGGAAGAGTATTACTGAGCAGGAACAACATGAGAACTGAGCACATCAGGAAAGAATACCAAGAGATATAGGATGAACATATAAGTTTGTGAAGATTCTACCTTGCAAGAAAATATTTTATGAAGATCAAGGTAAATGTGAGGTAAGATTTATTGGGATTGAAATATGATTATAAATGATCCCAAGGGAAAGATTGAACCAATGAAAATAAAGTAAATATCTCTTGGAAAGTGGAAATGCATATGGATCATTGATCTAATTGTCTGAGATTTTGAGAAGGATCCAAACCCTAATTAGGTCAAGTAATTTGAAAGCTATAGGATTAATATATGAGGATGGATTGAGAAAAGACATAGAAAGAGAGAGAAGAGTGTGAAGCATAGAGCATGGAGAAGAGATAGAGTAGATAAGGCTACCGAGTAGAGGAAGTTGATGATTTTGGTGAAATCACTTAGAGAAAAATGATGAGACTACAGAGAGCATAGAGGATTTGACCTACCATATAGGTAGATTCATTATTATAGATTAGTTATTACAGGATTACAATGTTATTTTTTATTCTCAAATCACGCATATTGGGTAGGCTTTAACAAGATTTGTATATTGTAAATCTCTTAACAAAGTGCACACTTAATGAGAGTTGCAAAATCCTTTTACTAGGTAGACTTTAGAAGGTCATTTTATTACTCCTAAGAAGGTAAATCACCATAAGTGATACTTTTGTATGCTCTAATTGAGAAACCTTTATGTTGTAGTAGTGAAGGATAGTGGGTGTCATCCCCACCATAATTTTCCCCTCTAACCAAGGGTTTTTGCATGACCAAAATAATGTTTCAAATGATTTCATATGTGTTATGTGTTTATAGTTGAAAGAGTTTACTTTACTTTACTTTAGTTTCATTCAGTAATAAGTTGGTAAGTTTTTACATGAAAACAAAGATCTAAGGTTCAAAACATAAAATAGTTATTGAGGGTTAAAGTTTTATAAGGCATTGATTCACCCCCCCTCTTGATACCTTAACTTTCCAACAATTGGTATCAGAGCTCAATCTCTTATTTAGAAATTTAACCACTCGAGAGGAAAGATTTGAAGATATGGAAATCTATAGGTATGAAAAGGTGATTGATAATATGAACATGGAACTAAAATTTGCAAATGATTAGATTGGTGAACTAAGAAGTAAATTAAAGAATTTACTAAGTAAGAGAAAGGAGTTAGCCTATCAACTGAAAGATACTCAAGATTAGGTTGAAGAACTTGAAAAAAAAAAAAGAAGGAACCTTGTCTGATGAATCTGAAGATTCCATATCAGATTTGGCTGAAAAGAACAAAACCATAATCGAGCAGGTAAAATCATTGAAAAGGGAATAAGAAGCTCAATCAGTAAGAATGTGTGAAGTCCTAGATGAAAAGAGAAAAGCTAAAGATGATAAGAGAATGATAGAATATGAGAAAAGGAAAATGAGTGCAAGACTAGATGAGAAAGATATTGAAATACAGAGGTTGACAAAAAATCACTATAACATGAAAGATCAGTTACCTAGTGTTAATCATGAGATTGAAAGGAAAGTGGAAGAGATTTTTGGACTGAGATAAGACAATGAAGATCTCAAAAATGAGCTAAAAAAATGAAAAAGAAAATAATGAAAGACTGAAGAGATTTGAGGAAAGTATAAGGAAACTAGATGAACAAATGAGATATCAAAGAAGACCGAGAGATATCAATGGATTAGGCTTTACCGAGGAATCTACAACTGAGAAAGGAGAATTATCTAATCAACCCATGTAGAGAAATGTGTATACAACTACAAAACATAAGAAGCCAACATGATATCACTATGGAAAACTGGGCCACACAACAAATTTATGTAGGAGCATGGTTGGTAAGTCATTCACCACTCCTAAATTTGATGGATATTGTTACAACTACAACAAGTATGGTCATAAAGCATTTGAGTGTTGGTATAAATTTGACATGACTTCAAGGTTACAAAAATTTGATGGTTACTTTACACATGTAATAAGTATGGACATAAATCAAAAGACTGTAGATCATAGAAGAAGTATAACTAGGTATCGAATAGACAAGTAAATTATTGTGGTCCCACAACCACACTCCCCTTTTTGGGCCACTTGGCCAAGGGTCCCCCTTATTTTGGCCTAGTTTTGAATTATGCTTGTCAATTAGGTTTCTATCTGAGACTGTCGCTTAAGTTTTTTCAAGTTTCTCCCTTTCGCACTTTCAACATCCCTTAGGTGCAAAAGGCTAAAAAGCCAAAAGAGTCATCTGCAAACCACTTAAAAATCTCTTTGCACATTTTTGGGACTTCACACTTTCGGAAGTCCAAAATAATGAAAGTTTGATTCCCCATGGGAATCATCTTTTCAACATTTTGGCCTTTTGGAGGTTCGACACCCCCAAAAGTCCAAAAAGCTGATCAGTAGGGTAGCTGACATAATCCCCACCAGAGGCCTATTTAAGGTGAAGAGCTAACCATTTTGGTCACTTTTCATTTTGTGCTTCTTGTTGATTTTTGGAGCTCTTTATGCACCCTTTGCTTTCGGTGCTTTCAGCTTCTTCTGCTTACTCATGTCTTCTCTTTTCTTGCCTTCCTTTGCATGTTTAGGGTAGGTTTATTCACCTTCCTTTCATTTTCTACATGTTTTGTTTGTTTAGAGTTTTTCATGCTAGGGTTTAGTGTTTCGGTTGTATTTTTCTTCCTTTGCGGTCATAGGATTGTCCACTTGGACCCCTTAGCATCGAGTTTGTGGTCGAACTCAATTAGAGCTCATTTTTGAGCTTTAACCATCATTGCTCTTCTTTTTGGTCATTTAGTCCTAGGAGTTTCAAACTTTTGCAGTCTAAAATTAAAGAGAAGAGTCAAGTCTAGTTTTCTGCCAAGTCCCCACGTTTTTGATGTTTCTTCTTTTTTCACAGTGAAACATGTCGCCCTCCAAAACACTGAAGACCTAAAGTCAACCTGAAATCAACTCTTTTTCACATTTTCAGCATTGAGCACACCAAAGTCTCTCAATTTTTTTCATTTCCCAACATGTCAATTCCTGACTTGCATGACCCCCCTTTTTTGCCATTTTGGCATTTCAGCCTTTCGATGATCTTAGACCTCCGAAGGTTCGAAATGTTGAAAGTGTGTTTCTTAAAGCATTCAGGCTTGTTTTTTTCTCTGAGATGTCTTTTTTCTTCTATGATTTTCATCCGTGCTTCTCCCTAAGTATCATATGTTGGTTGTTGATTCATGTCTAACTTGTTTTTGTAGAATGTCAGAAAAAGTGAACTCCCCAACTATGAAGTACCAATTCAAGGGCTACAACATAGCTTCCAAGGTGGGAAACCTATACTCAGAGATCACGGATATAGACATAGGAAATTTTAGGTGGAATGACTACTTGGTGAAATGTACCCAACTAGAGGGAAGATCTGAGGACTTTACTTCATTAGTGTATTGTTCAGTAGTGAATGTAGCAAAACACCCGGTGTCCATCCTATCTTCGGACTTGATAACCACATTGGAAAACCATTACATACCAAATGAGAGGCTGGTGTAGAATAATATGGGAGAAGTTTTTCTGGACCTCTGACCATATAATATTGAGGATGTCTTCCATCTACCCAAGGGGATAGAAAAATTGCATGGTTTGTCAATTGGTAAAGGGATGACCTTCTATAACAAAGACACCCAACTATCCCACAAGATTGTAAACAGAGACTACCTCATGCAACTTATGCCAAAGAACAATATGGATAAAATAGACATGAGGAGGGGTTATATGAAGGAATACATCCAAGTAGCCATCACCATGATCAATCGGGTGTATGGATTGGAGAAATCTATGTAATTGGAGCCATGGATGATCCTTCTCATTAAGAGGATAAAGGAGAGGCAGGCAAGGTTCAACTGGGCGACCATCCTCAGCGATAACCTAGATCAATAATTGATCACAGTGAAGAATGACCCCCATTTCAACATGACATTGTGTGTTGTGTATCTGCTGGTAGCCATAGCAGTGTATCCAAGGTTAGTGAAATTTGGTGCCATGGATGATCCAAATGTGCAGTATTTTACAGTTTATCCCTATCTGGTCCAGAAATAATATTTCACCCAAGATAACCTAGAGTATCACATCATCAACAATGCTTTTGTTTTTTCCATCATCTACTCAATAGATGGTGATTAGGCTAAGAGGATGTCTGAAGAAGTAGCTTCTAAGGTAAAGGCCCTTAGGGAATTCTATATTTAATTTAAAACCTTCACGTACATCAGGGTGGAGGGAAGCACCCTTACACCAATGAAGCTTTTGAGATATCCATCAGACTGGATAGTATTGTTAGAAATGGAAAGACAATTATTAGATGCTCATGACCATATCATGCATAAAAAGAAGCATTGCTGGGATTTCCAAATCTCAATAGTCCCTCATTGTCTATAGGACATGAAGATACAAAATTCATTATTCTTTGAATGTGATGAATACCAGTTGCATATCTTCAACCTCATTAGGACCAGGTTTGATCCCATTGGCACCTATAGCCATATAATGGGAAGGCACTATGTACATGAGCCTCACATTGAGGATCATTGGAATAATTTCACTGATGACTATGAGGTCAGGATCCGTGACTATTTCCAGATGAATCTAGAATTGGTGCAAACTTCTCTAGTGCTTCATATTCCACAAAAGGTAAAGGAGGTTGATTCTGAGGATGTCTTGGACCCCATCTATAACTAGGACAAAATACACACTACGGGAATCCTTAATGTAGAAGTGAATAGGGATGAAAATGATGACATAAAATTTAAATTGAGACATGTCATCAAAGTGAAAAAGGCATAAATCATCCATCCATTTCTAATGGACTCCATGCCCATGAAGCAACCATCAGCTCAACCTTCCAAAGAAAAGAAGAAGAAAGGAGAAAAGGTGTTGATGCCACAATTTAAAGAGGCTACACCACTGAGGTTGGAGACAGTATATAGACATGAATGCCCTACAACATATGGGTTGGCTACTCATTGTAAGAAACAAAAGACCAGAATGAAAAGAAGTATAACATCACCAGACACTCCTTCTTCTAGCAGTCGAGAACCTCCAAGTGCACCCAAGAAGGCACCCAAAGTAAAGATAACTAGACCTAGGCTTTCCAAAGTAATTAAGGGTCATGTATATAAGAGAAAGAGATCCTTGACACCCACCCACATGAAGACCCTTCTAGAGGAGGATGAAGAGGATGAAGAAGATGATGAGGATCAAGTACCCCTCAACAGAAGAACCCCATCAATAGGATTCCTAAAGAGAAGAAAGCTACAGGAAGAGGATGCGCAGATAGATGCTAAAGGGGGAGCCCAAGGAGAGCTAGTGAATTTAATGGATCCTCTAGGCAATGATGAATTTAATATTTATGACTTTGAAGGCCTTTGAGGTTTTAAGGAAACTCAATAAAAAACTCTGGAAGAAGGGCCTTCCTCAGAGAAACCCTTCCCATTCGGATCTCTCCCAACACAATTCACAAGTCCTTTGGGAAACATAGGAGAGGAAGTCCAATGGGGGTCTCAGGAATTAGTTGAGGAGGTTGCACACAAGGTTTAGAAGGAGACCACTGAGTCAGAAAAGGATTCTTCTATAGGGGTCACCTCCGAAGAGGACATTGGAACTAAAGTCCCTTCATCTCAATAACAAGTTCCAACTCCACCTCCACCTGTACAACAAACTCCAGTTCTGACTCAATAGTAAGAACCATCCACCACTTCACTTCCACCACCAATTCAAACCACTCCACTACCACCACAACATCCACCTATTCATGTTCCCATGCCTACTCCACCTCCTCTAAAAATACCAATGTCTTCACCCACTCTTCCTCCTTCTCCTATGCCCCACACACAAAATCATCCATCTCAATAACCTACCCCTCCACCTCCCCAAATTGATACAATTGTACAGGGACTTCAAGAGCCAAAAAAGGAGATAGAGGTAATGAAGGAAGGTTCATCTAAGGAGCATGCTAGATTGAAATGATAGGTCATAAGAGAGGAAAAAACAAACATGGGAGAGGAGTAGAGTACATGGGAGGAATAGGAAATAGCAGGACAAGAGGATGAAAGGTATAGGGAAACTGAGAAGAAGTATAGAGCTGATCATCTAGTTTAGTTGAGCCATATGAGCCTATAAATGCCTTCTCTAAACCCACCTAGTTTACCAAAGAAATAAAACCAAGGTTGAGGGTATACATAGATGAGGAAGATACATATATGGTAGTGCTTGAGTGAGTATTTCACCAAGCAAAATCCAATGCCTGGGCAAGGAACCTATCCTATGTGATGCAAGATTAGGCGGGCTAGTGGAAGGCTTAGGTAGCGATTCCCACAATGAATATCAGCATGGCTAAAATTACTCTGTAGGACTATGTGCTGGAAGAGGTGGACCTAGGAGAGCCAACAAGATAGGGAAGTAAAACTTTGGCTATGCTAGGATTGAAGCATGCACTGGGCTTCATGGATAAGGATGAGGAGAAAATAAAAGCCTTAATGAAGAAAAATGAGGCTATGAAGAAGTTCATTCTTAAAATAGTGGGTCCCATTGACCATAGTAACCCTGAGGCCTCATTACAGGCTATTTTGGAAAGGAATGGTGCTTTAGAGGTACCGGTGGATATTCCACATTATTTCATTCATGCTTGTATAGATTGGAAGGTAGATTTTGAAGGGTTTGCTAAGACTACTCTTAGAAATATTTTGAGGCCCTTTAGGGGTATTTTTCAGGGGATCACCTACTTGGTGGACCTTATGAGTGGAGAAGATGGCCTTGAGGAGAGGATTCTAAAATGGAAAAATACCCTTGAATATCTTACAATAATAAGGAAGCAACGCTTCCAAGTTTTTGTCAAGATATATGAGGGGTCAGAGTTAGATAAATTTGAAGAATGGATTGGTGACATCACTGGATATTTGAATATTTAAGAGAAAACCCTAAGAAAAGTGGATAAGAAGAGAGATGAAGGATTACTCTAAATTGGAGAGATGCATAATTTTTTTGAAGGATTGGACCTAGACCTGTATGATGAAGATGATGAGGAAATGATGCATCCCGTTAAGGATATCATAAATCAATACCTTGATATCTTTAATGGAGTTATAACAAAAGAAGATCTTCAATAGATATTCTATCAGAAGGAGGAGATGTAGAAGATGTTATCTCGAGAAGAGGAAATAAGAGGTTTTGCTAATGAATTAGTCACCTTCTGAGAGAAGTAACAGGAATGCATGAAAGGTGTCAAGATGGCGGACTGTGAAGAAGTATAGGAGATCATGGCCAGGCTCCACAAGGCTCACCCAAAAATTGTCCCAATTCGCTAAGTGTCTAGTTTTGACTTAGCCATTTTTGTATGAAGGAAAAAAAAAACATTTATGGACTTTAGTCAATTTTGAGGTCCAAGATTTTTGACATTTCAGCCTTCCAAGATTTTTGGCCTTCGAAAGTCTGAAACTTGGAGAAGAGTTGCTTGAACACTAAGCTAATTTTTAAACTTCATTTTTTCAGAGAAAGGGTCAAGGCTTGTAATTTTTGGGCCATCACACCAATAACTTCAGTCTTCTCCAGTTGCTTTTTCAATCAGATTGATCACTTCCATGGGGTCATTTTTGCATGATTGAAGGGCATCTTCTAGTTGGATCCATGAAGAAGAGCTGCAACAATGAATAAAGGGTAGAACTACAATTTTTCAAGAAGAACATGCACGCATTCCAAATTTTAGTTTTGAGTTGTTTTATGCATTTTCTCCTCCAAAATTGTAATGCACAAGGTTTAATGTCACACTTAAGTAGTTTAAACTTGTTTTAGGGATAGTTTCTTTCATGTAAACTCTGGTTTAGATTTATTTTAAGTGCATCCAAAACCCTTGCTGCAAAATTTAGAGCATAAATCTTTAAATGGTTTGAAAACACTATAATTAGGTTCGGTTATTATTTGTAATATAATATATACAATTGGTTATTCAATCGTGGTGTGATTTTTTTTCTATTTTTGCAAAATTCATGAATGTGTGTTTGCTTGTTCATTTATTTCAAAGAGCCAATTGATTGTATGGTGATTTTGTCCTATGATTCTTTTAGTTTGGTGTTTATCTTTTTTGCATTGCTTTGTTGTGATGAATTATTGGGAAGATCTTTCTCTGGTGCTATAAGATAAATATGTCTCATATGTACATACATCTATGGTGGCTTTGTGATCTGATGAATTTTGACTTATCATACATCTACATTTATTTCCATTGATGATTGCATCTGCTAAGCTGGGATTGTGATTTATTCAGATCTCTTTTTTGTCTATTTTCCTCATCTTCTTGGTACTTTAATTCATAAGGAAATGTAACATCATTTTATGTCCATTAGTTTACTTTTTCAAAAAGTTTCCTTTCAAATTCTTGTTACCTTGTTCCTTACTTTCTTTGCAAATTAGTCACGGTAGATTAAATAGATTAACATTGCTTTCATAAAGATTCAAAAATCCAAAAAAGGGAAATATTGTTTATTATAAATATTTTTTTGTAGTCCCTCAAAGATCAAACTAGCAAAGGCCTCCACGTGAATAGATTCACATTTATCTTCGATTGAGCTATCTAAGAAGTTGAGACCCAACCTAGAAGGAACCTTGAGGTTGATTTACATTCTTTCGAGAGGGTAATTTTCTCACATAAATTCCTAGCTGTTGTCTCATGTAAAAATGATGCTCAACAAAAGTGGCACTAGAAGGAGGGCCCTCGAGAGGGAAACCCAAGAATATTGGATCATTATCTCCCAAATGGTTTGAACAAGTCCTCAGATCATCACCAAACAAAGGGGAATTCCTAGAACTCAGAGAAGTTCACAAACCTCACAACATTAAAATGAAACAAGGGGAGGATGTTTCACATCAACTAGATCCACATAATCTTCCTCCATCTTCGCATATCATTGCCCTGCTTGTTGTTGCTCCATAGCCAGCTCCAATGGTTTTTTTTGAAAATGCACAAAGCTCTCCATTGGCTCTACAAGAACAGCTCCATGAGATACCCAAAAACCCACAAAAAAATTGTCCACGCTTTATCTTTGGTGAATCTAAGACAACAAAAGAACACATTTGTGCCTTCAAGGAGTTATGCAATTGCAAAGAGATTGCACATCAAGACGTTGTGTGCCACCTTTTCCCTTACACATTGGAAGAATTCACATACAATTGGTACTTGAACTTTCCATGGGGGTCCATCCCAACATGGGGATAATTTGAAACAAAATTCCTCAAAAATTTCAAGCTATACGTGGATCCTGCCAATCTCCATCATCAATTCATCTCGGTGAGTGTATCATTGGAAAATGGAAGCACTTCTATTTAGTATTAGTTTAGCCCTCCGAGTAGGTGGTTCAGGGTCATGTTGAATGCCTTGAATGGATCTTTGACTTGGATCTAGCTTTTTCCCCTATTCTACCCCATTTTCCACTTCCTTCCTACCTAATCTTGGCAACCTACTCTGAGAATTTGAGGTTCTTGACCTCAGGGTTCTGGTCAACATCAACCCTAACCCAAGGTCCAAATTTCAAAATCTGAAGGTTTTCAGATGTCGGGTTTTGAAATATTTATTTTGCACTTCCAGGTCAGCTATTTCAGGTGTCGAATTAGTAAACTCTTAAATGATATTTAATTTAGGTCCACTTCCAAGAGTATAGGCTTAATGGGAATTTATTTCTCCTATGTTGGCCTCTCTAGAAGTTTTTTCCCTAGACTAGTATAAAAGGAAACCTTCTCCTGTCATTTCAATCCATGAATGAATTAACTCAAGTAGGTGAAATCAATAAATCAAAAAGCAAGCAAAAAGGAGAAGGAAAGAATTCAAGAATTCATCTATCTTCAATCATTCAATCATTCAAGGTTCAATTCATCAAGGAGATCCATTGGTAGCCATTGAACGATTCAAAGCTCTATGGAGACCTCTTCTTGAAGATTCCTCCATCCATATCCATTCAAGCTTCTTCTTATTCCAAGATCCATTCAAGATTGGTGTTGAATATCTAAAGACATTTGATTTGAGACATCCTACATTCATTTGGAGCATCCATACTTGTGGATTCAAGGACTTGAATCCTCCACAAGGGTTTCAACATAAGCAAGGTGAATTATTTCATTTACTTTGTTTATTACTACAATTTCAATTCAATTTGAAGGTTAATTCTTAAATTGGGGTTTGACCAAGGAAAACCCCTCCCCACCCAAAAAACAAAACCATTTTTCTTGTAGGTACAAGTGTGGAACCATGAATTACAGTGCAAATCTGGATACCCTTTTTGAAAAAATTTTAGGATTTGTGAACATAATTTTCATTGGAGCAACATAGGTCAAGGTTGAAATAAAGGGGTCAAGATCAACCTTTATTTGGGTCAAGGTCAACCTTTCTCAATAAAGGAAAATATATCTGGGTTTTCTCTATCTCTATTTTCCTGTACCAGATTTGGTTGCATAATTTCCAAAAACTCAGTACAGACACTAGAAAATAGCATTTTCCAAATCTTTTATACTTTGAGGTTAGTTTTGTCTTCAATTCAATTAATATTTTAATACTCTTTTCCATAATGGAATGTAATATTTTCTTCTTTCTTCATATTCTTCATCGATTCATTCATTTATGCATTGACCATTTTCTTATGGTTAATCTATTTGGATCCTTCTTTTGGGAATTTGGGGTTAAGAAGAAGATCTTACCTTTCCCAATTATTTTATATGTAAAGGATACCATATTACATTTTGGTGAACACAACACCACCCTTTTTTATCCTTTATAGTGAGAAAAGACCATAACAAACCAATTGTGATATTTAATCACTGTTTCCATAAGATGTACCAAAGATTGGAGGCTCCTTATATTGTACATGTTGAGGCTTCCATACAAGTATACCTACGGGTCTTGGATCCTTTAACATCCATATTCTTGAAGAGGCTACCCCTAGGTGACATAGATACTTTGGAGAAGGTCTGCAATGAATCCATCACATTCACCCAACAAATGGATTCACAAGAAGGAGGAAATGATGGTGTTTCACCTGCTTTAGGGAACACTACCATGATTTGTCCATTTGCAGCACACAAAAGACCCCTCCGCATCAAACCCCAAAACTCAATCCTATACCAACCCCATACACCATTGCCCCACCACTTTCTATCAAATATCTGGGATATGATGTGCATAAGGGAGCCTTATGTGAGAAAAAGGTTGATGTCCCAAGTGAACTTGACAATGCTTTAGTAGATGATTTGGATGTCATAAAGAAGAGTTTATCCCATCTGACAAGAGAGATCACTAGGATGAAGCTGAATCCTCCTCAAAACCAAGGAAATTACCAATGACCAGCTACTGCCCCAAAAAACTATTCCCAAAATTAGAATCATAATAATAGAAATTACAACAATAACAACAACAACAACAATGGAAGTTATAGGAATGCTACTCAAGATAAATAGTTTGGGCAGAAGTAGAGTAATAGGCCTTGGAACACATACCCTTATCCATATACCAAAAATTGGGAATGAACTACCAACCAACCAATAGGGTTGTGATTCAACTTGATAAAACTGAAGTCAAGGTCATTGGAGTCCTAAAAGATACTCGTATATAGTTGACAACTAACCCCAGGATCTAGGATTTCATAGACATACACATTGTGGAGATCCCAGAGACATATGGCATGCTACTTAGTAGGGAATGGACTAGGTCCTTGAGAGGTTGGTTTTCCATAGATTTTACCCAACTTTGGTTACCCTGGAAGGGACTGAACAACCAAATCAAAATTGATGCTGAACCAAAAATCAAACAGATGATAACCGAATACAACGCCCCAAATAAAGTATTATTCTCACAAGCTGATCTGGGAGTATATTGGTTCAATAGAATCTTAACATTTCACATCAATGAAGAAGGGAATTCTAATGAAAGCCCTGTACTAGGTTTGATACATACCCAAATCCTAGAGGAAATCCTCGTAGTGTTTGTAGGTAATATGATGAAGAATATGAAACATCTTGGGAAAGATGTAGATCCAAATATATTGATGTTTCCAGGATATTTTCGCCTACACCAATTGATTCACTCAAAGTTCAAATGTTAGGATTTTCAGGGTGTTGTAGCTCAAGTGATGAACCAAATGTCCTACATGCTCGAACTTGCAAAGGGGATAACTACACACCCAAGTGATGAAGGCCCTTTTCATTGTGAAAAACCCTCTATCTTCACCAAAGAAAACCCTATATAATAGGAGTGGTTCTCCTCAGATGAGGGTTTCCTACCCCCATGTCACGAAGTATGGTGTGATACAAAGGAAAAATAGAAGATGAAGAGGGTGCCTCTCTCTACAAGGGAGAACTTGGAAATAAAGAGTATGGAGGTTCCAACCATAGAAAACTTGTCACCACCAAAGAGCCCCACTGGACCCCAGATCAACATACATCCACCTAAAATTGTGTCAGAACCCCAAACCAAGCCTTATTCTCACAAGAATCATCCTGTATGGAAACTTAGATTTGATGGCTCCAAATGTAAGCACGGAGTAGGGGCTGGGATCAAATTGATCAACCCTAAGGGTGGTTCATATTATGTTTCTTATAGGCTACAATTTTATTGCACTAACAACGTTACTAAATACAAGGTGTTATTGCGAGGTCTCCTCATGGCACATGATAAGAAGGTAAATGCCTTGATCATAGAAGGAGACTCCCAGTTAGTGGTCAAGTAGATCTATAGCTAGTATTCATGCACTGATAAGAAATTGGCCTCGTACCGAAATCGCGTGTGGGATTTAATCAAGGACTTTGAAGCATTTAACATCAAGAGCATCCTAAGGAAAAGAAATACCATCATTGATGCCTTGGAAGTGTTAGCAAGTTCCCTACATCCGCTAGAGAAATCGAAGCTAAAAACATTATCTATTGAGATGGTGGCAGTGCTAGCTATTCTAGACAACATCATGAACTTCCAGGTATTCTAGGACAACCAATAGATACTTGAATTCATCATGAGTATCGAGGTCTTTGAAAGATAGAACATTGATGAAGAGGATGACAAGATCAAAGAATCAGATGATTTGGGAATCCTAAACTTGAAGACTAACTCCATCCTGAAAGGAATGGTAGCCTTAGAAAGGTTCTTTGACAAGGATGAGTATGCTCATGAAAAGAGGAAGACACCAGTTGTAGGAGGTGATGATTTTGAAATCTATAATATGGGTACACAACATGAACCCAACGAGATTTGTATTGGTAAAATCAGTATAGATGAGGAGAAAAGGTGGATGGTAGAGTTACTCACCAAATACAAGGATGTTACAGCCTAGAGCTATGAGGACTTGAAAATCTATGACCCTGCCATCATTGTGCACAACATACCATTAAAACCAGGCCAAACCTTTCTGTCAAAGGAAGAGGTCGGTGAACCTTGTGATCAAGCCAGTGATCCAGAAGGAAGTACAAAACTTACTTGATGCCAAGATCATCTTCCTATCTGACATTCAACTTGGGTCACAAATCTCATTCAAGTGAGAAAGATAAGTGAAGAGGTCTAACTCTATTTAGACTTCCAGAATCTAGATAGATCTTCTCAAAAGGACAACTACCCATTGCCATCCCTTGACTAAGTGTTACAAATAGTAAATGGCTCCCAAATGATGTCTTTCCTTGATGTTTACTCTAGGTACAATCAAGTTATGGTAAAGGAAGAAGACCATTTGAAGACAACATTCACTATGAAGTGGGGAATATTTATCTACCGTCGCATGCCTTTTGGTTTGATTAATGCCGGAGAAAATTTCTAGCGGTCTATGGATGAAGCATTTAAGGGCCTCATCAACAAGTGCATCATCATATGTATGGATGCCCTCATGATATTCTCTAGAAACCGTGCAGACCACATTGAGGATTTGCATAGGGTGTTGAAAAGATGTAGGCATTATGGAATTTAACTAAATCCCAAAAAGTGCATCTTTGGGGTAACCCAGGGAAAGTTTCTTGGGCATGTCATCTCTAAGATGGGTATTTCAATAGATCTTGAAAGAGTCTAGGCAATCCTTAAATTGGTCCCCCAAAATAGTCGAAAGGAACTGAAATCTTTCTTTTGAAAGATCAACTTTATCAGGAAGTTTATTAGTGGGTTCGCGGAGATAGTGCATTCGTTGAATGACACGTTGAAGAAATATGCAAAGATAGAATGGAATACTCCTACTAAAGAGGCCTTTGAAGAGATTAAGATATCCATTGCTACTACTCCAATTTTAGTTAGCCCAGATTACCTTCTCCCATTCAAGGTCTACTCTTTCGCATTGGAGCACTCGTGAGTAGAGATTATCACCCAAAAGAAGGAAGGGGAAGATGCGAGACCAATAGCTTTCATGAGTTGTTCGTTAAAAAATAAAGAACTCAAGTACCCCAATCTTGACAAACAGTCTTTTGCATTGGTTAAAGTTGTCAAGAAGTTCATACATTACATCCTCAGGAGAAAAGTCATCACTATTGTTCCCAACCTATATTTCAAGGCCGTGTCAATGCAAAATGAGTTGAGAGAATGAAGAGAGAAATGAATGGCTATACTACAAGAATTTGATATTGAAATCTAGCCAATGAGGCTAGTGAGAGGTCAAGGCCTCACCAAAATGATGGTAGAGATAGAATAGGGTCTAGTGTGCCAAGTATACACAAATGGAGGGATAGTAACCAATGTACAGTATCAAGATATAGTCTACTACTTACTCCAAAACCATTGCTCGAAAGGATTGAATGGCTCCCAAAGAAGAGCTCTAAGGAATAAAAGAAACTCCTATATGCTAAAAAATCGAAAGCTCTACAAGCACAATTACGATGGTCTCTACCCATGTTGTTTGGATAGGATAGAAGTTGAGAAAGTTCTCATAGAGTTTCATGACAAGTATGGCATAGGCCATGGATAAGCTGAGGCCACGACACATCAAATATTAAGATCTGGTTATTATTGGCCTACCTTATTTAAAGATACACATGAACATGTGCATTCATATCATTTTTTCCAAACTAGCGTCATCCACGAGAGATATATGGCAATGCCCCTACAACCAGTTTACAAGGTACGTCCATTCGCCCAATGGGGAATAGATTTTGTATGAAGAAACCTTCATTTCTCTAAGGCACATGTACATATTGAACGCAACTGACTACTACACATGGTGGACAAAGGCATAAGTTCTCAGAAACTATACCACATAAGTGGTAACCAAGTTCTTGGAGGATTTCATTATCACATAGTTTGGTATGCCTTTCTTTCTGGTATGTGATAGTTCACCCTATTTCTCATCTACATCTCTCATCCATTGGGCTTTTGAAAATCAGGTAATCCTCAAATTTTCATCTAACTATTATCACTAAGGGAACGGGGTTTATGAATCGATGAATAAAAACTTGACAATAATAATCAAACACCTCTTGGATGATAACCCTTGGGATTGGAACACACAATTAAAGTATGCCTTGTGGACCAACTGAGTGAGAATAAAAAATTCTCTTGGGGGTTCCCCTTACCAGTTAGTTTACGGCCTGCAACCCATTTTTCCTATGAACCTGAAAATACCAATCTTGAGATTCATGGATCAATACATTGAAGGTCAGGATCTGATGCAAGTTCATCTCATGAACCTTCTGGATCTAGATGAAAAGAGAACCATGGCCTTAGAACATAAGGCCAAACATCAAGCTGTCATCAAACGTTGGTTTGACAAAAGAGCAATAATAAATGCCTTTAGGATTTATGATTTAGTCCTGATGTGGGATAAAGTGAAAGAAAAAATGGGTAGCCACACTAAATTCCAACACTTGTGGACATGCCCTTTTCAGATTGTAGAGATCTTAGAAGAGAACACTTTCAAAATTAGTTCTCTCAATGGGTAACTTGTCCCATTTCCTATCAATGGCCAGTATCTCAAGCACTACTTCGGGTCTTAAAGGGCTCTGATCTTTCCTTGTACATTCTCCTAGTTTAGTGTCTTGTCATGTGTCCTTTTCACTAGGTTAGTCAATTTGTGTCTGTTAGGGGGGTAGATATATCTTAACCATGTGTTCTTCACTAGGTAGTCTGGGAAAAGGAAAAAGATCTCCCCTTGTCAAACCCTCTGATTAGATTTTGTCTTGTAATGAGCTAGATACAAAGATTGGAAGTGAAGTATTTTCCTCTTAGAATTATCAAGCAGATTCGTCGGAGCTGACCATCCTCGACACTACCACACATCTTAAGGGATCCCAAACTAGAGGTTTCTTAGATAGGATTCCAATCAGAATCAAGTGACGCTCATGGTCGCGAAGGAAGTCGGGAGGCAAAATCCTTTCTCACCTAGAATATGAACTAAAAGAAAAGAGAAAGAAAGAAAAAGGAGGAACACATAAAGACAAAGTAAAAAAAAAAATCAGAAATACAAATGAAGAGGTGGCATAGCCTAAGTGTTTCCTGAGTTCATCAAGAGCACTGAAGCTGGAGTAAGAGAAGAAATGAAATATCCATAACACAATGATTCGAGTAGATCATTTTTAGTTTGATACATGTTGAGTCTAAGATCCCTCCAAAGAAGTTTAAAACTTCAAACAAGCTCATCTATAGGAGGATAAGTGTGACTTTAGAAACCTCTATCGGGGCTATAAATGTTTTCCTGGAAATTGAGAAAGCTTAAAATGACTTTTGGCTAAATCTAGACTTGTGGGCGAAGATTTGATTACGATTGGTTGAGAATCCAAGAAACTTCTGGTGAAGGATTTTTGGAGAATATGAACACACACATGCATACTAGATGCAAATGTAAATATTTTTTTGATCTTGATATGATGATAGGAGAATTACAATCTTTGAAGGTTTTTTGTGTCCATCTCATCGCAAGATAGGATTTTTTCACAGTGGGATGACTAGGGGATACTCGAGTTGTTTTCCCTTTCTTTTATCAGGGCTATTTTTTGTGGTCCCACAACCACACTCTACTTTTTGGGCCACTTGGCCAAGGGCCCCTCCTTATTTTGAATTAGTTTTGAGTTCTTCTTATCAGTTAGGTTTCTTTTTGAGACTATCGCTTAAGTATTGTCAAGTTTTTCCCTTTCGTACTTTCGACGTCCCTTAGGTGTGAAAGGCCAAAAAGCCAAAAGAGTCATCTTCCAACTATTGAAGCATGCCTTTGCGCATTTTCAGAACTTCAACTTTCAGAAGTCCAAAATACTGAAAGTCTGATTCCCTTTGGGAATTGGCCTTTCAGCGTTTCGGCCTTTTGGAGGTCCAAGACCCCCGAAAGTTTGAAAACCTGATCGGTGGGGTAGCTGATGTCATCCCCACTAGAAGCCTATTTAAGGCAGAGAGCTGACCATTTTGGTCACTTTGCATTCTATGCTTCTTGTTGATTTTCAGAGCTCTTTGTGCACCCTTTTCTTCCTATGCTTCTAGCTTCTTCTGCCTACTCATGTCTTCTCTTTTCTTTCCTTCCTTTGTGTGTTTAAGGTAGGTTTGTTTTCCTTCCTTTCATTTTCTATGTGTTTTGTTTGTTTAGAGTTTTTTGTGCTAGGGTTAGGGTTTTGGTTGTGTTTATCTCACTTTAGGGTTGTAGGGTTGTCCCCTTGAACCCCTTAGCCTCGAGTTCATGGTCAAACTCGATTAGAGCTCATTTTCGAGTGCTAAGCCTCATCATTATTCTTTTTGGTCATTCAAACCTAGGAGTTTTGGACTTTCACAGTCTAAAATTATGGAGAAGAGTCCAATCTAGTTTTTTGCTAAGTCCCCATGTTTTTGGAAATTCATCTTTTTGCACACTAAAACATGTCGCCCTCTGAAATGCCGAAGACCGAAATTCAACCCGAAATCAACTCTTTTTCACATTTTTGGCGTTGAGCACACTGAAGTCTCTAGAATTTTTTATAGCCCAAGATGCCAAAGCCTAACTTGCATAACCCCCTTTTTTTCCATTTTGACGTTTTAGCCTTTTGGTGATCTTAGACCTCCGAAGGACCAAAATTCTGAAAGTGTGTTTCTTAAAGCATTCAGGCTTGTTTTTTTTCTCTAGGATATTTTGTTTCTTCTATGCTTTTCATCAGTGCTTCTCTCTAAGTATCATATGTTGGTTGTTGATTTATGTCACTTTTTTTTGCAAAATGTCAGAAAAAGTGAACTTCCCAACTATGAAGTACCAATTCAAGGGCTATCATGCACCTTCCAAGGTGGGAAACCTGCACTCAAAGATCATGGATATAGACATAGAAAACATCAGCTAGAATGACTACTTGGTGAAATGTGCCCAACCAA
This sequence comes from Chamaecyparis obtusa, assembly GCA_027943335.1. Taxonomy (NCBI): domain Eukaryota; kingdom Viridiplantae; phylum Streptophyta; class Pinopsida; order Cupressales; family Cupressaceae; genus Chamaecyparis; species Chamaecyparis obtusa. The sequence goes on from BSBK01000583.1 coordinate 492,093, forward strand.
TAGGAAAATCTGAGGACTCCACTTCATTAGTTATTGTTCTCTAGTGAATGAAGCAGCACACCCTGCATCCATCCTCTCTTTAGACCTGATAACCACATTGGAAAACCGTTACATACCAAATGAGAGTCTGGTGAAGAACAATATGGGAGAAGTGGTTCTAAACATCTAATGGGAAAATATTGAGCACATCTTCCATCTACCCAAGGGGATAGACAAATTCTATGGTTTCTCATTTGGTAAAGGGATGACCTATAACAAAGACTTCCAATTTTCCCAGGAGATTGTAAACAGGGACTACCTCATGCAACCTCTACCAAAGAACAAAATGGATAAAATAGACATGAGGAGGGGTTATATGAAGGAAGACATCCAAGTAGACATCACCATGATCATTCAGGTGTATGGACTACATAAATCTATACAATAAGAGTCATAGATGATCCTTCTCATTGAGAGGATAAAGGAGAGGTAGGAAAGGTTTGACTGGGCGACCATCCTTAATGATAACCTAGACCAACAATTGATCATAGTGAAGAATTACCCTAATTTCTACATGACATCTTATGTTATGTGTCTGCTGGTAGCTAGGGAAGTGTATCCAGGGTTGCTGAAATTTGGTGCCATGGCTGATCCAAATGTGTGGCCTTTTACATTTTATCCCCAACTGGTTCGGAAAGAATACTTCACCCAAGATAACCCGGAGTATCGCATCGTCAACGATGTTTTTTTTTTGCTATCATTTTCTTAATAGAGGGTGATTACACCCAGAGGATGTATGAAGAAGTAGTTTCTAATGTAAAGGCCCTTGGGGCATTCTATATCCAATTTAAAACCTTCACATACATCAGGGTGGTGGGAAGCACCCTTACACCAAAGAAGTTGCCAAGATATTCATCAGACAGGATAGTCTTGTTAGAAATGGCCAGAAAATTATCACATGCTCACGAGCATATCATGCATAAAAAGAAGCATTGTTGGGATTTCCCAATCTCAATAGGCCTTAATTATCTCCGAGACATGAAGATATGCAAGTCATTTACCTTTGAATGGAATGAATACCCATTTTAGAACTTCAACCTCATTAGGACCAGGTTTGATCCCATTGGCACCTACATCCATATAATGGGAAGACACTATATACATTAGCCTCACATTGAGGACCATTAGATTAATTGCACCAATGACTATGAAGTCAAGAGCTGTGACTATTGCTAGATGAATCTAGAATTGGTACAAACTTCTCTACTGCTTTGTATTCCACAAAAGGTAAAGGAGTTTGATTCTAAGGATGTCTTGGACCCCATCTATAACTAGGACAAAATATACATCAGGGAAATCCTCAATGCAAAAGTGGATAGGGATGAAAATGATGACATAAACTTAAAAGATAGACATGTCATCAAAGTGACAAAGGCATGGATTGCCCCTCCATTTCCAATGGACTCAGTGCCTATGAAGCAATAGCTGACTCAACCTTCCAAAGAAAAGAAGAAGAAATGAGAAAGGGTGTTGATGCCATAATTTAAAGAGGTTGCACCGCTAAGCCTGGACATGGTATATAGACATGAATTCCCTATAGCATATGGTTTGGCTACTCACTCTAAGTGTCCAAAGACCATAATGATGGGAATTATAGCACCACCAGATGCTGCTTCTTCTAGCAATCTAGAACCCCCAAGTGCACCTAAGAAGGCAGCAAAAGTAAAGATGACTAGACCTAGGTTAGCCGTATTAATTAAGGATCATGTATATAAGAGAAAGAGATTCGCAACACCCACCCACATGGAGACCCATTTGGAGGAGGATGAAGAGGATGAAGAAGATGAGGAGGATCAAGTACCCCTCAAAAGGAGAACCCAATCATCAAGATTCCTAAAGAGAAGAAACTTGCAAGAAGAGGATGCGTAGATAGATGTTGAAGGGGGATCCCAAGGAGAGCCAGTGAATTTAATAGATGCTCTGGGTGATGATGAATTTGATATTTCTAACTTTGAAGGCCTTCGAGGTTTTAAGGAAATTGAACAAAAAAACTTCGAAAGAAGGTCCTTGCTTAGAGAAACCCTTCTCGTTCACATCCCTCCCAACACAATTTAGAAATCCTATGGAGAATGTAGGAGAGGAAGTCCAGTGGGAGTCTGAGGAGTCATCTAAGGAGGTTGCAGACAAGGTTCAAAAGGAGACCACTGAGTTAGAAAAGGATTCTTCTATAGGGATCACCTCTGAAGAGGACATTGGAACTCAAGTCCCTTCATCTCAACAACAAGTTCCAACTCCACCTCCACCTGTATAGAAAAATCCACTTCCGCCTCAACAACAAGCACCATCCACCACTTCACTTCCACCACCAGTTCCAACCACATCACTACCACCACAACCTCTACCTACTCATGCTCCCATGACTACTCCACCTCCTCCGCAAATACCAATTCCTTCACTAAATCCTCCTCCTACTCCTATGGCCCCCCACACAAAATCCTCCATCTCAAGCACCTACTCCTCCACCTCCCCAAACACTGACAGTTGTATAGGGACTTCAAGAGCTAGAAAAGGAGATAGAGGTAATGAATGAGCATCCATATGAAGAGAGAGTTGGATCGGAAGGACATGACAGAGGAGAAGAACAAACAAAAATGGGAGAGTAGCAGAGTACACAGGAAGAATAGGGAACATTGGGAGAAGAGAAGGAAAGACATAAGGAAACTGAGACAGAGTACATAGCTACCACGTCTAGTTTATTCATGCCATATGAGCCTATAAATTCCTTCTCTAAACCTACTTAGTTTACCAAAGAAATAAAACCAAGGGTGAGGGTATACAGAGATGAGGAAGATAAAGATATGGTAGTGCTTGGGTGAGTATTTCACCAAGCAGAATCTAGTGCTTGGGCAAGGACCCTATCCTATGTGACGAAAGATCAGGTGGGTAGGTGGAAGGCTTGGGTAGCGGTTCCCACAATGAATGTCAACATGGCTGAAGTTACTCTAGAGGACTATGTGCTAGAAGAGGTGGACCTAGGAGAGCCAACAAGAGAGGGAAGTAAAACTTTGGCTATGCTAGGATTGAAGCATGCACTGGGATTCATGGATAAGGATGAAGAGAAAATAAAAGCCTTAATAGAGAAAAATGAGGCTATGAAGAAGTTCATTATTAAAAGATCAGGTCTGATTGAACCTAGTAACTTCGAGGCCTCATTACAAGATATTTTGGAAAGGAAGGGTGCTTTAGAGTTGCAGGCGAATATTCCACATTCTTTCATTCATGCTTGTACAAATTGGAAGGCATATTTTGAAGGGTTTTCTAGGACTAATCTTAGAAATATTTTGAGGCCCTTTAGGGGTATTCTTTAGGGGATCACCTACTTGGTGGACCTTATGAGTGGAGAGGAGGGCATTGAAGAGAGGATTCTAAAATGGCAAAAGGCCCTTAAAGATCTCACAATAATAAGGAAGCAATGCTTCCAAGTTTTGGTCAAGATATATGAGGGGTCAAAGTTATATAACCTTGAAGAATGCATCGGGGACATCACTAGAGCTTTGAATATATATGAGAAAACCCTAAGAAAAGTGGATAAGAAGAGGGATGAAGGATTACTCTGGGTTGGAGAGATGCATAAGTTTTTTAAAGGATTGGACCTAGACTTGTATGATGAAGATGATGAGAAAATGATGCATCCTATTAAGGATATCATAAATCAATACCTTGATATCTTTAATGGAGTTAGAACAAAAGAAGATCTTCAATAGATGTTCTATCAGAAGGAGGAGATGCAGAAGATGTTATCTCAAGAAGAGGAAATAAGAGGTTTTTCTAATGAATTAGTCACCTTCTGAGAGAAGCAATAGGAATGCCTCAAAGGTGTCAAGATGGAAGACTTTGAAGAAGTACATGAGATTATGGATAGGCTCCACAAGGATCACCCAGAAATCCTCCTGAGTCACTAACTATCTAGTTTTGACTTAGCCGATTTTCTTGAAGGAAAAACATTTTTTGTGGACTTAGACAATTTTGAGGTCCAAGATTTTTGGCATTTTGGCCTTCCAAGATTTTTGGCTTTCGAAAGTCCAAAACTTGTAGAAGAGTTGCTTCAGCACATAGCCAATTTTTGAAATTCATTTTTTTGGAAAAAGGGTTGGGGTCCGTAATTTTAGGGCCATCACCGCCAATAACTTCAATCTTCTCCTGTTGCTTTTTTAGTCAAATTGATCACTTCCATGGGGCCATTTCTGCATGATTTGAGGGCTTCTTCTAGTGGATCCATGAAGAAGAACTACAACAATGAATAAAGGGTAGAACTACAAGTTTTCAAGAAGAACATGCACAAGTTCCATATTTTAGTTTTGAGTTGTTTTATACATTTTCTGCTCCAAAATTATAACACACGAAGTTTAATGTCATGCTTAAGTAGTTTAAACTTGTTTTAGGGATAGTTTCTTTCATGTAAACTCTAGTTTAGATTTATTTTTGAGTTTTATGTGTAGTCAAAACCCTAGCTACAAAATTCTGAGCACAAATCTATAAATTGTATGAAATAAATGTAATTAGGGCCGGTTATTATTTGCAATACAATATATATAATTGGTGCTTCAATCATGGTGTGATTTTTTTTCTATCTTTGTGAAATTCATGAATGTGTGTTTTCTCATTCATTTATTTCAAAGAGCCAAATGATTGTATGGTAATTTTGGCCTATGATCCTTTTAGATTGGTGTTTATCTTTGTTGCATTTCTTTGTTGTGATGAATTATTGGGAAGATCTTTCTCTAGTGCTATAAGATAAATTTGTCTCACATGTGCATACATCTGTGGTGGCTTGGTGATCTGATGATTTTTGAATTATCATATATCTGCGTTTATTTCCATTGATGATTGCATCTGCTAAGCTGAAATTGTGATTTGTTTAGATCTCTATTTTGTGGGTTTTCCTCATCTTCTTGGCACTTTAATTTGTAAGGCAACACAACATTAGTTTATGTCCATAGTTTACTTTTTCAACAAGTTTCCTTTCAAATTCTTGTTACCTTGTTCATTACTTTCTTTGCAAATCAGTCACAATAGATTAAATAGATTAACATTGCTTTCATTTAAAGATTCAAAAACCCAGAAAAGGGAAATATTGTTTTTTATAAAGATTATTTTGTAGTCCCTAGAAGATCAAACTAGTAAAGGCCTCTTCGTGAACAGATTCACATTTATCTTCAATTGAGCTATCTAAGCAGTTGAGACCCAACCTAGAAGGAACCTTGAGAATGATTTACCTCATTCTTTCAAGATGGGAATTTTCTCACTTAAATTCCTCATTGTTTTCTTGTGTTAAAATGACGCTCAACATAAATACTATGAATTAGGAATACAACACAAGGATTACTTGTACAACTTGTGGAAGATATGGTCATATCATAGGAAATTATAGAAGATTGCACATGGGATGAAATGTTGGTACTTGGAAGACTCTTGTCATGGAATTTTGTCATTGCCACAATGTCAGTCACTTGATAAAAGACTGTAGATACCAAAAGTATGCACCCAATGATGAAGAATCTAAAGGAAAAGGTATAATAAATATTGATGAAATTTGTAATTAGATGACATAATATGGATAATAAAGATTGAAGATAGTGGAACATTAGTTGGATCCATTGGTGACACCTCATCCTCTAGATTGTGTGACTCCACAACTACAAACTAAACCATGCACATATGTGTGGGAACTTTATTTGAATTATTTTATCATACATCAATTCCTCACAATCACGAATTGATATCCAAACTAGCATATGGTAAGATGAAAAAGTATAACTCTTTTAATTGTAAAATTTAGTATGGTTGGTAAGCATAACCCCATAAAATGGATGGTTAGTATATAAGTATTCAATAACTGAGAGAAGATTGGTGGTCAATATGACTATTTGATGCAGGAGCATCCTGGGTGTAAGAGCAATCTTGCATCACCCAAAAATATTTCTATTTTTGTATTCAATCAAGGCTATTTTGTGCAGAGCTGCTATTTATAGAAAGTTACTATTTTTGGTAATTTTCGTATGTGCTCAGAATGATCTTATTTCTTTCTTGGAGGTTCATTTTGGTCATATAAGTCTGCCAGTAAAGTTTCATTGCCAGATCAAGTGTATATTGGAAGATATTGAAGATTTTCAGTATTGGCAGCAGGGTACAGAAACTTTGAACTCAGTTTTGAAGGCTTTAGAGGCCCCGGATGAGGTCAAAAATTTGGGCAACAAGCACTTGCATTGGTCAGGCCTGTAGAGCGCTTCGTGGCATTTCCGAAATGGGGTTATAATAGCCGAGCGGGTCAACTGGTGATGACTTATGGTCTTCGGAAGTTGGGCCACCTGAAATGGCAGAAAATAATTTTCTTCAAAATTTATGTTCGGGTTTCAAAGGTTATCTTGAGCCGACTATGATGTAATAAAATGTAAAATAAAATAATTCTAAGTTGGTCGGCCTTATTGGCTAAAATTCTGGAACCTTCCCAGGCGGTGTAAAATTGCCTATATAAGGAAGGCTGTATTATTGTCTTAGGCAGTTCAGAATAGTTCTGGGTAGTAGATCTGGGTAATAGTTCGAGGTTTTGTCCTACAGAATATTGTAAGGGAATGCCCATGTGGCTTTGCATATTGTAATTCTGAAAGTTTGTAATTCCACATTTGTGGAGATAATAAGAAGCCAATTTTCTGTTCTTGCATATTGTTGTTGTTTCTCTATTTCTGTTATGTGTTTGTGGTATTAAGGGGAGCACCCTTCATCAAGTGGTATCAGAGCAGGAGTTCTTAAGTGTGTAAACAGATCGCCGACTGTGAGGCAGTTAGCACCAGGACCGTGGCTAGGGTTTCAGCGCGCATCGCAAAAATGCCTCCACGAAGGGAACGTGGCGGAAGAGCTGGTGTTGTAACACCTGAGGTTAGAGAGCTGCAGAGACAAGTGCGAGCATTACAAGAAGAGATTCGTAGAGGAATGAATCTTAATGTCAGAGATGAAAGCGAGGATGAAGCCGAAGAAGAATATCAAGAAGGAGAAGCTGAAATTGTGAACCAGGAGGAAGAAAGACTTTTTCGGGCAATTTCCAAGATTGGGAAAAGACCTAAGATTGAGGTTTCTACATTTTCTGGAAATCTTAACCCAGAGGAATTGATCGACTGGATCAATGAATGTGAGGAGTATTTTGAGTACAAAGATGTTGAGGATCCTGATAGGGTCAAATTTGCGAAGGCCAGATTGAAAGGTCATGCGAAGATCTGGTGGCAAGAAATTCAATTAGAGCGAAATAGAAGAGGGAAAGATAAAATCACAAGATGGGATCGGATGGTGGATAAATTGAAGCGACAGTTCATTCCTGTTGATTATGAGCTTGACCTACTGAAGAAAATACAGAGTTTGAAGCAAGCAGGAAGATCTGTTCAGGAGTATACAGGGGAGTTCTATCGACTTCTCATCAGAACAGGCCATGCAGAAGCTGATAAGGAGAAAGTTGCCCAATACCTTAATGGGTTAAGGCTAAGCATTCAGGAGGAGCTGAATCTAGTTCGAATGAACAGTATTGAAGAGGCATACCAGTTTTCCCTAAAAGTAGAGGAAAAGCTAAACAAGAAGTTCGAGAGCAGACAAAACGGAAGAGGTCGCGGTGGACGATCTGGTGGACGGTCATATGGTGGCCGAAATGAAGATCTGAAAAAGAAGGATGAGGCCAGTAGCAGTTAGAATCAGCTTGGAAATAATTCCAATCACTTCCAGGATCAGAATAATAGAGATCAGAGAGGAAGAGGAAGAGGACAAGGATCTGGAAGAGGAGGCTTCCGTGGAACATGTTTTCACTATGGAGAAGAAGGTCATAGGGCATTTGAATGTCCTCAGTGCCAAGGCAGAATAGACAGGAGAAATCAAGGCCAGGCCAGAGTTGCACATGTAGATGAAGATGCCAAATCATCAAATTCTGAAGATGCTGAAAGAGGAGAAACGTTGATTAACAGAAGAGTCCTATTGAGTGGTGAGAATGAACCTAAGCAAAGGAGGAGCCTGTTTTGCACCAGGTGCAAGTGCGAAGGTAAATGTTGTGATGTGATTATTGATAGTGGAAGGACTGACAATTTGGTGTCAGAAGAGATGGTGACAAAGTTGAAGCTCAAGAGACAGAAACACCCACATCCATATCGGATTGCCTAGGTACAGGATGACCACAAGGTCATGGTCAATGAACAATGCCTGGTGAAGTTCAAGATTGGCGGATACCAAGATGAGGTATTGTGTGATATCATATCTATGGATGCATGTCATATGTTGTTGGGTAGACCATGGTAATTTGACAGATGTGCTGTACATGATGGTCGTGCGAATACCTATTCCCTGACAAAGGATGGAGTGCGACATAAGCTAAAACCATTGAAGGAGACTGAAGAAAAGGTATGTGGTAATGAAAAGATAACTATTGTTGATGGAAGAAATTTCCTAGATGGTATGAGGCATGAGCATGTATGTTTTGCTTTAATTCCAAAAGCTGGTAAAGAGGAAGTAGAAGATGTTCCTGTAGAAGTTGCAGATTTGTTGAATGAGTTTTAGGATATTGTATCCAATAACATGCCTGATGGATTACCACCAGTTAGCAAGATCAGTCATCAGATGGACTTGATCCCAGGAGCGAGTTTTCCGAATAAGGTAGCACACAGAATGACACCTGCCGAAAGTGAGGAGTTGAACAGACAAGTACATGAACTATTACAGAAAGGATTGATCCATCAGAGTCTGAGTCCCTGTGCTGTACCAGCGGTATTAGCACCAAAGAAGAATGGAGAATGGAGGATGTGTATAGATTCTAGGGCAATAAACAAGATCACAATCAAGTACAGGTTTCCATTGCCACGAATGGATGATATTATGGACTGTTTGAGTGGAGCTGTGTATTTTTCAAAGATAGATCTGAAAAGTGGATATCATCAGATTCGGATCAGAGAAGGAGATGAATGGAAGACTGCCTTCAAGACAAAGGAAGGACTATATGAGTGGTTAGTCATGCCTTTTGGGCTAACCAATGCACCGAGCACTTTCATGCGGCTCATGAACGAGGTTCTGAAAGAATTTCTGGGTAAGTTTGTCATTGTTTACCTAGATGATATTTTGATCTTTAGTAAGACATTGGATGAGCATATGATGCATATTCGTATGGTATTTGAGAAGTTGAGAAAAGAGAAATTGTTGATTAATTTGAAGAAGTGCAGTTTTGTGAAGAAAGAGTTAGTGTATTTGGGATTTGTAGTTTCAGCAGAAGGTCTAAAAATGGACCCAGAGAAGGTACAGGCTATCCTTGAATGGCCTACTCCAAGGAATGCTACTGAGGTAAGATCTTTTCATGGTCTAGCTAGCTTTTACAGAAAGTTTATCAAAAATTTTAGCAGTATTTGTGGACCCTTGACTGAAACAATGAGAGGGGATAGAAAAGAGTTTAAGTGGACTAAAGGAGCAGAAAAGAGTTTTCAATTATTAAAACAAAAAATTACAGAACAACCTGTTTTAGCACTTCTAGATTTCAATAAGGTGTTTCAAGTAGATTGTGATGCTAGTGGTACTACAATAGGAGCTGTTATGAGCCAAGAAGGTAAACCTGTTGCTTATTTCAGTGAGAAGTTAAATGATGCCAAGAGAAAATATTCTGTTTATGATCAAGAATTTTATGCTATAGTTCAGGCATTGAAAAAGTGGAGGCACTATCTGCTTCCTAAGGAGTTTGTTTTGTATACTGATCATCAAGCTTTGCAATATTTGAATAGTCAAGGAAAATTGAATCAAAGGCATTTGAAATGGGTTGAGTTTTTGCAGAGTTATACATTTGTTTTGAAACACAGAAGTGGAAAGTCTAATAGGGCTGCAGATGCTCTTAGCAGAAGGCAACTATTACTGACAGAGATGCAGATTGAGGTGGTTGGGTTCAAGGAACTCAAGAATTTGTATCTAGAGGATCTTGATTTTGGTGAAGCTTGGAAGGCTTGTACAGAACCTGTTACTCTAGATAGGATGAAATGGCTGGATTTTATCATCCAAGATGATATGCTATTCAGAGGGAGTCAGTTGTGCATTCCACGAAGTTCTATGAGGGAGAATCTCATCAAGGAGAAGCATAGCGGAGGATTGGCTGGACATTTTGGTCGTGACAAAACCCTTGGTTTGGTTAGTGAGAATTATTATTGGCCACAATTGCAGCAAGATGTGAAGAAGTTTGTACAGAGTTGCAGAGTATGTCAGATGGCGAAAGGAGTGAAGTAGAATACAGGGTTGTATCAGCCATTACCTATTCCAGAGAAGCCTTGGGAGGATATCAGCATGGACTTTGTTCTTGGTTTACTGAGGACACAACGGGGACATGATTCAATTTTTGTAGTAGTTGACCGATTTTCAAAGATGGCACATTTTATTCCCTGCAAGAAGACTAATGATGTTGTTCATGTAGCAGAATTATTTTTCAGAGAAGTAGTGAGACTTCATGGTTTGCCAAAGACCATAGTTTCAGATCGGGACACTAAGTTTGTTGGGTATTTCTGGCGTACATTGTGAAAAAAGTTAAAGACAAATTTGAAGTTCAGTTCATCACATCATCCACAGACTGATGGACAGACAGAGGTGGTGAATAGAAGTTTGGGAAATTTGCTGAGATGTTTGGTTGGAGATAAGCCAACAGGAGGGGATTTAATTTTACCACAGGCAGAATTTGCATACAATAATTCTGTCAACAGGAGCACTGGTAAATTACCATTCCAGATTGTATATGGAAGTAGTCCAAGAAATGCATCTGAATTGAGGAAGATAGATAAAGGAGAAATAAGTAGTGCTGAAGCTGAGGATTTTGCAGAACACTTGAAGAACATCCATGAGGAGGTGAGGAAGCATATTACCAAGATGAATGCACAGTATAAGGCTAAGGCAGATGAGAAAAGGAGGTATAAGGAATTTCAGGTTGGTGATGAAGTCATGGTTCATTTGCGGAAGGAGCGGTTTCCAGTTGGTACATATAACAAGCTGAAAATGAAGAAGTTTGAGCCATATAAGATACTAAAGAAGCATGATTCAGGAAATGCATATGAGGTAGAATTACCTACTGAGCTAAATATTTCACCAGCATTTAACATTTCAGATCTGACAGAGTATCATGAAGGAGGTGTTGAAGATGAGATCACAGCAGCACAGTGGAGTATTCCAGCAACTAGTTCAGACACTAAGGAGATCGAAGATATACTGGACAGTCATGTTGGCAGAAGCACAAGGAACATGACATATGAAGAATATCTGGTCAAATGGAAAGGATGACCTATTGAAGATTCATCATGGCTGACAAAGGAGGAGGTTAGCCGTCTTGGTTTTCCTCTGCACACCTGAGTCGTGACAGGGTCACTTCTCAAATTACCCCGGGTGTCTGATGTAGGAGCATCCTGGGTGTAAGAGCAATCTTGCATCACCCAAAAATATTTCTATTTTTGTATTCAATCAGGGCTATTTTGTGCAGAGCTGCTATTTATGGAAAGTTACTATTTTTGGTAATTTTTGTATGTGCTCAGAATGATCTTATTTCTTTCTTGGAGGTTCATTTTGGTCATATAAGTCTGCCAGTAAAGTTTCATTGCCAGATCAAGTGTATATTGGAAGATATTGAAGATTTTTGGTATTGGCAGCAGGGTACAGAAACTTTGAACTTAGTTTTGAAGGCTTTAGAGGCCCCAGATGAGGTCAAAAATTTGGGTGACAAGCGCTTTCGCCAATCAAGCCTATAGAGCACTTTGTGGCATTTCCAAAATGGGGTTATAATAGCCAAGCGGGTCAACTGGTGATGACTTATAGTCTTCGGAAGTTGGGCCACCTGAAATGGCAGAAAATAATTTTCTTCAAAATTTATGTTCGGGTTTCAAAGGTTATCTTGAGCCGACTATGATTTAATAAAATGTAAAATAAAATAATTCTAAGTTGGTCAGCCTTATTGGCTAAAATTCTGGAACCTTCCCAGGCGGTGTAAAATTGCCTATATAAGGAAGGCTATATTATTGTCTTAGGCAGTTCAAAATAGTTCTGGGTAGTAGATCTGGGTAATAGTTCGAGGCTTTGTCCTACAGAATATTGTAAGGGAATGCCCATGTGGCTTTGCATATTGTAATTCTGAAAGTTTGTAATTCCACATTTGTGGAGATAATAAGAAGCCAATTTTCTGTTCTTGCATATTGTTGTTGTTTCTCTATTTCTGTTATGTGTTTGTGGTATTAAGGGGAGCACCCTTCATCACTATTAGTTGGTAGGTTGGAAAAAGAGCATTTATTGCACATTACTGCACCCTAAATGCACTTTTCACTATAAATAATAGAAATTTTATTTGATACACTGCATCCAAAGAGCATTAAAGAGAGACTTGAGAGAATTGAATAAAATTTGAATGTTGAACTAAAACAAGTGAAATTGTCAGTAGTTTGAGCTATCTGAGGAATCAGGTGAAAGAATTTGAGTAAGCCCGAGTCATTTAATTATTACCTAATGAAACCCTAGTCAATCAACTCAAAATGAAATCTAGTGTAGCACAACCCAAGGCACCCAAGGTTGTAAAACCTATTTTGATTAAGAGCATAGACTATGAAGAGCCAAATTACAAGTTATATCCCAAAATTGTTATGAAGATTGATGAGAGTAGAGCACTTTTGTTATTACCTCCAAGGGTTTTTATGGTTCAAGATATCAAGTCCTACATTCATTGCAAGATTGGTGAAATATGTAAAAATGAAATTCAAGATGCATACATGGCATTATGTGTGGATGGAAAATTGGAAGATGAACATAAATATTTAGAAACAAAGGGTTTGACTCATGACCTCCATTTATCGAAGGTTTTCAAGGATGAATGGATAAGAATCTTTCTTAGATGAGTGCATGAATAATAAATGTGGCTAAAAGGTCTAATCAAGATCATAAATGATTTAATGCATGTGGTTACCAAATATCTAATTGTTGAGAAAGAAAAAGCAGTAAGAGAGGCACCAAAGGAAAAAATAGACAAGCATACTGGAGCAACCTGGGACATTTGAGGTCTTCAAGTGTCTACAATAAATGATGCAGAAACTAAGTTTCCTACATGTGTCATTGCATACCAAATCTATCAATATAATAGACCAAATAGTATACCGTGTGGACCTATTGACTTAGAATACAAAATTGTGAAGAAAGGATTCAAAGTTGACCTAGCTGAGATACTTCTGAAGCAATGGGAAGACAAAATGCATACTATCAAAGTTTCTAAGACCAATACACTAAAATATGGATCATTATTAGTGTGTATTTTCTTCTACTTGTAAAATTTATTTCCTACAATCAGTTATGTGAATTGGAATATAGATGGGCCTATTATTTATCATATTAGTGATTCTATTAATGGTATGGGTGAAAATTTTGATAAAGTAATGAATGAATATTTTAAGAAATTTAAGGCCATAATGCATCAAATATATAGGATTCCCCCACAGCTAGTCAAGAACTACAAAGATACAATTTATTTCCTAGCTGATATAGACACATGTCTAATTAAATCTATAGAACTGAGAACTTCATGGTTGAAACCACTGGGTTATGAAATTGATAAATTGGCCGAGCTACACTTACAATTGAAACCTTGTTGAAACAACCATTAGACATGACAAAACAATGATATGTAATATTTGAAGAAGATAAAAAGAGGATAAGGCTTGAAATTCTAGGTCCCAAAATACAAAAGAAATCAAAGAAAATGTTAAACATGTTAGAAGAACAATTTGGTGAAGAAAATGATAAGTCGGCTGATCAAGAAACCAAGGGAGAAGAAGCTGAGGGAGAAGAAATAGAAGTGGAAAAATCTAAAACTAAAAGGGATACAAAGGCCCTAGTAGAGGAAAATGTTAGTCTTAAGGATACTAGGTCAAGGACTAAAGTTGCATCAACCCCCACACCACCTACAAAAAGAGGTAGAGGTAAAACTGGTATACTTGAGGAGAAATAGACTAAAGCAAAGATATATTAGAAAAGAAAGTACACACTAAAGAAACAAAAGATTATGAAGAATGATGAAAGTGAGAAGATCGAGTCATGTAACGAAGATCAATTCAGAGTTCTAAGAATTTTGTACCAAAAATAATTGATCAACATGCTAAAGTATTGAGAGCATATGGAAGTTTTGGTTCCATGCACATAGTACAATTTCATAAGCTAAATGATGAAGACAAGTTGAAAATTGAAGAAGAAACTATTGATTCAATGTATATATTTAGAATTGTACCCATCAAACTTGTAGGAAGGATACCTAAAGAATTATATGATGGAATAAGTGCAAGATGGAGATATGCACAATACTCTAAAAGAAAAATAAGGGAGAGATCACTTTTCATATCAGTCCCAAACTTATCAGTACAATAAATTGATGAATCCCTAACTAAAAACAATAAGAGGTTCATGAATAAAAAGAGATCATTGAGCATGTTGGTGGGCAGGACACGGGGAGTGGAAGAAGAAAGTAATAAATAATGGAAAAATATATTCCAAATGGATTAACTTAAAAAGATAGATATATCTAATACTGAGTTGCCAACTAATGCACAAGTGAAAAATTGGAAGCATGCCCTGAGGATACTATAAATAAAGTAATTGATGATATTCCTCACATGGTCAAAGATGCATAAGAAGAGGATATAACAGAAGACATTACTGAATATGATCTCAATGAAACTTTAAATAAGGATCAAGATTTCATGGATATTACTGGGGAACCTCCTGAAGATACATCATTGACTGAGCCAACTATGGCACAACTGATGAAGGATGCAACTATTTTGCAACAAGTGCATGCATATCCATCTTCTACACCTAGTTTTATTTAACCCATTGTGGTAGCACTTGACACAAATTCTACTATTCACACTAATGTTCCTAAGGATGCCAAGAAAATAACTACAAAACCTAAGAAGGAAACAAATAAAGGTGATGAACTGATAACCATCGGGAAAGGAAAAGAGACCACTACTATAGAGACAATAGATACTTTTTCTACACACATGAAATCAGATGTATACGAACAAAGAGTAGAAAAAGGTACTAAAAATTAATTTGAGAAATAAAATGTTGAAGAACCCACTAAGAAGCCTATCGAGGCTCTTTTTCCTCCAACTATTTCACCTAGTGGAAGTGTACTCAGTTCCCCTAATAATAAGAAAAAGAAGAAGAAGAGGTTCACCTTACTATCCTCCTACACCCATAGTTTCCCTACCAATTCAAGTGCTCTCTTCTTCCATGAACTCATAATTATAAGTTTATCTATCCCCCGCTTGTCCCTCTTCCAATCATCTTGCAGGAGATGAGGGCTCCTCTCCATTTTGTTCACTCACTGAATATTTCTTCTTCACTGGTCTGGAAGTCATCTTCCTTGACTCTAGCATAATGATCTCCTACAACTATATTTCTATTACTCTTCCCTAGTTGGACTAAGGCCAAGCTCACCTAGGGTAAGAGATTTATAGTTTCCTGCATTCCTACCTGAGAACTAACAAAAAGAGACAGAATATACAAAGTCTCCATTTTTTCCATGTACAATACTAAATTAGAAGATATTATATAAACCAACCAAGTACAAGACTAGATTACATAAACAAAAAAAAAACTACAAATGAAAAGTAAACACAAAGGTAACTAAAAATATGAATTTTTTATTACTTTTAACTGGTCATTACACACAAGAATAACACTAAGTGTGTTTCACTAATTCCACTGAATCGCATCTAACCTTACAATTGGAAATGTTGAGGTCCTATATCTTCCTCTAATCCATTACTAAAATGACTAGAACATAAAAACAAAACTATCATAAGTTCCATTTTGTGTGCAAATTGAAACTATCGCGTCCATGTAGCCAATTTCAATGGTGTGATCGGGTATCAATTTAATATTTTCCTTATTTCTCCACTTCTTGGTCATCAATTGGCATGACATGTACCAATTCTTCCCCGTGGATTGGTCACCCATTGGCATGATTCCCATTGATGACATCATGGGTCTTCAGTGTAACCTTTTTTACACTCCTCCGATATTGAAAGTTTGTCAATGAACTAGTTGGCATAGATCTTACCAATGACCCAATTTTAGCCTAACATACCCCAATACAACCATCAGCTATAATCAAAACAACTATCTCCCATCATCAGAATACTTAGTTGAACCGATCATGGTGTTGGTGAGATTGCTTCCCATGCCCGCATCGGCATAACCTACGCAGACTTTTCCATCGGTGATTGGCCTAACAGAAACTCAATCTCACTTCTCACTAATACTAACATCGGTCTAAATTATCTCTATGTTCATGTCAGTATGCCTTATGGTGATGTTTTCATCAGTCATCATCTAGACTCAGAACAAACTCCACCGTTGGTGCCCAGATGATCGATGTTTGTTATGTCAATTCTTATGTTGGCCAGACCTTGTCCGATATGACCATCGACCTTCGCTCTATCTCAAAATGAAGTTTTCTATTAGTGAAATTTAACCCAATGACTATAATCAGGATGTGTTATGCCAAACCTATTATCAATCATTTCTATATCGATAAGCCAAAATTAAACACACTATGCATATTATGCTGCTAATCAAAAAATTTTAAACCAAAATTTATGGTGCAATTTGGCTAACCCCTAAGTGCTCTTGCATTATAATCTCAAACAAAAAGAACTTAAGTCACCACTGAAGTGACCAAGTTAGGATCAATTCCTAACTTCTAAAACTTTGTCTCATGCACCCAAGTAGCCTTTGCATCTTGTTTCCCCTACCATTTTATCAAATGCTCCCAATAAGTCTTATGCCGAGTCTTTTTGTTGACTCTTGAATGCAGTATCCTCTCAACCTTGAGATTTTTTATGGATGGTAACTGAAGTGCTTCTACTTCATTTATTACCTTTGTGATACTTTAATATTCATTGGGAACTAGTCCCTTATAGAGCACTAGGTCTAGTACATTGAATATAGGAGACAATCCTATGTTTTCAAGGAGCTCTACTTTATAGTCATTGTTTCCATACTTAGCCAGAATAATACAAGGTCCAAACTTTCTCATTTGTAACTTGTTGGGTACTCCCTTCTATAACCTTTTCTTAGTCAAATGCACCATCGCAAGATCTCCCACTTGGAACTAAAGATCTTTCTTCTTCTCATCATCTTTATGCTTGATTTTGGTAGTATTCTCTACCAATGACTTTTTGACTGAATCATGGACTTCTTTCATTGAAAGGGAAAAGTATTATGCATATCCAATCCTTAAAGATCCTTCACCCAACTCTGTTAGCTCCAAAACATCCCTTGGATGCATTCCATTGGCTACTTCAAATGGGCTTCTTCCAGTGGTCCAATTGACTATGTCATTATAACCTTACTCATCTTGTGCTAAGATTTGGTCCCAAGTCTATCCATATTATTTAGTGAGGAACCTTAGAAGGTTACCTAGGCTCCTATTAACTACTTCAGTCTGACCATCAGTTTGAGAATGCTATGTAGACCCAAAAGATACATTGGTTCCAAGCTTGTGCCATAGGGTCTTCCAAAAATGATTGAGAAATTTAGATTCTATGTCTAATAGTATGCTAAGGGGTAGTCCATGAATCTATACAACTTCCTTGAAAAGGAATTGAGAAATTTGAGTAGCATCATGGATGGTCTTACAAGGTAAAAAATGTTCCATTTTACTAAATCTATCTACTATAAAATAGATGCTATCATACCCTAGTTTTTTCTTGGGTAAGCCAACCACAAAATCCATACTAAGACACTCTCACAGTTTGCTAGGAATAGGGAGAGGTTGATAGAGTCCAACATTGGAAGATGTGCCTTTGGCCTTTTGGAAAACAATATAACACTCCACATATCTCTTGACATCTTGATTATTTCTACACCAATAATAGTACCTTTGAACTAACTCTTGAGTCTTATTGACTCCAAAATGTCCACTAAGAGCTCCACTATGTTTTTCTTGAATCAAATTCTCCCTCATTGACCCTCTAGGTACACAAAGCTGACCTTCTTTAAAAAATAGTTCATTTTGAAATGTAGAATTAGAAAATCCACCATGAAAATTATTTTGGTGATCCTGACATACCTTGTAGGCCTCTGCGAAGTCTCCATCTTCTGAGTATAAGTCCTTGAACTTGTCAATCCCTATTCTTTTCAATTGCACCTCTTGTACTATCATGAGTCTCCTTCTTAGTGAATCAACAACCTTGTTTTGTTGGCCCTTCTTGTGCTTAATGGTGACCATATAGGCTATCATATACTCCACCCATTTCATATGTTTATAACTGATATTGTCTTCAAAATTTAGGAAATTTAGGGCTTGCTTGTCTGTATAGACCACAAATTCCTTAGGAAGGAGATAATTTTTCCACTTCCTTAAGGATTGGACTAGAGCATATAACTCTAAGTCATAGGAAGAGTACTTCCTCTTTGCATCACTGAGCTTCTCATTGTGGAAAGAAACTGGTCTTCCCTCCTAGCTTAAGACAACCCCTATAGAAATGTTAATGGCATCACATTGGACAGTGAAGAGTTTCTCAAAACTTGGGAGAACTAAGATGGGCTGAGTGGCTATCCTTTCCTTCAACTTTTCAAACCCCTGATTTTCTTGGTCATTCCACTAGAACTTGGTTTTCATACCACCATTTATCATGTCTAACATAGGTGCACATATAGTACTAAATTTTTTAATGAAATTTCTATAATATTGAGCCAGCCCATGAAAACTTTTCACCTCTATCGCAGCCTTAGGAGTAGGACAGTTTATGATTGCATCCACCTTGTTTGGGTCCATTTTGAGATTCCCATGTGAAAACACAAAACCAAGGGACAATAGTTCTTTTTTCTTAAACTCACACTTGTCCAAGTTTATCATTAGCTTTTCTTCATACAACTTCTTGAATGCAACTTGCAAATTCTTAAGATGCTCTTATTTAGTCTTTTTATAAATTAAGATATCATCCAAGTATACTACCACAAGCTTACCAATAAAGTCCTTCAACACTTCATTCATCAACCTCATAAAGGTTCTAGGGGCATTAGATAACCCAAATGGAATGAAAATCCATTCATACAATCCTTTAGTGGTCTTAAAGGTAGTCTTCCACTCATCGCCCTCCTTGATTCTGATTTGCAGGTATTTTCTCTTGAGATCAATTTTGGTGAAGTACTTGGCTTCCCCTAAATAGTCCATTACATCTTCTATTCTTAGAATAGGGAATCTATACCTAATGGTAATTTTGTTGATGGCCCTAGAGTCATTTCACAACCTCCAAGTACCACCGTTTTTAGGTGCTAAGGAAGTAGGAACAACACATGGACTAATATTTTTCCTAATCAGTCCTTGGTCTATGAGTTATTGGATTTACTTAGCAATCTCCTCATTTTGTTGTGGGGTCATTTTATAAGTAGCCTTGTTGGAAAGTGTAGCTCTTGGGATGAATTATATTTGATGGCTAATGGATCTTTTAGGGGATAAGGTAGAATTCTTTTTCACCCACCAATAGAACATTAGGCCCTATTGACCTCGCTTCCCCTTATTCTAACAAGGAATATATCTTGAATTTAATTCCATATTTATTGAATGAATAGGCATTCTTAGCCCCATCATGTATGTCTTTCCTATCAAAATTCCAAGGCCTTCCCAATAAAAGGTGGCATGCATCCATTAGTAAAACATTACATAGCACTTTGTCCTTATACCTCCCAATGGTGAAGTCTACCCATGCTTGCTCATTAATAAGGACATGTTGTCACGTATTCAACCAAGTGACTCTATAGGGATTATTATGGGAATCCTTGGCATCTTGAGTTTACTAACTGCCTCTTCTAACACAATATTGTCAACTGACCCTGAGTAAATAATGACTTTACAAACTTTTCCCAAGATTTTGAATTTCATTCTAAACAATGCCCTTCTCTAACTTGGTTCTTCTCTGACAAGCTCTTTGATGAGTGTTCTTCTTATCATAATATTTTCTCCTTCTTCTGACTCTATGGGCACCTCTACATGTTTGTTACTACTTATCTCTTCTTGGACATAGCTCACCCTCTTTTTACTTCCTTGTGATGTAGACCCCTTCTTTGGACATCTATAGGTTTGATGTCCTAGCTAGTTACAGTGGTAGCACTTCATAGTTGCAAAGTATGATCCTCTCCCTTGACCAATATTTCTTCCTCTCTAGTTTTTATTTGAGCTTCTACCTCTTTTCTAACCTCCTTTGTTTGAGTTTCTTTCATGTTTCTCTATCAACTTTGTCTCTCCTTGGGTCTTTGATTCTGAACTCCTACCTCCAAAGCCTTCTCAATGGCCTTAGCCATATCTACCTCTTCCTCTTCCTTTATTGTTTTTGGAGTCTTTCATCTTCCTTATTTTTTCTTCCACTTTAATAGCTAATTGATGACATCTCTACATTGTGGTATGAGTCAATAGACTAATCTTATCTTGAATGTTCCCCTTCAAGCCATTTAAATATTTGGTTACCTTCACACTCTCATCTATGGCCACTCTAGACCTCATGCACAACCTTTGGAACTCATTTGTATAAGAGTTTACATCTATCTCTTTTTGTCTAAGGCTTTTTCTTATCTTGTGCAATTGGATTTCATAATCTTTAGGTACATATGCTTCTCTGATTTTAGCTACCATAGCTTCCCATGTGGCTATAGGCTTCTTTCCTTGTTTCTCCCTCTCACATTGGATGAACTTCCACCAAGTGAGAGAAGATCCCATAAGATTTGAATTTTCTACTTTCACCTTTTGGGCTTCAGTTATCCCATCACACTCAAAGTTATTTTCAAGCCCCTCAATCCAATCCATCACCACCTCTGGTTCCATTTTCCTAATGAATATAGGTACCCCCTCCAAAGCTTTCCCACTTAGGGCTTTCAATTATTTAAGGAATGACTCCTCGGTAAGGGTAGGGTCTAGTTCAGAGGCCTCATCATCTGGGGGTACTTCCATGGAATTTCCTTCCACCTTTTCTTTTACTTCCTTGGTCTTTTTATCCACCTCATTTGATTTATGCTCCAATTGGGCTAATATCTCTCTGAGCAACCTATTATCCTCTTCTTTCTCATCCACCTTCCTGGCTAAATCCAAATCAATCACCATTGTAGACTCTCCAAATGACTCCACTAGTTGGAACGTCCACCCACAAGCCTAATATTATAGGCTCTGATACCAATCTAATAGGGATACTCCTCCAAGAACTATCCTAGTTCTTCACTAAGTCCATTTTTAGACTCCTTAGCGATTCCTCACTCTTAGGACCCTACTACTACAGGAGGTTGACCTTGCTATCCTCCTACACCCAAAATTTCCCTACCATTTCAAGCCATCTCTTCTTTCGTTAACTCATAATTGTAAGTTCATCTATCACCTACTTCTCACTCTTCCAATCATCTTGCAGGAGATGAGGGCTCCTCTCCATTCTATTCTCTCACTAAACAAATCTTCTTGACTGGTTTGGTGATCATCTTCCTTGACTCTGGCATCATAATCTCTTGCAAGTGTACTTCTATTAGTCTTCCCTAGCTAGACTATGGCCAAGCTCACCTAGGGTAAAAGATTTATTTCTTCTTAATGCATTCCTACCAAGGAACTAAAAAAAAGAGAAAAAATGTACATATACTCCATTTGTTCTATGTACAATACTAAATTAGCAGAGATCAAATGGAAGCCATTACTCACAACTTAGTTGTTCCTCATAATCCAACCAAGTACAAGAATGGATTACATAAACAAAATAAAACTACAAATGAAAATTAAACACACAAGTAACCAGAAACAAGAATTTTTGTTACTTCCAACTGGTCATTACACACAGGAATGGGGTAAGTGCAAAAAGTTGGGTACCAATTTGGCAGAAGTCTTGTAGAATTGCAAGATGTCGCTCAAAATGGGCACCCATTTTCTAAAAATGGGCACCCCAATTCAAAAAATGGGTGCCCATTTTTTTTCAAAAAGGGTGCCCATTTCTAAAATTTTTTAATTTTTTTTTATGACTAAAAATGCATTTGAACGCTTTGATTTTTTTTTTTCAGAAATGAGTGCCCACTTTTTGAATTTAAATAATGCACACCCATTTATTAAGACATGAGTAGGAAACACACATTCACCTCAGATTTTGTTTCCAAATAGGTTTGGTTTAGGCTTGGTGGAACCAAACCTATGCCTTGACCTCCAAAAATTTGGTTAAGGCATTGGAATGTCATATTTATGCCTTGTCGTAATTTTTTGAGGGCCTTCCTAATCGTATTTTTTTATGAAACAAAAAACCCATTAGATTTCTCACTGTCCTCATTTCAAAAATGTAAATTTCATAATGATATGATTATTTTGACTATTTTTGCATTATTTATTAGTTAAAAGTGGTACCTAAATGTAAAATAGTGAGGTTCACTAAAACTTTAATAACTTTTTTCTTTTAGGTTTTTTGAAAGATAAATTATATAACATCAATCTAAATATAATTATCTTGATGATAAAAAAAAAAATTTTGAAAAAATATGAAATTTTCATCAAATTATGGTGGTCGTACACCAGAGATTTTGAAAATGTGTTTTATTGTCAATTAAAAATTAATTAAAAATATATATTTAATAAAAAAAATAAGGAAAAATATGATCATCAATCTTTGGTGTCTTAGGTATATTTTCCCAGAAGGATTTGCAAAAATTCATTTATTTAGGTCAAAATATGGTGGTTGTACATGGCTATGGTATGGTCCTGAAACAAGCATTTTGAAAACATGGTTTTTAAACATTCCTACTAAAAAGAAATTTATACCATGTGGGTATTTAAATAAATTAAATATTTTAAAAGTAGACTCTGAGTAATACATTTTATATTGCTAAAGTGTTTTGATATTCAATCTCTAAGTGCCTCAAATTTAGACATCAATTGATAGGAAATTTGAAAAAAGGGAAAACACTTCCACTTTTTACCCAAAAGTGGGACTCAACTTCTTGCAGCCACCCAATAACACTAATTTTGTTTCAATAATTTCATTGAATAGAATCTAACCTTACAACTAGAAATGTTGAGGTCTTATATTGGCCTCTAATCCATTACTAAAAGGACCAAAATAGAAAAAAAAATAATCAGAACTTCCATTCTGTGTGCAGATTGAAACTGTCACGTCGGTGTAGTCAATTCCGATGGTGTGATCGAGTATTAGTTTAATATTTTACCTGTTGCTCCACTGCTAGGTCATCAATTGACATGACATGTATTGATGCTTCCCCATGGATTGGTCACCCATTGACATGATTCCCACTGACAACATCATTGGCCTTTGGTGTAACCTTTTTTACACTCCTCCGCTATTAAAATTTTGTTGATGAACTTGTCGGCATGGCTCAAGATTACCTCTGGCCCCATTTTGGCCTGACGTACCTTGATACAACTATTAGCTATCAGCCAAACACTTATATCCCAACACCATAAGACTTAGTTGAGCTGATCGTGGTGTCGGCGAGACTGCTTTTGATGCCCACATCGGTAAAACCTACCCCAACTTTGCCATCGGTGATTGGGCACCTAACGGAAACTGCATCTCACTACTCACCGATACTAACATCAATATAACTTATCCTGATGTTCATGTTGATTTAACTTCTGGTGATCTATTTTCATTGGTCATCAGCTAAACTCCAAAACAAACTCCACTATTGGTGCCCAGATGATTGGTGTATGTTCGATCGATACTTCTGTTAGTCGAACCTTGCCCGATATGACCATCGACCTTTGCTCTATCTCAAAATGAGGTTTTCTACTAGTGAAAGTTAACTTGATGACTACGATCAGGATGTGCTATGTCGACCCTATTATTGGTCTCTGCTATACCGATAGGCCAAAATTAAACACACTATGCACATTTTGTTGCTAATCAAAAAATTTCAAACCAAAATTTGTGGGGTGATTTGGCTAATCCCTAGGTGCTCTTGTACCAGAAGAAGAAGAAGAATAAGAAAAGTAGAAAGGATAAGGTATCATTGGATGAAGAGATAGTGATCCCAATTTTTGATCCAACCAAACTAATCATGATGAAATGATGAAATATGGTGAATTTTTGAAGAGAAAGGTAGTATAGAATAAACATAATCAAGAAAGGAAACAACAAGTATTATCAGATGTGAAATACATCTTCCTAAAAATTGTACCCAATACTCAAATCAATTAGAAAGCACCTATTATAGATCAGTTAGTCTCAATTATACATCAATTTAATGAATCTAATTTTGTTATTGAAGAACGAATGTTGAAGATAACTGAGCAAAAGGATAAGCAAAGGTTAGTGGAAAAACCCTTACAAAAAAAATTTGAACATAAAGTGGCACTTTCTATCATTTCTACTGAGTTGGAGGACACCATGAAGGTAATAATCAAGTTATTCCAATAGTTATGCAATGTTTCTCATTTTACACAACATGTCCTAGATAAGCTGAAAAGATAGATGAAGAGTTAAAGAAAAATGTAGAAAAATTGACTGATGAACCTTGGACATTCTAAGTTCATTATTCAAAGATTAATAATTTTATGAGCTAATAATTGGATTTGACGAAGGAAGAGGAGAATATTAGAGAAACAATACTTTAACTTCAAGCACAAATCATTCCTCATTTGGAGATCATTCAGGTAAATGTAAAGAAATCCAAGGAACTAATTTCTACACTTGAAATGTCTGTAATGGATCATAGGGTATGTGTAGGATCATGGTATGCCAAACTAGGCCCTTAAGTGGCAATGAAAATTCAGAAAATCAGGTTTAGGCCAGTTGACATAGAAATTTGAACAATTTATAAATATTATATCAAAAATATGTAAGAAGAGAATGTGTAGAAAATTGAATTTAGTTTCTAATATACTAGGCCTTTTTTGAAAAAAAAAAAATTCTATATGTTGAAAATTTCAAATTTCAATGCAGTATTACGAAAATTTCAGGAAAAAATAAGAAGTAGGTGTATGTTTGACCACCTTAAACAAAATCAAATGATAATTTTTTTTTACAAGAATATAGATATAAGTAGTAGAGTCTTGTCTAGATTTGAAACATATTTTTAGTAATTTTTTCCAAGTAAATAATTAATTATGATTTTTCTTCTACAACTTTTCCAGAATACAAAAACTCTCGTGTCTGACCATGTTAACTTAGTCTAAACTTTATCAAATTAATTTTTTTTTTAAATTTTCTTGTAGTAGGAAAAGAATATAATGTGACACATGTTTTGGATTTCAAAAATAATATACAGTTTGAAAGTTATAGCTATTTTTCAATAAGTCTATAAATCAGGACTCGAAAGATAACAAGTCGATGTATGTCTGACCATATTAAACAAAATAAAATGATAATATTTTTTTATAAGATTCTAGATAAAAGTAGTAGACTCGTGTCCAGAAGTGATGTATATTTTTTTGTATTTTTTTCCAAGTAAATTATTAATTATGATTTTTCTGCGATAAATTTTATTGAATATAAAAACTCTCATGTCTGACCACCTTAACTTAGTCTAAACTTCATCAAATTAAAAGAATTTTTTATTATTATTGTATTAGGTGAAACATAGAATGTGATGTATATTTCACATTTCAAAAAAGTTATATTGTTTGAAATTTATAGTTTTTTTTCAAAGAGTCTATCAATCAGGACTTCTTTTTCACATCACCACTTTTTGGCATACCATGATCCTACACATACCCCATATGGAAGATATTTCGTCATAACTCCAAGAACAACTTTCAACACTTGAGGCACTAAAGGAAACATGAAAAACTGCTATGACAGTGCTAAATCTTCTTACAAAGGATTTTTTGATAAACAATGAGTATTCATTGTAATTTACATTTTTTGTTTTTTGCATTATTGTCAAAAAAGGGGGATAGTAGATTGCAAATACAGGGGATAGTGAAGATAGAATATCGTTAATTATTGTTAACTATGTACTATGTATATATATGGGAGAAATGAGAAGTATATGTTGAGGGGGAGTTATCACATACCAAAGATATTAAGTTTTTGTCACTAATTCCATAGGGGGAGAATGTTACTCCTAAATTAATTTATTGTTGTGATTGGTGAAGAAAAGATGAGTTATGATAAGTGAAGAATTAGACCTCTGTGAAGAGAAAATTAGTTGATAAAGACAAGGTTGAATAATTATCGAGCACAAAGAAAAGAATTTACCTAAAATAGTGTATACCAAGAAGAATGGATACCAAACAAATAAACTTAATTGAGCACAATGGTTACCGAGAAGGAAGAGTACCAAGTAAGTATGTTAACCAAGGAAGAGTATTACCGAGCAGGAAAATCATGATAACCAAGCTGATCAAGAAAGACTACCGAGAGATACAGGATGAACATATAAGTTTGTGAAGATTCTACCGAGAAAGAAAATGGTTTACAAAAATCGGGGTAAATGTTAGGTAAGATTTATTGGGAATGAAACATGATTGTAAATGATCCCAAGGAAAAGATTGAACAAATGAAAATAAAGTAAATATTTTTGGGAAAGTTGAAATGAGTATGAATTGTTGATCTAATTATTTGAGCTTTCTAGAAGGATCCAAACCCTAGTTAGGAAAATTAATTAGGAAGCTACAAGATTAAAATATGAGAATAGATCGAGAAAAGATAGAGAGAAAGAGAGAGAGAAAGAGAGAGAATAGTGTGAAGTAGAGAGCATAGAGAAGAGATATAGCAGAAAAGGCTACCGAGAAGAGGAATTTGATAATTTTTGTGAAATCACTTAGAGAAATGTGATGAGACTGCAAAGAGCATAAAGGATCTAACCTAGCATACAGGTAGAGGCATTATTATAGATCATTTATTATAGGAATACATTGTTGTTTTTGTATTCTCAAATCCCACATATTGGATAGGCTTTAACAAGATTTTTATATTGTAAATATCTAAACAGAGTGCACACTATAATGAGTGTTGCAAAATCTTTTTACAAGGTAGACTTTAGTAAGTCTTTTTATTACTCCTAAAAGGCTCATATGAGGTATAGTGAGGATTTAAGGTATATAGTGTTAGGAATTAGTCCTTAAAAGGCCTTTTAAAGGATGTTTTAAATGATATTAAGATAAAGGGATAAAGATTTGTTGAGTTGACAACTATGTTGTCAACTTGACAACAATAAACTAAATGTAACAGTCATTTAACTAAGTGAATCTCGGTTGCAGAGAAGTTGCAATCTATTAAACTGACTTGGGAAGGCTATTTTGGGTTGTGTGAGGGTGAATGAGAGTAAGGGAGTAGTTTAGGGAGTTTGATAGAGTGTTTGTGTATCGAAGGAAGAAATGTAATGAAGTTTAAATCAATAAACTTGTAATTCCTTTCAAATTGTCTATTCTCTACTGTAAGGTTATATTCCTCTTTTTGGTGTTCTAAAACTCTTCATTCAATGCATGGTTGAATAGGAAATGTAGTAGTTTGAAGGTGGATTAAGTTACTTTATTTCCATGCAAGATTTACATTTCTTTAGTACACTATATCATGTTCATTTAACTTATAAACACAACTTTTAGATCAAAATGGATTAAGTCTCCAATTCATTGTCTCACTGTGATAGTCTACACCGACCTGTGCAAATGTATTGGCATAACCCTTAGATTTTTTTCTCTAACTCAAAATATCATTTAGACACCTTCATACCTTGTTAGGTTCTACTAAGGGGTGGACCCCTACTATTATATAAGGGAGAGGTTTCATATTATATATGTAGTAGGAGAACTCCCATTCTTCAAACCGATATCAAGTTAGTTAGCCCCACCTATCTGATTAGTCAGTAGGAGCCCAACCAGGGCCTTTGCTTCTCTCTACCCATACAATTTATAGGGGTTCTAGTCATGTTTTAATGCATGCATAGGATCCATCCAATGTCTATATCCTGTGGGAAGGTAGTTAACTCTTTCCTTATTTTTCCATTGGCCAAACATTAATTAACAATTGATCGAGAGGCCCCTACTATTTTAAGGGCTTGTTTTAACTAATAATATTAGTGGCAGATGAAGCACTATTTTAATTTCAATCTATCGCATCTATTTCAAAACCAATTTAAACCCACAACAATCATTTGAAGTAAAGGATTGTCTTTAGTTAGAATGCACTTACAGGTGGTCGATTCAAGCATTTGTGGCCATCCTTCAGCTCTCCTTTGGTGCGTAATGGCACTGGTCTGCTCTATCATGCAACATAATGAATTGAACTGATACTTTTTTTCTAACTTATGGTTGTGTTCATCTAAATTTTGATAAATCATCTTGGTCATCAAAATTTAGATGAACATGGGCATGGATTAAAAAGAACAAATTTTTCCTTCTACATTTTGACTAAGCAAAACCATTTTGCAAGTTCGTTAATAATGTTGGTTGAAAACTAGGGTCAAATGTACTAGTGTATCTTTGGAGGCAATGATGAAGCAAGTGAGAGATTTTTAGATGAAATGAATGATGAATTTAAAATGAGCATCATTGGTGAGATGAAATACTATTTGGTATTACAAATTACACAGAACAAGGATGGCATTTTCATATCACAAACAAAATATCTTAAGGACTTATTGATAAAGTTTTTAATGGATAATTGTAAACCAATTGTAACTCTTATGGTAACTGGATGTAAATTGTCAAGCAAGGATGAATCACCAAGTGCAGTACAAACAAGATACAAATCTATGATTGGAAGACTACAATACTTAACACACACAAGACTTGATATAGCTAATACAGTTGGGATTGTAGCTAGATTTCAAGCAGAATGTAAAGAGACACAGGCTGCAGTAGTAAAGAGGATTTTTAGTTATTTAAAGGGTACACCAGATTATGGGCTATGGTATGACAAATAACATGATTTCGCATTATGTGCATACACTGATGCAAAATGGGGAGGAAATGTTGATGAAAAAAAGAGTAAAAGTGGTGGAGCTTTCTTCTTGGGAGGAAGATTGGTCTCCTAGTTGAGCAGGAAATAGAATTGTATATCACAGAGTACAGCAGAAGTAGAGTATGTTGTAACTAAAAATAATTGCAATCAAATCACTTGGATGAAGGAAATGTTGATGGATATTGGCATTGAATTTACTAATCCTATTATCATATATTGTGATAATACAAGTACAATCAGCATGTCAAATAATCTAGTATTACATTCAAAGACCAAACATATTGCAATAAAGTATCATGTTGTGAGACAAAAGGTTGTAGAAAAAGAAATTAGATTAGAGTATATTAGCACAAATGAGAAGATAAAAGATATATTCAAAAAACCTTTGACTAAGGATACTTTTGAGTATCTGAGAGGTAGGCTTGGGCTGATTCCCTAACCCTCTTTAAAGTAATAGATGCAGGAATGCATCAGTCCAACATGATCAAAGCACTATACTTATTTGGTCTAGATGCTTGATGCTTCTCCTATGAGGGAGCATATTTTCTTAAGTTGAGTCATTAAGGACTCTTATACATGAGTTTTCTACGGTATATTTTGATACTTAGGTACTTTTGCAAAGTGTATTGGACATGATTGAACTTTGATAATTGGCATATTAACACCTTTGTCATTGATGTCAATGGGAGAGAGATATGCATGAAAATATTGAGCATAAAACCTTAAGAGAAGACTCAATGAGGGAGACATGAGTATGAGAGTTATTACATGCAGACGAGGAAGAAATATATTGATAAATATCAATGAGAGAGATTACTAAAATATAATGACAAGATAGGACTAGATGGTTTTTCATCTATGTTTCCATCAATTCCAAAGGGGGAGATTGTTATCATGAATGATAATGAATGTTGCTAGCAAGGAAGATTGGATGTTGATTAGAGATGATTGAGTTCTTATATGTTACATTCATGACTAGGTTTGTCATGGATGCCAACATATATGCTTTCTGGACAGAGTTAACAGAGTTACATGCACAAATTCATTTGGAAAGGTTTTATACTGATGAATTGAGTTTTGCAAAGATTTATTAGAATTTAGGAATTTGATGATTTGGTTGAAAGTGCATAAAAATTTATGAATATATATATTCAATTTATGTGAAGTTTACTAAAGATTGTTCACAGTGAGAGCTTCTAGGAACTGGTGACAGTTATTTGATATTTATTGTTTCGGCAAGGTTGAAGCTAGTTCAGTGATGTTTATATGTTGTTGAAGACATGTTCAAGATTCTTGGAAAAACATGGCAAAATCTACTTTGTATTCCATGAATACTTATGGACGATGTGAATGTTGTTACTTCTTTGAGAGCTAACTGTAGATTAATATTTTTATGGAAGTGTTTAGATGTAATGAAACATGTATTGTACATTCTTATTGGTATTTTATAAAATTACTTTTAAATTGAGAAAGCCTTTTGGTGGACTCAATAATCATTAGGACTTGGTATAAAGGAAAGGGTATCATGAAGTTATCATGTGGTCAACAAATATTATGTGAGATTTGAATGCTAAATGTTTATGATCTGAGAATAAGATGATGTTTTTGGTATGATGAGGACTTAAAAGGAACTATAGAAGAAAAGAGAGTTGTTATTTTAGTCAGTTCACTCTTGCATGTGAACTATCTTGAAGATTGTTTAGTGAAGACAGTCTTGAATAAATTTGGACAATGGGTTCGGTTGCCTTCATTGTGTTTCTCATCAACTCTTCACAGGGTTGTGATCTTTTAGCAGCGATCCAAAGTCTCCTCACATGGTCTTATATGTACTGATTGCATTTTACTAGACTTCTAACAAGGTCTATCCTTTCACAAGGAACATTAATATTAGTACATCATTTTGTGGGGGTGACCCCACAATAGTGGGTTACACTTTTTTAGAAATGTTGATTTTTGTTGAAATAACACTTTTTTAATAAAATATGATGATTTAATCCTTGAGAGGTTCCATTTGAAAGAATTAATTACAAATGGTTAGCTCAAATCTTCTTAGACAAAAAAAAATTGATATAACATCTATACTCCTCATTCATACCTACAATGGAGTCTCCTTCGCACCTATTAAAATGCTGACAAAAAGTCACATCAACTTTATCTTTTGGAAAATCAAATGAATCCATTTGAAAAACCTATCTATGTAGTAAGGTGCTACTGAGAAAAATATATCTAATGATTATAATGTTAATATATATTAAGTTTATTATGCCTTTGTATTTTTAGTTTTACTAAACATAGATATTTCACCATATGTCTACCTCTATGTTTGAAACTTATCAAAAAATAGAAAATGAGAGAAAAACATTCTAAAAAATATCTATGTCGTAGGTATTGAAGTTCTCTTTCTATTAAAAAAAATAAAAATGAAATTGGACAAATACACGACAAGTTATAAGCTATGTAGTCAAGGTATGCCAAAATTACGGTTTAGTCAACTTAAAATGTTAATTTAAAATATGAAATAATCATGATAATGCCATCAAACCAATTGCATTCCCTCCTTATGGATGTTATAAAATTAAATTCGAAAGAAGCACATTGATATCTATTTTAGGAAAAAAGTTATGCTCTATGAAAACAATGTAACTCTTTGAAAATGATGTTTTCAGCAACATACCAGTTTTCGTGGGAGAGAGAAAAAACCATTCAAATCAATTAAAAAATAAAAATAAAAAATATATTTTAGATAGAAAATACTAAAAGATTATAATTTACTTCATCTTCTGATTCCTAACGGTTTAACGACAATATGCATCTGAATCAGAAAGTTTTTTTCAAACTGTAGAGTTTAGTGTCCGTTTAGGCATAAAAGTGTAACCCACTATTGTGGATTAACCTGTCATGGACATCATTCCCACCAAGGTTTTCCCTCTAATCAAGAGTTTCCCTAGTTAACAAATCTGGTGTTATTGTGTATGTTTATTATCTTGTAGTTATTGATGTTATTGATTACAAGTTTAAGATTTGATAGAGTTAAATTTAAGCAAATTAAGCTAACAAATGAATGACCCCCCCTCCATCTCAGTTGTGTTGGTGGAATTTAATTTCTAACATAAACTCTTCCTCCTTAGTATCAGTCTAATCTTCCCCTTTTGACTCATGAGTAGTTTTACCCACACTAACTATCCTCCCCCTCTCAAATAGGAATAAAATTTGAAGGAGCGGGGAGAGCCTTGAAATGGTCGTCAATTAAAACAAGCAAGCCCTCATGTAAAATAGGGTATTTTTTTGGGCTCTCCCTATAGTCATTGATACTTGTAGTAAGAGAAGACAATAGATAATAAGGCAGAGAAATGCTATTATGGTGCCTAAAATCATTCAAAAAGACAAAGTGGTGGCTAAAGGTCCTATTGAAATGACTATTAAGGATTAGATACTCCATACTTACTTTCAACACTTGCCTCCAAATGAGCTTGATGATCCTAGTTTGTAGTAGCTTTGTGATTTTTACTTAAACTTCTCTCTCTCTTCCTCTAGCTTAGGAAATTTCTGCACCACAGATCTCAGAGTACTTATGGTCCCTATAAAACTACATATCATCCAAAGAAAGAATTGTCACCTCCACAATCAGCTTGTCATCCACTGTAACCTTCCTCTAGACGCGTCACCTCCACAATCGTAACCTTCCTCCAATGCAAGGTGATGCAACCCTCATTCCAATGATCGAAAAATACTTTTTCACTTTCTTATTTTGGCAATGCAACTTTTCAAGGTATGGGCCAAGTCCACCCCTCTTCACAATATGCCAAATGGTGGGCTTCCTTCTCATTTTTTTACAATCCAAGGGCTAGAATCTGCATATTTTTCCACCCATTTTTAAATTAACTACATTGTAGAGCTTAGAGATAGTAGATGTAATAAGGAAATAAACAAGGAGAAAAATTCCGATCGGGACCCAAAATAATCACAAAGTGTGTGAATGATAATGAAACCACAATTTCTTCAAATCATCGACATTCAATAAAATTATGATAACGTCATACTTCCAAAGGGGAAATCTACCACATTGTCTTATGATGGACAATCTCATCATGACTTGGTAATGCCTCTTAAATATACCCCATGGCTTATCTCATGATGAAGGAGGGCTATGATGTTAGCCTCCAACTTGTACCCAACCTTCCATGTAAGAATCCCATTGTCGATGACACCTTTTATGGTAGAATAGTCAACAACCATATTCACCTCCCTATAAGCATGGGAGATCACAATCAACACATAACACAAGAGATTTAACGTGGAAAACTTGTGAAGGGAAAAACCACCTGGGACCAGCAACCCAAAAATTGTTCACTCTTCTGAAGTGAGGTCAGTGAAGACCCAAACCTATTAAAGGTTACAAACACACTGTGAGGTGTGACCTTGTTAGAGGATTTTAGACCAACTGTTATCATCCAACCAGCATTCACTATGGGGTTGACAGGATAACAAATGTACACTCTATGAATGACATTACAAGACTTTCTAGTCCACTTTGTTAAGAGATTTATTTGTTTACAATGGTTAAAATGTAACAACAGTTGATCTGATCATAGCACAACTTCAATTGCATATTATTAGATCTATATTAAGCTCATTCAAATCCTCTGATCAATATATCAATTTTGTTTCAATCAATATTCAGTAACTTATTGTCACTCAGTAATAGCTTTCTGACGCTCGGTAATCTCTGTATTTTGGTTCTCCTTAACCAGTCTGATCAGGCATCCATAAAGCTTGTTCACGCGATATCTCTATAGTCTCCTTCTTCTGGCATGATTTCACCATGAAATTCTAGTCTCTTAAATAGACGAATAAACCATTTTAATTACATCCATCAGATTTTGTCACTTAATCTCATTTGTTATTTTGTTGCTTTAACCTTCCTCGATTGATGTGTCAGTAACACATTTTGTTTCAATCCCTTAGATCTTCTTCAAATTATGTTAGTCATCGATCTTCGTAACAAACATTATCTTCAACTCTGTAATCATAACACTTTACAGCTCATCAATTTCCATCGGCTAAACTAATCATTTAGTTCTTTTCTTCTGGTCGGTTAACAAAGAAATGTATCAATCAACACAAGCTCAGTTTATAATGTGCTCGGTATACACTACACTGCATCAGTGTATACTGAAATGGTTCTTTAACCGACAACACTACTTTGTGCATTTTGCTCTTATCCTTCATCATAGATGAATGCAACATAATCAAGTCAATAACATAAGGTCATAGACTCATTCATAAGTTACCCAATGTATTCCTTATCCTTATATGTCATATCCATCTTCCTCATGTAGATATATTTTTTCTTCATCTCTTTTCTTCTTGTTTCTACAGATGTTTGGGTATAGTAACTTACAAGATAAGTATTGTCAAAACTAGTTGACATCAATGACAACATATTACTAATTTAACCATCTTACATATCTAATCAACAACTCAGTGATCTTAAATCATAGATCTTCAAGTTATGCAATTTATTCAAATCAATTGTAGTTCATCAATCTCTCCCTTTGGCATTGATGGCAACACAAGCAATATGAAATATGTCATACACATACCAAACATGTATTCTACAACTCTGTCAACAAATGTTGTAATGGTACAAGCTCTCCCTAGCTTAATATGTTTAATCACTATGCTACATAAAAGCATTTGTAAGTGTAGACTAACTTCTGCAGATATGATCTTTTCAGCTCGCAGGTTTTTTTCTGTTCTTAGTAACTGATCTTCAATTCTCTCCCTTTTTTGTATTTCTCTCCCTTTGTCTTTGGCTTCATATTCTTCATATTGATCTCTCTCCCTTTGAAAACAATGCCAAAGAGAAATAAAAATATACAACTTTGTAGTAGCCATGTAACTCTCTATTGTTTAGTGCATTCTCTATATCTCAGTATACTATTATGCAAATATGTTCCACTACTTCAACCTTTCACAACCTTAGACAGAAGTCCAAAGTGTGAACTCTGCTACATCAACATGTATGATCTTCTGATAAGATTAGGCTGATGCAACCTCCAGATCACCTTAGTGACCGGTAGATAGGGGACGGACCCCAAGTCCAGTCCTCAAGTATTCATATGTATCCTTCAGTAAAGGCTTTGTAAATATGTCAGCAAGTTGTTCTTTTGATGTAACAAATTCTAGCTTCACTTGCTTCTCCTCTACTTGTTCCCTTAAGTAGTGATACTTAATAGATATATGCTTTGTTTTAGAATGCATCACCAGATTCTTTGAAATATTAATTGAACTAGTGTTATCATAGTATATAATCACCAGCTCAGTGATTACTTCATTCATTCCTTCTAACACTTGCTTGATATATGCAATATTTGAATAGTTAGTAGCAGCAACAACATACTCTGCTTCAGCTGTAGATTGGGAAATGCAAGCTTGTTTCTTACTTGTCTATGCAACAAGTCTTTCACCAAAGAAGAATGCTCCTCCAATGGTACTCTTTCTATCATCCACATTTCCAGCCCAATCAGCATCGATGTATACCTTCAGTTCAAACTTGCCTTTCTTAGGATACCACAGTCTATAATCTTTAGTTTTCTTTAGGTATCTTAAGATTCTCTTTGTAACAACTATGTGTGACTCTCTAGGGTTTGCAGAAAATCTAGCAACTATTCCAACAACATGTGCTATATCAAGTCTATTGTGAACTACATACATTAACTTACCAATCATGGATTGGCACAGTGTCAGGTTTACCTCAGTAGTTCCATCTTCTTTAGTTAGTTTACATCCAGTAGCCATCGGTGTTCCCACAGGTTTAGCATCTTCCATGCCAAATGTCTTCAATACTTCCTTTATATATTTAGATTGTGTGATGAATATACCATCATTCTGTTGAATCACTTGTAAGCCTAGAAAGAACTTAATCTCTCCAAACATAGACATTTCAAATTCACTTTTCATTTAATCAGAAAATGACTTACATATATGATCTTGTCCTCCAAATATTATGTCATCCACAAATATCTCAGCAATCAAGATATTGTCATCAGAATTTCCTTTCATGTACAGATTACTGTTCTCACTTGTTCTAACAAATCCAATACTCAGCAAATAGTTATGCAGCCTCTCATACCAAGCTCTTGGTGCTTTCTTTAAACCATATAAAGCTTTATGTAATCTACATACCATATCTTTGTTTTTTGGATCAACGAACCCTTTAGGTTGTTCTATGTAGAATTCTTCTTCAAGTATCCCATTCAAAAAAGAAGATTTAACATCCATTTGGTAAACTTTGAACTTTTTGTGTGTAGCATATGCAAGTAACATTCTAACTCCTTCTAATCTAGTAACAGGTGCAAAAGTCTCACCATAATCTATTCCTTCCTCCTATGCATATCCCTTGCATACTAACCTAGCATTGTTTCTTGTTACCTCTCCTTAATCATTAAGCTTGTTTCTGAATATCCACTTAGTAGGGATAACATTCTTGTCCTTAGGTCTGGGTACTAAACTCTAAGTTTTTTTCTTCTCTATCTATTCTATTTCCTCTTTCATTGCATTAACCCATTCATCATTTTCTAATGCAACTTTTACATTCTTTGGTTCATAATCACAAACTAGATATGTACATTGTCTTGCTTTACTTCTTGTTTGCATGCCAGCTTATCTGTCTCCAATGATTTGTGTCTCAGGATGATGTCTTATGATAAATCTCACCAGTATCCAATCTCTTCTTTCTTGTTCATCTTGTGCAGGTTCATTTTCTTTCTCGGTAGTTACTTCCTACTCTTCAGTTTCTTTTTCCTGTTCCTCAATATTGTTTTCCTGTTGACCAGTTGTCACTGTTTGCGACATTGGTAGGTACTTTGGTTGTTCAATGTAACTGAATCTACCATAGTCTTTCAGTTGCTTTGTGCTTTCCTCTACATTCTTATCATCAAACTCATCAACCTAAACATTAGTACTTTCAATCATTTTATTAGTTACTTTGTTAAGACACTTGTATGCTTTACTTTTAGTGGAATATCCCAGAAATATCCCTTCATCACCTTTTGAGTCAAACTTCCCATTTCTTTCATCTTTTAGAATAAAGCATTTACTTCCAAATACTCTGAAATAACTTACAGTGGGTTTGTGATGAAACCATAACTCATAGGGTGTCTTATTAGTGTCCTTCTTTAGTTGTACTCAGTTTAGAACATAAACAATTGTGCTGACAGATTCTCTCCAGTATGTCTGAGCAACATTCTTTTGTAACATCAGTGTCCTTGCACAGTCAACTATTGACCTATTCCTCCTCTCAGCTATTCCATTTTGTTGTGGTGTCCTCGGTATAGCAACCTATCTTTTAATACCATGCTCATTACAAAAGTGAGTAAATTCATCAGAAATAAATTCACCTCCTCGGTCTGATCTTAAGCATTTCCATTCTTTACCAGTCTCTTTCTCAACTTTTTCTTTATACCACTTGAACATCGTAAATGCCTCTGATTTTTTCTTTAAGAACATGACTGTCATTAATCTAGTATAATCATGAACAAAAAGAATAAAATATATGTCTCCATAGTAACTTTGAGTTCTCATAGGACCACATAGGTCGGTATGCACTAACTCAAGTAATTTATTTGTTGAATAATATTTTCTTTTGAAACTAGACTTTGTCATTTTACCTTTCTGACATTCATGACACATAACATGATCAGGCTTAGATAAGTTAGGCAGACCTCTAACCTTTTTCTTTTTACTAATCTTAATCATGTTATCAAAATTCACATGACATAACATTTTATGCCACAACCATGCATCTTCATCTTTCATCATTAAACAAGAAGACTAATCATTATCAAGATAAAACAAATTACCTCTTGATTGTGTTCTAGATCTAATAAGTCTTCCTCCATCATCAAATATCTTCACTTTCTTGCTCTCAAAAGCAACTCGGTGGCATGAATTTTTTAGTTGTGCCACACTTAGCAAATTATAGTTTAAACCTTTTACCCAATAAGTATTTTCACATCTAATTTTATCATTTATCATCAGGGATCCTTTTCATCTAACCATAAAAGGTGCATCATTACCCATTCTAACAAATCCTCCATTGTGTTCTTCAAGATGATCAAATTTCTCTTCATCACCAGTCATGTGGGGTGAACCCACAATAGTGGGTTACACTTTTTTGCTTGAACGAACACTGAACTCTACATTTTTAAAAATAAAATTGAATTCAGATGCATATTGTTGTTAAAACGTTTGAAATTAAAAGATGAAGTAAATTAGAGTATTTTAGGATTTTCTGTCTAGATTCTAAATATATTTTTTATTTTTATTTTTGAATTGATTTGAATGATTTTTTCTTTCTCCCACAAAAACTTGTATGTTGAAAAAAAAATGTCATTTCGAAAGAGTTACTTGGTTTTCATAGAGCATTTAAATTTTTTTCTAAAATAGATATCAATGTGATTCTTTCAAATTTAGTTTTTTAATATCCATATGGAGGGCATGCAATTTTTTTCATGACTTTATCACTATTATTGCATATTTTATTAACGTCTAAAGTTGACTAAACCGTAATTTTGACATACCTTGACTACATAGCTTATAACTTGTCATGTATTTGTCCAATTTAATTTATTTATTTTTAATAGAATGAGAACTTCAATACCTAGGGCATTGATATTTTTTAGAATTTTTTTTCTCTAATTTACTATTTTTCCATAAGCATCAAACATAGAGGTAGACATATGGTGAAATATCTATGTTTAGTAAAACTAAAAATCTAAAGTCATAATAAACTTAATATATATTAACATTATAATCATTGGAAAAAATTTTCTCAATATTACCTTACTAAATTTAGGTTTGTCAAATGGATTTATTTTATCTATCAAAAGATAAATTCGAAGTGATTTTTTATCAGCATTTTAATAGGTGCGAAGGAGACTCCATTGTAGGTATGAATGATGATTATAGATGTTATATCTATGTTTTTCTT
Organism: Chamaecyparis obtusa; assembly: GCA_027943335.1. NCBI lineage: Eukaryota > Viridiplantae > Streptophyta > Pinopsida > Cupressales > Cupressaceae > Chamaecyparis > Chamaecyparis obtusa. Next base: position 531,024 of record BSBK01000583.1, read on the forward strand.
ATCTAATAGGCTTTGAGATAATCATTTGTAATTAATTCCTTAAAATGGAACCTCTCAAGGCTTAAATCATCATATTTTATTAAAAATGTGTTATTTCAGCAAAAATCAGCATGTCTAAAAAAGTGTAACCCACTATTGTGGGTCACCCTGACATGATGTGTACAACCACTATCTATGATCCATGTATCATTTTTATTAACCTTAGAGATAAGTGTTGTCTCTACATACTTTTCATCTTCTTCTGATTCATCCTTCATTGCAACAAATACTACCTCCACATCTTCATCAGTGTCGATATCGGTGACATCTTCTTCTGCAATGTAGCACACCTTCTTGCCATTATCATTATTGTCTCAGTTGCCTCCATTGTAGTGTTGGTAACTTATGTTGCCTCTTCTCCCATATCTTCCTTCACTAGATCGGTCTTTGTTTTTGTCATCATCTTTCCTGTGTGGACATCTAGTAGCAATATGACCAACCTCTTTATAATTAAAGCATGCTAAAGGTAATTTACCTCTATACCTTCCTTTACCTTTAGGGAACCTTCTGGCCATAAGAGCTTTAAGTTCATCAAGTTCATCATCAGTATTGCTATCACTATCATCATTCTTATTTCTACTACTAGACTTACCAATCTTTAGAGAAGACATAAAAGTAGATTCAAAAGATGGTACAACACTATTATCAAAGTTATTCAGATCAAAGGTTGTAAGCTTACCAATCAGATTATCAAGAGTAAGGTTGTTACCATATGCAGACCTAGTTTCATGAATTGTAGATATTTTGATTGCATAAATCGGCAATAAGGTTTTGAGAACTTTTCTTACCATTGTCTCTTCGTCAATAACACCATCAGATGCTCTAATAGCATGTACTACCTCTTTTAGTCTATTTGTGTACTGCACAATATTTTAACCTTCCTTCATCTTCATATCATCGAATCTTCCCCTTACTCTTTCAACTCTGGCTCTTTTGACATTCACATCACCACTATAAAATTGAGCAAGTTTATCCCACATATCTTTAGCAGTAGTGCAATTTTTAATATCTTCAAATTCAACATCGATATAGGTAGCATCAATCTCCATCATAGTAACATTATGTTCATGCCCGTCTCTTAGTTGATCAAGGGTCAAGGGACCAGTGGGCAGTGCAATGTAGCCATTCTCCATTAGTGTAAGGGCAGGATTCTCAATTCCAGATATGCAGTTTCATTCGGCTTTGTCATACTGTGAAGTTATCCTTGTTTAGCTTTGGCACTTCCCTCTTATACATTTTGAGATCTTTGTGTTGAAATCCTTAAAACTTTGTTCCAAGCAACCAATGCTCTGATACCAATTGTTAGAATAACTAAGAGGAGGGTGAATCAGTTAACCACAGTCCCAATCACAAAATGTATATCCAAAAACAATTTACTAAAACTTCTACAGATCGATAAAGTAAAATAGTATTATGTTTATGCTTTTACCAATTACCAATTAATAACATATAGTGATTACCGATCAAATCTAATATGCAACATGTAAAGTATGAAAACAAACAATCATCACAATCAACACATAACATAAGAGATTTAACGTGGAAACCCTGTGAAGGGAAAAACCACTTGGGACCGATAACCCAAAAATTGTTCACTCTTCTGAAGTGAGGTCGGTGAATACCCAACCTTGTTAAAGGTTATAAACACATTGTGAGGTTTGACCTTTTTAGAGGATTTTAGACCAACTGTTATCGTCCAACCAACATTCACTATGGGGTTGACAGGATAACAAATGTACACTCTATGAATGACATTACAAGACTTTCTAGTCCACTCTGTTAAGAGATTTATCTGTTTACAATGGTTAAAATGTAACAGTAGTAGATATGATCACAACACAACTTCAATTATAGATTATCAGATCTATGTTAAGCTCATTCAAATCCTCTGATCAATATATCAATTCTATTTCAATTAATATTCAGTAACTTATTGTCGCTCGATAATAGCTTTCTGATGCTTGGTAATCTCTGCAGTTCAGTTCTCCTTAACCAGTCTGATCAAGCATGCATGAAGCTTGTTCACACGATATCTCTGCAGTCTCTTTCCGACATGATTTCACCATGAAATCCTAGTCTCTTAAATAGACGAGTAAACCATTTTAATTCCATCCATCAGATTTTTCCACTTAATCTCATTTGCTAATTTTGTCGCTTTAACCTTCCTCAGCTAATGTGTCATTAACACATTTTGTTTCAATCCCTTATATCTTCTTTGAATTATGTTAGTCGTCGATCTTCGTAACAAACATTGTCTTCAACTTCATAATGATAACACTTTACAGCTCATCAACTTCCATCGGCTAAACTAATCATTTAGTTCTTTTCTTCTACTCAGTTAACAAAGACATGTGTCGGTCAACACAAGCTTGGTTTATACTGTGCTCGGTATACACTACACTGCGTCGGTGTATAATGAAATGGTTCTTTAGTCGACAACACTGCTTTGTGCATTTTGCTCTTATCCTTCATCATAGATGAATGCAACATAATCAAGTCAATAACATAAGGTCATAGACTCATTCATATGTTACCCAATGTATTCCTTATCATTATCTATCATATCCATCTTCCTCATGTAGATATATATGTTCTTCATCTCTTTTCTTCTTCTTTCTACAGATGTTTGGGTATAGTAACTTACAGGATAAGTATTGTCAAAACTAGTTGACATCAATGACAACATATTACTGATTTAACCATCTTACATATCTAATCAGCAACTCAGTGATCTTAAATCACAGATCTTCAAGTTATACAATTTATTCAAATCAGTTGTAGTTCATCATGAAGATGGTGGCAATGAAGGAAACTATAAGGAACACTATCAATTCTATATAGAGGATTGGTAGCGGCTTTGTAGCAAGTTCAATATAGTTACAATGCCACTCATTAGGGACAATGTCCCTTCTTTTGGTTTTGTTTGATAGGTGTCATCTTGAGGACCATATGGACAATATTTATATTCTTTCTATTTTAAGTTGGAACAAATGCTATTATAATTATTGATATAGCCTTTGTTGGCTTTTCTATCAGTCTATTAGTAGATTAGATAATTTGTTGGGTGATAGATTTAGAGGTTTTAACTCATTTTTGAAGACTATGGATATTACTTAGTTGTCGTTGTTTTTAATATTAGTTTTGTTGCTAATATGTTGTACCGTTAATCTGCTATTTGTACAACGTTTCTGCTCTTGCTCTAATGGAATGACACCCTAGTTTCTTTCCGCATTTAATATAAAAATTAATTAAATTTAAGTAAAATATATAAACTTTAGTCACGAAAAAAAGTTAATATGAAAAAAAAATTATAATGTACGATTGATTGAAAAGATGATTTTTAATAACTAGATACAAATAAAAATATTGCAACTTGCCTACAACAAGCACTAATAAAATATTTAAATAATGAAAATTAACTAAAATAAACTAAAAGTAACATGAGAAGTTGTTATATTATATATAAATACAATATAATGAAGTATTATATGATGAAATATTAATGTTAAATTTAATGATTTAAATAATATATTTATGCATAGATGCAACCATTTTGATTGTTTCTATTTACCATTCCTATTTATGGCTACATTGAAGGGACTTGTTGACTCCATGTTAACAAGAATTATAAAAAAAAAATTAAAATCTTATTTTTTCAAACAAACTTTGTTTTCAAGTGGCATGTCCCCACACAACTGCTTTAAGTGCAATTTATGCCAAATCCAAATCTTGAGGACCACGCCATTCATAGTCTCTTCGAGCCCACCAGATGGATACAGAATATTCGGGGGGGACAAAAGCAGTGGATATTCCTCTGATGACACAAATGGATATTCCTAAAATCACTAAGGTATTTCAATAGGTTTTCACACTCGAGTAAATTTTGAATTTTTAAAAGGTTTTGAAAGCAAACTCGTTGATAAGGATCTCTTTAAAAGAGAACTCGTTTTTATGTATATATTTTATTTAAGTTATAAATTTAATTAAAAGAAATGAAAATGATATTGTTGTGCATGTTTTATATTAAAAAAATTAAATATAGATATATTAATAGCATTGGTTAAAATATTAATTCAATTTAAATGTTTTTATTTCACCAATAATAAATGAATAACTTTAAATAAGTTGCAGTGAAAAATAAAGTCATTTAACAATTATAAAGATATGTTATACTTAAAAAATTGATGATATATTTGGAAAATTTCTTAAATTCAAATTTATTTTTCTGATATTTATTGAAATGGTCCCTTTCCACACATACACATGCTTTTAAGGGAGTCAAATGTTTCATAGTTAATAGACATCTATGGTAATATTTTTAAATAATTTTAGTCTCCTTTCCTCAACTTCGCATCTATTAAAAAAACTTATGTAAAAGATAGTAAGAGATTCTCCTTTTTATGTATTTTCAAAGTGACATCTCTAAGATCTTTTACATAGATTTTTTTAAAATATAGATATATTAATAGCTTCATTAATATGGAAAATACTTTACAACTATTTTAATAAATCAAATTTTTTCATCTCCCTAATAAACTTACAAAAGTTACAAAGAAAAATATTACAAAAGTTACAATGAAAAATATTATGTCATTTAACATTCATCCAAAAGTATCATACCTAAAAAGTGATGTTATATTTGAGAATTTCCTACACCCAAATGTATCCTTTGAATGCCTATTGAAATGGTCTTACAAATGCTTCATAGCTTATTTCATAACAATTTTAGTCTCTCTTACTCAACTTCACATTTTGAAAGTTGGTTTCTTTTATTTATCTTTTCATAATCATGAGATATAATTACAAGTATCACCGGTAACATTTTTTGTAACATTTTTTTAATTATTATAATACATCATTTTGAAAAGATAAACTTTAGATGTGTAAATCTTACAAAAATGATGATATATCCTAAAAATCTTTGTACCAATTTTATTTGTCTTGTTAAAATATTTATAGTAAATAAAGTTACAAATGTCAACTCTATTTTTTCATTTTATGATATGTCAATTCTGACTTTTGAAAAAATCAACTTTATAATTTTTGTAAATTCTTAATGTCCAAATTAAGTATAAGAGTAGTTGGTTTGTGTCCTCTTTGTATTGATATTATTAGAATTCTATATAGAATGTCATTTTCAAATAACATCTTTCACTATCTATTAAACACAACCATAACATATATTAGTGGTGTTGTTGGAACACTCCTACATTAATATATTATATATTAAATATACTCTTAATTTTTATTTACAAAACATACTTCAATCCAAAAATAAAAGATTAAATCATTCAATTAATAGGTCCACACTAAATTTTATCATTTCAACTCCTCCAAATATACATTATCCTCCAAATATACATTGTCTACTTTAAATAATCTTTATATTCTGATGAAATTATTTAGCTAATTTTAAAAATATTTAGGAATTATTTGTGAAGTCAGTTTTCCCATGAATATTATTTTTTCCCTACTTATTAAACATAGAAAAATTCTATTCATCAATGACATCTTTTTAAACATGAATGAATGTAAAGAAAACTTAAGTTCATATCTGGAGACAGACAAACTTATAAATTTAAATAATTAAAGAATTGTGCAAACTCTATTAAAAACAGACGCAACGCAATTCAATTCCGTGATAGGTTGCAAATATTTCCAACATGGCCAAAACATTTCCAACGTGGCCAAACATCATGACATTTGAAGTGCTCTGAAAATTTTCATTGCGATCAACGTGACATATATTAATGAGGAAAACATTCTTCATGAGAAATGACATTTGAAGTGCTCTCAAGATTTTCAATGTGATCAACGTGCCCCACGTTTTCAAAGTGCTCCACGCCCTAACGAGCAAAACATTTCCAACGTGATCAATGTGGTATAAAACACTCTTTTTTTTAAATAAATGAACGTTTACAAGGGATCAAATTCCTATGACAAATTTTACACATTTGAAATGTGCATTTTACTCCCATTATTTGATTCCATGAATGTTGGTAGGTAATATAATTGGATTATATATATATATATTGTATAGGATAATGAGAGTAGATTTTTAGTTTTGGTTAAACAAATTTAATTATAATCATTATGATTTTGACTATGTTAAATTCTATGTGAAAGTTTATTCAATTGTTGGGAGATTCACATTGTTTCATATTTAGTAAGCACATATTTTTGATAAAGTAATGTAGCAAAATAGGGGTGCTAACCCTATACAACTAGCCACAACTACGAGAAACGACATTAACAAACTAACAACAGAGTAACATTGTCAGCACAGGGACAACCTCAATAGATTAGCAAGATTAGATTATTAACCATCTAATGGTAAACATTGGTAAGCACCCTCACATCACTATCAAAAACTCGAAGAAGGAACAAAGAAGAAACAACTAAACTATAACTAGCGTAGTGCACGAAAACTAAAATAGTAGTAATACCCATAATAATATCGATCCAAAAAATAACAGGGTCCATCGTAGTGTTCATCATAACAATTAAACGAGTTTTAAACATTGACCTCTTAGGGTCATAACCATCAGTAAAAAGAGTATAATTCCAAAGTAAACTAGTGAAGCCTAAATAAACATCCATAGGGCCTAGAAGGCCAAGATAAACCTGTAGACACCTAAAAATCTTTTAGAAAATAAAGTATTTTTATTTTCTGAAAAATCTCTGATGACATCATCATTTATTAATTAATTAATTATTTAATTAATTTATTTATTTTTATGTCATTAAATCCCTTTTTCTTAATTAAAAATATTTAATTAAGAAATCCTTCCCAAAAATGTTTAAATCTTATTTAAACATTAATCCCCTATTTATTAATTATTTTAATTAATAAATTGACCAAAAATCTCCCAAAAAAATAATTAATTTATTTTTTGACCAAAACTTGGCCAATTTTCTTAAGACCACTAACCTCTTCCAAAATCTTCTAATCCCTTCTTAATTTCGATTAAAAGGCTAATCCCATCTTTTCTAACCCTAATCTCAACTCAAAATATTTAATTAAGATTAAATATTTAATTTTCATATTTATTGAAAATATTTCAATAAATTTTCCCAAACTTAAGCTTTTGGAATGAATAAACTTTTATTCCATAAAACCTAGGAGAATTCTAGACACTTCTAGAAACTTCTCAACCCAACCTCTTCACCCATCCTAATCCTAAAATCCCCTAATCCTAATCCTAATCCTAATCCCCTTTCTAATCTTGTCACATTCCATTAGCAAAAAGTTTACCAAAACTTATGCTAACCTCCTCTTAGTCATCCTCCTTAGTCAACAAAGATGGCCACCTCTTGGCCACCTCTTGCAAATGCATTTAAGGATGCATTTAAGCCTTCCTTATCTTTCTTACATGCATTCATTATGCATTTAAGACCTTCTTATCCCTTCCTTGCCACCTCTTGGCCTTGGGCACATTTACCAAATTGTGCACATGCCCTCAAACTTTCAACTCAATCCTCCCTTGACACTTGTCAGGACACTTGTCCTTGACTCAACCCTAACCTTAGCCCTAACTCTGACTCATCCTTTTTAACCAAGCCCTTCCTTTTTCCTATAAATACCCTCACTTCCTAAGGCAAATCATCTTTCAACTCTCAAACTCAATAGCAAAGTTATAATGCCATTTTCATTCTAGCATAAGCATAAACTCATCATTTTAGATCATTTTCAAGCTTAAATCACATTTAAATTAGCTTAATTGGATTAACATAGATTCATTTCTTGTTTAATCAATCTTAGTTCATCTTTTAGCTTTGCATATTTGTGTGTTCTTGAGGCCTTTGAGGCAAAATAGGTTCCTCATACCTATTTTGTGTCATTTTGGGGCTTCTTGATCCTCAAATCATCCTATTTGCATGCTCCAAGTGCTTGAGTTTGCACACCCACATCCATTTATATCCAAGCATATCAAACGGTGCATGGGCGCATCCGTTTTAGGCTTAAACTAAGGTGGCTTTGATTTTAGTTTGTTTACCATTAAATTTGATTTGATAATATGCTATGACATTTGTTTGTCTTTGGCCTTCAAAACAGGTTTAGGTGCACGCTCAAATCTTAGTCTACATTCTGGCACGCCCAGTGGGACCCACTTCACGGGTTCTTTGCAAACATTCTGATGAGTTTTAGACCATTTTCAGATTTTTCAAAGCTTATAGGTGGACGTAGCACTTAGATCCATTCTTCTTCTTCTTGTCTATATTCTTCTTCCTCTTCTTGTCTATATTCTTCTTCTATTCCGTCTCCTTTCTTCTTCTTCTTCTAGCAAGGAGGTCATGGCCATTTTTTTTCAAAAATAATAATAAAATCCATAAGGAAGCAAAATCATACACACCTTATTTTAGTGCTTAAAATGAAACCCCAAATCATTCTTGAATGCATTAAGGACTAAAATTTGCAAAATTTGTTCTAACAAACAAAACAAAAAAATTAATCAAGGCATTTGCATCCGTGCAACATCAAGGATTTTTAACAATGCATTCATGCAAAGTAGGAATGATCATATATTTTTGGGCATAAAAAGAACATCAAATCTGCATTCAAACGAGTCAAAACAAAATCTTGAATGAAGCTAAAAAGAAGAACTTAGGTCCTAAAGCGTCATTTTCCATTTAAAAAGCAAACACAATCTTGAATGCCTTAAAGATCAAAACAAAGCTTTTTAAAAAAGTTCTTAATCAACACGCACACTCAATCTTGAATGCCCAAGTCAAAAAACTTGCAAACGCTCGATTTACTTTTTGGAGAAAAGAACAAATCAAAATCTAATCACGAGTGTCTTCATTTCAAAGTTCAAACATCACTTAATCAAATTTGGGAAAATGAACAAAATCTGCTTGATGTGCATGTAGGAGTTTTTCAATTCTTGCATAATCCTTGTTAGAGTAAGCAACGTGGAACATTTGAACTTGGACAAGTTCACCTGTTCTACTTTTAGCGAGGCCTGTCCAAGGAGAAGCGCTTCCTCCTCGGAGAACGACCTCAAACCGGTATCCCCTCTGGCCGGTATACAAATAAGTGAAGTCCAAAAGAATCACTTATATCTCCTAATCGCCGGGCGTTCGTGCCAAACACGTGTCTGGGGATGGTAAACATTCCTCTCCCCCAACATTATTGGCAAGGCTCTTAAGTGAGTCATGGATGATCAGCAAAACCGGGTATGGAGACACCACGAAACTATTAAAAACTTGATAAAATAGAGGCTACCCTATCTACATCCGAAAGTATCAAAATCCTTGTGCAAGGACCGATTCCAAGGGGTTTACCGGGTCGCCTCAAGATTACTCACCATTTGTATTCCCTTCTGGGAGATACCAAGCTGTGGGCAAGTGATTTTGATACTCACCTTCCTTAGGTAGATCTGTTTGAAGTGCTTGATAGTCAAAGACTCCGTGAAAACACTTGTTGAAACATACACTTTCAAAGCTTTGTCAGAGTCAGTTGTCTTTGTTTGTATCCCGCAGGGTTGCTTTGTCCCTTGCGGAGATTGCTTTGACTTTAACTTTTTCCATTGGAAACCTTTGCCTCAAAATCAGAAGCCTCTTTTCCAAAGTGATGCCCAGCAAGAGCAAACATCCTAAAGCGAAGTTGCCCAAATCCCAAGCCTATCAAGAGTGAAAAGTTGCCAAGAAGAACACCAAGACCTATCAATCCATTATCCAACCAACCCAAGCAGAGGAAAAATCCCAAGCCAGACTTGAGAACATTGCCCATAACGCCCGCATCAAACAGTTCACCTTCCGTTTCTGAGTTAACCATCACTTTGTCAACCTTGAGCCAGAAGATTAGCCAAATCTTTGTTCATGTCTTGTTCCATCTTCAGATCTTGAAATCTTGTCTCAAACAGCCTTGCATCTTAGTTTTATTCTAGCTTTCATCTTTGCATCATTAATCAAAACCTTAGTTGCATTTGCATTCATCCTCCTACCAGCATTTTAGAATCAGTCCTTGTCATTTGCACTTGCATCATCCTTCTAGAGCATTGTCCCTTCACCCTTCAAAACCTTTTCCACCAGCATTCCCCTCATCAGCTTTCCATATCTTTCCAGCAGATCCATCATCTTTTGTTCCAAATCTAGAGATCCACTAACACTTAGTGTTCTACCTTTTGAGTTGTTCCTATCCTATATCCAAGATCAGAGACCATCATCCTCTTTTTTGACACAACGTGTTGTCATAAAAAAATCAAACCTTGTCCTTGCATAGCCATCATCTCGAGCAAGAGATTGGAGTGCATTGATAAGAAACTTGTTGACCGAAGATCATCAGTCTATCTTAGGTTGACCCCATCATATCTCTGATCCTCCATTTGGAAAAAATAGCAGCTCATTTGTTGACCGCTCAGTAATCTTTCACCAGCTTTCCACTAGCAACCTATCTTTCCTCCACCGTCTTGATCCATATCCATTCCATCCAGCTTCCATCATCGCCATCTTGATCCCTATCTTTGCATTTGCATCTTAGAAGTCATCATCTTTAGAAGTTCATCAACTTTGCATCCATCAACATCTTTTAACCAAACATTTTGCATACATTTAGCACTTGCATCTCCATGCCTATTGAGACCAGATTTCGGAAAAGAAGAAGCATGAATCCTTATCCACCAACAACCTCATCCGATCCCAAACTTTTCACCAACGCCATGATGACCTACAATCCCCACATCCAAGCCAGTAACCCATGTGAAGATCCAAACATCCCTTCATCCCCCTTGGCAAACCAAGCATTTGTAAATCCTCCAAAAAGCCCACCAACGACCAATGCCCTTGTACCGCAATATCAGCAAAGCACATTTGCCCACTATCTGCCAGAAAGTACCTCCATCCCACCATCTCTCTATCCACGCATCCCCATCAAAACTATCCAAGTTCCAGCACAAGCGTATTCTCCGTTTGTCCAATCATTTCCCGATCCTATCATGCAAACACCCCAAGAGCTTTCCACCATTCCCCTTTTCTTGCAAGGAAGCCTCGCCAGTCCCACAACACAAGCTGCAGCGCCATCCGCTCCATCTCCTACCCCTTTTGCTTCATCATCTGCTATGGCTGCCCAAGCCCAAATCCAAACCCAAAGTCAGCTTCCACCTCTCACACAAGCTTTTACACCGCCGCCATCCGCAAGTCAAGCAATGCCTTTCACCATCAAAGGAGCACCGTCACCCTTCACCCCCCAAGCACCCGTACCTTCTTCTTTGGGGTTAGCGCAATCGCTTCCCATTCCAACCTCATCTTTCTCTTGGGTGTTTCCTTCATTTTCCTCCTCACAAGCATCCGCTCAACCACAACCTCAACAAGCTCCTTTCTCTCAAACATCATTCGTGTCCCAAGCTCCCGTTGCTCCTACCATTCCATCATCCGCTGCAGTGCACCCTAACACAAGCTCTCAGTGGGGCCTTACATAAGAAGAAATGAAGGCATGGGGGATCCCATCTCAATCCCCTACATCTATGGTTGCAAGTCAACAAACCGCCTTCGCCCAAGCAGCACAGCAGCAACTACCCCAACCACCGCCGGCTTCAAGCTATTCGTCCCAAATCTCAAATACCTTCCAGCAAGTTCCACCACCTCAACAGCCAACTTTCCCCAGCCATCTTACCCCATCACCCTTTGCTTCTAGCTTCCCCACATCTGTTCCACCTCTAAGTAACGCAGGCATGCACCCAGCTTATATCAGCCAAACCCAAAGCCAACCTCAGCAACTACCACCATCATACCCGCAAGCAGCATCATTCCAACAGCCTCCCCCACAGCAACCACATGTCCCCTTTCAAAAAACAACCATCATTCCTCAACAACAGCAAGTCCCTTGCTATCAGCCTCAGCAACAAAACCCTATCATCCCCCAGCAACAACAAGTTCCCACCCATCAGTTACAACAGCAAGTTCCAAATGTCCAATATCAGCAAGCAGTCCCATAACAACCGCCAGTTCAACAACAGCAAGCAGCCCAACAACATCAAGCGGTTCCATATCATTTACCACAATATCCCCCTATGCCACACCAGCAATATCCCCAACAACCATTGCCCCAAAATCAGTTCCAACCCATTTATCCACAGCAAGCGCCATATCCAATTCCACAACTTCCATCACAAGCAGAAGTCCCAGTTCCCTCGCCACTCAATGCTGAGTGGGAAGCAATGAAAAATGCTCTAAAGGAGCTACAAAGCAGAACAGAGAATAAAACATACAAGTTCGAAGAGGTGTGCTCATATCCCTTCGATCGGTCCATAGCAACTATCCCTTTCCCCAAGCATTTTGAGATGCCCAAGTTCGACAAGTATCGGGGGAAAGGAGATCCAGTAAATCATATCAAAGAGTTCTACATGGCATGCCAAGAAGTGGCTTACAGTGATAACTATCTCGTGCGCCTGTTTCCCAAGAGCTTGGGAGGAACTGTTGTTGAGTGGTTTTACAAAATACCATAGGGGACAATAAAAACCTTTGCTGAACTCTCTGAGAAGTTCATCACACACTATGCCCATAATGTGGAGAATGAGTTGTCCTTGCTAGACCTATGCAACTCAAAGCAAAAAGATGGAGAAAGCCTTGCAGAATACTTGCAAAGATGGCAGAATCTTACAACCAGGTTATCATGTCAGCCGCCAGAGAAGCATCTAACAAAGATCTTCATTGATAACCTGCATCCAAAGCTATCCCATCACATGCGAATGAACTATCTCCAGACATACCAAGACATCAAGAGCAAAGGCATAGGCATCGAGAAAACTCTCGTAGATGAAGGCACTATTCGTCACTTCAAGGATGATTCCAAGAACAAACCCAACAATGATAAATTCTATTACTGGAATCGTAACAAGAATGTTGTTACAGATGGAGCCACTGACACTAAGAATGTACAATTCATTGTGGCTAGTCCTACACCAGCTCAAACATACCAACCGCCACAAGTGCCCATCTATCAGCAACCACCAGCTCCCGCATATCAAGCACCTATTTATCAGCAGCCTCCTCAAGCTCATCAGCCACCTGTGCAACAGTATCAGCAGCAATACCAACAGCAACAGCCAGCACGTCAAGGCAATCCTGTTAACACAGTTAACGTTGCCTCAAGGCAGAACAAGCCCAACAATCAGAACAATCCAAAGAGGACTTTCACACCTTTGGGTGAGCCTCTGGATCAGATCTTTTATCGGCTAGCCAAAGCAAATATGATCACATATCCGCCCATCCCACATAAGGATGACAACGCACCAAAGTCTGATTGGTATAAAGAAAATGAATACTGTGATTACCATCGTGTGAAGGGGCACACAACATTGAAGTGCATGCGGCTTAAAAACTACATCCAGGATCTCATTGATCGCAAGGAGATCCAGGTCGATGCACCAGCTCAAGCTTCACCCAACGCCAGTTTGCAAATATATCAAAATGTGTTCCCTCAACACGATGCCGGGAAGAATCAAGCCAGCGCCAATCAGCCCCAAAATCGTGGCAAAGGCAAGCAAGAAGATCACACAGCGGCCTACATCAACTATGACAAGTATGTCGGATGCATAACTCAAGTTGAGCCCATCCAAGATGAGCCCACCATCAATACCATCCACGTCAGAGGGCCGGATCGACAATGTGCTGCAACTACCCACAGTGGTAGGATAACTGTTGCGGGTGCTCCTCTGAGATCAGCTGCTCCTCCAAGGCCAACGTCTACTGCATCCACAGCACAGTCTAACACTAGGCCAGCATCAAATGCACGCGCAACACAGCATAATGCACCAAGTGCACAATACAATATCATAGAGCATCTTGGGAACATGCCAGCCCAAATATCTATCTTGGATTTGCTCTGCACATCACCCATCCATCAGGAGATCCTGGACAAAGCTCTAAAAGAAGGCCATGTCCCCACAGACATTAACACAACTCAGTTTGAAACTCTTGTGGGACACCTATCAGCAGCATGTGCCTTATCCTTCAAAGAATCTGATATACCAGATGTCGCTCCTGACCATACTCTCCCTCTCCGCATTGCTGTCATGGTCAGAGACTTTGCCATCAAACGGGTTTTAATAGATAATGGCTCAGCCCTCAACTTGTGCACATTAAAATTTATCAAGAAGATCGGGTTCACGGAGGCCGACATACAACATGAGATGATCACCATCAAAGCATATGATAACTTGGAGCGTACCTCTGAAGGTACTATCACCTTGCCTATCCAGCTAGGCCCAGCAACGCAAGATATTGTCTGCCACGTTGTTGATCTCAACCTACCATTTAATATTCTTCTCGGCCGCCCATGGATCCATTCCATTAGGGCTGTACCATCTACTTACCATCAGTGCATCAAGTTTCCACATCAAGGCACTGAGGTTATCATCCACGCTGATCCTAACCCCTTCGCATACTGCCGTGCGATGGAAGCATCTTTCCCTCATTCTACTCATTGTCCTGGAACCGATATTGGTACTTCTATTGCTAGTTCATCCCGATCCCATCGCGATCCAGAGACCATCCTCTCTTCCACCTTATCATCCGTCAAGATCAACAACCAGGGTTGTGGCGAATACAGCCTCAGTGATGCATTTGCTGTAGGGGCTCTTCCACGTGATCCACATACTCAAGGACGCCCAAGTTGTCAAAACAAACCTGTTGAGGAATATTATAAGCTCAAGCAAATCGGAAACATGACTTTTGAGTCTCATGGTACCATCAACAGCAAAGAGATAGATCTAGATATTAACAAATGGTTATACAAAGATCCCCCATCACGTGACACACAACTTCTTGAGTACTTCAAAGAGAAATATCCAATCCCCTACAAGAATGTCACAGAACAATATAACTATCAAGGTGGTGGTCTAGGACCACAAGAGGACGGAAATTTGTTTCCTATCATACCATCCCAGAATCCAGAACAACAAGGACTTGGCTTTAATACCCCTCGCTTGCTTGAACAAGAGCCCAATACCACAACTGCGGGCACTAACATGACCAACGTGAACTTTTCGAATAGCCAGGATGACCTTGTGAAAATCGAAGACATCCCCGAAGAGAAAGACATCCGATCCTACGATGATATCTTTGCTGACGACACCCTCCTGGGGACTTCTGTTCTCCAACAACTCTCCATTAACCTCATAGATCTTCCCCTCACAAACCCCGACCTCATAGATTGGGACCAACCAAGCATCACACACATCGATGAGTTCCAAAGCGCACAAGCACTCCTAGAATTCATGGGGGCATCAGATCCAGCAAGCAAACAGGATCCAACATCAACCTCTGTCTATCAACTTCACCCAGAAGGATATTTTGGGGAAGAGGCAAGCTTTAGTCACAAAAATGAAATAGCAAGAGAACATCATGAGTCTTTATGTGAAAACCCCCTTGGGGCACATTCTGATTCCAAAATAGTAAAAATAAAGGGCGTATCTTCTAGTGAAAACCTGGCAATTCAGGCGCTAGAAGATGAAGCCTTGCCTCTTCCCCCTATCCAAGATTATAGACCAGAGCAGTCGCCGATCATCATAGAGGAAACCAAGCCAATCAACTTGGGAACAGAAGAATGTCCAAGGATCACCTACATTGCAGTCAACCTAACAGAAGGAGAAGAAATGGCTCTCAGTGCCTTGCTCAAGGAATCCATCATCAACTTTGCATGGTCATACGCCCACATGCCTGGGCTTGATCCAAACCTTGTTGTTCATCATCTATCAGTAGATCCAAACATCAAGCCAGTGAAGCAGAAGCTAAGGAAAATGCATCCAAAGGTAGCATTGCTCGTCAAAGCAGAGCTTGAGAAGCTCCTCCAAGCTAAGATCATCAGAGCAATAGATTATTCAGAGTGGATCTCTAACATGGTGCCAGTCACAAAGCCTTCTGGCGACATCAGAATCTGTACTGATTTCAGGGACTTGAACAAGGCATGCCCTAACGATGACTTCCCATTGCCAAACATAGACATGCTTGTAGACCTCACAGCGGGTCATGAGATGTTATCATTAATGGATGGCTTTTCAGGCTACAACCAAATTCATATAGCGGAAGAAGATCAACATAAAACAGCATTCACAACCCCATGGGGTACCTTTTGCTACAACATGATGCCATTTGGGCTAAAGAATGCAGGAGCAACATATCAGCGAGCAATGACAGCCATTTTCCATGACATGATCCACAAGATCCTTGAGGACTATGTGGACGATATCCTTGCAAAATCCAAAACAAGAGACGAGCACCTCAACATCCTAGAGCGTGTATTTGATCATCTGAATCATTATGGCTTAAAGCTTAATCCTAAGAAATGTGTCTTTGGTGTTACATCTGGCAAGCTTCTAGGTTTCATCGTCTCTAGACGAGGCATAGAGATCGATCCTAAAAAGGTAAAAGCAATAACGGAGATGCCTCCACCAAGAAATCTCAAACAGCTCAGAAGCCTACAGGGCAAGCTTCAATCAGTTCGGCGATTCATCTCTCAACTAGCAGACAAGTGCCAACCCTTCTCACATCTCTTATGCAAAGACACCAACTTCAAGTGGGATCTCATATGTCAAAGAAGCTTTGATAAGTTCAAAGAGTATCTAGCTAATGCTCCGATCCTTGTACCACCAGTTCCAGGATGCCCACTCATCCTTTACATCTCAACAACAGCTACAGCACTAGGGGCACTCCTAGCACAGCATGATGATCAAAATAGAGAACGAGCTGTCTACTACATCAGTCGCACTCTTGTGGGCTATGAGCTTAACTATTCACCCATGGAGAAAGCATGCCTAGCAATGGTCTTTGCCACTCAAAAACTTAGACATTACATCCTTAGCCACACAATCAAGCTCATATCAAAGGTGGACCCTCTTAAGTATCTGTTATCAAGGACAACCCTCATAGGCCGTATGGCAAAATGGGTCATGTTACTCAACGAATTTGACATTCAGTATGTAGATCGCAAAGCAATCAAAGGGAAAGTCATTGCCGATCAACTAGCAGAAGCACCACTGGTGGATGCCTATCCACTAATCATGGAATTCCCCGATGAACATCTGTGCATGATTGAAGAGCAGCCCATGTGGAAACTATACTTTGATGGTTCCAACACATCCCATAGCTCTGGGGCAGGAATCCTATTCGTCACACCTCAAGGTGACTATATTCCAAAATCATTCAAGTTGGGATTCCCCTGTACCAACAACATTGCAAAAAATGAGGCACTCATCTTAGGTCTCAAAATAGCTATCCAATGGAACATCACAGAACTACAAGTCTTTGGAGATTCACAGCTCATTATCAAGCAAGTCCTTGATGAGTATCACACAAAGGATGACAAATTGCTACCCTACAAGCAACTGGTGGATAAACTGAAAGAGCATTTCCTACATCTACAATTCAATCAGATCTCAAGGCTTCAAAACAAAGCAGCAGATGCAATGGCAACCATCGGATCCTTATTGGAAATCCCACGTGACGCAACACAATATGAATTTCTAGTCGAGCAGCTACACTTGCCAGCTTATGAGAACACTGATGCAAACATGGTGTGTGTCTTGGTTGGTCCCCAATCCCCATGGTACCACGACATCCATGCATATCTAAAAAATGGTATCATATCTCCCCATCTCACCAATAACCAACGCCAAAACCTTATTCGCAGAGCTTCCCGCTACACTCTTGTAGCCAACACCCTATATCGTCGCGGGTATCACAATGTCCTATCTAGATGTTTAGATTCAAACGAGGCCGTCCTGGCCTTACAAGAAGTTCACGCTAGAATTTGCGGTGCCCACACGAGTGGCATGGTTCTAGCAAAGCAGCTGCTTAGAGTTGGATATTATTGGCCAACAATGGAACATGATGCGTGTGAATTTTTCAAGAAATGTCTCCCATGTCAACAGCATGCCAATTTGATACATGCACCAGCACAGGATCTATAGCCTATTGCACCACCATGGCCTTTTTCATGCTGGGGCCTCGACCTCGTTGGCTTGATCACCCCCCTCTCTTCGGATGGACACAAGTATATCATAACAGCCACAGAGTACTTTACCAAATGGGTTGAAGCGATTCCGCTCACCCTTACTACTGACATCCAAATATCCAAGTTCATCCTCTACCATATCATTTGCCGCTTCGGCATACCATCTACCATTTTCACAGACCATGGCACACCTTTTGAAAACCAGCATGTGGATGATCTGTGTGCCAGGCTCCACATCCATCACCATTTCTCTAGTCCATATTTCCCTCAAGGAAACGGCCAAGCTGAGGCAACCAACAAAACTATCTTGAAAATCCTCAAGAAGGTTGTCAATGATTTTGGTCGTGACTAGCACCTCCAAATCAATCCTGCCCTTTGGGCCTACCGCACTTCTTATCGCACTCCCACAGGCACCACCCCATACTCTCTTGTATATGGTGCTGAAGCCGTTCTACCAATCGAGGTTGAGCTCCCATCCTTGCGCGTCTCCATGAAGAACTATACAACTGATGAAGACTATCGTGTGGCCCGGCTCACACAGCTAGATCTGCTAGATGAAAAGAGACAACAAGCTTACGATCACCTGGTGGCATACCAAAATTGACTCAAAAGAAGTTATAACAAAAAGGTCCATCCTAGACAATTCCAGGTCGGTGACATGGTCCTTAAAGAAAATCAGAAGGTCCTAGCAAATAGAGAAAAGAAAGGCAAGTTTGAGCCTACTTGGTTGGGCCCCTATGTTGTCATCGCATCCTTCGGCTCGGGAGCTTATCAGCTATCAACACCAGAAGGTGAGCCCTTGAATGATCCTATCAACATCATCCATCTAAAGAGGTTCTATGCCTGAACCTGATCCTGCATATATCAGAAAATCCAAAAACATTCAAAAAAGCAAAAAAAGCAAAAAAGCAAAAAAAAAAGAGAAAGAGAAAATAATCGTCCAAACGGTGAAAACTTGGCAATTCAAGCGCCTTGGACAAGTATGTTGGTGAAAACCTGGTAAACAGGTTCCAACATAGTAAACTGGGCTATTTATCTATTCAGTTGTCCTTTCAGCTACCGTCCTCTTCCTCCATCCATAACAGATCTCCCAGTAGTTCCATCTCCCCTATCCTCCAAGCATTCGGCTTCCATCTTCCTCCAACCCATCTGCAATCCATATCCTATTCCAAAGCTTTGTACCATATCTTGTACCATATCCCTTTCCCTTTCCTGTACAGTGCTTTCCTCCCTGTATTTATCCTTCTTGTCTCCGTCCTAGTGAGAGTCCCGCCGAGTGTGATCTTCCTATCCCCAATCCTGAGCTTCTGTACATATCCCTTGTGCATATCATTCCTCCTTGTTGTACATAACCTTTGTCTGTCCTGCAGCAGCATTTGATCAAATATCTTGTCCCATCCCCAGCCTCAGAAAATTTGTAGTCCCACTCAAGCCTTGTGCTTCAGCAACATCAATTGATGACTTATCCTTGCTCATCCTGATTATTCCTTGAACTTCAGCTTTTTGCCAGCGAACAACTACACTTATTCTCTCACCAACCCATGGGTCCTTGAGGATATATCGTTCCTCCTGTCTGACCTAATCTTCCATCCCGGTCCTTGAGGATATATCATTCCTCCTGTCCGACCAATCTTCCCACCATCAATCAAACCTAATCTCTCTCCTTGGCAAAGGATGTCTTTTTGGAGTTATCATTTTGATCTTGGATTTTTTGTCCTTTGGGTCTTGTTAATCTTTTTGGTTTCTCTTTATCCCACTAGGGTCACCACGATTCTTTATATCATGGTGTGCTGTGTGTGCGGATAATCTGGGGCAAGGTCTTTTGATCTTTCGCTTCTGCCTGTGAGTTAGTTGTGTGTTTGTGGTTCCTTCAGCATCAGATCCGCCATGTCGCCTCTGCGCTTCATGTGTGATGTTGGGGCAACCCTGTGTGTTTGTTTAGCGTCAGTCCTCGTCAGTCCTTTGCGACGTTATTGACAGGCCTCGTGATCCCAGTATCTTTGGCAGGTCTCTAACATAGCTATATTAAATCTAGGTTGTGCACTCCCGTTTGCACTTGGAGCTATCTGGTCCCTTGCATTCATCATATAGATTAATCTTGCATCTTTACATATAGCTGCATCTTGCATCTTGCATTTCCATCTCATCTTGCATTCACCCATCTTTGCTCTTGGAAGCTTGGTAATTTATCTCCCCTGCTTCCTCAGTCGTTCCTTCTCTGTTTCCTTTCGAGAAAATTCCACAATGTTTACTCCTTGTGTTATTTTCTCAAGGGGGCACAATCCCTTATTCTTCTAAATTCTAGCCTGGGGCATCTTATTTTCTTGTCTTTGAAGCCATGCCACTTGCGGCATCGCATCAAAGGGGGGCAAAATGTAGACACCTAAAAATCCTTTAGAAAATAAAGTATTTTTATTTTCTGAAAAATCCCTGATGACATCATCATTTATTAATTAATTAATTATTTAATTAATTTATTTATTTTTATGTCATTAAATCCCTTTTTCTTAATTAAAAATATTTAATTAAGAAATCCCTCCCAAAAATATTTAAATCTTATTTAAACATTAATCCCCTATTTATTAATTATTTTAATTAATAAATTGACCAAAAATCCCCCCAAAATATAATTAATTTTTTTTTTTACCAAAACTTGGCCAATTTTCTTAAGACCACTAACCTCTTCCAAAATCTTCTAATCCCTTCTTAATTTCTATTAAAAGGCTAATCCCATCTTTTCTAACCCTAATCTCAACTCAAAATATTTAATTAAGATTAAATATTTAATTTTCATATTTATTGAAAATATTTCAATAAATTTTCCCAAACTTAAGCTTTTGGAATGAATAAACTTTTATTCCATAAAACCTAGGAGAATTCTAGACTCTTCTAGAAACTTCTCAACCCAACCTCTTCACCCATCCTAATCCTAAAATCCCCTAATCCTAATCCTAATCCCCTTTCTAATCTTGTCACATTCCATTAGCAAAAGGTTTACCAAAACTTATGCTAACCTCCTCTTAGTCATCCTCCTTAGTCAACAAAGATGGCCACCTCTTGGCCACCTCTTGCAAATGCATTTAAGGATGCATTTAAGCCTTCCTTATCTTTCTTACATGTATTCATTATGCATTTAAGACCTTCTTATCCCTTCCTTGCCACCTCTTGGCCTTGGGCACATTTACCAAATTGTGCACATGCCCTCAAACTTTCAACTCAATCCTCCCTTGACACTTGTCAGGACACTTGTCCTTGACTCAACCCTAACCTTAGCCCTAACTCTGACTCATCCTTTTTAACCAAGCCCTTCCCTTTTCCTATAAATACCCTCACTTCCTAAGGCAAATCATCTTTCAACTCTCAAACTCAATAGCAAAGTTATAATGCCATTTTCATTCTAGCATAAGCATAAACTCATCATTTTAGATCATTTTCAAGCTTAAATCACATTTAAATTAGCTTAATTGGATTAACATAGATTCATTTCTTGTTTAATCAATCTTAGTTCATCTTTTAGCTTTGCATATTTGTGTGTTCTTGAGGCCTTTGAGGCAAAATAGGTTCCTCATACCTATTTTGTGTCATTTTGGGGCTTCTTGATCCTCAAATCATCCTATTTGCATGCTCCAAGTGCTTGAGTTTGCACACCCACATCCATTTATATCCAAGCATATCAAACGGTGCATGGGCGCATCCGTTTTAGGCTTAAACTGAGGTGGCTTTGATTTTAGTTTGTTTACCATTAAATTTGATTTGATAATATGCTATGACGTTTGTTTGTCTTTGGCCTTCAAAACAGGTTTAGGTGCACGCTCAAATCCTAGTCTACAAAACCAAAAAACTAAAGTAGCACCATAATTTCACACATCTTTTGAGCTTTCTAACCATATAATGTTTTGTATCTGTGGACAACATTAACATATTATAGTTTAATTTATTTTACCAGTGTCTCTATATAGTTCCCAAAGATATATGTGTACCATTTTTTTAATATCTTTTGATCTACTTGACAAAATTTAAAATAAATTATATATTATTGTTGTGCAATTAATTATTTACACTTTAAAGAAAAGAAATTTTCATTTTTTATTATTTTTATGCAAGTTATGTTTTGCACATGAACAAGCGTTTGAGCTTCAGGATGTGCCCACTTCAAAAAATTATCAAAAAAAATACTCAACAAAAAATTATAAAAAATAAACTTATAGATCTCACTTTTAACTATCGTTCTACAAAAATAAATTTCATAGTATTAAATCTAACTATGACTTTTTTTATGCACACACGAGACACTATGTTATAGTTTTTTAAAAACATCAAGAACAATTTTATGTGCACATAGGATTTTACCCTCTTAATCTTATCCATTTTTAAAAAATATTGGTAGTTGAGAAACTAGATTTGGAATACTACAATTCGTTTTGTTTTCACATCTTCTATTTTTGAAAGCACGACTCTCAAATTTCTCTTCCAAGTTTAAGTTTACCTAATTTCAAAAAAAGTGGTCACTTATACCCCCTTTTTGCTCACCATATTGGTGCACAGTTTACATAATCAAGAGGGATCAATCATGTTTCCTATTGTACATTAGGAAGGATGATGACCCACTAGGCTTGAATAGGATCAAGAACTTAATGGGTATTACTAATCCTTCACTAATATGAAAGGTTGATTAGTATGAGTTGAATGAATTGATTTGAGGGGATAAGATAGGATGATGCAAGATAGACTTAGATAAGTAATTAAAAATGGCACATTTCAACATATATAGACTAAAAGAGAAAAAAAAATAGTGAAATGTAAGTACCTAAAATAATAACTGGATGACTGTACTAACATGTGGTTTTTGTTTGAAGTATATTTGTAGGGAAGAGGTTACCCTAACCATCCTATTCCTATGAAGTGGTTGCAAAAACCATCACGTTCCTTGTACTTTTATCTAAATTTAGTTATAGTCCTTTTTATCAGATCTTGTACTTCATAGATTAAGTCTCAATAGTTTCACCACCTGTTCCTGCACACAAAAAAATAGGGAAGAAGATTGTATAGATGGATTTTCTTTGATCAAACCCTTTTTTGGAATTAGCCTTGGAATTAAATAAAGTCAATGAAAGTGTTTTGTCATATAAAAGAGGCTAGATCTAAAAAAATAAAGTATACCATACCTTGGCAATGCAAATTCTTCTTTAAATGTGATTAACTATTTTTATGCAATAGCAAAAACCCAAAAGGAAATCATGAAAGATAAAACCTTGTGTAATGGATGTTGTAATTTTCCACAATGCTTGATTGGAGAGAGAGAAATATTGCTTGAAGACTTTCAAAGACTTGAATGCTTTAATGAATGTGGATGTTCATATTGTGATCTTCTTCCTTGAGGGTAGACTCCTTTTCTTGGCCTTCAATGAGAGAAAGAAGCTAGATCCATGGAGAAGATTTTCTTAAAAACACTTTAGAATGCTTGTGATCTTGCTTGAGAATGCTTGGAGATAAAATTGTAGAAGAACTCTTGAAATCTTGTTTGTGGTTACCAAAATGAGGAGAGTTAGGTTGTTTTTATACCTCTCACAATATTTCAAAGCTCAAAAATTAAAGGAGGCCAACATAAATCAAGAAATATCGCCAATTCCACAAGATAGACCATTGGTTTAAATTTGGGGGAAAACCTTGGGAAGAGGATGCGTCCTCCTATTGAAAGAGGCTCAAAGTTAAATTGGAAGCCAAAATGGAGGAAAAGATGTTGGATTTCGAGGCATAGCTAAATACGAGGTCGGGAAGAAGAACAATGGCCACAAATGGTAAGATAGGGCCTATGTAATTATATAAATGATTGAATTGGTGAAGAAATAGAGGAGAAAACCTAGAAATAAGGGCTCACATCAATTTTTGGTGAAATTAATTAATAGACGACTCAAAATATCAATTTAAGTATTGTTTTAAATTAATTACGGATTGATGAGTGTTAGGAGAGCATGAAATCAATGTGGAAACTCACACATGCTAAGATGGGGGTAAATTTAGCATCTAATTATTGGATCTTACAAATTAGGATGGTACAATAATATAATTTTTTTTACTTAATTATTTTAATATATAATTAAGATAAGAACAAAAATAATGCTAAAATATAATATAATAATATATTATAATAATAAAATATAATAATATCTGATAATATTTCTTCTCAATACAAAATATATATTATAATATTTATATATAATATAATATAATTATTATTATATAATACTTTGGTTAATTTTTTATTATGGAAAAATAGGTTTTGAAGAGACTTGAAACTATATATACAAAAGATTCTTACATAATCAAATAAACCATTAAAGAACTAGTACATCACCAAAGACAAAAGGTTGCATCAATAAGAAACATATAGAGATAGTGTGACCACCAAATACTAGCAAAAAATAACAGGGTTAACTCACGAAGCTATGTCCCACTTTTAGGGACGAAGGAAATCATGAAATTGTCAAACAAAAAAATTTTCCTGCCTTCGTGTGAAGTAAATACTTCGCCCGAAGTCCTCGGGAAACTTCACACGAAGAACCCACATAAGGGTCTTCGCTCGAAGACCTCTAAATGGCTTCGTGCGAAGTATATACTTCGCACGAAGCCGTTTAGGGCCGGATTTCTTATAAATTTCTTGCGTTTCATTTTTTTAACTATCATTTTCACTATAGCGATTTGTGGACCCCTAGGCTTGGAGCGAACTACATCACCACGCCAGCACACCAGTGTCTCCTGAGCTTCGTCGACCTCTTTAGTTTCCTAGCAGTATCAGGTACACACATTTTTCTTATTTTTTATTGTAAATAATTTGTTTTGTATTTATTTTAACTAGTTATTTGTTTTAAATAATTTTTAATTTGTATAAATGTTAGAAATTAATAATAGAATGTTAGAAAATCGTAATTAAATATTAGAAAATAATAGAAATATTAGAAATCATAGTATATAAATGTTATAATATGTTAGAAAATTGTAGTAGTTTGTTAGCACCTGTTAGAAAATATTTATAAAACATTAGAAACCATAGTAGAAATGTTAGAAAATGTTAGAAACATCAAGATTGGAGTTAGAAAATGCTAAATTTTAAGTTTAAAGTTGTAATTATTAAGAATTTATCTCTCTCTCTCTCTCTCACATGTATGTACAGGCATTTTTAGTAAACTTATTAGAGTTAGCTATTTGTTTTATTTATAATTTTTAGTTTGTAAAAATCTTAGAAAATTGTAGTTCAATTTTTGAAAATGATCTAGTAGTATGTTAGAAAACGTTAAAAAATTGTAGTACAATAAGTTTCTAGGACCCTTATTCCTCTCTTACAACATATTAAGACACTTAGGATCCTTTATGAATCTCAAGATCTTGTAATACATATTAGGACATCTTACTTGACACATAGGACCCCTTAAGACCCATATGAACCATTATTATATATTAAAATATCCTATGACACATTCATCTATCTTAGCTTCTGTTAATACATATGTGAACCCATTGTTGCCCACAAGAACGCTTAAGACATACTATTATCAATTAATGTAACCTAAGATGCCTTAAACCAAGTTTATCATGCGTCTATGACCCATTAACATTGTTGGACCATTATACATCCCTTATGACATTTTAAGACATCTATGACCCATTCAGATCATCAAGACCCATTAACATATCTTAGGTTGTCTTAGGACACATTTATGTACATCTTAGATTTAATTAATATCATACAAGGATCATCCACTAATGAAATGTAGGATCCCTTAGGACCTCTTATGTTACCCCCAACCCCTTAAGACACATATATAGGACTCATTATTACCCACAACCCCTTAAGATGTAGTCTAGGACCATTATGCATCCCTTATGATATTTTAAGAAAGACATATATATGACCTATTCGGATCTTGAAGACCCATTATATGTATACAAGGATCCATTAATGTAACCTAGGACCCCTTAGGACCTTTTATGTTACCCACGACCCCTTAAGACAATCAAGGACCACTTACGTTACCCACGACCCCTTAAGAAACTCTAGGTCATATCAGGTCCTAATAGGTCACATTAGGTCATATTAGGAAATAAGGTACATGTCTAAGTTGTTTCTCTACTTAAATACCTAACTAGACCTATTAGGACCAAGTAGACCTAACTAGGACCTATTAGGATCAATTAGACAAGTATTAGGTCTTTAACCAACATTAGTCTGACCAATTAGATGTATTAGGACCTATTAGGTCCAAATAGACCTAACTAAACCTATCTAGACCTGTTATGACAAATTAGACAGGTAACTAGACCAATTAGGACCTATTACGACCAAAATTTAGGACTTATTAGACTAAACTAGACCTAACTGTACCAAGACCAATTAGGACCTATTAGGCACAAAATTTAGGACCTAATTATCTACCTAATTAGACCCAATTAGACCTATGAGAACTAATTAGGACCTAATTAGACTCCTTAGGACCTCTTATGTTACCTACGACCCCTTAAGACAATCAAGGACCACTTACATTACCCACGACCCCTTAAGACACTCTAGGTCATATTACCTATCCGAATAGGTCACATTAGGTCATATTAGGAAATAAGGTATACATCTAAGTTGTTTCTCTACTTATAGACCTAACTAGACCTATTAGGACCAAGTAGACCTAACTAGGACTTATTAGGACCAATTAGACAGGTATTAGGTCTTTAACCAACATTAGTCTGACCAATTAGATGTATTAGGACCTATTAGGTCCAAATAGACCTAACTAAACCTATCTAGACCTATTATGACCAATTAGACAGGTAACTAGACCAATTAGGACCTATTACGACCAAAATTTAGGACCTATTAGACTTAACTAGACCTAATTGTACCGGGACCAATTATGACTCAATTAGAATCAATTAGAACTAGTTAGGACCTAATTAGACTCAATTAGAATCAATTATGACTCAATTAGAACTAGTTAGGAGGTCTAATTAGACTCAATTAGAACCAATTATGACTCTAGGACCACTTATGTTACCCATGACCCCTTAAGATAGTCTAGGACCACTTATATTACCCACGATCCCTTAAGACACTCTACATGACTCTTATCTATGTACATTATGACAGGTAATATGACCCATTGATGTCTTATCTATACCTTAGGACCTCTTATGTTACCCATGACCCCTTAAGACACTCCATGACTCTTATCTATACCTTAGGACCTCTTATGTTACCCACGACCCCTTAAGACACTCCATGACTCTTATCTATACCGTAGGACCTCTTATGTTACCTACGACCCCTTAAGACAATCAAGGACCACTTACATTACCCACGACCCCTTAAGACACTCTAGGTCATATTACCTATCCTAATAGGTCACATTAGGTCATATTAGGTAATAAGGTATACTTCTAAGTTGTTTCTCTACTTATAGACCTAACTAGACCTATTAGGACCAAGTAGACCTAACTAGGACCTATAAGGACCAATTAGATAGGTATTAGGTCTTTAACCAACATTAGTCTGACCAATTAGATGTATTAGGACCTATTAGGACTCTTAAGACCTAATAAGACCTAACTAGACCTATTAGGATTCTTAAGACCTAATAAGACCACTTATGTTACCCACGACTCCTTAAGACATGAGCTATGACCACTTATGTTACCCATGACCCCTTATGTAAATGCATTTTTAGTAAATATTAAAGTTAGTCATATGACCCATTGATGTACATACTAGGATGTCCTATGACCCATTGATGTCTTATCTATACCTTAGGACCACTTATTTGTTTCCATTTTACATGTAGTTATAATGTTGTAATCAAGTACTTAATTATTAACACTTAGCTCTTTCACATGTGATGTATCTAGATGGCCTCTCAGGGTGCACCTCAGACTCTTGACATTCATACTATTTTTCACATGGCTGACACAGAGATAGCTAGACTTAGACAAGCTATCAGTAGATCTACTAGAGATGGTATATATAGAGACACATGTGCTACTATACTGACTAGTTTGGAGTCTATGATTAGTAGATTGAGGGCTCACTCTTCATTTACACCTCAGGTAGTTGAGGCCATTTTTCAGGAGTTGAGGGAGGAGATCTTAGGTGATGTTTCCTTTGCGATGGTTTAGAGCCTCGTCTTGAAGGAAACCATCAAATGAGAGATGTTCACACATTATGAGAGGTATAGAGTGGTGAGGGCTTATCAGGTCACACAACATGTGATCCCTCAGATTGCTTGTATGATATACCCTCGACATCTTGCAGCCCATGGTTGTTATCCAAATAATGACCGAATTCCATTATACTTTGCATAGCAGTTGTACGCTGAGTTCCGTTTGGGACTCAGGGTCAACTATTTTGATATCCCAACATTTTATGGTTAGGGGCAGGGTAGGGTTGCAGACCGCCCTCAGTATCGTAGGGCTGATTGAGTTGTGCAGCCTCATAGACTGCTAGTTGGAGAGAGGAGTCTGGTAGTAACACCAGCGATGGCTGCAACTGCAGACAGAGTCATCATTGCTTCTCGTAGGGGAGTTCTGGATAGCATAGGATAGATTTCTTTTGTAGCCACATCGATCAGTTCAGATTCAGTGGGCAGATACATTTGGACTAGACCGAGTAGAGCTAGATCATCTTCTGAGGCTTCATCTAGTAGTACTGCAGGTGTGAGTGATGAGACATATAGAGCTGCTAGTCCTCCTGTGCCTGGAGAGATATGAGCATTGTCAGGTTATCAAAGTACTTTAGATATGGCCCTTTACTTTTTGGAGGATCTTGTGTAGGCCTACTCTCATATTGCCGACACGCAGAGGATCCCTATACATTCAGTCAGGGATTACATTGCACTTACATGGGGTCCTGTAGTTCCACCGACATAGGACGTGCCATCTACTAGTTAGGCACAACATAGTGCAGAGCACTATGCAAAGGATAGTGTAAAGCACCGTGCACCCATAGATCACTCTACAGCTGCAGAGCTAGGTATAGAGATTGGAGATGTACGCATCACCAGTGAGGGCCTAGACACTTTTGATGAGCAATTGTGTGGGTTGGGTCAGGTGGATGTTGCCACTGATGGCAGGTCATTTATGGATATGTTATTTCATCCACATGGTTTAGATTCTACATCACTCCCCTCGCAGCTAGTGTCACCCCTACACTCCTCATTACTACAGAAGTTTGAGACCTTAGGTGGTGTGGGTGATGTAGTATCAGTTGATGATATGATGGTGCAGTGCGCTGATGATCCTCCTGCTCCTGAGACTCAGGTACATATAAAATTTTCTTTTCTTTTTTATTAGGAGTTATAGTGAATAATTAATTGTATGTGTATTAATGTTTGTTCAATGCATAATATTTTGTAGGCACAATTAGCAGAGCATGTTACCTCTAGTGTGGGTTCAGAGCATCTTCGACATGATGTGAAACCTACTAGTGGTCAGGTAAGTTTTAGATATATATGTATGTACATGTTTATATTTCAAGTACTTTACATAATATATGTACTATGCACATGTATATAACCAACTGTTGTACACTAAATTTGCAGGAGTCAGTCGCTGCTTTGCCACCAGATGATACACCTACTAGTGGTCAGGTAAGTTTTAAAAACATGTAAGTTTAAAAAAGCATTTATAATATTTTAATTATTTTAGATTATTATCATATATACATGCATTTATATTCACAGGGATCAGTTGTTGTTGTAGAGCCAGAGGATGCTCGTGGCAGTCACTCAGAGGGTCACTCTATTCGTATGCACCTAGATGACTCCCTAGTTTAGGACATGTTGAACATATATTTTATTTGAGACTCGGTTTATGATTCAAGACATATGATTCGAGACGTATATTTGATTAGATTATATGATATGACACATATTTATTTGATTAGATGATATGATATGAGACACATTTATTTGATTAGAGACGTATATTTGATTAGATGATATGATTAGATTAGATGGTTTTATTCGATTAGATGATATGATTTTATTTGATTATATGATATATATGATTCAAGACATATATTTGATTAGATGATATGATTAGATTACATGAATCTATGATTTTATTTGATTAGATGATATATGATCTATATGATTAGATTAGATTGTTTTATTTGATTAGATGATATGATTAGATTAGATGGTTTTATTCGATTAGATGATATGATTTTATTTGATTAGATGATATATGATTAGATTAGATGGTTTTATTTGATTAGATGATATGATTAGATTAGATTTTTTAATTCGATTAGATGATATGATTTTATTTGATTAGATGATATATGATTAGATTAGATGGTTTTATTCGATTAGATGATATGATTTTATTTGATTAGATGATCTATATGATATATGATTTGACTAGATGGTTTTATTTGATTAGATGATCTATGATTTTATTTTATTAGATGATATATGATTAGATTAGATGGTTTTATTTGATTAGATGATATGATTTTATTTGATTAGATGATCTATATGATATATGATTTGACTAGATGATTAGATGATCTATGATTTTATTTGATTAGATGGTTTTATTTGATTATATGATATGATTTTATTTGATTAGATGATCTATATGATATATGATTTGACTAGATTATTTTATTTGATTAGATGATTTATTTAGATGATATGATAACTAATTTCATCATTTTTTAGTGTCTTAAGGGGAGGTCTTAAGGGAATCTATAATTAATATCATAAAAGATAACTAGTTAATACATCTAACTAATGGATAATAACTATTCTAACTAATTCTAGAACTAACACATGTCATAAGTAATACAACTAATTTCATCATTTTTTAGTGTCTTAAGGGGAGGTCTTAAGGGGATCTATAATTAATATCATAAAAGATAACTAGTTAATACATGTAACTAATGGATAATAACTATTCTAACTAATTCTAGAACTAACACATGTCATAAGTAATATAACTAATTTCAAGCATACATAAAATCTTTAACTAACATGAAATCTATAAAAATCATTGAATAATCGAAGTATATGTATAAAATTCTATATATTAAAACCATTGAACCATCAAATAGGTTCATCATATATCAACAAATTATAGTCTACCATATGTTTAAATATATAAACAAAGTATAATGAAATTTAATCCAGAGATATCAAATAGGTCCTAACACAAGAAATAAGTATACATGTATTATACTTTTTAGACCAACTCAAGTGGTTCAGACCTTTCATGGAGAACCTGTAATATTCTCTCATGATCCTCACTATCTAGTCTCCACTTGCGACGTCCACATTGAGATTTAACTATATGGAGACGAATGAATGTGGCAACAACTAGGTGACTATATTGGAACACCTTATTGTCTAGTTCGTAATCAACAAAGTGAATACCATGTTGAATTGCTTTGATTTGTTTGAAATATGTTCCCTCTAAAACAACTGAACCTGCAGGTCACAAATTTTAACAATATATAAATTTAAACAAATTCAATTTGAATTTTGTTAAAAGGTTGAAATTTAAAATTTACAAATTGAGTTCAATATATTGATGTAAACCATATACAAACCTATGGGGAACAACATTCCATTGCTTTCTTTAGGTTCAAGTAACTTCATCCTCTCTGCACTACAATGCAATAAATAATAATCAACTCCTTCTACATTTCCACTCTCAGCAATCACTGCAAAGACATCTCCTGCACAATAAATTTTTATATATACGTGTGTGAGATCTTAAAATAAATACTTAGCTCAATCTATAGATCTATCTATATCTATGATCTATACATGCAACTCAGTGTACCATATAATGTGAAATATATATACTTACCAATTTTGACCAATCTCGAGATATGATCGTAATCAGTAGAAATCAAAGGAACATCATCGAAGTTTTCATCTTCATCTCTATCAAATGTATCACTAACAACTAGTGGCACTAGATTCCATGCGCCTACATATCCACGATCTTGATTGATACATTCCTCATAATTGTCAGCAATGCAGTGACAACAAAAGCATGAGTAGTCCCTAGTGTTCAACATCCAATTGCGACAATTCGTACTCATAACTGAATGCAAAGATCACTTCTTTTCTATCCTATTGCAACCATGCATAATTTTTCTATCCACACCTGAACAAATGCATATATAATACATTATATATAAATATAATTTGAATAAAAAATATCATTAAAATTTTAAACACTTTCAAATAATTAAAAAATGTGTGCATACCTTTTATCTCCCAAAATTTTCTATATGGCACCGCCTGAGTCAATCCTGATGATGCATTTTTCTCATTTGGTGTGAAATGTGTCTTGCACCATTGAACCACATCATGTGCATTTTTTATATGCACTCCCTTATAATTCATTTGATACTTTCATATAGCACGTTTGATGCAAGCTCTGACACCATCATGTTCACCTTTTCCATGTCCACTCTCAAAGAAAATCTAGACATGTGGTATGTTTTCATTACGATGATATCTACATAGTGCATAAAATGGTCTCGATGATTTAAATTGTGTAGCACATCCATCTGACCAAACATAATGTTTATCAATTTTTATACCTCTTTCTTTCAAATTTGCAAAAAACATCTTGAAGCAATGTTCCACATAATGAATGTCATGCTCTCTATCATCACTTATATAAAAATGATATTCCTTCTTGATGACCCGTGCTTCAAATGTGCTCTGAATACCATCCAAATCTAATTGTGCGTGTCGATAACACACATGTACCATAATAGCAATTTGCTCTAAAAAATAGTATTCTGACTGAATTGCCTTTTGATCAACAAAAGAATAATTTTTTGCAAAATCAACAACTGATACAATAGTTCCAAGTGGGAAATTGTCTCTCAGTGTTTGAAATTGTTGTGCTTGCCACTTTGCAAAAAAAGCACGATGAATGTAGGGTTGAATCAATTTTTTAAATTTTTCCATAAATACTCCAACATTTATCTTGTCTTCAACATATTCTAACCTTTTGGATTCTTTCCCAAATTTTGTTTCATTCTTTACATATTTGTAACTCTTGCAATTTACCATCTTTGTTACATCAATATTTTCAATTTTCAAAGGAAAAAGAGACAAATCGGCACATGTTTGGCATATTCCTTTTATGCAATTTATTTGTCCAGCTACATCATCTCTTTTGTCACACAAAATGGATGAGATGATCTCACTTCATCTAGTAGGAGGAGCCTTTTCAAAACCATCAGTGTCTTCTACAAACTTTCAAAAAACTTGATAGTGGAGATCAAATTCAATATGATAACAACAACAACAAGTTTCAAACACTTTGTTTGTTCTGATATAATATGGCTTCAATCTTCCAAACAATGTTTGCCCAATCTTTATATTAGGATTTGAACTACAAAATGACACATACATTTCATGTTGTGTTGTGTCCAACCAATGTTTCATATGATATTCATATTGATTAGCTGAAATTCTATGTCTGATAACATCTCTAGTGTTTGATGAAGGACGTGTATTATCATTCCAAAATGATGTGATCAAATTTTTTGTTCCTTCATCAATCCTATCAGAACGAGGAGCTCTACACATGATTGCCCAATTGCCTTCCAAGGTGCTATCATCCAAAAGTATTCTCTTATTAACATATCGTGATATTATTTTCCTATTAAAACCAATGTGAGATGAAACTGAAGATATCTATCTTTTTCATCCCATAGTGTTACCTACAATAGATGTCAACATAACTTTTCTTGTAATGGACTTATCTATAGTTCAAGATCGCTTCCCTAGCTGGTTCAAACCTTTCTTAAGATTTTTAATCATATCAGTTTGCATGTCAACAACTTTTCTCTTCTTTGATGATGTGTCTATACCCAATAATTTTAATGCCCCTTCCAACTTTTTGTCTATAAGTATAAGTGAAAGCAATTGAGCTTGTTCAAGTGTTTCAAAATTATCAAATTTACCCAATATTTCTCTTGCTATCATTTTCATTGATCTCTTCTTAGCAAGACTTAATTGTTGAACATTAGCAACTGATCTCAAAGTGTCCACATTCATTGTAAGTAAATGATCTAAGTTTCTATAACTAATATTTTTCTTTACACTTTGAGCTAAATTTAAAACTTCATCCATACCAGTAGGAGCATGTGATGTTGACCCTTCTCCAACATCAATTGTTTGAGCCTCTCTAGGAAGTAATTCCAACCCTCTTCAATGTGCAATTCTTCGACTTGACTTGACCCTCCTGCTTCAGCTTGTCTTTCAGCTTCTTTAGTTTTATGATAATATGTCAATGCAGCTTCACGATTTCTTTGTTCAGTATCGGGTGACCTTTTTCTAGAAGATTTACTTTTTCTTCCCTTCTTGTTCCCCATTTCTTCGAGCTCCAAAAAATGTCTTCCACAAGATCGTCAACAAAAATTCCTTCTTCAAAAAATACTACAAAAGTAATATTTTTCCTCTTCAAAATTATGTCTTTGAACAAATAGAAATATGGATCCTCCTTCAAAAAATGCCTTCAATAATAGAAAATGCAAATTTATTAATTGCAATTTGATGTAAAATAGAAATAAAGTTTTTTATTTTTATACCATTTTAAAAAAATTTACAAAAAATATTTTACTAGCCAACTAGGGTACTTCGTATGAAGTACCCGTGGGAAAAATCCCGGCAATGGATTTTGGCCAGAATTTTCACTCCAGGGGCTTCGTGTGAGGGGTCTTCACACGAAGACCCCCAGGTGGCTTTGTGCAACGACCCTCTTCACACGAAGCCAAAAAAAGAAAAATTTACCCTCAGAAAAAAAACTTAACTGTAGAAAAATGGTCTTCTAGGGCCTAAAACAAGGACTAAACAGGATGATTTTTCCAAACAAAATGTCAAAAGATGCTATTCGGAACAAGCTTTCTAATGAATATAATTTTAATACATATTGAGTTCATTATCACTTTTAAATATTACTTTAACTAAACATAGGTTGTTTGGTCATTCAACAACCTGTCTCTTCACGACTTCAGGAAAAATAGTAAATGATAAAAAAAAAATTATGAAAAATATGTAGGAAAAGCGTATTTGTGTTACCTTTCTATTAAAATTAAAAAAAAAAAAATCGATATACACAGATCAAGTTAGAGCGATCCAAGTGACCTTATGTCTAGATTACAGTTATTGTCACTTTAAAACTTAATAAACTATGAAATATTGATCCAAAATGAATAAAACCAATTGCATCCTTTAGATATTGAAGTTAAAAATATAATCTTGAAAGAATTACATCATTATCATATTTTAAAAAAAAGTTATGCTGATCCAAGTGACAGTACCTCCTTAAAAGCATAGTTTTTTCACGCAAACCACTTTTAGAAGGAGAAGGAAAAATGAATTTAAATGATTTTTTTTAAAAAAAAATATATATTTAAAAACTAGAAACAAAAATCTAAAAGACTCTAGTTTACATCATCTTCAAATTCCTAATAGTTTTGCAGCAACAGGTGTTCGAAAGTGAAGTTTTTTCTCAAAATGGTGATCTCTGTGTCAAAGTTGGCCAAAAAGTGGGACACACTATTGTGGGACCACCCACATGTAGAGGCAGAAAAAAATTAGAAAACTAAAAGAAAGGGGAGTCGGCTAAGTCAGGTTCTTGAGGGTCTCTGGCACCTTAGCTTCCAATCGGCTCATGTTTAGAGACACATTCTTCAGATCATGTAGATCAAGAGAGTGGATCTTGACTTTTTTCTTAAGATTGCCCTTGGTCCTCTTGCTAGGCCCAGACTCCCCCTGGCCTTTTCCATTTTAGCATCCAAGTCTACAATCATCTTCTTTTTTTGAATCTTATTTAGGTTTTCCACCATAAGCTTCATAGTTTAAACAATATTCTTTATAATCTCGTGGCTATGATTTGTAATAGTCTGGAGAGAAACCTAGATTTTCTTAGCATCCTCCTCGATTTAGAAAATATAGGCCCATAATTATCCTTAAGCTTCTCAAAGACCTCTAAGGTTATTTCAAGGAAACCAATAACCAAATTATTCTCAACCTCTTTCTACGGAGAAAAGCTAGCTTGTTGGCATGTAGCAGAAGGAACCTCCTCAATATTCTTTCCCTGCATAGAAGACTCCATCACTTCCATCTTACAACCCAAAGCTCTCTATTTAACTTGTAATTTTCCTTCAACTCATGAAAGAAATATTTGATTATACTAAAGGAATCTAAAGCATTCCCTCTAGCCATACCAAGGGCATCTGACAACAGCTCACACTCATAACCAAGGAGCTTAGCATTAAGGTTTTCTGGAGACTAGGCATCAGCCACACCTACTTCCCCCAAACAGTCTTGCTAGAAGTGGGGGAAGAGGTGGGAATTTGATGACCAAGGATAAGAGGGGGCACAAAACAATCTCAAGATTCTTTATAACACATTTACCTTTACCCTTCCTTTTTATCCGAGACTCTAGAGGTTGGGGGGGCAACTTACCCTTATCCTTTGTATCAAAAATAGAAGTAGAAAGGGAAGAAACCACATTTTCCCCCTTACCCTCTTTAGTGGCATGACCTTTAGAAACCTTCTTCAATTTTACCTCCATCTTCAATTTTTTTGAAGGGGTAAACTCTTCCTCCTTAGTATCAGTGTAATCTTTCCCTTTCAAATCATGACTAGTTTTACCCACACTAGTAACCATAGTTACTTTCAACACTTGCCTCCAAATGAGCTTAATAATCCCAATACTGTAGCAGATCTATGATTTTTTCTCAAACTTTTCCCTCTCTTCCTGTGACTTAGGGAATTTTTGCACCTTGATCTCAGAATACTTATGGTCCCTATAAAACTTCATATCATCCAAAGAAAGACATGTCACCTCCACAATCAATTTCTCGTCCACCATAACCTTTGTCCCATGAAAGTTGATGCAACCCTCATTCCAATGCTCAAAAAAATACTTTGTCACTTTTTTTATTTGAGCCATGCAACATTTCAAGGTATGGATTAAGCCCACCCCTCTTCACAATATGCCAAATGGTGATCTTCCTTCTCCATTTTTCGCAATCCAAGGGCTAGAATCTGTATCTTTTTCCACCTATTTTAAATCAACCACACTTTAGAGCTTAGAGATAATAGAGGAAATAAGGAAACAAACAAGAAGAAAAATCCAGTCAAGGACCCAAAATGCCCACAAAGTGTGTGAATTATAATGACACCGCATTTCCTTATGACGGACAATCTCATCATTACTTGGTAATGCCTCTTAAATATCCCCCATGGGTTATGTCATAACGAAAGAGAGCTATGATGTTAGCCTCCAACTTGTACCCAACCTTCCACGTAAGACTCTCATTGTTGATGACACCTTTGCTAACATAATAGTCAGCAATCATATTCACCTCCCTATAAGCATAGGGGATCATACATTTATCAAATGAGTCAATTATCTCCTTGGACAAATTAATCCATTTTTCTATGCTCCATGTGGATTGATTCTTTCCCTTAAGACATTGAATTATATTCTTAGAGTCCCCCTCCAACCACACCAACATGAAATTGTGTTGTTGGATCAAATAAAGACCTTGGAAAATATGTATGGCTTTGACTACGTGGTTAGTCTGGATACCCAAATAATACTTTAGTTGTTACACTTTTAATTCATATTATATTTCCCTCAAATTTAAAGGTTATGCTAAATTTAAATATCACAAAAATTTATATAGTTCATAATTTCCATATTATTAGCTCATGTCCAATTTATAAACAATTAGATTCAGGTTTTTGAAAGCATTAAATTCGGTCCAATTGACTTAACCAAATAAATGATGCTTGAAGAATTACTACCTATTATTGTTGAAACTTCTAGTATCCATCTTCTTGACAATTGTGACAGGTGTGCTACAACTGTTCGGGAGCTAAAAAAATGAATGCCCATGTTTTGGAGCTAGAATGAAAAGTTGGTAGAATTTTTAGGTTCTCCCTGAGGGTGATGCATGGTTCTACAATACTCCTCTATTTGTTGCAGAAAAAGATGTTGGGTGAAGATGGTGGCGATGAAGGGAAGTATAAGGAACTCTTTCAATTATTTATAGAGGATTGGTAGCAGTTTTGTAGCAAGTTCAATGTAGTTACAATACCACTCATTAAAGACGGTTTCCCTTCTTTTGGTTTTCTTTGATAGGTGTCACCTTGAGCACCATATGGACAATGTTTATATTCTCTCTGTTTTAAGTTGGAACAAATGCTATTATAATTACTGGGATAGCCTTCGATAGCTTTGTTATTAGTGTATTAGTAGATTAGATAGTTTGTTGGGTGATAGACTTAGAGGTTTTAACTCATTTTTGAAGACTATGGATATTACTTAGTTGTTGTTATTTTTTATATTAGTTTTGTTGCTAATGTGTTGTGACTGTTAATCCTCTATTTGTACACCCTTTGAGATCTTTCTCTTAAAGGATGACACCCTAGTTTCTCGTCACTTTTAATATAAAAAATAATTATATTTAAGTAAAATATATGAACTTTAGTCATAGAAAAAAAAGTTAATATGAAAAAAAATTTCTAATGTATGATTGGTTGAAAAGATGATTTATAATAACTAGTTACAAATAACAATATTGCAACTTGCCTATAACAAGAACTGATTAAATGTATAAATAATGACAATTAGCCAAAATAAACTAAAAGTAACATGAGAAGTTGTTATAATATATATAAATACAATATGATGAGGTATTATATGATGAAATGTTGATGTTAATATTATTGATTTAAATAATATGTTTATGCATAGAGGCAACCGTCTTGGTTGTATATATTTATTGTTCCTATTTATGGCTATGTTGGAGGGACTTGTTGACTCCATGTTAACAAGAATTATAAAAAAAAAATTAAATCTTATTTTTTCAAACAAACTTTGTTTTCTTAGAAACAGAGTTAAAACAATAACCCCACGTCCCATGTGGCTCCTTAAGTGAAATTTATGCTTAATTTTGAACAATTGAAGTGTTCCCATGAAATTTGATAAATATACAGAAATGATAATTTGGAATCTTTACTATTTTTGTGGAGCAACTACTACTTAAAATTTGAAAATAACCTTCTCCTATTTTTATTTTTGTGGAGCAACAACTGCTTAAAAAATGAAAATAAGCATTGAAAAAAAGGGGGGTTGGAAATAAGCAACAATTGCTTAATGGGGAAAACAACACATGGCTCCACAAATTGTTTTCCTTTTTCTT
Organism: Chamaecyparis obtusa; assembly: GCA_027943335.1. Classification (NCBI taxonomy): domain Eukaryota; kingdom Viridiplantae; phylum Streptophyta; class Pinopsida; order Cupressales; family Cupressaceae; genus Chamaecyparis; species Chamaecyparis obtusa. The sequence continues at coordinate 570,254 of BSBK01000583.1, forward strand.
ATTTATCTCCTATTTTTTTTCTAAATATTTTTTTATTAATGATTTTGTTTACAAATAGTTTTTAACATAACTGCTCAAAAAATATACAATGAAATTTCATAACTCTGGGGCCATTAGCTCCACAAATTAGCTACTAGCCAAAATAAGCATAGCAACTACATGGGACCTTCCCTAAGCTTTGACATAATATTTATGAAGACTGCTTAAAAATAAGATCTTCCATCCATCCATAGCTCCACAAATTGTGCGTCAAAAAATTGAGTCGTTGCTCCTAGAAAAATAAGAAAATAGATTAAAATAGAAAAGATCCGGCCCTAATTGGACCTATTATAAATAGGTTAAAATAGAAAAGATCTAGTCCTGCATGAACCTATTATAAATAGATTAAAATAAAAAAGATCTAGCATGTCCTAATTGAACCTATTATAAATAGGTTAAAATAGGAAAGATGTGAGATTAAGTAAAACAAGTGCCACGTAGTGGCCAAGTACTTGTCTTTAGTTTTATAAATAAATTTAATTTTAATTTTGATTTATATGTAAAGTGAATTTTTAATTATAATAATTTATAACTAAGTTTAATTTTAATTTTAATTTATATGTAAAGTAATTATTTAATTATAAATAGTTATAAAATATCAATTGTAATTAATTAATAAATGTTTAGATTTTATTATTTTTATGTTTATAATATTTTTCAAAAATTAATTAAATTTAATCAAAAAAATTTATATAAAAAAATTGCAAACTTGCAATATTCAGATTTTTAATTAAGATTTATTTTAAATTTTTTGGATGAATTTTACTTTAAGAACAATTACATTTTTCTTATAATATTCAATAGAAAAAAACCACAATATCTAACATAATTAAATAGAGGATGTTATCATTTATCTTTAAAAAAATTCCCTTCACACTTATACATATTTATTAAATTAAAATCATATTTAATAGTTGTAAGAAAAATTGTTTGGTACATAATGAGTCCATAGAGTATTTGTAATCTCTTGAACTTGGAAAGATCAATCTAAAATAGATTAGATTTCCACACTTCATAATGATTGTTGCTTTGTTTTTGGATTTTAATGCATATATTTTATGTTTGTAACATTTCACACTAGTGATCCATCATCATGATGGGAAGATACATTTGAATTTCACCAATCGATGTTTCCATATGGTATGGAAATGAGGATTTGGACCCACATAAAATGAACGAAGTTTTAATGAAGTTGAATCGGGTACTACAACAGGGCATAAGATTTGAGTTGCACAAATCGATGTTTTCAAGTGATATGCACATGAGAATTTGGACCCACCTTATGACCCGGGCCTGATTGAGGGAGTAATCATAGTCCAGGGGATCGGGTCCGTCTGGAGGTGGGCCTGATGGAGGGGAAGGAGTGGTCGCTGCACCGTACTGTAGAAGCGCTGTGCCCGTCTTCACTGGGTCTACGAAACGTGAGGCGGCCACGATGTAGAAGGAGGTGGAGGCGGGTACAGACTGGTCTGCAGTAACCAGGACGGAGAATGACTGTCCCACGTGAATGTCCAGCGTCTGGCAGTAGTACTGAAGAGTGTACGAGCCCTCTGTCTCTACCAGAAGCATCCGATGATTTTGGATTCTGAAATTTAGGGTTGTTTGTGTGCCCACGTTTGAGATCCGGAGCCTGTAGGTGCTGCCTGACACCAGAATGTTCAAATTGCTTAGCATAAGCATAGATTTACAGGATCATAACTGCAACAATTTGAAATAGCTGTAGAAATTTTCATGTAAATAGTGTATAAGGAAAAAAAATTGAGATCGGGAGCCTGTAGGTGCTGCCTGAAACCAGATTGTTCAAATTGCTCAGCATAAGCATAGATTTAAAGGATCACAATTACAACATTTGAAATAGCTGTAGAAATTTTCAGTGTATAAGGAAAAATTTTGAGGTAGCAGTATGGCTTTACCGGGTTGAACAGCCAAGAACGGTTCTGTAGGGTCCTCTGCCATTGATTGTGATTCCGTCCGGTTGCCCTATCAGAAACCTGCGTCGAGGGCATTTCTGATGTCCTGAGAATTGAGATGCACTAAAATGAATTAATGTTTGTGTAAATTTCAGTTAAGAAAAGATGTAATTGCAGGAACCTGAAGCTACCTTGTGGTTTCTGTTATAGCAGTCGCTGATGAGAAGGGTGAAATCGTCTGTGGGCGGAGGGAAGGGGACGGGAATGACATCGCGGTTGTGGATCCTGATGCTGCCGTAGCCTCCTGCTGTTCTGTGTAAAAGCAGTGAGGGGGAATAGAAGAAGTTGCCGATCTGGTCCTTGGCTTGAAATGTGTATGTCCAGTTTTGTCCTGGAGGAATTGGACAGTTCGTTCCCAGCACTCCGTCTTGCCATGAGCTTCGCCGCTGTTGAATTCCGTTCCTGTAAAAAAATTCCTGTTAATTTTGACAATTTTAAACAGAATAGCTTAAACAGGCGTGACTGTAAAAGAAAAGAATAGCATACCATGTGATAAGAAATGGCTCATCCAGATTGTTGTGAACATTTACAGAGATAATATTATTAGTTACGGTCTCTAGCTCAGGACCTGGGAACTGATCATTGATGGTTATCACCTACAAACACTTCAAATTATTACGCTAGGCTAAACTTCTGCTTAAATGAAAAGAAAATTTTCCTTACTATGAAGATAAATCAGGGACTGTAATCTTGATTAAAAAATATTTGCACAATCATTATCAAAAGTTCTTTGAATCGCTGAAAATATCATGTCCAGTTAATTAAAAGAAATGTATAGAGCTTCCATGGCTTACTTGCTTTTCAACACCTAGCGGAGCAAAAATCGCGTAGGAAATCATCCAATTAAAATACTGAGACGGAACGTCTGCAAACACACATGAAATAAGCAGAACAAACCCTAATATACAACTCAATGCCAATGCACTCGTACAAATGGATGCCATTTCTGATCAAATCACAGAATTAACCCACAGAAAGCAAATTCTTGTCTTCCTCAAAAAATTTGGACAAATTTCTCTACATCTTCAACAAATCTGTCAACAATCTATTACAGAACTTAATTAATGGTGAATCTTTATGCATTACCCTCCCCTCGGCCATAAGATCTTTATGCACATGACTGCGGCGATATTTTCCTCTGTAATCTTGTATGTTTACATGTTCTGTTCGCAAACAAAGCAGAAACAATTTCTTATCAATGCGCAGTAAAATGAAAATACCGCGCACAAAGAAAAGACCACGGCTAGATTCCTGCCCTGTACCAAGCCGGCCTAAGAAGAACCAGAAAACAGATTTCAAGTTACCTAAATCTAAATATCCAGATTTCAGACACACGGCAAGTCAAGAGATTCTCAATTATGTCTGTTATTGTATCGCAATTTCCGTTTGCTACTTTGCTACAGTTCTGTTCCACTTATCTTTAACACAAACTTCAAAATTTCCACCTGCAAATACTTCTACGACAGCATTCCCCACACCAAAATCCCCAGCAATCCTAGTTTCCCCAATTTATAACAACAAAACTTCAGATTTCAACTCTTCAAACTATAAAAAAAATCCAATCTGCCTTTCCAAATCGAAGATTAATAAAACCTCTGAACTTACCAATTTCAACTACTCGACAAGCCTCAAGCGATTCCCAAGCAAGACACAACTGGAAGAGCCTACAGATTTCAGAGCTCCCTCACTTCTAGGCTTCCAGCTTTACCGCACTTCTCTAACCTGAGAAAATCATATAAAATGCTTCCAAACATTAGCAAGAAAGCACAGAAACCAATGCCCACAAACCTAATTTTTTCTACAGTTCTAATTCCTGCCATGAATTCTGAAGGATTATGAACATGTTTCCTTTTTCACCCATTATAAAAATTTACTGCAGAGACATGTCAGACCGTCAAATTAAAAACACAGCTCCATTGACGGCCTCTGTAGATATTTCTTACATCACAGTCAAATTTTTTTTATATCGGATGCAAGGACATAGCTGATCTACTGTACATACTAAACGTAGTTAGTTTGTTCAGTCATCCTTTTTCGGCTTATTAACGGCCGACCACGCTATTGGTATCGTAGTTACGTGGCCGTTAAGTTTCCAATAGTAATATATATATATATAGTTGTTTTAGGATCAGTTATTCTTGTTATAATATTAATTTAACAAGTGTGCAACAGAGTAAGTAGAGTTGTCGAAAAAAATGATTTGGTTGTGGATAAAAATGAATTGGTTGCGTATAATAGCTCAAATGCAATCATCTAATGAAATGCTAAATAAATAATTTGCAGATATTATAAAGCTAAAAATTTTGCATTTATATACGCATAAATATAAAATTCACAATGAAATGTAAAATAAAGTTTATTTTCATTGGTCTAGCAAAGTTCATTTAATCACTCCTTAACTTAAAAATTCAAAAAGTGATGCAATAGTACTTAGCTTACAGGCAAGTACTAATAAGACAAATTGAAACGAGCATTGCTGAGTTTAATAAATATAAATATTGATTTGTTGCACACGAGAAATATAAATATTGATTTGTTGCCAACGAGAAATTTATTGAATTTTTTATGCTCAAATCAAACGGTAAAAAGCTTGCAAGCCCGTGGGCAACGAATCAAAATATCTTCTTGGTGAATTGTATTAAATCATTTACTTTCCATTTTCAGAATCGCGTCAATGGAGTTTCACAGATCATTTCTGGATTTCAATGGAATGGTCGAATCCATGGAAGAAGATGATGGATTTCTCTTCACAGATCTCGACTGTGTAGCAGAGCACGATTGGACCTGCTTTCCCTCCGAGCTTGCTCAATGGCAGCAGGCCTATAATGCCTTCGGTTCGAGTTCTCAGGGAGACAGAAGCAGTGGAGATATGGTCAAATATGGATATTCCTCTGATGACACAGAAAATTTGAATGAGGAAGATAAAGGATCTGTTAAATCGATTCAGTCTGGTCGTTCTTCCGAGTGCAGGACTTTGATCTTTCCAGAGAAGACGGCGCGGCCGCATGAATGAGAGGCTTTATGCTCTGCGCTCTCTTGTCCCTAAAATCACTTAAGGTATTTCATTTCAGGCAATAGGTTTTCAGTCCGGTAAATTTTTGAATTTTTTAAAGGTTTTGCACGATTATGTCTAGTTTTATGGGTTGAGATTTTAATCATCATGTTCATTTGTTGTCTCATAAGAGAGGAGAATCATTGCTAAACTTGGTAAAGTTATACAAATAAACCTCGGAGTGAGGTTTTGAATCTTTATAAATGATTTAATTAAAAATATTCTTTAGAAGATGAACTAATATAAAATAATAACTGTTCATTTCCTTTACACACATTTTTCCAAAACAGGTAATAAGCACCTCCTACTGTAAACCTGCCTGATAAATAGGGCCAGAAGAATGATCACAGAGAATGATGTCAAATGTAAAAGATTTAAATACAATTTTATCCTAAAGGTTTACAGATTTAGTTTGATGTACTTCATTTTCACATAAAAAGATTTTAAATTTTATAAGTTAGAATACAATTTTTTGGCTTAACAGATTTATTTTGTTGCATTTCATTTTCTTGAAATTTTGGAAATATCAAATCGAGAAATCTAATTTAAGATGATTTTTGTGCTTAGATGGATAAGGCGTCAATACTAGGGAACGCAATCCGGTATGTGCAGGACTTGCAGAAACAAGTGAAGGACGTTCAGGCCGAGATCTCACAGCTTGAATCTGACGCTATGCTCAAAGATTCTCCGTTTGTTGACGGAAATTCTGTGGTGACTGAAGTTGATCTTGAATTTGCCTCATTTGAAATGAGTAACACTAGTAGCCCCCTAAACAAACCAGGGCGAAAAATAATTCTCTAAGTAAGCGGACTTTTCTTTTTTCCCCTTTTGCTTTCTCATTTTTCATATATATGTTCTTCGATGAACAAAAGGATCCATTTCCAGTGCATTATCTAAAGAATTCCGTCTATAATATGTATGATTTCAGCTGGAATCCTTTCACCTGGATTACGCATCTACTGCAAGAAAGGGCGAGGCGTGCTTATTGATGTGACGAAAGCTCTTGAATCCCATAACCTGGATTTTCAGAATGCCAATCTCACGTCATTTGACGGCCAGATTATCAAAACAGCCATTATTAAGGTACTGAAAATCCTGAGATCTCTAGTATGTTGTTTAATTTGACGGGCTATTTCTGAGTTACTTACCGCTTGGATTTTAATTTTATTGTGTAGATGAAGAAATTTGGGGCAGAAATGGAAAGCTAAGCAGTGAAACGAAGTATTTTAGAAGCTGCAGCAAACTAGGGTTTTGAAGCGGCATTAAACACAGGATGTTCAAAAGCTTAAGGATTCTCTTTGATTTCGTTACCAAAAGCTGAAAACAATTTGTATTTAGGGGAAAATCTAATATTTGAGCATATTTGAATGGTTGTGATAGCAGTTGTTGATTTAATAATCATATTGGTTAATTTAATATCATATTTGTTGATTTGTTGTCTAATTTTTTGGATAACATTATATCAATGGTTGTGATTTAAAGTTGATATTACTATGATAACTAGCAATAATTGAAAGAAATGTACCTTTAGTTATAAAAAGAAACCAATCATGTGATACCACATCAATTGTACAAGTATGGGTGTCTCTTTTGAACGATCATTGGTCTCATTTTTGGGGGGCTGTTTTGGACACTTCGGCAAAAAGCATGTTGATGTGGCATCATATGTGATGGTATGGCCTTGTAGGGCATTTGCCAAGTAAGTTAATGTAAAAATTTAGGAGTGATTTCAAATTTCTATGTAGGATTTTGAGAAGTGCAAAGTTAGGGTGCTCAACTACTAGGTCCTCTCCCCTAGTCCTATTTCCTCGACAAAGAAATTGTGACAATGTAAAATTATATGTTCTTACACCTCTTTTAAAGCACTAGTGAATGCGAACAACACAAATCTTGTCTAGAATTCCTTTTTCAGTGAGCATTTGGTAGAGTAACTACATTAGCATAAGGATCTCTTTAAAAGAGATCTCATTTTTATGTATATATTTCATTTAAGTAATAAATTTAAATGAGTTGGCTTGAGGCTGTGGGTGGACGACTCATGGTCTCAGGTTCAACTCCCTCTGAGACGACTTGCGGGCAGTAGATCTCACCCCTTGGGGGACTAGTCTCGCCCTAGCTCACACAGGTACCCAAGATACGAGCTGTTGGGTTAAATTTTTTCTCAGAATGATACTATTGTACAAGTTTTATATTAAAAAATTAAGGATAGATAAATTTATAGCGATGATTAAAATGTTAATTTAATTTAAATATTTTTATTTCATCAACGATAAATGAATAACTTTAAATAAGTGACAATGAAAAATAAACTCATTTAAAAATCATAAAGATATGTTACACTTACAAAATTGATGATATATTTAAAAAAATTCTTAAATCCAAACCTATTCTCCGGATATTTATTAAAATGGTCCCTCTCTACACATACACATCTCTTTAAGGAAATCAAATGTTTCATAGTTAATACACATCTATGGTAATGATAACCATTTATTTATTTTCAAATAATTTTAGTCTACTTTCCTCAACTTCACATCTATAAGAAAACTTATGTAAAAGATAGCAAGAGAATCCCTTTTTGTTATGTATTCATTCATGTAACTAATAAACCTAGTATTAAATAGACATTTTGGAAAGTGACATCTCTAAGATATTTTACATAGCTTTTTTAAAAATATGGATATATTAGTAGCTTCAATAACATGGAAAATACTTCATAACTATTTTAATAAATCAATTATTTTCATCTCCCTAATAAAATCTTAATAACTTTACAAAAGTTACAAAAGAAAAATAATATGTCATTTAACATTCATCCGAAGGTATCATATCCAAAACAGTGACGATATATTTGAGAATTTCCTAGACCAAAATGTTTTCCTTGGATGCTTATTGAAATGGTCTTACGTGGTCAAATGCTTCATAGTTTATTTCATAACAATTTTTGTCTATCTTACTTAAGAGTCAACTTCGCATTTTGAAAGTTGCTTTCTTTTAGTTATCTTTTCATAATCATGAGCTATAGTTACAAGTATCACTCGTAACATTTTTGTAACCTTTTTTAATCGTACATCAATTGTGATTTTTGAGAAAGACAACCTTTATATGTGTGAATCTTACAAAAAAGGGTGATATATCCTAAGAAATATTTGTACCAATTTTACTTATCCTACCAAAATATTTACACTAAATATAGCTACAAATGTCAACTCTATTTTTTCATTCTATGATATGTCAATTCTAACTTTTGAAAAAAAATCAACTTTATGACTTTTGTATTATTAATGTCCAAATTAATTATAAGAGTAGTTGATTTTTGTCCTCTTTGTATTGATATTATTATAATTATATATAGAATCTCATTTTCAAATAACATCTTTCACTATCTATCAACCACAACCATAACATATATTAGTGGTGTTGTTGAAGCATTCCTACATTAATATATTATATTACTTATATACTCTTACATTTTATTTACAAAACATGATTCAATCTAAAAATAGAGATTAAATCATCCAATTAATAGTTCCACACTAAATTTTATCATTTGAACTCCTCCAAGTATATTGACATTGTCTACTTTAAATAATCTTTATATCCTAATGAAATTGTTTAGCTAATTTTGAACCTATTTAAGTATTATTTGTGGAATCGGTTTTACCATGAATATCAATTTTTTCCTACTTATTTTTAAATAGTCATCTTAAATATGTATGATATATTAATAATAGTTTGTACTAAAATTAGAGGAAAAAAAATAGAAAGAAATTTTTTTTAAATGGGGAAAGAAAATTAAATTGTAGTGACTTTTTTTACAATCATTAAGTGGGAGATATTTTTCACAATAAGTCAAATTTTGATATTGCTATCAGGATTTGGCGGTGTAGTTTTTGAATCAAAGTCATTGACCCATGTTTCATAAGTAGTGGTTCACAAGAACCTATCCCTCATGAGAATGAATGGAACACTTAACATTCATTACATCTAGGTGATGCTCACATTGATGAAGCATCGAGCCTTCTTGAGAGGTCATTCATCCTAACACGAATCGAACTCAAGCATGCTTACCATGGAGTTTCCTCCAAGGTTAAACCCGCTTAGCTTGCTACCCCATTTGCAAAACCTCCAAAACAATGTTGTGTCTTATGAACCATTAAGGAGCTCTATAATGAATGGTTCATAAAGCACAACATTTGTTGAAGATTTTACAAATGAAGTAACATACTAAGTAACTTAACCTTAAAAAAATTTGTAGTTAAATACAAAAAAAAATATAATGCTTCATCTCAATTTTAATAACAATGTAACAATTTTTAACAATATAAATTAAAATGAAAACACTTCATCTAATAAACTAAAACATAAAATACACTTAAATAACCCATATAAACATGAAGTAAACAATTTCAATGATACAATTCTACTATGTTCTTCTTTGTACTTGGACATGTTATCATTGCTGTAACATAGAAAAATTATATTCATCCATGACATCTTTTTAGACACGAATGAATGTAAAGAACACGTTAAGTTCATATCTAAAGACGACCTTTTTCGGGGACTCTGCAAATTCTATAAAAAAACAGACGCAACTCAAAATTGGTACACGTATGCAAGTTTTTAAATTGCAAACATCATATGGCTAATAAATTCCGTGACAGATTGTAAATATTTCCAACGTGGCCCCGCGCTACATGAGCAAAACATTCTTCATGTGATACACGTGCCATAAATAAATGACTTTTGAATTGCTCTGAAAATTTTCAATGTGATCAACGTGCCCCACCTTTTCAGTGCTCCACGCGCTAACGAGCAAAACATTTCCAACGTGATCAATGTGGTTTAAAAGAGTGACTTTTTTAGATAAATGAATGTTTACAAGGGATCAAACTCTTCAAAAGTTGGATTTTCGTGTGACAAATTTTCCACATTTGAAATGTGCATTTTCCTTCCATTATTTGATTCCATCAATGTTGGTAGGTAATATAATTCGATCAGTAATTGAATTCATATGGGTATGTTGTTTAGTTAGAAATAAATATTGCAATTCTATATATAAAATGTTGAAACCATTTTGTTCATAAGTTGAACTAAAAAAATAAATGGTTCTGCTTTCGAATCGCGAAAAAAGGCAGCCTTTTACAAAAGGGTAAATTATGCTGAAAAAATACACCTCTCTAATTAAGGTGTGATTAGAGCAAATCTAACTTGTTCGGAACAAGTGTAGACATTCAAACATTAGTCTAAGAGCATATTCCTAACATATAGTAAAATCTATTTGCTAAGTCATTGAGATAGAGCTAAAACGAGAGCACCCTGTCACCGTTTGATTTGCTCTTGCTTTAGAGATGTGGGTGTGCTCTTAAAACACATGGAGCTTATCCCTAATGATTATTAGGAGGGATTGGGATGGATTACCATGAGAACCCCATAGTGACACAAAACCAAGTATAGAACCCCTGTTTTGCCCCTAGAGCCTCAAGGAGCCTAATGACGCCAAGATGTAGATTAAGCCTGAAATGCTTATACTAAAATTGGTTTTATCCAAATGAAGATGTGATACGATGCTAATGCTATGCAAAACAATGAAGTATCCATTATGCTAAGCTAAGATGTGTTATGAAAGCTTGAAAGATAACGAAAATCTAACAATTAGGATTGATTATGCTAAGTCTAGAAGTAAATGAGCATGATAACAATGCATGGAGATAAAGAACTAAGCTAATTGATTTTCTCTTGGAAGAGAGACTATTTATAGGATTTCCTAAGGGCTTGGGTTAGGAAGGAGAGTTAGGGTTAGAGTCAGGGTTTGGGGTAGAGTCTGAGGTAAGGTTTGGGGTATGGTTAAATTAACCTTGGTTAAGGTTGCTCACACATGTGTGAACAACACTAGGGAAGTGTGCAAGGGGACCAAAGTGTAAGAGAAGACATAGGTCTTCACTTATGGCTTGTAAAAGCCTTCAATGAGTGTGTAAGGAGTCATTAATGAGTCTGTAAGGCTCATTAATGACAGGGTTTGACCCAAAGTCAAAGAGACTTGGATTAGGCTAAGAAAGTTAGGAAACACCTTCTAGATAGGTTTAGGGAAGGTTTAGGAAAGATTAGGAAAGTCTAGGAAAGTCTAGAAGATTCTAGGGTTTTGGGGGATTTAAATAAATATTTCATTTATTTAAGGATTTGGTCAATTTATTAAATAATTAACAAATATTGGGGGAAATGATGTTTGAATTAGATTTAAACATTTCTGGAAGGGATTCCTTTATTAAATGTTTTTAATTAAGATAGGAGGATTTAATTGCATAATAATAAATTAATTAATTAATTAACAAATGATGATGTCATCAGGGGTTTTGGAAAAATAAAAATACTTTTATTTACCAATGGATTTTTAGGTGTTTACATTTTGCCCCTCTTTGATGCAATGCCACAAGTGGCGTGGTGTTAAAGACAAGAAAATAAGATGCCCCAGACTAGAATTCAGAGGATAAGCGGTTGTGCCCGCTTGAGAAAATAACACAAAGAGGAAACTTTATGGAATTTTCTTGAAAAGAACACAAAAGGGAAAGGAGGAGGAAGGAGGGGAAATAAATAGCCAAACTTCCAAGAGCAAAGATGCATGAGTGCAATATGACACTTAATGATGCAAGATGCAAGATTAATCTATATGATGTTGGATGGGGGATTTAGGGAGTTCCATGCGTTAGATATTTTGAGAGCACAACCTAGTTTGATATAGCAATGCTAGAGACCTTCCAAGGTTATGAAAGAACACAAGGCCTTGTCACCAGCATTGCATAAGACTAACACAAAAAGATAAGCACACAAAGGGTTGCCCCAGCATCACACATGAAACCCGAAGGAGGCATGGTAGAAATGATGTCGGAGAAACCACAAACACATGACTAACTCACATGAAGAAGTAAAAGATCAAAAGACCTTGCCCTAGATTTTCCTCATTCATAGCACACCATGATATAAAAGATCGTGGCAACCTTGAGGAGAGGACAAGGAGAAGTCGTAAAAGATTAACAAGACCCAAAGGACAAAATCCAAGGTCAAAATGATAACTCCAAAAGACATCCTTTGCCAAGGAAAGAGTTTGATGGGCTAATTAATGGGGGGAGATTTGGTTTGAACGTGAAGAACGATACATCGACACAAACCTAGGTTGATTGGTGGAAGATTGGGTCGGACAATACAAAAGGATGCATCTGTGCATACCCGTGATTAGGCTTAGGTCAGACAATATAGAAGCATATGTCTATGCGGACCCATGATGATGGGGAGAATGTTGTGTTGTTGATTGGAAAATGATGAAGTTCAAAGATAGTCAATATGATCAAGGATAGTCGACAAAAGATGTTGCTGAAGCATGAGGCTGGGTGGGACAAGATATTTGATCAAATACTACTACAGGACTGATGAGGATATGTACAACAAGACGCGACGATATGTACAAAAGATGGGGAGATATGTACAAGATAGCTCAAAAGATAATCAAAGATCCAAAGGAATCAATGAAATAACAAGTATCTCACAAAACCTTTTGCTATAGCTAGGATGATGGAGGATGATTGATTTGCTGAGGACTAATTTGTGCAGGATGGTGGAGGATTGCTAAGTGTCAGGAATGAGTTGTTGCTTCCTAATGTAGGATCAGATAGGATAGGATTGGATTTGATTTGTCAACCTAAGATACACTGATGATCTTCAGAAGACGAGATTCTTGTTGATGCATGTCAATCACTTTCTCGGGATGATGAGGCCTAGAAAGACAAGTATAAGATGACCTAGACAATTCTTAGTCAAAGGGTATTGCTAGGATGATTCTAATTTAGGATAAGGATTGAGCAACTCAAAAGGATATGACATGAAGTAGATGGTTTATGATTGGATAAGGATTCCTATGACAAGAGATAGGTAAGACACTCGAACCTCAAAAGGACCAAGGGATGATTGTTGAAGTACTTAGCTAGATAGGTCATGACGACACAAGGGCTAACTGACATAAATGATGGGACATAAAGACACATATGTACAAATAAGGTTAGGTGGAGACACAACCGATGCTATGGTACAAGACTCAGGATAGGATGTACAAGGGATCTGGGGATGAAGTTGATGTTGCAAAGATATGCAAGATGATGCCCCAGTTGGGTTGGAAAGCCAAGACAGACTGATGATGGACATGCTGATGATGGTTGATGAGTCCTAAAATGACACAGATTTGGGAAGGATGTGTCCCAATGATGATTATTGGAGTAAGATCAAAGCTTGCTACAAGACTAGGAACAAGACTAAGGATGTTATTGGATGGTTTGGCTTGATCTTGGATAGCTAGAGGATGTGGATATGATTGGAAGATGTTGGAAGACTACTAGGAATAGTTGGATATGGATGAAAGGCATTAGATTGCATGGAGGGTAGCCTATAGCTACATACAAATGACATGGGAAGATACTAGGTGATGGAAAGATGGAGGAAATGCTGAGGGATTTGGATGGAGGAACTACTTGGGGATTTGGATAGAAGAATGCTGAGGGATTTTGGATTGGAGGAACTGTTTAGGATTTGGATAGAGGATTCAAGGTTTTGGATGGGAGGATTGGAGGAATTGGGATGATAGGATCTTGGATTGGGGGTGATGGAAGCAATAGAACATGCAATATAGGAAGTGGAGGGATTGGATCTTGATTTTAATCTATGGGTACTTCAACATGCTTTTGGACAAGATCTAAACTGAATTGGATTGGTGTGGATAGAATGATGGGGGTTTTATGGATGGTCTCTTCAGAAGGAGTGGATGGAGGGATGGGAGATTCTACAATTGTGATGGCATGAACAAGGGTGAACTCTTCAGATGGTATGGATGAAAGGATGGGAGATTTTATGATTGTGATGGCAGGAAGAAGGGTGAACTCTTGAGGCTCATTGGATGTGGCTTGGATAATGCTTGGAGGAGGAGAAGTGGATTAAGATTAGATGGAGTCAATGCATGGGAATGACTCAATCATGATAGGAGATGGAAGAGGATCAATAAGTGGGATATATAGAAGAAGGATAATGGATGGGGGATGTTGATGGGGCTCATCAATGATGGCTTCACATGAAGGATTGAGATGGCATGATTCCTCAGCTTTAAGAAAGGGGTTTGTTGTTGGATTCCTTGTGAAACTCCTTGGAGACTTTCGTGAGGGAGGTTGGGGTGAAGGATTGGAATGCGTAGAAGATGGGGAGCTAGGATAGTCCTCACATGAAGGTTGGGTGGAAGATTGTTTACTTTCTTGAGGGGATGACTCTTTAGAAGAGGATTTGGAGGATGGCATGACAAAGGAATCTTGTGAACTTGATTGACTATGTGGTTAGGTAGGCGTGATGGGTTGAGATATGGGATATGAAGTGGATTGAGGGATGCATTCTTCTTGCAAAACGGGATTTGTGGCAATGCAGGAAAGAATGAGATGTTGAATTTGGATAGGATGTGGTAAATGGTGGATTAAGATAGGATGGAGGATTAGTGTAATGGATTGGAAGACTAGGATTTTGGATTTGAAAATGGTTTGAAGGACAAGGAGATGGCATATTTGGATAAGGAAAGTAGCTAGTAATGTTGTTGTGAAATGATAGTGTTTGGGATATGACCATAGAAGGAGATGGAGGTATGAAGGATGCATACAGAGGATATGTAGGCTCAATATAGGAAGAAGGTGTGGATGAATAGGATAATGGATTTCCCTTGTCAAAGGTAGGATAAGGAATGCTAGTGGATATGCTTGAAGGCATGATAGGATAGATTGGAGGAATGATAGGATGCTAGGGGATGTTTGGAACAATCTTGCTAAGGTTTTCAAAGTATTTGTCATGATCAAAAAGACTTTCATCATTATTGGGATAGGATATAATGGGGGAAAATAAGTGACAACCAAACTCATCATAATAGATTTGAGACATGCTAACTTGCAGATGAGTTTGGATAAGGATGAAGGATGAAGACGGATTGGAAGACTAAGACTCAGAATGGGGTGAATGACATGCTCTGACCGAGATTAGATTTGGCTCAAGATAGAAGGAAATACTGACTCTAGAGGAAGACAGAAAGGGGATGGGAAATGACCAGGATGACTTTTCTAACCTAGGAAAGGGGGACAAGATTGGATGCAAGATGATTGGAAAACCATGATTAGGAGACTAGGATGACAAGATTTTGAAAGCTTGGATGACTTCTGGATTTGGATTGACTTTGACTGACATGGAAAAATGATTTGTGTGTAGAAATCTTTGTTTGTGTATGTTTCTATAGATGTTTTGCACTGAGTTTGAAACATCAAAAAATACATCAAGAAGAACTACCTAGGAGATAGGTTAGTATCAAAATATTTTCCCACAGCTTGATATCCCAAAAAGGAATACAGATGGTGAGTGTCTTAAGGTGATCTGGGAAACCACTTGGATTGGTCCTTGCACAAATATTTTGATACCTTCGGGAGTAGATCGGGAAGCCTCTGATTAACAGGTATTTGATTTTGTCTATGGTGTCCTCCCAATCAATTTGTACATGCGTGACTCACTTAAGAGCCTAGTTTACCATGCTGAAATAGTAAGGATATTCACCTACCTTGAGATACCATCAACACGCATTGCCCAAGCTTGGGGGGATGAAGCAAGAGTTTTCTTAGTGCTTTATTTCTATACTAGTCAGGGAAGTACTAGTTTGAACTCGTTCTCCAAAGAGGAAGCGATTTTCTCTCTGGACAGGCTTCACTTGAAGTAAAACAAATGAACTTGTCTGATTTCAAGTGTTTTACATCACTTAGATTAAGAGGATTTGCATAATTGAAACTCCTAGAAGCATATCATGAAGAGTTATTTCCCAATTTGGTTTAAGTGATTTGAAATGAATGCTTGAAAAAACATGTGTTTAAGATTTTGATTTGTTCATTTCCTTGAAGACATAAAAAATCTTTGAAAGAGATTTGTAATTTTGTTTTTACCTTTCACTCAAGATTGTTTTTTTGCAAGATTTGAAGTTGAACTTTGAAATGAAAATATAGTGCTTTTCTTTGTTTTCTCTTTAGGGAATTCAAGATTTATTTGTGCTTTATTTTATATTTTAAAGGAAATGATTCTTTTCACTTTGGTTCATTCTTTTAGTTTCACTCAAGATTTGGTGTTCCTAGAATTCAATTTTAGACCAAAAGAGAAGTTCCTAGATTGATTTTATGCATGAAAACTTGGGAAAACATTCAAGATTTTGTAACAAGACATTATTTTTCATCAATATAAAATCTTTAGGATTGATTTATGAACATTTAGGAATGATTAGGACTCTTTAGGAACCAAAAAGGAAAGATTGGGAAAGATTTCCATATTTTGTTCCTAGTTTGCATGAGATTTGAAAGACCCCTAAGATAATGCAAATGAAGTTCACCTTAGCTAAGAATAATGATTTAAGATTGATTTGAAAATGATTATAATTATTTAGGATTTATTGAGGAACCAAATAGAAATGACAATGCAAATTTGTGGTTCTTTTTAAGCACCCAAAGTTTGAAGTGTTCCTAACTTGCATAAATGACCCTTAAAACCCTAGATTTGCATGAATAAGGTTCTTTTTAGCCAAATGAAAGTCATTATAGGTGAGTTTTATTTATTTAGGACCAAATAGGAATTCTTAGGATTGACTACGAACAAAATAGGAAAGAATAGGAAAGATTTGTAGATTAGTCCCTTAAGGGCACTCAAAAATTACTAGAAGTTCATTTTAGGCCTAAAAATGAAGTGTTTTTGGTTCCTAAACATTAAAAAAATTTCATAAGTCTTAAGGCCTTAGTGATTTGGTGATAAATTATCCTCCATGAAGTACCTTCAAGAGGTTGGAATTATAAATTACAAGCTTGAAGCCTAGGGTCACTAGGATCCCCAAACAAGCCCAAAAAACCAACAAAAACTGAATCTAGGGCCTCAAAAAAGCTCCCTATCTCACATAAAATTTTTGGGGCCAGAAAATCTTTAGATTAAAGTGTCTTAAAAAACTCCATGCATTCCCATACAACAATTGATGGTTACCATATGATTTTTGGGCCAAAAAGTGCAAAAAATAGCCTAAAATTGCATGAAGACCGGCCCATACGACAATTGCATCATGGTGATCAATTTTAGTATGACTATTGGGAACCTCCCATACAAATATTTCTCAAAATGATCAATATTCATATGACACTACAACACAAAATCCATCCGGGAAGCCTGAAAAATGAGTTTTTTGGCCAAAAAACCCTAAAAAAATTAGTTTTGAAGGCTTGTGGGGTCCCACCGAGTGTGCCAAAATGTGATCAGAGAAAAACTAACCTATTCATAACAATTTTATACATTCAAAAATTATTCTAAGAGCATATTCCTAACATATAGTAAAATCTATTTGCTAAGTCATTCAGATAGAGCTAAACAGGAGCACCCCGTCACTGTTTGATTTTATCTTGCTTTAGGGATGTGGGTGTGCTCTCAAAACACATGGATGTTATCCCTAATGATTATTAGGAGGGATTGGGATGGAATAGGGACCATGAGAACCCCATAGTGGCACAAAAATAGGTATAGAACACCTATTTTTCCCCTAGAGCCTCAAGGAGCCTAATGAAACCAAGATGTAGATTAAGCTAGAAATGCTTGTACTAAGATTAATTTTATCCAAATGAAGATGTGATATGATGATAATTCTATTAAAAAAAAAAAATTAAACTATGTTTAATCCATTATGCTAAGCTAAGATGTGTTATGAAATCTTGAAAGATATCTAAAATCTAACAATTAGGATTGATTATGCTAAGTCTAGAAGTAAATGAGCATGATAACAATGCATGAAGATAAAGAACTAAGATAATTGATTTTATCTTGGAAGAGAGACTATTTATAGGATTTCCTAAGGGCTTGGGTTAGGAAGGAGAGTTAGGGTCAGAGTCAGGGTTAGGGGTAGAGTCTGAGGCAAGGTTTGGGGTATGGTTAGATTGACCTTGGTTAAGTTTGCTCAATTATGTGTGAGAAACAGTAGGGAAGTGTGTAAGAAGTCATTAATGAGTCTGTAAGGCTCATTAATGAAGGGGTTTGAGCCAAAGTCAAAGAGACTTGGATTAGGCTAAGAAAGTTAGGAAACACCTTCTAGATAGGTTTAGGAAAAGTTTAGGGAAGTTTAGGAATGATTAGGAAAGTCTAGAAGATTCTAGGGTTTTGGGGGATTTAAATAAATATTTCATTTATTTAAAGGATTTGGTCAATTTATTAAATAATTAAGAAATATGGGGGGAAATGATGTTTAAATTAGATTTAAACATTTCTAGAGGGGATTCCTTAATTAAATGTTTTTAGTTAAGATAGGAGGATTTAATGGCATAATAATAAATAAATTAATTAATTAAATAATTAATTAACAAATGATGATGTCATCAGGGGTTTTGGAAAAATAAAAATACTTTTATTTACCAATGTATTTTTAGGTGTCTACACAAGGAAACAACTCTGTAAATGGAAATTGATTCTCAGTTTTTAACAACCCTCCTCCCTTTGTTCATAGGGTAAGTGGAATCCCGCCGAAAAGATATACTAGAAACTTTGTCTCTCTTGTGGATAACAATGGGGAGGAGAGGTGGAAAAAAAACCCTATCACCATGGCAAATGCTAGAGATGAAAGGCATATTTCTCATGATCACAAGGAATGGTAGGTTGTAAGGAGTTGAAAGGCCAAGAGGACCCTGAACACTTGGGCTAGGGAAGAAGCTAATGGCAATAGATGACTTGACTATTATAAGGGTCTTAGAAATAAAATATGGCTAATTCCCATTACTTCCAAGATTCCCAAATTTTCCTTGGTGCTAATCAAATTTCATTAGGTAAAAAAATAAATCTACCCACATCTTCACAACTAAGTTATTCACGCTCTGGCCTCTTGACCCCTTCTAGCAATCCACCTCCAATAGATTTCACTATCTTCAAGGTATTAGTGATGGTTCCTGGTGAATGAATATCTCATCCTTAGAAAAGAATACCTACCAGAATATATCTTTAGAGTATATAAATTGTATCATGCAAGGCCCTAATAGGCAAAGAAAACCCCCATACACTCATAAAAATCAAGCACTGCAGAGCACTAAGAACATTATGCCTCCAATTTGATCTCTGTAGAATAGACCTCAAAATAAGAATCCCCAATCTATAGATCATAAAGGGAGCATAATTATTTTTGTGGTTAAAAATATATTTCAAAAGATATGTGGCCGGATCATTGCAAAAACATGGACTATTTGTGAAATGGTGTGGATATGGGCTTCCTATGGAAAACATTGCTAAATGGTTGGAGTGGGCATATGTGGGTCAAGTAAGTATCACTATCCTCCCTGAAGATTTCTTGTTCATTGATTGTAAAGATGAAACCCTAAAAGCTAAATTCTTATATGGGAATCATGTTTCTTATAAAGGATATAACTTTAATTGCATGGGTTGGAAATCAAGATTTGATCACAATGAACTTCAACCAAAGAAAGTTACAAAATGGGTTAGTCTACCGAATCTACCAGTAGAATAATACATAAGTGAAATTATTATGAAAATAGGATATCTACTGGGAGGCTTTGTAGGGCTAGATGATAACTTTCTATTTTCTGCTAATGTTAAAATTTTAATAGATATAGATATTGATTTGAAATGTCCTAAATCTGTAGAATTGATTACAGAAAATGAAACATATTTCATCGAATTGGTATTCCATCAAGATCCTATTCATGATAAGGTAGCTTCTAAAATGATATGCATGCCACATCATAATGATAAGACTAATAGTAGGAATAATATTAAGCATTTGAAGGTTAGGATTAATGTTGAAAATAAACTTAAACAGAGGGAATTAACATTCGGCTTAATAAGGAAACTAGAGGCTTTATTATTGAAAGCTAGAATGGAATCCCACTTTGTTGCCCCCATCCCAACTCTCAGGAAGATATTAGGAAATCATTATCAGACAAGTCTTGTCAGCGTGAGGTTAGCTTAACATGGAATTTTCATTTATTATTAAGACTTTTAAGGAATACATATAGCCTAGGTTAGCAAACAACTCTTAGGAATTTGAGATGTTGGATGTTGAGGAGGGAGAGATAGTAGATAACATGATCATGGATTCCTTTGTAGGGGAAAATGTCATTCTTATGGTTGAAGAGAATGGGAAGGGAACTAAGATTTAGAAAAAGAGGAGTCCATGAAGGATAACCTTGATTTACCCCTTGCTAAGCCAAATGAAACTTTAGTGACCCACAATCCTAGTGACAATATGATATCAGAGAGAGAAACAGAGACATAATTTGAGAATATGGATACTATTATTTTCCCATTAGGAGGTTGTGATATAAATGAAGATGGAGAATTAGGTCCTCAACACCTATGTAATGAGGTCCTAGATAACCTCCTTGAGGGGATTGCTGAGGATTTCCTTAATGAAGATGGGATTTCCTTAGAGAAACAACTTCTCATTACCAAAATTATGGATCTTGAAGAGAGAGAAAGGGATCAAGAAATATTGGCTCAGAGGAAATCATTGTGTTAGGTAGGAAGGAAGAGTATTTATTTGATTCATCCATGGGAATCACTCAATCTAATTTATGTAAAGAAACCCCTAAATGTACAAATAGTAATAAGAAAAGGGGGGGAAAAAGATGGGTTTGCTAAGGATTAGACCAAGATCAAAACTCTGTTTGATGTTGGGAAGGGGAAGAGTCTTCCCATGGAGCCATGAAAGTCAATACTTGGAATGATAGGGGCCTGAATGACCCTAAAAAGAAGTGGATTATAAAATGTTTCATCTCTGAAACAAAAGTTGAAATCATAATGTTACAAGAAACAAAACTCAATCTGGTAGATATTACAGTTCTCAGAAAAAAATGGGTATATGGAACATTGAAGGTACCCCCACAAATGGAGCATCAACTGGCTTAGCAATAATTTGGGATCCTAGATTTGTTACCTTCACCAAACAAGAGAGTCATCAAAATTGGATGACTGGTTTAGTCAAAGTATAAGAAGTAACCTACATTTTTTATTGATTAATGTTTGTGCGACAATACAAATAGCGATAAAAAAGTGGTATGGAAAGAAATAGAACATTACCTAGAAAGAAGACCAAATGATATGTGTACCATAAGAGGCAATTTCAATGAAATTCTTGACCCAAAAGTAAAATGGGGTGGAATCACCAAAGAATCTGAATCGACAATTGACTTCAAAAAGTGGGTTCATAAAAACAATTTGCAAGAAATAAAAATAAAAAATGGTTTATTCACATGGAAAAATAGAAGGCAAAGTTTCAACCATATTGCTAAAAAATTACATAATTTCTCCTCAAAGGAAGTTGGGAAAACTTCCCCTTCACTCTCTTTACTGAAATCCTCCCATGGTCTAGTTTTGACCATTTTCTTGTTTTACCGAATATCACTAAGGATACACACCCTAAGAGGTGCCCATTTAAGTTTGAAAAAATGTGGTTGATAGATGAAACCTTGTAAAGACAATGGAAGATTGGTGGAAGGTTTCGAAAGTATCAGGATCAAAATTGTATTGTCTAGTTACTAAGATAAAGATAATCAAAGATAAATTGCTTTAGTGGAACACAAACCACTTTGGAATTATCTTTGAATCAAAGATAATATTAGAGGAAGAGATGAAAATTGTGAACAACAAAGTGATTGACAAAGAGATGGACATGGAACTTTATCTCCAACAAAATAAACTATTAACTGATTATGAAGACATCGTATCCAAGGAAGAGATATTTGTGTGCCAAAGATATAGAGAAACCTGGGTGGATGCAAGGGATAAAAATACAAAAAAATTTCATAATAGCATCAAACAATGAAGAAACATTAATAGGATAACCAAGGTTAAAATCAGGAATGGATCCATTGTTGAAAACCTTGAGCAGAATGGTGCCGAAGAAGATACGCATTATGAAGAAATCTTGAATAATTTGGAAGGCTGTAATATGGAACATCAAAAGAAGATTAGATATCAAACATACCTAAGATTATTTCAGAAAAGTAGAATAAGGATTTAACAAAAAAATTCATGAAATTTGAGATAGAAACAACTATGATGCAAATGCACCTAGACAAGGCACTGGGTCCGAATAGATTCCCAACTTTCTTCTTTCAAAAGTGTTGGCACTTTATAGGTGATGAGGTGGTAGAGGATCTTCAGGGGGTTAGAAACTCTATAAATCTTCTCAAAGAAATAAATAATACCTTTCTAACTCATTCCAAAGAAGGAGAAAGCTGAGAATTTTGATGACTTTAGGCCTATTTCACTATGTAATACTATATATAAAATTATTACAAAGACTTTAGCTAACCAAATTCAAAAAATTATTCCTAAACCAATTAGTGAAGCAAACAGGTTGGAATTGGGAGATTTATCCATGATGGAGTGATAATTTCTTAGGAAATAATTCACTCAATTCAATAGAATCATAATCCAAGTATCTTAATTAAGGTTGATATTAAGAAACCTTATGATAAGATGGATTTATGTTTCTTATGAAAGTGTTTAGAAGCCTTTGGATTTATGATACAATGGATCGACCTAATGTATAAATGTATTTCCACTCCTAGAATTTTAGTTTTGGTAAATGGAACACCTAAAGGATTATTCAACATCTCTAGGGGGTTAAGACAAGGAGATCTTATCTCTCCCTTCCTATTCATTATCATGGAAAAGGCATTGGGTAGAGAAATTACCAAAGCTAGAGAGGATGACCTTGTTAAAGGTATTATAATAACTAGTGGTTTGCATCCTATAACTCATCAAAAGTTTATTGATGATACCATGCTCTATGGTGAAGGTAAGAAATAGGAAGCTGTAGAAATCAAGAATATTCTTAACTCTTATGCAAAGGTCTTAGGATAGGAAACTAATGAGGAGAAATCATAAATCTTCTTCTTCAATATGGATATGAACACTGAAAGGGAAATCCGAAATATTTTGAGCTTTAAGAAAGGAAAATTTCCATGTAAATACTTAGGTCTTCCTTTAGATAAGGGGATAAAACTAATAAACTATGGGATCATGGTGTATCTAAGATTAAGAAAAAGATATAATCTTGAAAGTTTAAGTGGCTTTCCTCAGCTGACAAAGCTATTAGGCTAAAAACTATACTTACATCTATACCTATTTACCAACTTTTATGTATTAACTTACCTACAAACAAAACAGAAGAAGTCAATAGGTTCCTTAGAACCCTCTTTTGGAAAGGGACTTAGCATATAAGAAAAAAATCTCATTAATATTCTGAGATAAATTATGTAGACCAAAAGAGGAGGGAGGTCTAGGGATTAAGAATATAAAAGAAGAAAGTAGAGCCTTAGGGACCAAATTAGTCTTAGAGAATGTATAAAAATCCAAAACTAAAATAGGAAACGAGATAAAGCCACAAATATATACATGGTAATCATCCTACAATTATTTTTAGAACTTCTTTCCCCCCCCCCCTAAGGGCTCTCACATCTGGAACTTTATGTTGGAATGTAGGAAAACATCTTGGAGAAATTGACATGGAATCTTGGAAATGGTGAAACTACCTAATTCTAGGAAGATTTTTGGGGAGGTTTTACTATATTGATATCCTTCATAATTTTGAGGACTCCAAAAGGATTTTATAAGCACAATGGTGGAAGTATGTTAAAGATTATATAGAAATAAAGGAAGGAGACAATTTATTATAGGGCTAGAAGTGGAAAGCTTTTGATAATTGTAATATTCCATAGTTAGAAAGAAAGGACCTAATTAGTATCCTAAGTAATAGGAACATCACTTTTTAGAAAGTTGAAGACATGTTGGTATGGGATGGGTAGAAAATAGGTGAATATAATACAAATGATGGTTATAACTTCCTGATAAAAAAATGTAAGACCAAAAATAATATTCCTTTAAACCTTTGTTGGGATAAGAATTGTCTCCCAAAGGTAGGACTATTCTCCTAGATAACACTACAAAATAAGATTCTAATTGTAGATAGGTTCAAGAAAATGGGATACAAAGGCCCCAATAAATGTCCATTGTTTGAACAAGAGGAAGAAACTAATAATCATATTTCACTATATTTTAATTGTTCTAATCGAGTGTGGTAGTGGTTGTGTGGTAAATTAGGTTGGATCACAACCCTTCCTAACACTATATCTGGTTTGTTCCAGAGTTGGTGCATCATAAACAAGAACTATTTATACAAAAAATTATGGGTAATTTCTACTTCAATAATGATATGGGAACTATGGAATGAGAGAAATAGGAATTTATTTAAGGAGAATAAAATGAGATATGAATAGTTGACTAAATAAATTGAAGCTCTATTATTATTAAAATTTTAAATAGTAGAGTTATGAATCAACCAAAAGTGGATACTAAGATGTCCTATTGGGATGATAGGATGAGAGGTATATGGATAGGCCTGAAGATTCCTCCTTATGTTGGATATGGTGAAGTATGTAAAAAGAAGAAAAGAGAGGAATCTCAATGGCTCCCCCCTAAAAAGGGATGGTAGTTAAACTTTGATGGAGCCTTGTGAGGTGACCCAGGTCAAGCAAGTATAGGATGTTGTATCCACAACTTGAATAGTACAGAATTCGCATGGAAAGCTAAACCGATAGGCATGGAAACCAATAACATGGTTGAGTTTATGATACAAATTAAGGGATTATTGACTTACAAAGATGTGAAGATAGATAAATTAGAAATAAAAGGATCTTCAATAATAGTGATTAATGCTTTAAGAAAGGGCTTGATGCCAAATTGGAAGCTTAATGTATTATTGTCCAAAGATCTAAACTTAATTAAAAACTTTAGGAAGAACACCTTGAATCATAACTATAGGGAAGGAAATTCGAGGGTAGAGAAATTAGCAAATGAAGGTGCAGATGGAATCAATATACTCGAGGGAAACACCAAACAAGGATTAATGGCTATTAACATAATAGTATTTAAAAAGGGCTAGTAGATGGATCTTATCTAGGCAATTTTGGTTAGTAAAGGGTATGTTAAGTAGGAACAAATATTGTTGTTTGATTCCCTTCAGCATATAGTTTAGAGAACATTGATCCTGAATAATTAAAAGTGTATCTTTCATACTTATTAGTTATAATTTGGAAGTATATTTAAATACCATAAATAGGGGAAGCATCTTCATTAGGTTGTGTTCCCATATTTATACCTAGGTATTTATGCACTTATTGACACACATAAATAATATGTTTATTACTAATAGTAGGAGAATATAGGTAATCATTGGTATATGGATACATCATTTATATATTTATGGTAAATTTATGTTTGTATATAAAGATGAGTACTTATATACTCACCCAAATAAATAGTTATGAACTATGGTGGAATTAATTCAGATAAGCTGATTAGGCACTATCTTTATTAAGATGATTATTTATAGACCATATGGTTATATTATTATGGATTGTATGCTAGAATTTAGCTCTAGTTGGTTACTTGAGTACCTACCATAGATTGGGGTTATCACTTGGAAAATTCCTTAGACTATTAATTGATACACCCCTTAAAATAAAAGGAAGTAAATGCCAAGTACGGTTACAACTTAGAGGCCACTAAAAGAGATGAGAAGAAATTGTGATTAGATAAATGTACCCATTTATTAATCTTTGAACCATTGGCATCACCTCTTCTTATAATTTATATAGTCACATGTGAAGTTGGATAGGTTAGAAGAGAAGTCCCATGTATTTTATCCTACAAATTGGGGAAATGAGTGATAACTATATGATGGAATCTAATATGAGTTTAGTGCTAGAGGGGGATTGTAGGACAATGATGTTCAAGATTAGTATTAAACTTGAGAGGTGGGGAAAATTTCTTAAGGAATTAGATGATTTATAAAATTTAGTAGTTAGAACTATTATGGGTGAAGAAATGGTGAACTATGAGCTTCATTTTTTAGTAAATTTTGATAGTCCTGCTACCTTTGTATCCCTCCTACTAGTTATGGGTATGGAAATGATGGATGCCATCATGTTGTGCATAAGTTTCTTCTGAGAAGAAATACTAGTAAGGTTAAAAATTGCAGTTAAGAATGTTGATGAGAACCTCATGATCTCATATCCTGAGGATTACATTGTAGAGGGGGATATCAACCTAGGGATGGAGCTGATGAACAAACTACTATTGATTATCAATAACCGCCTACTTTGTAAATAACAAAAGAAGGAAATCATTTTGAGTGCCAATTTCCATATGAAATGGCTCTGTCTCAAGACTGCCTCTAGAGATAGGTGGGGCAAAGTGTGTATATATGCACTTGGATATGAAGCCCCTATAGACATGCCAGAAATTAATGTCAATAGGATCCAATTTATCCCTCTGATTGTAATCAACTAATAATAGCCTAGTAAACCCAAAGCCCCTAATTTTAATTAATTGCCAAAATCCTAAATCAAAGGCATAAATTAACTAGACCTAATTATGTAAGTATCTCATCAAACTTGCTTGCATAATTAAATCAATTCCCTAGTCAAAACAACATTCTCTGGTGATGAACTACAATTGATTTAGAACCTGAATGAAGAATCTATGATTAAAGATCACTGAGGAGTTTCTGATTAGATATGCAAGATGATTAAATCAGTATTATGTTTTCATTGATGTCAACTAGCTCAACAGTACTTATCTTGTAAGTTACTACACCGAAACATCTGAAGAAAGGTGAAAGAGATGAAGAACAAAAATATCTACATGAGGAAGATGTATATGTCAGATGAGGATAAGGAATACACTAAGTAAATTTTTGATGAGTCCATGACTTGATCAAATTGACTTTATTATGTTGCATACATATATGATGAATAATAGAGCTGAAAGAAACAAAGTAGTGTTGTCGGTAAATGAAGCATTCCAGTATACACCAATAGAGTGTAGTGTATACCGAGCATAGTGTTAACCAAGCTTGTGTTCACTGATGCATTTCTTTGTTAACCGAGCAAAAAAAAAAGGAATTAAATGATTAGTTTAGTCGATAAATTGATGAACTGTAAAGTGTATGAAATCAAGGTAACAGATAAGGTTTGTTATGAAGATTGACGGCTAACATAATGCAAGGAAGATCTAATGGAGTAGATTGAAACGTGTTACTGACACATCAGCCAAAGAAGGTTAAAGTGGCAAAATCAATGAATGAGATTAAGCAACAAAATCTGATGGACAAAAAGAAAATGATTTACTCGTCTATATAAGAGACATTGGTTTCATTATTGAAACGACACCGAAAGAAGAAGATACTATAGAATTATTGTGTGAGCAAGTTTTCATGCATTCTGATCATACTAGTTAGTGAGAACCGAGTTGCAGAACAATTACCAAGCTACAGAGAGTAATTACCGACGGATAGTAAGTTGATATAGTATTGAATCTGAAGTGATTTATTGGTCAGAAAGATTTGTATGAGTTGAACATTGATCTGTAAATTGCAATGTAAGTTGTTTCAAGGTATATCATCTACTGTTACATATTTAACCATTGTACACAGTCAAATCTCTTAACCGAGTGGACTAAGAAATTCTTTTTGATGTTTCATTCATAGAGTGAACATTATTATCCTGTCAACCCCAGAGTGACTGCTGGTTGGATGATAACTTCTAGTCTACTTCTAACAAGGTCACACCTAACAGTGTGTATGTAAACTTTAATAGGGTTGGGTCTTCACCGACCTCACTTTAGAAGAGTGAAATTTTTTGGGTTGCCGGTCCCAGGTGATTTTTCCCTTCACAAGGTTTCCATGTTAAATCTCTTGTGTTATGTGTTGATTGTGATATTTGTTTGTTATCATACTTTACATATTACATGTTAGATTTGATTGGTAACTACTGTAAGTTTTAGAATGATAATCGGTAAAAGATCAAATAGTGAAATTATTTTATATTTACCGAGTAGCAGAAGTTGAAGAATTTGTTTTGGATTATACATTTTGTTTTGGGACACTAGATAATTGATTCACCCCCCTATCAATTATTCTAACAACTGGTATCAAAGCAATGGTTTCTTAGAATAGAGTTTTAAGGACTCCAACACAAAGATCTCAAGATTTATAAGAGGGAAGTTCCAAAGCTAAACAAAGAGAACTTCATAGTATGGCAAAGCCAGATGAAGTTGCACATATCTGGAATTGGGAATTCTACACTAGAACTAATGAAAAATGGCTACATTGAACCGACACCTGGTCCCTTAACCCTTGATCAATTGAAAGAAAGGCATGAACAAAATATTACTATGATGGAACTTGTTGCTACCTGTACCAATGCCGAATTTGAAGAAATTAATGGATGCACTACTACCAAAGCCATGTGGGATAAACTAACTCTAATATACAATGGAGATTTGAATGTTAAAAGAGCCAGAGCAAAAAGACTAAGAGGTCGATTTGATGATATGAAGATGAAAGAAGGTAAGAACATTGTGCAATACACAAATAGACTAAAAGAGGTAGTACATGCTATTAGAGCATTAGATGGAGTTATTGAGGATGAAACAGTCATAAGAAAGATTCTCAAAACTTTATTGCCAGTTTATGCAATCAGGATCTCTGCAATTCATGAAACTAGAGCCACATCGAACCTTACTCTTGACACACTGATCGGTAAGATTATAACATTTGAATCAAATACCTTTGACAACAGTGTTGTACCTTCTATTGGATTCTCTTTCATGTCTTCTTTGAAGATTGGTAAATCTAGTAGCAGGAATAATAAGAATAGTGATAGTGATACCAATGATGAACTTGATGAGCTTGAAGCTCTTATGGCAAGAAGGTTACCCAAAGGTAAAGGAAGATATAGAGGTAAGCTACCTTTGGCATGCTTTAATTGTAAAGAAGTTGGCCACATCACTGCTAGATGTCCAAATAAGAAAGATGATGATAGATCCAAAGACCGATCCGAAGGAAGCTATGGGAGAAGAGTCAATAGAGGCTACCGACGTAACAACAGAGATAACCGAGATAGCTATGAAAAAGTGAAAAAGGTATGTTACATAGCTGAAGATATTGAATCTAAATTTGATACTGATGATGATGTAGAAGTAGTATTTGTTGCTATGAAAGATAACTCAGAGGAAGAAGAGAAACATGAAGAAACAACATTGATCTCTAAAGTAAGTAGAAATGATACATTGATCATAGACAGTGGTTGTACACATCATATGACCAGTGATGTAGAGAAATTTGACCTACTTGATGAATACGATGGAGGATCTGTTAGGATGGGAAATGATGCACCTTGTATGGTGAGAGGTAAAGGTTCACTGATGATTAATGATAGAATAAAATGTGAAAATTCATATTGGGTAGATGGACTAAACTATAATTTGTTAAGTGTGGCATAGCTGAATAATTCAGGCCACCGACTTGCTTTTGAGAGAAAAAAGGTAAAAATCTATGATGATGGAGGAAGACTTGTCAGAACCGGTACACAATCTAGAGGTAATTTATTTTATCTTGATATTGATCAGTCTTCTTGTTTATTAATGAAGCATGAAGATGCATGGTTGTGGCATAAAAGGTTATGCCTTGTCAAATTTGATAACATGATGAAGATTAGTAAGAAGAAAAGAGTTAGAGGGTTACCTAACTTGTCAAAACCTGGTCATACTATGTGCCATGAATGTTAGAAAGGTAAGATGACTAAGTCTAGTTTTAAAAGAAAAGACTACTCAACAAAGAAGATACTTGAGTTGGTTGATACCGACCTATGTGGTCCTATGAGAACTTAGAGTTATTATGGTGATAGGTATTTTATTCTTTTTGTTGATGACTATACTAGACTGATGACAGTTATGTTCTTAAAAGAAAAATCCAAAGCATTTAAGATGTTTAAGTGGTATAAGGAAAAGGTAGAAAAAGAGACTGGAAAAGAATTAAAATGCTTAAGATCTGATAGAGGAGGTGAATTTATCTCTGATGAATTTACTAATTTCTATAATGAGCATCGTATCAAAAGACAGGTCTCTGCACCGATAACACCTCAGCAGAATGAGATTGCTGAAAGAAGGAATAGGTCAATAATTGACTGTGCAAGAACACTAATGATACAAAAGACTATTTCTCAGACATACTGGAGGGAAGTTTTCAGTACAAATCTATATGTGCTTAACTGAGTACAACTGAAAAAGGACACCAACTAGACACCCTATGAGCTATGGTTTGGACACAAACCTACTGTAAGTTATTTCAAGATTTTTGGAAGCAAATGTTTTATGATGAAAGATGAGAGAAATGGGAAATTTGATTCTAAAGGTGATGAAGGAATATTCTTAGGATAGTCTACTAAGAGTAAAGCATATAAATGTCTGAATAAGGTTACAAACAAGATAATTGAAAGTACTAATGTCCGTGTTGATGAGTTTGATGACAAGAACACAAAGGAAAGTAGAAAAGAACTGAAAGACTATGGTAGATTCACTTATGTTGAACATCTTGATTATCTACCAAAGTCACAACCTGTGATAACCAGTCAATAGGAAAATAACCCTGAGGAATAGGAAAGGGAAATTGACAAACAAGATGGAGCTACCGAGCAAGCACATGAACCTGAACAGGATGAACAAGAAAGAAGAAACTAAGTACTGGCTAGTTTTTTTAGGAGATATCATCCCGAGACACAAATTATTGGAGACAGACAAGCTGGCATGCAGACAAGAAGCAAAGCAAGACAAGGTACATGTCTAGTTTGTGAATTTGAACCAAAAAAAGTGAAAGTTGCATTAGATAATGAAGAATGGGTTAATGCAATGAAAGAGGAAATAGAGAAAATAGGGAAGAACAAAACTTGGTCCTTAGTACCTCGACCTAAAGATAAGAATGTTATAGGTACTAATTGGATATTCAGGAACAAACTGAATGAAAATGGTGAAGTGACAAGAAATAAAGCTAGATTGGTATGCAAAGGATATGCACAGGAAGAAGGCATTGATTATGGTGAGACATTTGCACCTATTGCTAGATTGGAAGGAGTTAGAATTCTACTTACATATGCTTCACACAAAAAATTTAAAATTTATCAAATGGATGTGAAGTTAACATTTCTGAATGGTATACTTGAAGAAGAGGTCTACATAGAACAACCTGAAGAATTTGTTGATCTAGACAACAAAGACATGGTATGTAGATTACATAAAGCTTTATATGGTTTGAAGCAAGCACTGGGAGCCTGGTATGAAAGGCTGCATACTTACTTGTTAAGTATTGGATTTGTAAGAACTAGTGAGAACAACAATTTGTACATGAAAGGTGATACTAATGACACTATTATTATTGCTGAGATATTTGTTGATGATATTATTTTTGGAGGTCAAGATCATGTATGTAAATATTTTGCTGATGAGATGAAAAAAGAGTTTGAGATGTCTATGTTTGGAGAGATTAAATTCTTTCTAGGACTACAAGTGATTCAACAAAGTGATGGGATATTCATTTCACAATCTATGTACATAAATGAAGTCTTGAAGACATTTGGCATGGAAGATGCTAAACCTGTGGGAACACTGATGGCTACCAGAATTAAACTGACAAAGGAAGATGAAACTACATAGGTAAACCAAACACTTTACCAATCCATGATTGGTAAGCTAATGTATGTAGTTCACAGTAGACCAGATATAGCACATGTTGTGGGAATTGTTGCTAGATATTTTGCTAACCCTAGAGAATCACACATGATTTCTACTAAAAGAATCTTAAGATATTTGAAAAAGAAAGAGGATTATGGATTATGGTATCCTAAGGAAGGTAAGTTTGAATTGAAGGTCTATACCGATGCTGATTGGGCTGGAAAAGTGGATGACAGAAAAAGCACCGCCGGAGGAGCATTCTTCTTTGGTGAAAGACTTGTAACCTGGACAAGTAAAAAGTAGGCTTGTATTTCTCAGTCTACAACTGAAGTAGAGTATGTTGCTACAGCTACTAATTGCTCAAACATTGCATATATCAAGCAAGTGTTGGAAGGAATGAATGAGGTAATCACTGACCTGATGATTATATATTGTGACAACACCAGTGCTATTAATATTTCAAAGAATCCAGTGATGCACTCTAAGACAAAGCATATATCAATTAAGTATCACTACTTAAGAGAACAAGTGAAAGAGAAGCCAGTGAAGTTAGAATTTGTTACATCTAAAGAATAACTTGTTATATCTTTACAAAGCCTCTACCGAAGGACACATTTGAATACTTGAGGACTAGACTTGGGGTCTGTCCCCTGTCTATCGGTCACTAATGTGATCTGGATGTTGCATTAGCTTAAACCTACCAGAAGATCACACATGTTGATGCAGCATAGTTCACACCTTGGATAATGTTCAAGGTTGTGATTAAGTTTGAAGAACTGAAACAGATTGGTATATCGGTATACAAAGATACAGAGACTGTATTGGACAATAGAGAGTTACTTAGCTACTATATAGCTGATTATTTATTTTTTTCTTTGGAATTATTGTCAAAGGGAGAGATAAATAATATGAAAAGAAATGTTAAACATGCATTGATGAGAACTATCTAAGGGAGAGATAATCTGAAAGAAATAGAACACTAAAGATCAATTACAGAGAGTAGAAACATGAATAGGAGAGCTGAAAAGAGCATATTTGATGATTGGCATTACAACATTATGAAATATATGTTTAGTAATGTAGTGATTAAACATATTAAGCTAGGGAGAGCTTGTACAACATTTGTTCACAGAGTTGTAGAATACATGTTTGGTATGGGTATGGTACACTTCATATTACTTGAGTTGCCATTAATGCCAAAGGGAGAGATTGATGAACTACAATTGATTTAGAACCTGAATGAAGAATCTATGATTAAAGATCATTAAGGAGTTGTTGATTAGATATGCAAGATGATTAAATCAGTATTATATTGTCATTGATGTCAACTAGCTTGATAGTACTTATCTTGTAAGTTACTACACTGAAACGTCTAAAGAAAGGTGAAAGAGATGAAGCACAAAAATATCTACATAAGGAAGATGTATATGTCAAATGAGGATAAGGAATACACTGAGTAGCTTGTTGATGAGTCTATGACTTGATGAAATTGAATTTATTATGTTGCATTCATCTATGATGAAGAATAGAGCTGAAAGACACAAAGCAGTGTTGTCGGTAAATGAAGCATTCAAGTATACATCGACGGAGTGTTGTGTTAACCGAGCATAGTGTTAAACAAGCTTGTGTTCACTGATGCATTTCTTTGTTAAATGAGAAAAATAGAAAGGAATTAAATGATTAGTTTAGCCGATAAATTGATGAGCTGTAAAGTGTATAAAATCAAGGTAACATATAAGGTTTGTTATGAAGATCGACGACTAACATAATTCAAGGAAGATCTAATGGAGAAGATTGAAAAATGTTACTGACACATCATCCAAAGAAGGTTAAAGCGGAAAAATCAATGAATGAGATTAAGCAGCAAAATTTGATGGACAAAAAGAAAATGATTTAGTCATCTATATAAGAGACATTAGTTTCATTATTGAAACGATGCTGGAAGAAGAAGATACTGCAAAATTATCATGTAAAATTTTTTTCATGCATTCTGATCATACTAGTTAGTGAGAACCGAACTGCAGAACAACTACCAAGCTATAGAGAGTAATTACCGACAGACAGTAAATTGATATAGTATTGAATCTGAAGTGATTTATTGGTTAGAAAGATTTGTATGAGCTAAAAATTGATCTGTAAATTGCAATTGAAGTTGTTTCAAGGAAGATCATCTACTGTTACATATTTAACCATTGTACATAGTCAAATCTCTTAACCGAGTGGACTAAGAAAGTCTTTTTGATGTTTCATTCATAGAGTGAACATTGTTATCCTGTCAACCCCAGAGTGACTATTGGTTGGATGATAAATTCTGGTCTAAAATCCTCTAACAAGGTCACACCTAACAATGTGTATGTAACCTTTAATAGGGTTGGGTCTTCACCAACCTCACTTCAGAAGAGTGAACATTTTTGGGTTGCCGGTCCCAAGTGATTTTTCCCTTCATAGGGTTTCCACGTTAAATATCTTATGTTATGTGTTGATTGTGATATTTGTTTGTTATCATACTTTTCATATTACATGTTAGATTTGATCAGTAACTACTATAAGTTTTAGACTAACAATCAATAAAAGAATAGATAGTGAAAGTATTTTATATTTACTGAGTAACAAAAGTTGAAAAATTTGTTTTGGATTATACATTTTGTTTTGGGACACTAGATAACTGATTCACCCCCCTCTTAGTTATTCTAACATCTAGTCCCCGGTATGGAGCTTGATCTGAATTTCCCCTCATCTTTCATGTACTTTTCACAATTTCTAAAATCCCCCTATTTCTCATAATGTTGTGTAAGGAAACTCGTATGATAGAATTCTTAGATGATTTATTATTTTATCCTTAGGGAAATATCATATAATTATTTGGTTGGGTCAACTTTGTCATATTATTAGGTGATAAATCTCCCACAATTATATGGTTAGATGAACTTTGTCATATTGCTCTATGAAAGTGATCATATGATTT
This sequence comes from Chamaecyparis obtusa, assembly GCA_027943335.1. NCBI lineage: Eukaryota > Viridiplantae > Streptophyta > Pinopsida > Cupressales > Cupressaceae > Chamaecyparis > Chamaecyparis obtusa. The sequence goes on from BSBK01000583.1 coordinate 604,926, forward strand.
TATGATGTTCTAGAGCTGACTGTGTTTCATCGTATCAAAAACATAGAGTGAATTTTTCATGTTTCCTTGAATGATTTAGATTTCTAACCAACTAATGGGTGTTTGTTTTCTCTCTACGGGATGATTTTAGTAGCCTAAGGTCACTTCTTACAAGATGTTAGTGAGAATAATTACTTGCCAAAGTCATCCCCATTGACCTATTTTAGAGAAAATTACTAAGGTATTTGTGGTGCCAGAGTGGGTATCAAAGAGATGATTCCAAATTACTAATAATTGTTTTGCAGGTTTCCTAATTAGTCTAATTAGACTTTGTGTTTTATTACTCATTTTATTAGGCACCTAGCTAATTAGAGGATTATTTGTATTTGATTTGTAAAGAACTAGGAGAGTATGCTCTTTTCCCTTTTGGGAGAATCAGAAACCTAGACATGTGGAACTTTCCATTGAAAGTGATCTTATGAGAAATTAACTATTAGGAATAGTCCCAAGAGATAACTGAGAGGGGAGGGGGTGTGAATAGTTATCTACAAGATTCAATTCTTTATCCAATTAAGTACAAAATAACATTAAGCACATACACAATAAGATAACACTTAACACAACACCATAATTTTGGTTATGGGGAAACCCAAATAGGTAAAAACCCTAGTGGGAATTAGCACCCACTATAAACTGCACTAGAGTATATCCTTGTTAGAAGATCTTACAACATTGTTAGGAGTTGATATTTACAATGCATGAAGTATAGTGACTTGGTCAAGGGTTGGACCTTGTTAGGAGTCTTTTACAAATAACCTTGTTAAAGGTGAGGACACACTATCTGGGAGCACACTGCTCAAATGGTGAAGTCTACAACCTTCTGCACAATAGATACACACTATATCTGGATCTTGGTGAACTGGAAAGTAGACCTACTATCTTGATTAGTTCCAATGAATAGCATATACACTCTACTTCTTCACATAGATCTCCAAATGATGATTGACTCTCTCAGTATATTCACATCTTCTTCTCTTCTCTCTCAATCATGCTTAGTGATCACAAAATACTGGCTATAAGTATCCTTCTCCAAATGATATAATCAAGTCAGCATGTTAGAACCTTCTTGAAATCATGTTAGAGAAATAATATAAATCTTCCATAACATCTCTAATGGCTAAACCAAGCAGGCAACACAAAAAGGACCACACAACTCAATATGAGTAGACGCGTCGCTTCACACCATCGGCTCCACCAAATTAATTGAAACTTTATTCTCAAGCTGAAATACATTATGTTCTCTTAACCAAACATTTGTAACTCATCACCAAACATGAAACCAAAGACACATATCAAAATGATAAGCACAATTGCTGAAATAATATAAACACTATCAGCTCCATTAGATGAACTCCATAAACTATGACTGGCTAACATAAACATCATAACTCAACTTGTACTACATAATTAACTCTATTTCCATGGACATACCTTCATAAGCATGTCTACAACACAAATATAAATTCACAAGGCTCCAACATAACTATACTTAGAACTAAATACAAAACTCTTCTTGTAACATTGTCAGGAACACTATTGTTACAAACAACTATGCAACTATCTATACTCAGAATCAACCTTTACATCTATGATATCATGTTGATAACATATCCATACAAAATATGCTCAAGGATCACTACATATAACTACAATGCATGCTGCTTACCATATGTTGTCATCAATGACAAACATATAGTTAGCACTAGTTTGCTGGCAAATCTCCAACAATATCCCCCTTTGGCATTGATGGCAACATATGGAATGAAAAAAACCACCAATCCAAATGTACAATTATATTATAAAATTCTACATTTCCTCAACAAAACTCTGCCAAGGATGAGTTCTCCAACTGCTGCATCTTCTTACTATATACTCCCCCTTATTTCATACTCCTCAACTGTATTTTTTTCATGACTATACACTCCCCCTTTGACATCAATGGAAAAGGGTGCCAATATAAATAAGCATAGGTACTACTCCCGAATTAGAGTATTTGACCATTCATCAGTCATTGAGGACTGATGCACTGTTGCAACTCTAATCAGATCTAGGGAAGGGAATTACTCCCAACTTCTCCCTGAGATACTCAAATGTATCCTTCAGTAAAGGCTTTGTGAAAATGTCTACTAACTATTATTTTGTGCTCACATAATCCAATTTTACTTCTTTCTCTACAAAATTCTCTCTTAGGAAGTGATATTTTATCTCAATGTGTTTTGTCTTTGCATGCATCATAGGGTTCTTTAACATATTGATAATGCTAGTGTTGTCACAATGAATAACAATAGGATAATCAATCTAGATTCCAAAATCCTTTATCATCAGCTTGATCCACACAATTGTAGAATAATTTAATTCTACTTCTACATACTCTACTTCTATTGTGGACTGAGAAATACAATTCTGCTTCTTGGTTGTCCAAGTAACAAGTCTATCTCCAAGAAATATTGCTCCTCCTGAGGTTCTCTTTCCATCATCAATGCAACCTGCCCAATCTATATCTGTATACACATGAAGTTCTACATTCTCTGAACTAAGATACCATAAACCATAGTCTATAGTTCCTTTCAAATATCTGAACCCCTCTTTATTGCTGTAAGATGACTTTTTTTAGGTTTTGCTGCAAATATTCCAATAATACCAGCTGCATTAGAAATATTTTTTCTAGATTGAGTAAGATATATTAGTTTACCAATCATAAACTTATATAGGGTCTTGTCTACTATTGTATAATCATCTTATTTTGAAAGCTTGCTTCCTGTTATCATAGGGGTACTTACTAGCTTGTAATCATCCATATTGAACTTCTTTAATATTTCTTTTACATACTTAGATTGATTAATGAAAATACCTTTATCTATCTACTGCACATTTAATCATAAAAAGTACTTGATAGGTCCAATCATGCTCATTTCAAATTCTCTCTGCATCTCTTTAGCAAATTCTACACTAAGCTTGTCATTGCCACCAAAAATAATGTCATCAACAAAAATAGAAGCTAGTAATAATATTTTAGGTGTCTCTCTTATGAATAAGTTACAATTTGCTGCTCCTTTCTTGAATCCAATCTTTGTTAAGTAACCATCCGGTCTTTCATACCATGCTCTAGGGGCTTGCTTAAGTCCATAGAGGGCTTTCTTTAGTTTGCATACCATATCTGGTTTGTGTGATAAACTAAATCCTTTAGGCTTCTCTACGTAGAGTTCTTCCTTCAACTCTCCATTTAGGAATGCTGACTTGACATCCATCTAATATAATTTTAAGTCTTTGAATGTTACATAGGCTAGAAAAAACTTCTTGGCTTCCAATCTTCTTACAAGGGAAAATGTATCAGAATAATCAATTCCTTCTCTCTACGCATATTCTTTACATACTAGTCTTGCTTTGTTTCTTACTACTATTCCATCTTCATTCATCTTGTTTCTGAATATCCATTTGGTTCCAATCACATTTTTGTCACTAGGCCTAGGGACCAGTTCCCATGTATCATTCTTAACTATGTGATCTAATTCTTCTTTTATTGCTTCATGCCAATCTGAATCATTACATGCATCTTCAACACTTAAAGGTTCAATCTGTGAAAGTAAACATACCGCTTCATTGACTATTTTTTATTTTGATCTTGTCATGACTTTTCTATTCTAATCTCCAATGATATCTTCTTTTGAATGGTATCCAGATGTGAATTCTGCTCCTCTATCTAATCTCAGAAATTTTATCTTTAATCTAGACTCATTTTCAACTTTAGCTTTGAATATCTTGAACTTCTCAAATGCTTCAAATTTATCTCTTAAGAACACAACCCACATCATTGTAGAATAATCATCAACAAACAAAATAAAGTACCTTTCACCATAGTATGATCTTGTTTGAGTTGGTCCACATAAGTCTGTATGCACTAGATCCAATTTGTTCTCTATTGAATTATGCTTGCGTCTGAATGAGTTCCTTACATGTTTTCCCATCACACATTCCCTGCAAATTATATCAAATGGTTTTGCAATATTAGGGAGGTCTCTTACTACCTTTACATTTCTTATCTTTACTATATTATCAAAATTGATGTGACATAGTCTTTTGTTCCATAACGAACTGTCATCTTCTTTAGAAACAAAACAACTTGCTTCAGAGTTAAGTTGAAAAACATTACCTTTTGTATTTGAACCTGATGCAATCATTACTCCTTCTTTGTTATTAATGATTCACTTGTTTTCTTTGAATTCTAACTGATATCCTTTGTCAAGAAACTGTCCAACACTTAGTAAGTTATGCTGCAAACCATCAACATATAGAACATCATCAGTTTTATTCTTTCCATCCAAGGTGATGGCTCCTCTACCTATGATAGGTTTAGGAGTGTTGTCTCCAAATCTAACCATGTCACCTTTGTACTTATCTAGATGTAAAAATGTATCTTTTTCTCTTGTCATGTGATGTGAACATCCACTATCAATGATCCAGTCTGTCCTGATGTTTGCTTGTGAAATTAATGCTATCTCTTGTGCTTTCTTTTGATCTTCAATATCCATTTCATCAAACATTTTTTGTATATCTTCAATAGCAATAAATCCAATTTCATCTTCTCTTGAATATTCATCTAATACTTCATCTTCAGTATAGTAACATTCTTTTTTATACTTAGGCTTGAAATTAGTTTTGAAATTCTTGACTCTTGTAGGACATTTAGATGCAAAATGACCAATCTTGTTACATGAAAAGCATTTAAATGGTAACTAACCTTCATATTTTCCTTTTCCTTTTCTTTCTTTCTTAGAAATCATAGCAATGAATTCATCTAGTTCTTTATCCTCATCTTCATTATCAAAGTTACCAGAAGTGTTCAAGGATTTCTTACCATGGACTGAGGCTTTGAAAGTTGTTTCACTTTTAGGATCTATCTTCAAACTTGATATCTCGAATGCTGAAATCTTGCTGATTAAGGTCTCTCTTTTAAAGTCTTTTGAAAATTGCATAGTCTCATCTAGGATGTTTATCTTGTTCTCATATTCTGCTGCTAGAGTAGTCATCAACTTATCCATTATGTCTTCTTCCAAAATTTCTCCATGATTGTTCCTGATTCCTGCAATTGCTTCATTAATTCTTTGATTGTAGGCTCTGATGTTCTCTTCAAGTAGCATATCCAAAGTATTATATCTTTTCTTCCATGTCTTTCTATGTGCATTCATGGCTTGGATATCTCCTTCAAACATGTCTTCTAGATACTTCCATATTTTGTAGGCGTTATCTACTTTCTTGATCTATGAAAACTCACTGTCAAATAAGGCACTGATAAGGGATTCTTTGGAAATTGCATTTTGAGTGAATATTTCCTTTTTCTTAATAGTTTCATCTTCTTTTGCAAGATCTTTTAGAGAGGGAATCTAAACCTCTTGAGTAGCTACTTCAAAAATCTCAAAACTAATGCATTGCAAATGTGGTGTCATTTTGTTCTTCTAGTCTAGATAATTCTCTTCATCAAACTTACGACTTTATTTTCTAAAGAATGCCATTTGATCAACCTCAAGTTATTAAACTTTCTCTCTGAGACACTTGGCTCTGATACCAATTGTTAGGAATAGTCCCAAGAGATAACTGAGACAAGGGGGGGGGGGGTGAATCACTTATCTACAATATTCAATTTTTTATCTAATTAAGTACATAATAACATTAAGCACATACACAATAAGATAAAACTTAACACAACACCACAATTTTGGTTATGGGGAAACCCAAATAGGTAAAATCCCTGGTGGGAATTAGCACCAACTATAAACTGCACTAGAGTATAATGATCCTTGTTAGAAGATCTTAAAACACTATTAGGAGTTGATCTTTACAATGCATGAAGTACAGTGACCTAGTCAAGGATTGGACCCTATTAGGAGTCTTTTACAAATAACCTTGTTAAAGGTGAGGACACATTGTCTGAGAGCACACTGCTCAAATGGTGAAGGTTGCAACCTTTTGCACAATAGATACACACTATATTTGGATCTTGGTGAACTAGAAAGTAGACCTTTTTTCTTGATCAGTTCCAATGAATAGCATATACTCTCTACTTCTTCACATAGATCGTCAACTAATGATTGACTGTCTCAGTACATTCGCACCTTATGCTCTTCTGTCTCAATCATGCTTAGTGATCACAAAAGACTAGTTATAAGTATCCTTCTCCAAATGATATAATCAAGTCAGCCTATTAGAACCTTCTTGGAATCATATTAGAGAGACAATATAACTCTTCCACAAAATCTTCAATAGCTAAACCAAGTACACAAAACAAAAAGGACCTCGCAACTCAATATGGGTAGATGCTTCACTTCACACTTTTAGCTCCACCAAATTAACTGAAACTTTATTCTCAAGCTAAACTATGTTATGTTCTCTTAACCAAACATTCATAACTCATCACCAAACATGAAACCAAACATGCATATCAAAATGATAAGTGCAACTACTAAAACAATATAAACACTATCGAATCCATTAGATGAACTCTAGAAATTGTGACTGGCTAACATAAACATCATAACTCAACTTGTACTACACAACTAACTCTCCTTCCATGGACATAGCTTCATAAACATGTCTACAACACAAATATAAATGTGCAAGGTTCCAACATAGCTATACTAAGAATTAAATACAAAACTCTGCTTGTAACACTGTCAAGAACACTATGGTTACAAATAACTACACAACTGTCTATACTAAGAATCAACCTTTGTGTCTATGATATCATGTTGATAACATATCCATACAACATATGCTCAAGGCTCACTGCATATAACTACAATGCACACTGCTTACCATATGTTGTCATCAATGACAAATATATAGTTAGCACTAGCTTGCTGGAAAATCTCCAACATTAACATGTGTCTTGCATGTTTGGGAGAAGTAAGGAATAGTAGGAAATTATGCTCTTTTCCCCTTGAGGGAAAATTAGAAATCTTGACTTATAATTTTCTATCCATTTATTTCATGTTAATCCTCTAGAGGGTCTATTAGTTTAGGGAAAAATATCCTAGGGATGACCCAAGTGGGAACAAGGTAGATTTAAACCCTTCCAACACATTATAATCAAATACCTCTTTGATAGTAAACTCTCAGAGGGAATGTACATCTCTTCATAGGGATATAGGCCTCAATCATGCTTGCATGACTATGAAGGATGTATTCAAATGGATACCCTTACTAGACATGTTAGTGTAGAAGCTACCCAGTTCACCCCTAAAAGTGTGATAATCCAAGTCAAAGGAGTATAGTAACCTCCCCAAGGTACTCATCATATCATTCCTTTCTTAGCATTTGGAGTCAGATAATATCACATTGTTAGCCCATTGCATAATTGGTAGTGTCCATATTCAAATTAGCTTTGGAATGTGTACCTAAGTCTATGAGAAAGGGTTTTCACACTCAGTCACTTTCTTCTAGGGATAAAATGTGTTTGATACCCCCTTCACTTATGTGCTTGATGTGCATGTTTTACCCTACCACTGTTGACAAAAACTTCCTAAACACATTTCAACACCATAGAAAATCCAAACACAAACTTTCTGAAAATTCCAAAAACCAACTGGAAAACTATCTGCACTAGGGTTTCAACCTTTTTCAAAGGAATTTTATCTTATGATAGGGGATCTTGATAATAGGATTCCATTCTTCTGTCACATCCACCAGTCAAAATTATCATATGATCTATTATCAAACTTGTTAAAATTAAAACACAACAGTTTATCGTATTGGTCCCTGATTTTCCTCATTTGAACCTGGTATTTTCATCTCATCCATTGAGAACTATCATACAGCCTTAGTATTCTATCATATGAGGTTTCGTCATCTAGTATCTAGAGAGAAAAAAATGACTAGTTACATCATCAGTATAAATTAACCTACCAGTCTGTCATAACCTATCATATTAATTATGTGTCATTTTCAATAGTAACTCTTCATCTTTTATTCCTTCATCCCAATTATCGAACACTTGAATAGCCTTGATCTCTTTTCATAAATCAATACAATCAACTTGGTCACAAGTGCCCCTTACTAAGCCATTAAAGCCTTAACATTGACACCTTGTACCTTGTTCAAACTTAAGAAAATCCTAAAACACATATTTTCATCCATCACCTAAGACAAGTCATCACTTTGAAAACTAGATATAGAACTAATTTTTCTAGCTTCTTATCACTTTCAATCACATTGATCTTTCATTCCAATACAGACTAGAACTAGAAAAAAAAGGGTTAATTTGAAAGGAAAGACCATAGACATTTCTATTGTTGATCCATTAGTGCATTACAAACTAAAATGAAAATCCAAATTGATGTCAAAATCAAAATCAAAGTCAACAACTCCCTGTCAATCTTCAAGCACAAAATATACTAAACCAAACATGTCGGGATATAATTGGAGATCTAGTCAAGGGTGTCATAGCCATCACAACAATATTTTGTTAAACAATGAGGAATATAATGAGGAAGAAATTAAGAAATGCCAACAAGATAGACATTTCAAGATAATGATGCAAATACTTAGGACTCCAACAAGACAAAGATAAATATTTTATGCATCTAGCCTCAATGGGGATCAAACTGCCCACAAATTTTAATGTGGAAAGATTAATACAACATGAAGAAGAGTCCCCTATAATAATTCTCAAAAAACATTTGTAGGAAATGCCATGTGAACTCAAATAACTGAAGAAATAAAAATAGAAATCCTCCCATGAGTACTCTCTTGAGTCTTTATGCCCTTTTCCATTTGACAAAAATCTATACATGCCACCATTTCCTCCCAAGGTTGAAATCCCAAAATACAACAAATATGATAGAAACAATGACCCTTAGGATCATGTGAGAGGATTTTTTCCTCTTAGAATGGATTTTATGCATGAAAAAACATACCTAATGAGACTCTTTCCTCGAAGACTCAGAGATCAAGCTTTGGAATGGTTCACTAATATCTCATCCAGTATTCATACATTTGAAAAAATCATCCGAAGATTCATCAAACAATACTCTTATAACATCTTACAAACTATCACCATGCTAGACCTTTGTAACACCAAACAATGCAATAAAGAACCTTTTGTCAAATTTCTCCAGTGGTGGAGAAATATCTTCTCTAGATTTTCTAGACAAATTCTAGAAATAGAGAAGATCTATATCTTTATTAGTAAATTGGTGCCCAAAATAAATGACACACTACAAAGAAAAACTTATGATACCTTTCATAAATTGATAGATAGTAGTGTTAGGATCGAAGACATTCTTGTGAAGAAGGGTGGACTTACCTTTCATAAAGACACTAAACCATCAAACAATCCCAATAACAATAATAACAAGGACAAAAATAAATATCGGAACAAGAAAAAATATGTAGTCAACGAGGGGTAGTTGAATCAAAAAATTTCAAGCCTAAAGAACTAATATTTAATCTATCTATTATCATCCAAAATGCTAAGAGAAATCAAAATATCTCATCAGCTCCAAAAGCTAACAAAGAAACCAACAAAAACAAAGAACCCCAGATACCCAAACCCAAATACAACTTCACTCCTTTGAGAGAACCACTTGAAGCAGCATTGAATAATTTATTAGCCAACAAGACCATCACATTACCAAAATCAAAGCCTTGGGAACCAACAATGAAGCCCAAGTTGTGGAATGATAACCATTTCTATGAGTATCACCGAAACAAGGGACACTTGACCAACAAATGCATGAATTTGAGATATGTGATACAAGACTTAATTTATAATGAAATTATCACTATTAATAGATATCATTCGAATAAAAATCACAGATCTTTTAATAAACTCTCCCCTCCTACAAGAAAGGAGAATCATGAAAAGAGAAAGAAGTCAAAGTAAACTATACCTATACCAACAATGACAATGTGATAAATATGCTTGAAACATCCAATCACTTTATTAACATGATCATGATAAAAGAAAAAAAAGAAGCAGAATCATCCAACGTAGTGACCAGAGGCCAAGCCAAAGTCACTCTCAAAGGTGTAGGCTCATCCTCCTCTCCCAAACAACATGTTACCTTAACACCCAAACCAAGTGCGTCAAGACAACCAGTGTCAAAATATTCATCAGCTAACTAAAATCTAGTGGATCAATTAAAATGAACCTCAACACAAATTTCAATCTTTAAGCTAATGATAATTTTTCCCGCGCATAGAGAGATCTTAGAACAAGCATTACTAGCTTCTAATGTGCCAAAAGACCCCACTATCAATAGGTTCCAATTTATGTTCGGTCACATAACCTCACAACATTACTTGTCTTTCTCTGAGGAAGATGAAAAATATTTGAACCATCCATATAACCAGCCCTTGCACATCGAGGTGCTCATTCATACACATCGATTCAAATGTCTCTTGATAGACGGAGGCACTAGTTTGAACATTTGTACTTTTAACTTAATTAAGGCATTGTGTCTATTAGAGAATTACATTGATCCTTGAAGGAAAATAACCATCAAAGCATATGATGAAGAGGAAAGTTCATCAAAGGGACTTGTTGTGTTACCCATCAAAGTAGAGCTGATTGAAAGAGACTTGATCTTTCAAGTGTTGGATCTTCCTCTAGCCTATAACATATTGATATGCATGCCTTAGATCTATGATATGTAGACTATTCCATCTACATATAGCCAATGTGTAAAACTCCCATATAATGGAGTAGAAATAACCATACCTTTAGATGCAAGCTACTCCTGCAACACACTAAAACAAATAGAGAGTATGGTCCCTCACAATAAGGAAACCTCCTTGAGTCAACATCAAGCAAAAAATAAAAAAGAGTCTCTCATAAAAATATTTGAAGAGAAGATGAAAATCAAAGATACAAGGATGGGAAAATATAGAGTATACTTATTTCCTTCTTTGAAAAATCTCCCTACATCACCAAGATCCTATGAGAAACCATCAACATCATTTCAACCTTCCAACACTAAAGCCTTAACTATTCATGAGGGAACTAGATTTGTAAAGGCTAGTACATATATCTTGAGGAAGAAAACAAAGATTTTTTTTCCCCTTGCATGGCTATATAGAGCATAAGAGCATGATCCAAATTAGATATATGATCCAAATCAGATACCTGATCCAAATCAAATACCCATTACAAATTGGATACCCTTTTTGAAAAAATTAAAAAAAATATATACATTTTAGTAAAATGGGCATAATTTTTGTGTGTTTCTTATCAATTTTTTTATTTTTTATAGGCATTGGAAAGGTAATTAAGAGACATACAATACTAATAAGGTACTTTTATTATACTATACACTAAAACTTAATTATAATCATTTTAATTGAATCCTTAGTTATGAACCTTGTAATAATCACAACTTTGTAATATAAAATCATTCTTTTTTAGTTCAATATTTCTCCCATAAGAACTGACATAGTAAAAAAGTAGTAAATAATATGAAAATTATACTTTAAGTACTAATGAGATTAAAATTTTTAATAAATCATCATTTAGGGTTTCCTTGTTGTCTTTGATCCTTTGTACTTAATTTCCTAAGATGACCAAAGATAAAATGTCTCTCTATACCTCTCTACCCCTCTCTTGATTTACTTATTTATAAATCTCTCTCTCTCTCTCTCTCTCTCTCTATTAATTTTTCTTTCTCTATTTATGTACATCCCTCTAACTCCCTCTATCTATACCTATTTCTTACTTGTTTCTATCACCTCCTTTATGTCTTACTCTTTCCTTCTCTATCTCTATATTTCTATATAGATATATCTTCATGTCTATCTATATCTAATTATCTCTAGATCTCTTTTATTAGCTTCATCTCTTCCTTCAACTATCATAAAAAATCAAATAGTTAGAAAATGGAAATGATGATATGGTGGGGGGGAGGGGTGAAGAGGAGGGATGTTGAGATGATGGAGGGAGAAAGGAGAGAGGGAGAATTGGAATGGGGGAGATATGAGGAATAGATGAAGATGGTGATGAGAGAGAGATAGAGAAGTGATGGTGGGGGAAGGGATGTAATGGTTAGATGAGGGGGGGGGATAGAGTGAGATATAGGGGGTAATTAGGGGGAGAGAGATTATATGGAGATGGTCCATAGAATCCCTTAGGGGTCTTTGGTGCCTTAAGTGGTCCTAAGAGATCATCATATGTATTAATGGGTCATGGGGTATATTAATGGGTCTCAGGATACATTAATAGGTCCTAGGGGATCCTAAAATACATTAATGGGTGTGAATGATTCCTAGGACACATTGATAGGTCAAGAAGAATCCTATTATAGATTAAGGTTTCCTAGGATTTCTTAAGGGATCCTAGGTGTCCTAGGACACACACACATGTCCTAGGACCCCCTTATGATCTCTTACAACCTCGTAAGGACCCCTTACCATATACTAATGTATGGTAAAGGTGTCCTAATGAGTCTTAGGACCCATTAATGTGTTCTAGGACCCATTAAGACCCCTTAGAACCCCTTTCCATACACTAAAATTTGGAGAGGGATACATAGTGGTCCTAAGGGATATTAAGGGGTCCTAGAACACATTAATGTGTCCTAGGACCCCTTAACAACCCTTACAACCCCTAAGATGTATGATAAAGGGTCCTAAAGGATCTTGAGAGGTCCTGGGACACATTAATATGTCTTAAGACCCATTAATAACCCTTACAACAATTAATATGTATGGTAAGGTGTCCTAGGACTACTTAAGAGCCCTTATGACCCCTTAAGACCCATTACCAAATATTAGTATATGGTAAGGGGTCCTAAAGGATATAAGGGTTCCTTAGACACATTAATGTGTCCCAAGACCTTTTATGACCCCTTAAGATCCTTTTGGACCCCTTATAACACATATTCAGGGGGTAAAAGTACAAACCTGTGTCACACATATATAAAGGAAAAGGTAAGCAATACACAAACTGTTCAACTTTAATGATACAAAAGTCACATTTATGTTTAGAATTTGAAGATGATGTAAACTGGATAAAATTTATGTCTATAATTTTTTAAATAATAATTTATATAGTTTTTTAATTTTTCAAGTCCATTTTTTAATTGCTAAAAAATACTGAATATTTGGAGTTTAGTTTCCTTAAAAAGTATATGCAAATAATATTTTTTTCCTCTAATTTCAAAATATTTTATAGATGATATGTATAGCTAGTGCAAAAAAAAAAGATTGGTTTCTGATGTATATTTTTCCTGTTATAACTACTCAAAGTCGAACTTATCTGAAATTGATAGTTTTAGTCTCCCATTAAATTTTCCCTATCAAATGTACATTTTTTAGAAAACAAATTACGTATTCTTGAAGAGAACTCTCTCCTCTAGTGTTAAATATAAATTTTAAATTTTTTTGTTATGATTTACTATTTTTTTCTTTTTTTGAAGCAGCATCTTCTCAAATGTTAAAATACCTACTTATAGTATTTTACAATTATAATATATTATTTGTAATCAAAATATTAAAAAAATTGTATGCCCATAATCCTGACCCCGAGTTCTACAAAAGGGTATTTTTAGTTTTTGAATAAATTTATGTTTTGATGGAGAAATACGCTACAGAATTGAGAAGTTTTGAAAAACTTTAATTTTTGCTTGTGTGGTTGCCACATAGGATGACACATAGACAGTTTCAATCAAACTCGGTTCGTCTAAAACTAGGGCCAACTAATTACGCTCGCCTTAGCGACCGAGTGCTTAAACACCATATAAAAAGGAAATTTTTGGAGTGAAAAAATGAAACACAAATTGTTGAATACATGCAAAATAATTAGTGATTTTTTTAATAAAATCATTTGGTGGAAGTTTTTTATTGTCTTTTTTTTGTTTGAAAGGGAATTATGAATGATAATTTCATCAAGAAGGTATGTTTTTTTTGCAATATATTTTTATATATTATTTTTTCTTTATTTTGTGTTATTTAATTTTTTTTTAATTGAAATATTATTTTATTTAGATTTTTTAAATTCAAGCATTATTTTATTTAGTTTTTTAGATTAAAGTATTATATTATTTTATTTTTTATTTAGGAAATTATAAATATTGTTTATAGTTTTTTATTGGGTATATGTTTTTTTGTACATGTAGGTGAATTGAAGTTTCAAATTCAATGGGGAATAAAAAGAATAGAACAAGAATATATTATTTGATAAGAGATGACAAATTAAAAAGTCATACAAAACATAATGAGGATTAACATGTTGAAGTAGAGGAAGAACCTTGATATTGAAGAAGATGCAATTCAAGTAGCAGAACAAATTGGTAGTTCTCAACATGGAAACATATCATTTGACATGGGAAATTTGATGGAGATGAATGAAGACACACTTTTTAGTCAAGTTTCATCTGAACACATGGTATTTGAAAGTATAATTAAATTGCATTGCAAAAATTTGGGATGAATATTTTGAAAATAAAAGCATATTTGGAAGAGAAAAATTATTTGCAAGGTTATTTAGGAAAAAAGACATGACTCCTATTTTGGAGTTATTGGGTATTGATAACAAGAAAATATCTATAGATAATGTTTATCGAACAATAGTTAAAAATTTGCAAGATGCATTAACCAACATTAAGAACACAACTCGAGGAGAGGATTTAACTGTTGCACATAGAGCATTGATAACTATAATATCTACTACGAAGTTGAGACATAGAAAACAAGTTTGTGCAATTTCTGATTTAATGCAAGTATCTAGAAGAACTATTCAAAGATATATCAGGAGGAGAAATATGTTAGATGAAAATATTGAAAATAATTGGGTAAATATTTGTAGACTTCCTTGAAAAGAATTTGTTTTGAAGATGTAAAAAGACAAGTCATTGAATATTGGACCACTTGCTCCCGTGTTTCTTCACATAGAAGAGATACTATACAGATGAAAGATGAAGAGACATGTATGAAATATGAACATCCAAAACATTTTATAGATATAACACAAAGTGAACTATTTCAAGCATCCAAGCAAGAGTTTTTAGATGTGAAAACATGTCAGAGAATGTTTGACAGGTTGCATCTCATCTTTGTATACATAAATAAGGTATGAAACTTGTTGTCAAAATCGGGTTGAATTTCATCTATACTTGCAATCATATAGAAAAGCTATGGAAGTACTTAATCAAGATATGGTTATCCTTGGAAGTATGACACAATTTGTGAAGTCTATTTTATGTGATAAATCCGAAGATTCAGATGAGTTCAAAGTAAAATGTATAAAAAATACATGTAGTGATTGTGGATATTTGCATGAATTTCCACTGCAAATTGAGAATATTGATGTTTCAATGCCAATTTTGTTGAAGAGATTTGAATATGAGACATATCAAACTAAGAAAGGAGACGAATCTAAAAAAATTGCATTAAAGGAGAGTGAATTGCCCTACCTTGAATTTATGACTAGATTTCATAGTATGATATATCCACATATCCAACATTGTTATGGTGCACAATGGAAAGCTAAACAGTTTCATGATTCCAAAAAAAAAATTTCACCTGTTTGTATTCTTTCAAATGTAGATTTCTCTGAGAACTATACATTTTCCCCTCAATTAGAGCTTCAAGTTCAATATTATCATTTTGAACAAGTTACAATATTTGTGCAAGTGATCTACAGACACACACAATTTGATTTGGAAGGGATAGAAAGTTTTGATGAAAATGAACGCATTATCATCAAGGAGGTTCATTTCTATATCAGTGATGATAGAGTTCATGATAGGAGCTATGTGGCTCATTGTTTTGCAATTTTTTTTTAAGATCTTTTGAATTGTGAGATAAAGGCTTCATAACACTAGATATTGTCCTTTTGCTTGTTTTTCTTGCAACCCACTTTCCTAGGTGGGAACTTGAGGACCAAATTGTGGGACTGAGAACTTGGAAAACAAACTCAACACCATTAGCAAAAAAGGGACAAGGAAATTCCAACAACATAAGGTGCAAAGACCTTCACTTTGAGCTCCACATCACTCAGGCGGGTACACCTTATCTTCAAATACATGACTTCTTTTGAAAAACAACATGCCTATAGATATACAATTATGGAATAGGTTTCAAACTCATTTAGGTAACAAGTACCTCAGTGAATTTTGACCATATCTTGTGCAATATCCCTTTTGCATAGAGTAAGCCTAAAAACTAGAAACTACTCCTAACTCCTATCAAACATGAAAAGGAAAATGATTTCATTTAAGTTTTTTGGGTGGAATGGATCTTTGAAATACCCCATATCTCTCATAGACTAGTGCCTTATCCAATGGGTGACAGAGTCAAATAAATCACTGCAATAGAGAGTTATGAATAAAAGAGACAATACATTCTAATATGTTGATGCCTTACACCAAACATACACCATTGATCAGATTCTACTTAGCAATCCACTTGTGTACTTAGATATGCAATTACCTATTCAAAGGACTTTAACCATCCCCTTAGAAGAGACCTAGGAACAAGAAATACATTAATCAAAATCCAGTGAAAGACAAGATTGAGATACACTTGATACCCCAACTCATACACATCTGAAAACCAGTCCTAAACTTAGTTATTTCTACAAAAAAAAATCTGTTGTAGACATCTTCAGACATACAATAGAAAAACTAAAACACCATTGATGCTCTAATAAATAAGTTCAAGGACCAAATGGAGACAATATGATAGTAGTATGAAAATATTGAGATCTTATTCATAGGAAAAAATGTTTCAACTTATATTCTATTCTCCAAGCCAGAAAGGAAAGAGGGAACACCCTATATGTAGAGAAGAAGGCAATATATACAAAAGGAACCACTCATGGAGAATGAGGAACCTCTACTAAATGATCCTAGAAATTATTATAAAGGATCGCAACAAGCTACCGATCATTTAGCTCAAAATTATGTCTAAAACAACCTCAACCACCAGACTCAACAAGAAATGAAAGAAATCAAGAAAGTTTGGAAACCTGAGAGGATTAGATCAAATCTGATTGTAAAATTATTTGGGTTTCATCATCAATAGGCTAACTCCAATTACAATTTGAACATATTTCCTCTTGCAGGAAAAACAAAATTAAATGCTAGGACCACCAAAAGGAACCTTGCCTATACAGGGCATGAAAAAAACTAAAAATCATCATACCTTAGCCGCACTTTTCAAAACATCAGTCCTTAGCATTAACTTGCCATGGAAACCTTAGGAAACAAAATTAGATCAGGACAGCCACCGATATCTTCTTCATCATTTCTGACCTACAACCATCTTGGAAAACTTAAATCTAGTTTAGCTTTGTCATTTCTGGCCCACTGTACTTAGACCCTGCAGAAATCCTCAATCAAAAAAATCAAATTATCGGCCCTAATGGTTAATTGGCGAATTTAAAACATGGTCATTCATTATATCCTTTATCGGCACATCAAGATACTCTTTCAAATTGACATAACAGTCAATTTGGCTTTGAAAAACTAGCCCCATCATTTATCTCAGCAACCAATCAGGAACAAGCACCTCAACATGGCTTGGCAGTGGACCCACTTTCATTTTTACCATGACAAGCACCTTAACCACACTAGATCTAACGAACTGGTGATTGAAGGCTTTCTCTTAGCCTGAGGTTTCATTGGGAGAATCAATGACCACCGCCCAATGCATTTATCATCAACAACTCATAATCATCCTCAAAATGCTTTTATCCTTACTCATCTTCTATCCAGCGATTCAACAATTGAAGGAAACTCCAATTCACTAAAGGTTTTACTTAACTCATCTTTGGTTCAGAGATCACATGAATATTATATTTGTTGAATTGCCTAGCGTTTCTTAACTCTGGATTCCATTAAGAGAATTAGCGCCTACCATTGATCCTTCCTTCATCTTGTGGTTATCATTAATTCACCAAATAACATATAACCCCTTGTCTTTAACTCCTATCTATCCAATGAATATGCGAACAAAGAAATATCCTAGATGCTAAAGGTTATTTCTAACCATGGTTAGATCATGAGAACATGAAAACAAAGAAATCTTGTGATCTCTGAATCTTTCACATAACCCCAGTTTGATCTCATGATTGAACACTAGTCATTGATCTGATCCTCCATCCATGGTTGTCATTGAGTCTCTAAATTTTCAACTTAACTCATCTTTGATTAGGAGATCATGTGACTGAAGCAATATCCTAGTCACTGAATAAAAACCTTAAGCTTGGTTCAATTAAGAGAATAAGCGACTAGAGGCTATCTCTGAATCACTGAATTTTTTACTAACCATGGGTTTTATTTGGAGAACTAACGCCAATCACCAATCTCTATCTCATCCAATAGTCCTTGCTAAATCTCATAATGTTTCATGACTTAGCTGTTTCATTTGGAGATCAATAGATAATAGTGTCGTTGGATCGCTGAATGTTTAGTGCCTAATCACCAAGATCAAGAGAACACGAGATCACTCAGTCATGTAATCACTGAATAAAATACTTAACAACCAAAATCAAACTTGATGTTAACTTTGACTTGACTCGAGCCCATCTGGAGATTCAACGAACAAAGAAAACTCATAATCGACAAAAATTTTCCTTGACTAGGGTTAGAATAGGAGATCACATGAGCAAAGTAATCTCCAAGTCACTAGATACATTCTTTACCTTGGGTTATATCAGGAGAATTAGTGACTACCGTTGATCCAAATCTACATCTATAGTTCTCATTTAATCTTTGAATTTTAAGTGCCTTGGCTAGTTCATTACGCAAATTAGCGATTGAAGGAAATATTAACCATTCACCAGGTTGCTGGATGTTAGAGAATACGCAAACACTGCAGTCACCCATTCGTCGAATGAAAGACATAACCACCCAAGAACTTAGAGAACTGGTGAATAGAATAAAGCATGTGCAGGAAAAAGGATTTAAGTGGCCAGGAAAAAGGTAATGAGAAAATAAATTTGGCTAGGGTTTTGGAACTTAGACAAATTTTGAAAACCCTTATTCATGGATAAACCCTATTTCTCATACCTTAAAATAGCCATATCTCACTATTTTTTGCATTTTAACACACGTGCTCTTGACTGGATCTTGCACACAACTTGAACTATCCTAGGCTAAGGGTGCAAGCCATAAAACATTATACATCTTCTTTGCATATCAAAACTGTGTTGTAGATAGGGCATGGAAATCTCTTAGGATTTTTCACAAGATAAGACCATTTTCTTTAGATTTTGGCTATGACAGGAAAATGGGCTAATAGTGGCTCTATCTAGGGATGATGGGTAATGTGTGCCCATGCAATAATTTAGAATTTCTAGATGAAGAAGACCACCTACTGGATAAAAACTGATAGGGAACCTCCTTAAAAACTGGCAAATGAACTAGAGAAATAGGAAAGGAAATACACAACAGAAAGAAAAATATTTACAAATATCTTACAAGATTAAAACTTTACTTGGTTGCCCTAAGCCACCAAAAGAAAATCAAAACCCTCCTGAGTGAAAAGTCTGATTTTCATCCACGTATTTGGCCAACCATCTGAAGATATCATGACCATTTTGCTACCAACATATGTGAACATTCATGGGCTGAAGAATAAAACTACATTGATAACTACCCATGTTGTTCCAGTCACAACCATTATCATGTTCATATTCCAAAAGGTATGGAACATCATTTAATTCTTCATGATGACTGGGAATAAAATTTTTATCTAGTAATGCATCAGAATATACAATGCAATGATCATCATGCATTTCTAGAGACTCACCTCGTTGAGAAAGAATAAGATCTTCAGAATTATCTATATGAGATGCTTCAGCCACTGAGAAACTTGGTTCCTCCTTGATGTCTTCATGAACTGGATCATAAACCAAGTGCAAACTATCTTCACAAATTTTGTGACATAGGGACAACTGATCTACATCATTATTTCTATCAAAAGAATTATTGTCCCAATCATTGAAGACAAGGTCCTCAATACTGTCACATTCACTGTCATATTTAGTAAAAGAAGTAAAAGGATATGAACAATTAACTTTCTCATCACTAAAATCTTCATGACAGAAAAACACATTGCCATGGCCTTCATCCTCTTCTTTTGCAGAGTCACTGCATGAGGGGAACTCTAACAAACATGGATCATCTTCATCACTTTGAACACCTACCTCATTATCCATGTCAAAGGATATGTGAATGGGGAGCTGTAAATAAAAGTCCATGATAGGTGCATACCTTTGGAATTCATCAGCTAAGAGTGCTGAGATCTTTTCACTACTCAATGGACTATGGACCTTATTATCATCTTAGTTGGCCTTACCCTTGATGCTGCAAACATCTTCTCTGTCTAAAACAAGGACTGCCATCTCTGGCCTCAAATCATCTTGTGTAAAGCAATCACTGCAAGAATCATCATCTACATCATAATCATTTTCTTTCCTCTCACAAAAAACATCCTTAAACTGAAACAAGAAGGTTTCCTTATCATGCTAATAAGAAGAAAAATCTACATACAAATTGGAAATATTGTCAACCTCAGATTAATCTTCAGTATCCTCATATGCATTGACCTCAATGTCAGCATCACAATCAATATTTTCTGCATAATGAGAATCAAGATTAGAATCACTGGTCTCTTCATGATCAACATGAAGAACTGCTAATGCTCACAATCTCTTGTCCTCCTCTAATTGTCAAATCTTAGCACCTTTCTCTACAAGTTTCTTCTTGAGAGTAGCAATTTTGATGAGAAGATTTTCATAATCAGAATCATGGGTGGTGGGATCAATAGAGACACTAATGTCTCATATTTGATCTTTATCTTTTATTTCACACACATCTAGACCAACTCTTTCATCAAAATGTTCAATAAATGTTTCTCTTAATATCTCCTAAGAAGATATTGAACCTACCAGGAGGGATAAGAACCAATCCCTCACCTTATGTGAAAAATATTGCACAAGAAACCTCATGGAAGCATCCTCATGTTCAACATCTAATTCATCAAAGAGATCTATGAGATCATCCACATGTTGGTTTGCAGAAACTGATCCATTAGTGATAAATCTTGGCAAGCATTCCCAAACCTCAACAAGGATAACATTGGGGGCACCCTCAATGTTATCAAAACAAAAAGGCATGTATTCCTCCATGAGTAATGACCCACTATGTCTTATTCCTTCACACTAGTGCTAAACACTTGATAGGGAAATATTTTTTCACAACTGATTTTTATAAAAGAAAGGCATATGAAAATCAAAATACTTGGAGGTACTGCAGTTGACACTTAACTGGTTGACTAGGAAGTAGGGTAGATCTAGAGCCTTCTTTTTAGCTCCATCAGGTTCTTTGCTTGTAGAATTTCCACCTCCTTGAAGAGGAAAATTTTGTACTTAGTTTTGTATCTCCTTTCAGCCAACCAAAACTTCACCAGGACTTTACACACTATTTATTAGGGACTGCACTGATCAAATAGATAACTCTGAGTCACCACCCACACTTGTTGAGAAGATTTAAAAGCTTTGAATCTAACTCTATTCCTTCAACTAGACTTTGGGATGATCTAGCAAATAAAGGAAACAACCATCTTAAACTTGCAGTCATTTACTTCTTCCCCAGTATAGTCGCCATTTTGTTGGTTGTTTTTCTTGCAACCCCCTATCCTAGGTGGGAACTTGAGGACCAAATTGTGGGACTAAGAACTTAGAAAAAAAACTCAACACCATTAGCAAAAAGGGACAAGGAAAGTCCAACAACATAAGGTGCAAAGACCTTCTTCAGTTTGAGCTCCACATCACTCAGGCAGGTACACCTTATCCGCACATACATGACTTCTTTTGACAAATAATAGGCCTAAAAATATATGACTGTGGAATAGCTTTTAGACTCATTTAGGTAACAAGTACCTTAGTGAATGTTGACCATATCTTGTGCAATATCCATTTTGAAAAGATCTCTGAAATACCCCAAGTCTCTCATAGACCAATGCCTTAGCCAATGGGCAACAAAGTCAAATAAATCACTGCAATAGAGAGCTATGAATAAAGAAGATAATACATTCTAACATGTTGATGCCTTATACCAAACATACACCATTGATCAGATTCTACTTAGCAATCCACCTATGTAATTAGATATTCAATTACCTATTCAAAGTACTTTAACCCTCCCCTTAGAAGAGACCTAGGAACAAGCAATACATTAATAAGCATCCACTGAAAGACAAGATTGAGATACCCTTGATACCATAACTCATACACATTTGAAAACCATTCCTAAACTCAGTTATTTCTATGAAAACAACTCTATTGCAGATATCTTCAGATAAACAATATAAAAACTAAAACACCCTTGATGCTCTAAAAAATAACTTCAAGGACCAAATGGAGACAATCTGATAGTAGTATGAAAATATTGAGATCTTATTCATAGGACAAACTATTTCAACTTATATTCTATTCTCGTAGCCAGAAAGGAAAGAGGGAACACCCTATATGTAGAGAATAAGGAAATATATACAGAAGGAACCACTCATGGAACCAACTTTGAGAAAATTATAGAGAAGAATGAACCTCTACTAAATGATCCTAGAAATCCTTATAAAGGATTGCAACAAGCTACCAATCATTTAGGTAAAAATTAGGTCTACAACAACCTTAACCACCAGACTCATTAAGAAATGAAAGAAATTAGTAAAGCCTGGAAACCTGAGAGGATCAGATCAAATCTGATTGTACAATTAGTTGGGTTTCATCATCAATAGGCTAACTACAATTACAATTTGAACAAATTTCTTGTTGCAGGAAAAACAAAATTAAATGTTAGGACTACCAAAAGGAAACTTGCATGTACAGGGCATGGAAACAACTGAAAATCATCATACCCTAGTCATCCTTGTCAAAACATCAGTCCTCAGCATTAAATCGGCATGGAAACCTCAAGAAACAAAATCAAATCAAGATGAGCACCAATATCTTCTTCATCATTTCTCACCTACAACTGTCTCGGAAAAATAAAATCTAATTTAGCTTTGTCATTTCTAGCCCATTGTACTCAAACCCTGCAGAAACCCTAAATCAAAAAAATTAAATTATCGGCCCTAACAGTTAACTGGAAAATTTAAAATATGGTTGTTGATTATATCCTTTCCCAAAACATTGGGCGGCTCTTAAAAATTGACATAATAGTCAATTTGGCTTTGAAAAATTGGCCCCATCGTCTAACTCAGCAACCAATCAGGAACGAGCACCTCATCATGACTTGGCAGTGGACCCATTTTCATTTTTACCATGACAAGCACCTTAACCACATTAGATCTAGCGAATTGGTGACTAAAGGCTTTCTCTAAGTCATGAAATAATTTTCTTAACCATGGCCTGGTCTAGAGATCACATGAATGAAGCATTCATGTGATCACTGAGTCTTTGTCTTAATCCGAGGTTTCATTGGGATAATCAATGACCACTACCTGACTAGTTATCATCAATAGCTCATAATCATTCTCAAAATGCTTTTATCCTAACTCATCTTCTATCCAATAATTCAGGGATTGAAGGAAATGCCAATTCGTTGAAGGTTTGACTTAACTCATCTTTGGTTCAGAGATCACGTGAACACTATATTCACTGAATCACCAAGTCTTTCTTAACTCTAGGTTCCATTAAGAGAATTAACACCTATTGTTGATCCTACCTTCATCTTGTGGTTATCGTTAATTCACCAAATAACATATAACCCCTTGTCTTTAACTCCTATCTATCTAGTGAATATGTGAACAAAGAAATCTCCTAGTCGCTGAAGGTTATCTCTAACCATGGTTAGATCATGAGAACAAGCAAACAAAGAAATCTCATGCTCTCTAAATCTTTCACATAACCCCAATTTGATCTCATGATTGAACGTTGGCTGTTGATCTGATCCTCCGTCCACAGTTGTCATTGAGTCTCTAAATTTTCAACTTAACTCATGTTTGATTAGGAAATCACACGACTGAAGCAATCTCCTAGTCATTGAATAAAAAACTTAACCCTAGTTTAATTAAGAGAATAAGTGACTGAAGGCTATTTGATGTAGGAGCATCCTGGGTGTAAGAGCAATCTTGCATCACCCAAAAAATATTTCTATTTTGTATTCAATAATGGCTATCTTGTGCAGAGCTGTTATTTATGGAAACTTTCTATTTTTAGTAAGTTGGTCATATGATTTTGGAATGTTCTAATTTTACATGTGGAGGTTCATCTTAGTCATATCAGCCTGCCAGTAAAGTTTCATGGCTAGATCAGGTCTAGTTTTGAAGATATTGAAGATTTTTGATATTGGTAGTAGGGTACAGAAACTTTGAGCTTAGTTTTGAAGGCTTTAGAGGCCTCAAATGAGGTCAAAAATTTGGGTGACAGGCGCTTGCGTGAGTCAAGCCTATAGAGCACCTCATGGCCTTTCTAAAATAGGGTTATAATAGTCAATCGAGTCAACTGGTGATGACTTATGGTCTCCAGAAGTCAGGTCACCTGAATTGGCAGAAAATAATTTTCCTTTAAAATTTTTGTTTAGGTTTCAAAAGTTATTTTGAGCTGACTTTGATGTAATAAATTGAAAATAAAATACTTCTAAGTTTGGTTAGCCCTAAGGGCTAAATTTCTAGAACCTTCTTGAACGGTGAAAAATGGCTATATAAAGAAGGCCCGTTGTGTTGTTTAGGATAGTTCTGGGTAGTAGATCTGGGTTTTGACTCGAGGCTTTGTCCTATAGAATATTGTAAGGGAATGCCCATGTGGCTTTGCATACTGTAATTCTGAAAGTTTGTAATTCCACATTTGTGGAGATAATAAGAAGCCAATTTTCTATTCTTGCATATTGTTGTTGTTTCTCTATTTCTATTATGTGTTTATGGTATTAAGGGGAGCACCCTTCATCGAGTGGTATCAGAGTAGGAGTTCCTGAGTGTGTAAACAAATCGCCGACTCTAAGGTAGTTTGCACCAGGACCTTGGTTAGGGTTCCAGCGTGCATCATGAAAATGCCTCCATGAAGGGAATGTGGTGGAAGAGTTGGTGTTGTAACACCTGAGGTTAGAGTGCTCTAGAGACAAGTGCAAGCATTGCAAGAAGAGATTCACAGAGGAATGAATCTTAATGTCAAAGATGAAAGTGAGGATGAAGCCGAACAAGGAAATGATGATCAAGAAGAAGAAGGAAAAATTTTGAATCGAGAATAAGAAAGGCTTTTCAAAGATTGGAAAAAGACCTAAGATCAAGGTTCCTGCATTTTTAGGAAATCTTAACCCAAGAGAATTGATCGACTGGATCAATGAATGTGAAGAATATTTTTAGTATGAAGATATTGAGGATCCTGATAGGGTCAAATTCACGAAGGCCATACTGAAAGGTCATGCAAAGATCTGGTGGTAAGAGATTCAATTGGAGTGAAATAGAAGAGGGAAAGATAAAATCACAAGATGGGATCGAATGGTGGATAAATTGAAGTGATAGTTCATTCTTGTTAATTATGAGCTTGACCCACTGAAGAAAATGCAAAGTTTGAAGCAAGCAGGAAGATCTATTTAGGAGTATACAGAGGAGTTTTATCAAATCCTTATCAGAATAGGCCATGCAGAAGCTGATAAGGAGAAAGTTGCTCATTACCTTAATGGGTTGAGGCCAAGCATTCAGGAGGAGCTGAATTTGGTTTAAATGAATAGTATTGAAGAGGCATACTAGTTTTCCCTAAAAGTGGAGGAAAAGTTGAACAAGATGTTTGAGAGCAGACAAAATGGAAGAGGTCGTGGTGGATGATCTGGTGGACAGTCATATGGAGGCTGAAATGAAGATTCAGAAAAGAAAGATGGGGCCAGTAGTAGTCAAAATCAGAGAGGAAACAATTCTAATCATTTCCAAGATTAGAATAATAGAGATCAGAGAGGAAGAGGAAGAGGACAAAGTTCAAGAAGAGGAGGCTTCCGTGGAACATGTTTTCACTGTGGAGAAGAAGGTCATAGGGCATTTGAATGTCCTCAATGCCAAGGAAGGATAGATAAGAGGAATGAAGGCTAGGCCAGAGTTGCACATGTAGATTAAGATGCTAGATCATGAAATTCAAAAGATTCTGAAAGAGGAGAAACATTGATTAATAGAAGAGTCCTGCTGAGTGGTGAGAATGAACCTAAACAAAGGAGGAGCCTATTTCACACTAGATGCAAGTGTGAGGGTAAATGCTATGATGTGATTATTGATAGTGGAAGCACTGAAAATTTGGTGTCAGAAGAGATGGTGAAAAAGTTGAAGCTCAAGAGGATCACCCACATCCATATTGGATTACCTGGGTGCAGGATGACCACAAGGTTAAGGTCAGTGAATAGTGCCTAGTAAAGTTCAAGATTGGCAGTTACCAAGATGAGGTACTATGTGATATCATATCTATGGATGCATGTCATATGTTGTTGGGTAGGCCATGGCAGTTTGATAGATGTGTTGTACATGATGGTCATGTGAATACCTATTCCCTGACAAAGGGTGGAGTGCAACATAAGCTAAAGCCATTGAAGGAGACTGAAGAAAAGGTATATGGTAATGTAAGAATAACATTTGTTGATTGAAGAAAATTCCTAGATAGTATAGGCATGAGCATGTGTTTTTTTCTTTAATTCCAAAAGTTGGTAAAGAAGTAGAGGATGTACTTGTAGAGGTTGCAGATTTGTTGAATGAGTTTCAGGATAATGTATTTAATAATGTACCTTATGGATTACCACCGGTAAGCAAGATCAATCATTAGATGGATTTGATTCTAGGAGCCAGTTTGCCAAACAAGGCAGCACACAGAATGACACCAATAGAAAGTGAAGAGTTGAACAAACAAGTACATGAGTTATTGCAAAAGGGGTTGATTCAAGAGAGTTTGAGTCCCTATGCTATACCAGCGATATTAGCACCAAAGAAGAATGGAGAATGGAGGATGTGTACAGATTCCAAAGCAATAAACAAGATCACAATCAAGTATAGGTTTCCATTGCCACGAATGGATGATATCATGGATTGTTTGAGTGGAGCTGTGTATTTCTCAAAGATAGATCTAAAGAGTGGATATCACCAAATTCGGATCAGAGAAGGAGATGAATGGAAGACTACCTTCAAGACAAAGGAAGGACTATATGAGTGGTTAGTCATGCCTTTTGGGCTAACCAATGCACCAAGCACTTTCATGCGGCTCATGAACGAGGTTCTAAAAGAGTTTCTGGGTAAGTTTGTCATTGTATACCTAGATGATATTTTGATCTTTAGTAAGACATTGGAAGAGCATATGATGCATATTCGTATGGTGTTTGAGAAGCTAAGAGATGAGAAATTGTTGATTAATTTGAAGAAGTGTAGTTTTGTGAAGAAGGAATTAGTGTATTTGGGATTTGTAGTTTTAGAAGAAGGTTTGAAAATGGATCCAGAGAAAGTACAGGCTATCCTTGAATGGCCTGCTCCAAGGAGTGCTACCAAGGTAAGACATTTTCATGGTTTTGCTAGCTTTTACAGAAAGTTTATCAAAAAATTTAGCAGTATTTGTGGACCCTTGACTGAAATAATGAGAGAGGATAGAAAAGAGTTCAAGTGGACTAATGGGGTAGATAAGAATTTTAAACTATTGAAATAAAAAGTTACAGAACAACTTGTTTTAGCACTTCCAGATTTTAATAAGGTGTTTCAAGTAGACTATGATTCTAGTGGTACTACAATAGGAGCTGTTATGAGCCAAGAAGGTAAACCTATTGCTTATTTCAGTGAGAAGTTAAATGATGCCAAGAGAAAGTATTCTATTTATGATCAAGAATTTTATGCTATAGTTCAGGCATTGAAGAAGTGGAGACACTATCTACTTCCTAAGGATTTTTCTTTGTATACTAATCATCAAGCTTTGTAGTATTTGAATAGTCAAGGAAAGTTGAATCAAAAGAATTTGAAATAGGTCAAGTTTTTGCCGAGTTATACATTTGTTTTGAAACACAGGAGTGGAAAGTCTAACAGGGTTGCAGATGCTCTTAGCAAAAGGAAACTATTACTGACAGAAATGCAAATTGAAGTGGTTGGGTTCAAGGAACTCAAGAATTTGTATCCAGAGGATCCTAATTTTGGTGAAGCTTGGAAAGCTTGTAAAGAACCTATTACTCTAGACAGAATGGAGTGGCTAGATTTCATCATTTAGGATGATATGCTATTTAGAGGGAGTCAGTTGTGCATTCCAAGAAGTTCTACGAGGGAGAATCTCATCAAGGAGAAGCATAGCAGAGGATTGGCTGGACATTTTGGTCGTGATAAAACCCTTTCTTTGGTCAGTGAGAATTATTATTGGCCATAGTTGAAACAAGATGTCAAGAAGTTTGTACAGAGTTGTAGAGTATGTCAGATGGTGAAAGGAGTGAAGTAGAATATAGGGTTGTATCAGCCATTAAATATTCCAGAGAAGCCTTGGGAGGATATTAGTATGGACTTTGTTCTTGGTTTACCAAGGACACAACAGGGGCATGATTCAATTTTTGTGGTAGTTGACTAATTTTCCAAGATGGCACATTTTATTCCCTACAAGAAGACTAATGATGCTATTCATGTAGCAGAATTATTTTTCAGAGAAGTGGTGAGACTACATGGTTTGCCAAAGAGTATAGTTTCAGATAGGGATGCTAAGTTTGTTGGATATTTCTGGCGTAGATTGTGGAAGAAGTTGAAGAGGGATTTGAAGTTCAGTTCATCACATCATCCACAGACTAATGGATAGATAGAGGTGGTGAATAGGAGTTTGGAAAATTTGCTGAGATGTTTGGTTGGAGATAAGCCAACAGGATGGGATTTAATTTTACCATATGTAGAATTTGCATATAATAATTCTGTCAATAGGAGCACTGGTAAATCGCCATTCTAGATTGTATATGGGAGTAGTCCAAGAAATGAATTTGAGTTGAGAAAGATAGATAAAGGAGAAATAAGTAGTGCTGAAGCTGAGGATTTTGCAGAACACTTGAAGAACATCCATGAGGATGTGAGGAAGCATATTACCAAGATAAATGCATAGTATAAGGCTAAGGTAGATGTGAAAAGGAGGCGTAAGGAATTTTAAGTTGGAGACAAAGTCATGGTTCATTTGCAGAAGGAGTGATTTCTAATTGGTACATATAACAAATTGAAAATGAAGAAGTTTGGGCCATGTAAAATACTGAAGAAGCATGATCCAGGAAATGCATATGAAGTAGAACTACCTATTGAGCTGAATATTTCACCATTGTTTAACATTTCAAATATGACAGAGTATCATGAGGGAGGTGTTGAAGATGAGATCACAACAGCATAGTGGAGTATTCTAGCAACTAGTTTAGATACCAAAGAGATTGAGGATATACTGGATAGTTGTGTTGGCAAAAGCAAAAGAAACAAGACATATGAAGAATATTTGGTCAAGTGGAAAGGATGACCTATTGAAGATTTACCATGGCTGACAAAGGAGGAGGTTAACCATCTTGGTTTTCCTCTACACACCTGAGACATGATGGGGTCACTTCTCAAATTACCCCAGGTGTCTGATGCATGAGCATCTTGGGTGTAAGAGCAATCTTGCATCACCCAAAAAATATTTCTATTTTGTATTCAATAAGGGCTATCTTATGTAGAGTTGCTATTTATGGAAACTTGCTATTTTTAGTAAGTTGGTCATATGATTTTGAAATTTTCTGATTTTACATGTGGAGGTTCATCTTAGTCATATCAGCTTGCCAGTAAAGTTTCATGGCTAGATCAGGTCTAGTTTTGAAGATATTGAAGATTTTTGATATTAGTAGCAAGGTACAGAAACTTTGAGCTCAGTTTTGAAGGCTTTAGAGGCCTCAGATGAGGTCAAAAATTTTGGTGACAGGTGCTTGTGCGAGTCAAGCCTATAGAGCACTTCATGGCCTTTGTGAACTGGGGTTATAATAGTCAATTGGGTCAACTGGTGATGACTTATGGTCTTTGAAAGTTGGGTCACCTGAATTGGTGGAAAATAATTTTCCTTCAAAATTTTTGTTCGGGTTTCAAAAGTTATTTTGAGCTGACTTTGATGTAATAAATTGAAAATAAAATACTTCTAAGTTTGGTCGGCCCTAAGGGCTAAATTTCTAGAACCTTCTCGGATGGTAGAAAATGCCTATATAAAGAAGGTCTATAGTGTTGTCTAGGGAAGTTCTAGGTAGTAGATCTAGGTATTGATTCGAGGCTTTTTCCTATAGAATATTGTAAGGGAATGCCCATGTGGCTTTGCATATTGTAATTCTGAAAATTTGTAATTCCACATTTATGGAGATAATAAGAAGCCAATTTTGTATTCTTGCATATTGTTGTTGTTTCTCTATTTCTATTATGTGTTTGTGGTATTAAGGGGAGCACCCTTCATCACTATCTCTGAATCACTGAATGTTTTACTAATGATGGGTTTTATTTGGAGAACTGGCGACAACCGCTGATCTCTATCTTATCCAATGGTCCTCGCTGAATCTCAGAATGTTTCATGACTTAGCCATTTTATTTAGAGATCAAGAGATAACTGTGTCATTGGATTGTTGAATGTTTAGTGCCTAACTGCCAAGATCAAGAGACCATGAGATCACTCAATCACGTAATCACTGAATAAAATACTTAACAGCCAGAATCAAACTTGATGTTAACTTTGACTCGACCCGGGCCCATTTGAAGATTCAGAGAACAAAGAAAACTCATAATCACCAAAAATTTGTCTTGACCAAGGTTAGAATAGGAGATCACATGAACAAAGAAATCTCCAAGTCACTAGATACATTCTATACCTTGGGTTATATCAGGAGAATTAGTGACTACCATTGATCCAAATCTTCATCTACAGTTCTCATTTAATCTCTGAATGGTAAGTTCCTTGGCTGGTTCATTATGCAAATCAGTGACTAAAGGAAATATCAACCATTTGCCAGGTCACTGGATGTTAGGAAATTTACCGCCAAGACTTAGATAATATGCAAACATTGCAGTCTCCCATTCACCGAATGAAAGACATAACCACCTAGGAACTTAGAGAACTGACGAATAGACTAAAGGATGTGCGGGAAAAAGTATTTAAGTGGCCAGGAAAAAGGTAATGAGCAAATAGATTTGGCTAGGGTTTTGGAACTTAGACAAATTTTGAAAATCCTTATTCATAGATAAACCCTATTTCTCATACCTTAAAATAGCCATATCTCACTGGTTTTTTTATTTCAACACATGCGCTCTTGACTGGAGCTTGCACACAACTTGAACTATCCCAAGCTAAGGGCACAACCCATAAAACATTATACATCTTCTTCGTAGATCAAAACTATGTTGCAACTAGGGCATGACAATTTCTTAGGAATTTTCACAAGATAAGACCATTTTCTTTAGATTTTGGCTATGACAAGAAAATGGGCTAAGAGGTCTAATGGTTGTGCAAGTAAGTACATGTGTATTTCAATTTATTTTCATTCTCATCTTTTTAAGTTATTAAATTTGTACACACGATGAACTATATTTTTAAATGATATCTTATGTATGTATATGTATGTAATGTTTGTATACAAATTTATCAAGAAGGACAATTTAAATCTACAAAAGCTTGTAATTGGTTAGCCATGCAGCATGCTAGATGCAATGTTAAGTTTCTATGGAGCTTCTTTGAAAGTGGCCATAGAAAATGGGAGAACGATAGAGTAGGAGCATGTATAAAACATGCACTTTTCCAACATGGACTTGTAGGTACATGTATTTATGGTGTTTGAAATTATTTATAATGTCTTGAAAGAAGTTTCTAGATCCATTTGCTTTAAATGAATTTAGTTTATGTAAATTTACATGTTGTACATAGGTAACATGATAGAGAATGTGAATAAATTTTTTGAATGGTGCCAAGGTCATTTTGTTGGTCGACACACCCAATACAACAAATGTTATTTTTGGAAAGTGAAAGGTAAAATTTATTTCAGTTTAGTTTCTTAAAAAAAATATAAATTTTTTTGGATCATATGTGTTTTTCACCTTTATCATATCATGTAATTATTGATCTAATTTAATGTGTGCAAATTTCAAATTTTATTCATATTTGTATCAGATATAGATCAACCCAATCGTTACAATTATCAAAGAATTGGTGGTGTCATAATTTTACATCAACTGATGACTACAAGACACAACGGGGGCATGATTCAATTTTTGTGGTAGTTGACTAATTTTCCAAGATGGCACATTTTATTCCCTACAAGAAGACTAATGATGCTATTCATGTAGCAGAATTATTTTTCAGAGAAGTGGTGAGACTACATGGTTTGACAAAGAGTATAGTTTCAGATAGGGACACTAAGTTCGTTGGATATTTCTGGCATACATTGTGGAAGAAGTTGAAGATGGATTTGAAGTTCAGTTCATCACATCATCCACAGACTAATGGATAGATAGAGGTGGTGAATAGGAGTTTGGAAAATTTGTTGAGATGTTTGGTTGGAGATAAGCCAACAGGATGGGATTTAATTTTACCATATGCAGAATTTGCATATAATAATTCTGTCAATAGGAGCACTGGTAAATCACCATTCTAGATTGTATATGGGAGTAGTCCAAGAAATGCATTTGAGTTGAGAAAGATAGATAAAGGAGAAATAAGTAGTGCTGAAGCTGAGGATTTCGCAGAACACTTGAAGAACATCCATGAGGAGGTGAGGAAGCATATTACCAAGATGAATGCGTAGTATAAGGCTAAGGTAGATGTGAAAAGGAGGCGTAAGGAATTTCAAGTTGGAGACAAAGTCATGGTTCATTTGCAGAAGGAGTGATTTCTAGTTGGTACATATAACAAATTGAAAATGAAGAGGTTTGGGCCATGTAAAATACTGAAGAAGCATGATCCAGGAAATGCATATGAAGTAGAACTACCTATTGAGTTGAATATTTCACCATTGTTTAACATTTCAAATCTGATAGAGTATCATGAGGGAGGTGTTGAAGATGAGATCACAACAACACAGTGGAGTATTCCAGCAACTAGTTTAGATACCAAAGAGATTGAGGATATACTGGATAGTCGTGTTGGCAGAAGCACAAGAAACAACACATATGAAGAATATTTGGTCAAGTGGAAAGGATGACCTATTGAAGATTTATCATGGCTAACAAAGGAGGAGGTTAACCGTCTTGGTTTTTCTCTACACACCTGAGACATGATGGGGTCACTTCTCAAATTACCCCAGGTGTCTGATGCACGAGCATCTTGGGTGTAAGAGCAATCTTGCATCACCCAAAAAATATTTCTATTTTGTATTCAATAAGGGCTATCTTATGTAGAGCTGCTATTTATGGAAACTTGCTATTTTTAGTAAGTTGGTCATATGATTTTGAAATTTTCTAATTTTACATGTGGAGGTTCATCTTAGTCATATCAGCCTGCCAGTAAAGTTTCATGGCTAGATCAGGTCTAGTTTTGAAGATATTGAAGATTTTTGATATTAGTAGCAAGGTACAGAAACTTTGAGCTCAGTTTTGAAGGCTTTAGAGGCCTCAGGT
Source organism: Chamaecyparis obtusa (assembly GCA_027943335.1). Lineage (NCBI taxonomy): Eukaryota > Viridiplantae > Streptophyta > Pinopsida > Cupressales > Cupressaceae > Chamaecyparis > Chamaecyparis obtusa. Next base: position 638,475 of record BSBK01000583.1, read on the forward strand.
GAGGTCAAAAATTTGGGTTACAGGTGCTTGTGCGAGTCAAGCCTGTAGAGCACTTCATGGCCTTTGTGAAATGGGGTTATAATAGTCAATCGGGTCAACTGGTGATGACTTATGGTCTTCAAAAGTTAGGTCACCTGAATTGGTGGAAAATAATTTTCCTTCAAAATTTTTGTTCGGGTGTCAAAAGTTATTTTGAGCTGACTTTGATGTAATAAATTGAAAATAAAATACTTCTAAGTTTGGTTGGCCCTAAGGGCTAAATTTCTAGAACCTTCTCGGATGGTGGAAAATGCCTATATAAAGAAGGCCTATAGTGTTGTCTAGGGCAGTTCTGGGTAGTAGATCTAGGTATTGATTCGAGGCTTTTTCCTATAGAATATTGTAAGGGAATGCCCATGTGGCTTTGCATATTGTAATTCTGAAAATCTGTAATTCCACATTTGTGGAGATAATAAGAAGCCAATTTTCTATTCTTGCATATTGTTGTTGTTTCTCTATTTCTATTATGTGTTTGTGGTATTAAGGGGAGCACCCTTCATCACTATCTCTGAATCACTAAATGTTTTACTAACGATGGGTTTTATTTGGAGAACTAGCGACAACGACCAATCTCTATCTTATCCAATGGTCCTCGCTGAATCTCAGAATGTTTCATGACTTAGCCGTTTCATTTAGATATCAAGAGATAACTGTGTCGTTGGATTGTTGAATGTTTAGTGCCTAACTGCCAAGATCAAGAGACCATGAGATCACTCAATCATGTAATCACTGAATAAAATACTTAACAGCCAGAATCAAACATGATGTTAACTTTGACTCGACCCGGGCCCATTTGAAGATTCAGAGAACAAAGAAAACTCATAATCACCAAAAATTTGTCTTGACCAGGGTTAGAATAGGAGATCACATGAACAAAGAAATCTCCAAGTCACTAGATACATTCTATACCTTGGGTTATATCAGGAGAATTAGTGACTACCATTGATCCAAATCTGCATCTACAGTTCTCATTTAATCTCTGAATGGTAAGTTCCTTGGCTGGTTCATTATGCAAATCAGTGACTAAAGGAAATATCAACCATTCGCCAGGTCACTGGATGTTAGGAAATTTACTGCCAAGACTTAGATAATACACAAACATTGCAGTCTCCCATTCACCGAATGAAAGACATAACCACCCAGGAACTTACAGAACTGACGAATAGACTAAAGCATGTGCGGGAAAAAGTATTTAAGTGGCCAGGAAAAAGGTAATGAGAAAATAGATTTGGCTAGGGTTTTGGAACTTAGACAAATTTTTAAAATCCTTATTCATGGATAAACCCTATTTCTCATACCTTAAAATAGCCATATCTCACTGGTTTTTTTATTTCAACACATGCACTCTTGACTAGAGCTTGCACACAACTTGAACTATCCTAAGCTAAGGGCACAACCCATAAAACATTATGCATCTTCTTCGTAGATCAAAACTATGTTGCAACTAGGGCATGACAATTTCTTAGGATTTTTCACAAGATAAGACCATTTTCTTTAGATTTTGGCTATGACAAGAAAATGGGCTAAGAGGTCTAATGGTTGTGCAAGTAAGTACATGTGTATTTCAATTTATTTTCATTCTCATCTTTTTAAGTTATTAAATTTGTACACATGATGAACTATATTTTTAAATGATATCTTATGTATGTATATGTATGTAATGTTTGTATACAGATTTATCAAGAAGGACAATTTAAATCTACAAAAGCTTGTAATTGGTTAGCCATGCAGCATGCTAGATGCAATGTTAAGTTTCTATGGAACTTCTTTGAAAGTGGCCATAGAAAATGGGAGAACGATAGAGTAGGAGCATGTATAAAACATGCACTTTTCCAACATGGACTTGTAGGTACATGTATTTATGGTGTTTGAAATTATTTATAATGTCTTGAAAGAAGTTTCTAGATCCATTTGCTTTAAATGAATTTAGTTTATGTAAATTTGCATGTTGTACATAGGTAACATGATAGAGAATGTGAATAAATTTTTTGAATGGTGCCAAGGTCATTTTGTTGGTCGACACACCCAATACAACAAATGTTATTTTTGGAAAGTGAAAGGTAAAATTTATTTCAGTTTAGTTTCTTAAAAAAAATATAAAATTTTCTGGATCATGTATTTTTCACCTTTATCATATCATGTAATTATTGATCTAATTTAATGTGTGCAAATTTCAAATTTTGTTCATATTTGTATCAAATATAGATCAACCCAATCGTTACAATTATCAAATAATTGGTGGTGTCATAATTTTACATCAACTGAAAAATCATGTTTTTGTGCTGATTGTGTTGAGGAAAATCTAATGAGTCAATGTGAGAATATTGAAAATGGATATGTTTCACGATGGAATATGAAGGAGTTGATCAAAATGCCTCCTTATGAAGATGATGACATTGACATAAACATTCATGATCCCATATATTCAGCTGATTTTGAATGTATTTCTAATTTAGTTGTTATATGTGTGTGCACATGTACATGCATAATATTATTTTTATTAATTTCAATTTATCACGAGTTGTGATTAAATTATTTATATCTTTTTATTTAATGTTTAAATTGCATGGACGTTTGTACACATGTACAGGTGATATTTTTGTTGTGGTTGCGGATGCTAACAATACATAAAGTGTAGATTATTATCTTCTAACATACACCAAAAAAAATATAAGTTGTCAAAAGTAAATGTAGATGGTAATGGACAATCATATCCAACTGGTTCAGTTATCATTGAAGGCAAATATTATCAATAAATGAAGATAGACAAAAATGGTGTTCAATTTGTTAAATACATCGTTGGACAAAAAGTTCTACATTACAGTCATTTGGTTATAGTGACAAATTTTCAATTTGAGACATTGCCAAAAAGAGGATGTGGCAACCAAAAGTGGAGGTTTCCTATTGAAGAACATGAAATTTTTTTGGAGATAATAAAATATAGAGAGGATCTAGACTATACGTATCAGGAGCTCTAACCTAAACTTTTTTTTTTAAGCTTTCATACTTTCACAATTGAAGTCAAGTGTTTTTTTTAGCTTAGAACTCATAAATGATGTTACAATGGATATTATATATGCTTTGATATATAATTATGCATGTTCGGTTCAATTATGCATGCTTGGACAACAATAGTTGATCTATATATATATAATTATGACTTGTATGTCCCCTTAAGACATCCCCTTAATATAAATTAGATAGATTAATTATATGACATTAGCTCTGGATTGATTACTAGTTAGATTAAGTTTATGGTAAATTAGTAATCTAATAAAATGCCTCTACGCATGTTGCTATGTATGATAAATGATGTACATGCTTTTATTTATGCTAAATCATGGTTACATATTATGTTCAAGTGTACATGTAATTTTAATATATATAT